>OU015491.1:145732437-146442437 GCA_907164885.2 Dolomedes plantarius | reverse complement strand
TTAAAACGTATTTGTTTGCGCCACACTGAGCTGAAATTACATTGTTACGCTGGAGTGCGCACAAGACACTCACGCATTAATCCGGACATTGCATAGGTAAACGCATTATGCTTAGCGAGTATAGTGAGTGTTCAGTTGACGAACAGATTTTTGCAGAAGTGTGAACGTGCTTTCTAATCGCTGTGGGCTAGACTACCATTCTACGCTACATTCAGCCGGGAACATGATGTTCAAACACCGAACAAAATTTGTCCATATGAATTTCAAAGCTGGGTGTTTTGCGGAATATTGATAAGTTATTCGGCGATAAATTTTCAAATAAAAGATGAGATAGGAATGAATGATAGGTTGGAATAGGAAAAATTTTTACGACGATAAAAGTTTCTGATTCCTGAACGACGATTCCCTCTTTCGATAATACTAAAGGATCTTATCGGGGTTGTTTCTTAGATCTTTGCACGCAATGTTAAACTAGCCAACGGCCAATCTTAATCATTTAGATCATCCAATATATATTTTTATCTTATCATCTTCCAGAGTTTAGTAAATACAAATAAATTCTACAGTGTCCATAACGACCAACTTCTATCAAGAATGTAACAGAACTGAATTCACACTCACTGAGTCGAATGTGGCACTCCAGGCTCCAGAGTGAATTTCGCGACTGTAATTTGCCTCTCGTTCAGCGCTAGCCATAATAATTATTTGTATTGAAAAGTTTCTAATTCCCTGATCTGCATTCGACCCATTGATAGTTTATATTTTGTACAACTATGAATTTAAAAAATTAGATTCCTTGCAACCTCTACAAGCTAATACCTAATAATATCGTTTAGATGCAATTTGACACCCAGGCTTATCGTCCGCTGAGTAACTCATAATGTTAATTTTAAAGTTTACTGAGTTACGGGAGAAACGTGAATACTAAGCTGTGCTCTACATCTTCTCAACTCACCTATAAGGAGGTTTTTGTTTTGTTACTTTCCCTTCATTATTATTGTTTTAAATACTTCCACTTTAATAAAATGTAGCATAACTTTTCCTATAGTAAATTTTTGCTAACTTTCCTATAATAATTTTTTTAAGTGTAGAAATACCCCTTTTCACTTCCTGGAGTATTTAAGAAGTAAAGAAATTACATTTTTACTTTTTTTATTAACTCGCTTTCTTGTTTGTTTGTTTGTGTGTGTGTGTGTGCGTGTTTGTCCGGTTCCAAAATCTGCAATCTATTTTAACTAACTTCCCGACTAGCTAGACATTTCAAACTTTAGCATAGCTCAGAACACGATGACAATGCATTATTTTAATACTTTTAGCCATCTTTAAGCAGATTCTAGTTCTTTTTCAAGTTAATTTTGTTTTGTAGACTGGTGCAGCCATCTACTCGGCCGGGACGGGAACGAAAAATTAAACGCAAGTTAACTTCCAATTAAATTCATTTTCTTTCAAGTTGATGGGTATAATTCATCAAAAAATTTTTAAAAAGATTTTATTAATACATAAATTGTTAAGTTCATATGATTCAACAGAAAATTTAAAACATGGTTTGTTAAAAAGTTCTTTTTATCTTGTGTATTATTCTACTTTTTTGCATTAACCTTTAGCACGGGGCAATTAATTTTTGGCATTTGAAGACTCTTTTATTGCTTGTTCTAGACTAAAATTTTCCTAATTTCCGATATGATGCTTAATAATGTATCATCTAATATTTTTCATAATTTTTTTGTATAATGTTTTTTAAAAGAAAAAAATATTTCGAACTGAAGGTAACGCTTATTAATTATTCTATCACACAGTACTTATCCGCTCAAATGTATAAAAAAATTATTTTTCCCGTGCATAATGCTATATCTGGCGTCATAAGTTTAAAATTTCTAACGTGCCAGGAAAACTTTGAGTAATCTGATAAAAGAAAAAAAGTGATATCGTTATATGTCTTTTCTTTTACATATTATGCAGGCAGTGATCAAGTCTGCCAATCACATTATTTTCTTTAAAGCTTAAGTTTTCATTTGACGTTTTCTGATCTCACAGTTTTAAGACAAAATAAAAGAAATATGCTGTGAGAAAGATGAAGGAAGATATGTTACCTTTTTTGAATTTTAAGATTAGATTTATAAAAATGATTTTAAATATTATATAGAGAAGATCTCTATTTCACTTCTTGACAGTTATTTGCGAAAGTCAGAAATCCTGTTTCCTTTCATTCCTCTAATAAAGGTTTTTTAGGGAACTTGGATAACAGGGATTTGTCTCACGTATTCGCCTTGTTGAAATTCAATAGAATATTGGAAAAGTCTGTAATCCTTTTATCCTGTAACGTGAGGACGTATAGGAGATCAAAGGTGTACAGAAATGTTTCTAGGTCCGTACTATTTCCTATTCTTTACCTCGTGTTGCAAATAATCCAGCGTGAGCTTGTTTGTCTATACAGGTTAGTAAACGGACGGAAAGAATGTGCTGAAAAAATATAATGCGTGTTTTTTTTGTCAAAAAGATTTAGAAAGGATCTGTGTTGTGTCGTTGGGTGATGTCAGATACTTACGTAAACTTTCCATAAAAATGTCATCTAAAGGTAACGACTCTGGTTGCTAAAAATTACCCTTATTGGGACAAGGAACATTCAACCTCGTTTTCTTAAATTTTCAATATTTTACTCAATATACACCATGAGTATAATTTATTATAATTTTTTATTACATTGAAGTCACTTAGAGTTCCACAATAAGTAATTTGTTGTGAACAAATAAGGACTTGTTTTTCGAAACGTTCTCCACGCTTCCCTAATTTTTTTCTGATTTCTTTCAAATTTCTCAGGATTGGTAATGGATTGCTAAGTGTTTGTCATAAAGTTGTGCATCTTTTTCTTTTTTGAAAAAAAAAATATTTTTCAAATTTCTAGATCATGAATGAAATAAAAATATGTAAAAATAATGAATAAATAACAGGTAGAATTATATATATATATTATATATGTGTGTGTGTGTGTGTGTGTGTGAGAGAGAGAGAGAGATAATATTATTAATCTTTACTCGCCCTTATCTGAACTTTCTTTCTCATGTGATAACCTTTCTGAGACCTTGGAGAGATGCTTCGCCTTTCTATATACTAACACTCTCCTCCAATTCCTGGCAACCCCTCTTTGTTATAATTGAAGATTCGAGCGCAAAGGCCGCGGACTACGAAGCGAAAAACATGTGTTGTTTTTCATGGAATAAATTTCAATTATTATTTGTGAATTTGGAATCCTTTTGTTTCGGCCTCGATATGCTTATTTTCAAGAGATGACCATTCAGGTCAATTCATATATTATATATATATATATATATATTAAATAGATATGAACGCGATTGCCCAGTTGGCAAAGGAAGCGAGCCAGTGATCTAAACGTCTCTCGTTCAATGCCCTTCACTGGAAAATCCATCGTCGTGCACACTAATGGCGGTTGGGGCACGCAAATCTGTCGTGTCTGCAATATCCTACAAGTTCTCAAATTTACCTCTGTAGGTGCGGGGTCGACTGTTCCAGTCTCGTCACTTGATCGGTTCTAAATTACGGGACCGGCCGTGTAGGGGGTAGTGCTGGGCCTCTTTTACTGTGCCCCTTAAATGATGGCCAGCAGTCTTGCTGTGTGAGTTAGGGCGGCCGTCCGCATTCGATATGACCACTACTGGTCTGGTGTCTGCAAGGCGTTGTCTACCGGTAATTCACATTCGGCAAATGCCTAGCGCAGGGATTCCAGGTGGACCCTTGGGGGTCGATAGAAGTTTAAAAGGGGTCTATAGTATTCCAGGGTGTAATAGAGGGTCGATGATATATTTTTATTTTAAATGTAATTTAATTTTTAGGCAATGCAATTATTAGATATAATATCCATTTAATATGCTAAATACAGATTTGCATAGGGTGGAGTGATCCGAGCATCTAAAGTCGAATGTCATGAAGCTTTTTCATATTTGTCGAATGCCGCCGTCGGCTTTTATTTGTGAAGCAACACTAGGCAGAACTGGGGAAATCCACTGGACCTTAAGGTGAGAAATCACCTCAATACCTATTAAAAAACTCAATTTTTATTATGATTTAATTTTAAAGACGGGAATGTAAAGAATCTTTTTTTAAAAAAATGAAGTCGATACTACTCGTACATTTCGAACCACTTTTATGGTCAAATGTCAAAAGCTAATAGCAAAGTAATTTATGGAAACTAAACGTTAAATGGCTTTTTCTAAAAACTGTTATTTTAAATCTTTGCGCACTATTTCTTCAAAACTAATGGTCACATATTGCTAAAATACGTGACCATTAGTCACATATTTTGTAGGGTTCGCGTGTTGCTCAGATGCAAATTTCGGGTAGCAGCGCTGTACATGCCAGCCAAAGTGAGTTCGGCGCAGGTGTTGATCTATTTAAAGGGCACACGCTGAGTTGGCAAAAGCCCAAGAGTTTAGTAGCGATACGAGAGAGAGCGAGGCAAGCTTGATGGAAGGTGATAGCGGTGTTTAAATGATAGAGCGTGTATTGGTATTTAGCCGAGGTGGCTGCACGACTTCGAAAATTAGGTCAGAGCCGAGGTTTATGTGGATTATTAGTAAATGCCTACTCTGCCTGAGGGATTCATTGCGACCTTTAGTTTCTTAGTACCGCGGGTTGCGGTACTGTTGTGTATTATTTTGGAAGCCCGAAGTCTGTATATGTTAGTCTGCCTCTACGCAGAGAATAAAGGAGTTATTCAGAAGTAGCCCTCGTACTTTATAATGTGCCTGGACCGTTAGAGATATATAAAAGAAAGGAAGAACCACATACTGGCGCCCGACCATTTCGACCGAAAGAGAGGTGAGTGTTTGTACATTATAAAAAAATTGCGAATTGTGTTCTATAGTGCTGTGGAGTTCGCACGAAGAGTGCCAAAGAAGTAGCGATTGTGTATGGTGTCATTCTATATAGTAAAACTCTGATTTTTGTCTAAAAGTATAATATCTACGGCACTAGCATGTCAGCAGAGGAAGTAGCTCAGCTACGCGAGCAGTTAGAACAATTAGCATTAAAAGGCCGGGAAGAACACCAAACAGGCCAGACTGCAGGGTGGCAGCATTTGGCTAATTTTGTGGCCATGACTGCACCACAAAGTGCTTGGTTTTCGGGGGAAGGATCTGTCATTAGATATTTAGAGGCAGTTGAGGAACATTGCGTCAGCTATCCTGCCTCAGACGCACAAAAGTTGGTGATTGCAAAAAGGGGCTGCGGGGAACGGCTAAGCAATGGTATGATGTTATTGGGTCCAGTGGGATCACTACATTTGAGCAGTTTGCTGAAAAGCTAAAGAAAACATTTCCAGAAGTAAGGGATACCCTTAAGTTGGAGCAGGAATTATATGGAGTATGTCAAAGCCAGAGCAAACCGCGTACGAGGTGGTCATTCGGAAATGTGAGTTATTGAAGAAACTCAATGTGAACCAAACGGAAGAAAGGAAGGTTAAATTAATTACAGATCGATTAAACCCTAATGCGCAAGATTTTTTAAAAATTATCAGGCCCAAAGATCTAACAGAGCTAATTGAGGGGGGATAAAGTACGACCAAAGACACCCACCGAGTATACGAAATGCGGTTCCGGACAATGTTGGGAGATTTTATAGAAGGCCACAAATGGATAGAGGGATCCGACAGAGTGGAAATTGGTCATATCCTCCTAGGTATAATAGGCCACAGGCCATTACTAACCCTAGATACCCTGACATTCAGTATGAGCGCAATTTAAACTAGGGAGGGGCAACAAGAAGAGGGGCTCGTTGTCCAACACAGGTGGAAAAACCCCTAGGAAAGAATGGGTCACGCAATATGTTCGAAGCTGCGACACATGTCAAAGAATAAATTATGTGAATCACAAGCCTGCAGGGTACCTCACAAACATTGTAGCGACATTTCCTAATGCTATCGTCGGAGTGGATTTATTGGGACCATATCCCAGAAGTGCCCATGGAAAGTTTAGATATTTGTTAGTGATCGCTGATTATTTTTCAAAATGGGTGGAAATTGTACCCCTGAGGCGCGCATCAGCTCAGGCAGTCACAAACGCGTTCATGCAGAAATAAGTGTTTCATATTCTGCACCAGTACAATTAATTAGTGACAATGGCCAACAATTTGTAAGTAATATTTGAGGATATGTGTGAAAAGTTAAACATAAAGCGCTGCAAAATGGTCACATATCGAGCGCAATCTAATATTGCGGAGCGAGTAAATCGAAATATTGTGCCGATGATCGCAGCTTACATTGAGAAATACCACCAAAATAGGGATAAGTATATCAAGAATTTACTTATGCACTTCGCACGGCTCAGCACGACTCCACGGGGAAACACCAGCAGAAGTTTTTTTGGGACGAAAATTAATGACACCCTTAGATCGAATGTTTTTGTACAGCAGCGAGAGGCTGAATTTCAAATGAAAGATATAGAACAGTTATTACACGAAACGCGTAAATGCAATGATGCCGCTCGAAACACCCAAAAGAAATACTATGATACCAAAAGGCGAGAAAATAATGTTCAAGTTGGAGATTGGGTACTCATAGCAACACACCATTTATCTAGTGCTCAAAAGCATTTTGTAAGTAAATTTTCACCAAAGTTTGAGGGCCCATATCTAGTGCAAAGTTCCCGAAATAACGTTCTGACGATTCAAAAGCACGGGAAGCAGATCGCGGTAAATGTGGATCAGTGTCGAGTGTATATTAATCGACAAACCATGGTGGATTTAGATCAGAAATTAGAACGAAAATCGAAATCTACACAAAGTTCTGAACTCCAGGGTCAAAATGAAGCAGGCCCCTCAAAATCGCAAAAACGTGTTGCAGACACACCGATTGAGAATTCCGAAAAGAACTGAATCCGCATTTTCAAAATGAAGCAGGCCCCTCAAAATCGCAAAAACGTGTTGCAGACACACCGATTGAGAATTCCGAAAAGAAACAGAATCCGCATTTTCAAAATGAAGCAGGCCCCTCAAATCGCAAAAACGTGTTACAGACACACCGATTGAGAATTCCGGAAAGAAACAGCAGAATCCGCATTTTCAAAATGAACATAGCCCTCCACAGTCATGCTTGAAACGGAAACATGAAAACGGAGATCAGACAGCAAAAAAAGTCCAATTTAGAATCCCAGGGCCGCACATAAGGGGAAAACGAAAGTTTTCAAACGGTAATGCAATTCCAGAAAAAAATGCAAGAAGAAAGAGGGTCCAGCAAAACCCTATTTTTACACATCCAAATTTAATCCAAGGAATGTGCGACGAGAAACAATTGGCCGGAGAATACCGACCTGCAGTTATACAGATCAAAGTTCAGGGCCCACACCAGGACCCCCGAAATCCAGCAGCCATAACACTCAGAAGCAACCGCCTCAGAAACGGCAGTTGGCAGACGGTATCGGGGCAATATGAAAAACAACCACGGTACGAAGTCAGAAAGAGGAGGGCGAAGACGCAGGTGGGGACTTCGCAAAGGAAACAACGCATTTCAGCGGTTATTCCAAACAACAACACCGAAAAGGCAGAATGGCTTCGGGAAAGTCTAGACGGAAGCCTCAAATCAGGAAGGAACGATTTATGCCACATTCTGATGTTCGATGGATAGCTTGGTTGGATACAGTGCGAGCCCAGATGTGTGGTGATGTATCAATTCAACATTATTGATTTTCAGATTGGAGCCGGACTTCAGAGTCTTCCAAAGTCGAACTTTTTTTTGTGAAAATACATCAATAGTAAAATACCTTGGAACGCAGCTCTGATATTTTGAGTAATCAGTGCTATAAGTCTATAATGATATAATTGATTTTGTTATACAATCTGAATTCTGATTGGTATGTAATAACTTTAATGAGGGCTTTGTAATATTTTGACGCGAGGTATTTTCAAAAAGTGTCATGTGGAACTCTGGAATTGTAGTAAGTGAAATTTGTGATAAGAATGTAATTTTATGGCATAAGAATGTAAAATTTTTGAATATATTGTGATTCTATTGCATAAAAATGTAATTTTTTTTAGGAATATAATGTAATTTTGTATCAAAGTTTGACTTGAATGTGTAATATTGCTTGGGAGATATTTGATGTTGAATGCGTATTTCGAATTGTAATAATTAAGGTTAAACACGTGTCGTCACTAAGCTGTAATATCCCCTCTCGCAGAGCGATCAAGGTCACACAGAGGAATTTGCAATTTAACCTCGGAAGAAAACCATGGTCTCTTAAATTGTAAATCCCCAACGGCTCTCTGACACGGGCCGACACATTTAACCAATTGATCCCTAACAACACTTGCGCGCGTTACACATTCCACGCACAGATTGCTTTAGTATAAATAGATATATAGATTGTTTTGTTAGGTATTTGTGTATTAGAATTGGTAAATATTTACATGTATTGTATTCAACTGACTGTACATAGCAGACATTTCTTTACATTTCTGACATTTGTGATGTCATGTCTGAAATGTTTTTTTAAGTATCCTTAGAACTTGAAACTGAAAAAAAAATAAATAAGGCTTTTAGTGTCAGCCTTGCCTAGATTTAAATGGCAGTATATTGAGATCCCGGACAGAAATGATTAATGAACTAAATTTAGGTATCTTATATAACACAGTTCAAATTCTGAAGTATCAAGGAAGTATATGCCTAATTTTCACTTTGTTTTACTTATACAACTAATAAAATGTTAATACTATGTTTTGTTTGTACAATTGAGAAACTAACAAGTGAAATACAATTGAAAATTGAAATGTGCAACTGTTCAGTTAGAAATACTTAGAAATTGAAATTGTAGTTTTAGAATGTTTAAGATTGCAGGTGAATTATATATTTTGGTGCAGGAATAAGATTACTATGAAACTTGTATTTTGGATGTCTGAACGGGATTCCGGTCAGTCAGACATGAGTGCAGCTCTACGTTTAAATTAGATTTTTTTGTTTAAGTAGACGGAGGTGTACTTGCAGTGAGGGATACCAGGAGGAAGTGCTGGCTACAGAATGAGATGGACGCACCAGCAATTGCCAGGGAGCCGAAGGACAAGTTCCGATGAAAAGCTGCCGATCACACTATACGGCAGAGAAGGGCTATTATTCATTTGAGTTAGTTTTTCCGGGATTCCAGCTATGGACTTAAGGACAACCTGCCGATGATGAAGTGCAGAGACTTTTTGTAATAAACTTTGCTTCTAGGTTATGTTACTCAAGACGAACGAATGTTAAAAGTTGTAAGGAATCAGTTCAGGCAGAGAGTAGTTTCTAGGGGAGGATAGGAAATTGCATAGACTCCCAATCGCGGGGGGATTTTATTAAAAATCCGCGCCCGCACCCCGTTAAAGGGGTGGCGGTCTAAATTTTTTTGTTGGGTCAGGGAGTGTAGGGTTCGCGTATTGCTCAGATGCAAATTTCGGGTAGCAGCGCTGTACATGCCAGCCAAAGTGAGTTCGGCGCAGGTGTTTGATCTATTTAAAGGGCACACGCTGAGTTGGCAAAAGCCCAAGACTTTAGTAGCGATACGAGAGAGCGAGGCAAGCTTGATGGAAGGTGATAGCGGTGTTTAAATGATAGAGCGTGTATTGGTATTTAGCCGAGGTGGCTGCACGACTTCGAGAATTAGCTCAGAGCCGAGGTTTACGTGGATTATTAGTAAATGCCTACTCTGCCTGAGGGATTCATTGCGACCTTTAGTTTCTTAGTACCGCGGATTGCGGTACTGTTGTGTATTATTTGGAAGCCCGAAGTCTGTGTATGTTAGTCTGCCTCTACGTAGAGAATAAAGGAGTTATTCAGAAGTAGCTCTCGTACTTTATAATGTGCCTGGACCGTTAGAGATATATAAAAAGAAAGGAAGAACCACATATTTTATCAATATGTCACTTGCTTTTGAATACATGCATATGTAGTATGTTTGTACCTAAATTTACGTATGTACATAACACTACTTTTTTTACAGCAATTTTTTAAGAAAAAAATTTATGATATTTCTCGAACATTACAATACATTTTCCTGAAAAAAAATTTCGTGGAATATGGTAATTATTTTAGGTGTAGATTAAAGTATACCCTATAGATAGAATATACATAAATAACTGATATATATCTGTTATAGTTTTTAAAAAAATCTGCGTGCAATGCATTAATCTAAGATTCATTATTCATAATTTTTTTTCATAAAATAATTTCTAATAATCTCCCAACAATTCTACTTTTATTTTCTAGTAGATAAAGCTTTGTACAATTCACCCTGTTCATATTCTTAGTCAAATTGCTATCTTTAAATGTTTTATGTGCAATTATTAGTATTATAATTATGTTGTATGCTATATATTATAGGGAAAATTGTGAGGGGGGTCTATGAAGAAAATAATTCTTTTAAAAGGGGTCGATGCAGCAAGCGACAAGTGCCTCCGCATTTGGAAAGAATATATATAACAGTATATCAGAAATCAGTGATTGTTAAGAGATTATCAAGGCAAATTTTCAAAATGGCCTTAATTGTTCTTTCCTGGAAAATCAAAACAGTTTTTTTTATACTTTATATTTTCCATTAAATTTTACACTTTCTTAAGAAACCCACAAAATTACCTTTAAATATTCTTCCAGAAAGATCCATTTATCGTCTATTACTGTGTCACGTTCAATTTCATAATCTATCACAGTCCAGAATATATTATCTACGGGCAATTTATTTGTGTACTTTACAGAAATTCACGCTCATATCAGTTCATATAACATTTCCCCTTATAAAAATACAAGCAATATTTTTCCATGTTCATAATTTACTTTCCCGTCACGCATATTGAATTGTTTACTTTCACGATTACATTTTTAATATTGTACGAAAAAAAACGATTTCTAAAAGAATCGCATAACAAAGAAAGTATTTCTTAGACATAAAGGCGAATAAAATGGAAGTAAAATAGAACAGACAGATAGCTAGAGCCCTGTTGACTGCCATGTGATTTATAGGGGTCGCTAATATCTGTGCACTCCATTTAGAACCTTTGCTTCGGTTCCATGACTCGCTTAATTAACATTTTCTTTCGCCAGCAGCTAACTTATTTCGTTTTATTTCTTTTGAATGT
This sequence comes from Dolomedes plantarius, assembly GCA_907164885.2. NCBI lineage: Eukaryota > Metazoa > Arthropoda > Arachnida > Araneae > Dolomedidae > Dolomedes > Dolomedes plantarius. Next base: position 146,431,331 of record OU015491.1, on the reverse strand, counting down.
ATGCTGGCCTTTATCTTTGACAAAAAACGTGACTTTATTCGTTTCGGGTTAAGAGTAATTAATTTCTTCTCTGTTGATTGAAATTAAATATATTGTGTAAGATGTATTGACATCACAAGAAAGAAACTGCTGCTTGGGAAATCTGATTTTAAAAACTGATGAGCAAATTTTATGTATTTTTGAGTAATGGCAGTAAATAAACACGTTCATGCATTGATGAAATTTTGAAAAAGATCTTTTAAAAATATTTTCAATAAATACTCGTGTGTATATCTTAAGAAAATTAATTAACGTGTGAACCACTTTCGTGGGCCGCTTCTTTCTTTAAGGAGTTCCTTTGCGATTGTTGGTGATTCTGAGTAAAAACACACTTGATTTTAATATAAAGTCGAACCCCGTTACAGCGTTCCCGGTATATAACGAACTCATGGATATAACGAACGAAAATCGTGGTCCCACCTTTTTCCTATTGTATGTAATTTAATTAATATTGTGTCACTTTCAGTCGATTTAATTCATTAATGATCATATTAAATAGATTTTATCATTTTTAATACATCATTATTGAATACACACAGCAACTAATGAGTTATGCCATTTGTAAATTCTAGCATTTTTCTTAACGGTTCGGATATAGCGATCCACCGGATAAAGCAAACAAAACCTTTGGTCGCTTGAAGTTCGTTATAACGGGGCTCGACTGTAATATTTTTTTATTTTTTATTTAGGCGTGCATATGAATATGGAGGAGGGAAATATTGCTCCTATGGCCTGTATTCTGACTAATATATAACTCTTATAAATTGTTACTCATCAACTAATCTGTGCAACTAACCTATAGATTTTTGATGTACAAGCAAATTTTAACGACCAAAAAACACAAATAGGCCTAAGGTAGCCTAGTGAAAGGGGGCCGGATTTCGGTGATGAGGGTGCTCGGATCGAATCCCGACAAGCGTCATTAAATATGCCAGTGTCTAGGCCGGTTATGGGCACGTTAAATTCGTACACCGAATAGTCCCTCTATGACGTCAGGGAGTGTGGCAGAGGGTATGATCCCCCCAGTTGTCGCCCCTGTTAGTGTTCGGTCGAAATTGAGGTGGCACCTGGCTAAATAAGACTCCGAGTCTTGTGGTGCCATTCTAAACCGGAGTCGCGCTCCTGAGCCCGCTAGCCTATATGGACCTGGTTTGTAATACATACCTCCCAGAGGGCATTAGAAACAACATAAATACTTGCATTTATAGTTGAAAAATATGAATCTTCAGGTCAAAGCCTTTACAGCAACAACCCCTTGCATGACAAAATTAGTTGTGTATGGTTATTTCAATATTTCTTAGAAATATTTAAAAAAATTATAGATGGCAGCACAGTATACATTAGGTGGGAAGCCGGTTTTCCACGGCCCAAGAGAGGGTGAAGGTTGCTACGTAGTACCCTATAGGATTCGCTCACCTCAATGTTAACCTATATAATTTTCAATGTTTATAGAAAATTTGCTCAAGGATTACCGGCTTGGATTCAAAGATTTTTTTTTAAATTGCACTCCATAATAGAGAAAGAAATTTTATACCGTGGGACATTTTTTGTTTTTAAAAAAAATTGCAAACAAAATGTTTAAATTTAGGTTATTTAGGGAAAAAACTGTGGTATAGTGTGTTTTAAACGATAAAAAATTTCTTTGGTGGACGAAATTTATAAAATGAATCCTGTCGCAAGGTGCAGAAAAGTTCAGGGTATCTGAAAATACAATTTTTATTGGATTATCAGCATTTATGTAACTGGTAATAGACACATTTTCTCCATAAGTTAATATTGAATTACGCGAATCCAATAGGGATACTACACAGCAGCCATAACTACGTATTCAACAATAATAATGGTATCTCACTATTCAAAATACCATACCAATGCATTTTCATAATTGATCAAAGTAGCCTTTTTTTCATTTGAGGTGTATAAAAAGAACAGGACAGTAAAATGCATGAAAATATTGGGCTGGTCAAAAAGTTTTTGGGGTGTTTAAGTAAAATGACTTTAGTAGTGCTTCTTGTTGTTCTTAACGCCTCCTGGTACGGAATTTCCAGACCAGATCCATATAGGCCTCTGGTCATAATATAAGTAAAATAACCTATAATATAGTAAAATAATGAGTAATATATAGTAAAATAATGAGTAAAATAAACTATCCTGAAGCGCCCTGTAAATTATCTTAACTATTTTTCTCTCTCTAATTAATGCTTAACACACACACACACACACACATATATATATATATATATATATATATATTATTTCAAGAGAGGTACAAACGGAAATAAAGTGTAGTGAAAGTTCTAGGAAGATGAAATTATGAAGTTGCCTGAAAATGGCAGAATGAGGTGGAACGAAACGGGAAATGCGTTATTCAATAAATTTATTGGTGAACATTAAAAAAGTCTTTTATTTTTACATAAAAACTAAACAAACTTTTTGGTCAACAGAATACAATGATAAATGGGGGGAGAGGGCCATCTCTAACAAAAGATTTATTGAATGCATGAAACACACATAGAGTTATAAAACTGAGTGGGACACACCCTAACAAAAGGCGTCTCAGAGACCCTCTTATCAGAATTTGATCAGAGAAATTTAATTTTTGTAGCAATTTAAAATTTGCACCATAATTTGTGAAAGAGGTTACTTCCTAACTTTCTTGACACGCCTGTTTCCTCCTTGCTTGATTTAAGTGTTAAAAGCCCTTTTTGGAATTATATTTCCTCCAGAGATCTTATCGACTGTGTCATGCTGAGGAGTAGATACTACTCCATGAATGTTGGATGCTATGGAGTTGTTTATCAGAGCAAGCAAACTTACTAAGCAGAAAAAAATATATATCGTTTTAAGAAAGAAGCTATTGCGTAAACATAAAAATCAATTTACCGAAATACTGGACACCGCATAAGGACAAATAAGAAATTTTAAGTGCTGCCAATTGAAAGACATTTCCCTGACATATAGAACTTTGAAATGTTTCAGATATCGAATTCATGTTCATATCAGAATTAGTGGCTTCTAAAATATTGAATTGTTAATATAAAATGCAAACTAAAAATATTTAGTTGGTTTTAGCAATAAAACATAAAATTTAAAGAAATTTCTCGTGACTATTCCTTTCACTTTATTGTGTTATTTCAGACTTAATATTTCCTGAATATTAACCAATCGAACCAACCAGCGATTGCTAAAGATATCTTGGAATTTCAAGAAAGCTAAGTGGCATAATTTTACATCTATGATTGAAGAATCGTTGAGGGATAGAGCTTATGATCTTCACGAGCCACCCGATAAACTGATAAAAAGGTTTAACAAGTTAATGATTAATTGTGCAAAAAAGTGCATACCCAGAGGTAGAGTTGAAAATTACAAGTGCTTTTGGTCCGAGGAACTCAAAGTAATGAAGGAGAAGAGAGATCGGCTGAGGAAAAAAGCTGAGATCACGAAGAGGCCGGTCGATGTTCAAATGTGGAGGAGACAGGCTGCAATATTTAAGATAAACCTCCTCGTGGCAAAACGAAAGACTTTTAACAACTTCATAGAAAATATAAATTATAAAGAAGACAGTTTAAAGACATAGATTTATTTCTAATTTAACGAACAAAAAAGCTACCCCTAAGAGGATACCAATCCTTTACCAAGGCAGAGAATTCTTTTCTGATCGAGATATTGCTAATACCTTTGCAAAATCTTGCTGCCAATCACAGAAAAAAGGAGCTTACGCTAGAAAGACATCAAGAGTTCTTAAAAGGGTCACATGGAAACTGTCTCCACCTCAGACTCATCGTTTGGCAGACACAGAGAATATTTTTGATTTACCTTTTACTGAAGAGGAGTTCATCTTTTGTCTGAATTACCTGAAAACCAAAAGATCTCCAGGACAGGAAGGAATTCATTCTGAGTTTCTTAAACATCTTGGTAATAATGCAAAATCAACTCTTCTAAAGATTTTCAATCACATTTGGAGGACAGGAATAGTGCCTGGAAATTGGAAAGGGGCTACGATAATTCCTATCTTGAAAAAAGACAAAGATGCTTCTAATACTGGAAGCTACAGGCCCATTTCACTCCCTAGCACTATGGTTAAATTAATGGAACGCATGGTTGTCAATAGACTGAACTGGTTCCTTGAAACTAATGATTTACTTAGACATGAACAAGCTGGTTTTCGTAAGAATAGGTCCACGGCTAATCAAGTAGCTCATTTGAGCCAAGAGGTTAAAGATTCTCTTGATGGAAGGAAAGTCTTGTCAGCAATTTATATTGATTTTAAATCTGCATACGACTCCGTCTGGAGAGAAAATATGATTTGGAAACTCCAGGAAATTGGAGTAGAAGGTAAAATGCTACGTTGGTTTTCTTCATTCCTGGGCCAGAGAAGCTGTAAAGTCCGTTTCGGACATTCAACCTCCAAGAGCTTTATTCTCCAGACCAGATTGCCCCAAGGAGCAGTGAGTAGCTACTCACTCTTTCATGTTTACATAAATGATCTGATTTTGGCCCTGAGGACAGTCGGAGTGGAGTGCCTTCTGTTTGCAGATGATCTGGTTATGTGGACCCAAGCTGCAAAGAAAAATGCAAAGCAGGAGACGGAAAAGCTCTTGAATAGAGCTCTTAGGGCTCTATCTGAATGGTGTGAGGAAAATAACATGATAGTGAACCTTGGAAAGTCTGCAGTGCAGACTTTTTCACTGATGCATCAAAACATCCGACCAAAGTTGGTTTACAGAGACCAAGAGTTGTTGCATACAGATAGATTCTCATACCTGGGAGATGTCTTTGACAATAGGTTAAGGTGGAAACTGCATATTGAACGTGTGATCGAAAAGGTTGAAAACCGCCTATACATCCTTAAACGCCTGGTTGTCATTGGAGGTGCGCCGCACTACATTGGAAAACACCTATAAAACATTTATTTTACCTATTATCACTTATTGTTGTGAGGTTCTTATCTCTTCCCCAGAGAACCTGATCGATAAACTGGAATTAATACAAAACCAGGCACTCATGCTGATCGTTGGTGCAGTGAAGACTTCTCCCATCGACTCACTGCTTCTCCTGACTAATACTAGACCCATTAAGTCAATTATCGAAGAGAGGGCTCGTATACTTTATGAAAAGTTAATCAGACTAAATGTACCGTTTTGGAACTGTTATGAAAATGTACCAAGACAGCTAAAGACCCAAAGTGGTTTTTTACAGAGAGTCCTAGAATTAAGAGCAGAGCTGGAACTTGATGATGGAATTGCCCACGGTTTCTTGAGATCCCCTAACCCTGTGACCTATGTTGAAATAACTACCAGGCTGGACCTTGCCCAACCATTCCTTAAAAGCCAATTGCCTCAAAGCAGCTTAAAGATCCTTGCACTTGAGACCATCCATAGCCTCTACCCTGAGCCTGAATGGTTACATATTTACACCGATGGTTCTTTGACTGAACTCTCACCATCTGTCGTAGCAGGAATATATTATCCTATCTTTTCCTTTTATGTGCCTGTTGGAAAACAAAAAACAGCCTTTGACGGGGAAGTTTTGGCTATCTATGTGGCACTTGAGCAACTTGTCCCCAGACACCTTTATATTAAGGTGGTTATCCTATCTGACTCCAGGGCTACCATTCAGGCTATCGGAGCTAGGGAAATACCCATCTCTAAAAATATCCTAGATTGTAGGGTTCTTCTGGATAAGTTGAAGGCAGAGGGACGACAAATAACACTCCAATGGATTCCAGGACACTCTGATATTTATGGCAACGAACAGGCAGATATATTGGCTAAAAAGGGCACTCAAATATTACAACAGCCAAATACTTTTAACTCTTTCCATTCCATAAAACTTTAAATCAAAAATCTAATGAGACAAAACTGGAAAGCATTCCTCACTTTTCGCATTTCTTCAAGAAGTTGGGGGAATAGCTTGGGGCAAAACATTTCAGATAAGCCCCGTGAAAAGGCTGTTGCGGAATTCAGACTTACGGTAGGCCATGGCTGTCTGGCGAACCACCTTCACCGAATTGGCATTTTTGCGAGTCCTAATTGCCCACTTTGTGGGAAAGATGAAATCATGGACAGGAACGATTTGTTGGGATGCTTGGCTCTGCGTGGAGACTCCGAGGTAAAGCCATACTGGAGACCACGACTTCTCCTGATGGGACATTGACTTTTTTCTCTTACTTTTCCTTTTTTTTATATTCCATGTTCCTTGTTAATCTTGTTAACTTGTAACAGTTTGTCATTTTCCTTTGCCATTGGAAATTTAAAAAAAAATATTCACTCAATAAAGGCTGACCTTGGCAGTTTAGGTAAGATAATATATATATATATATATATATATATATATATATATATATATATATATATATATATATATATATATATATATATATACACTGCTGGCCACTGTAAATGCAACACCCTGAAGGAAACATGCAAATAAAATCAAATTTACAACATGCATTAGCGGAGGTGAAATATGCAAATGATTAGAATTTCAACGCAGACGCACATCACGCGCGCCTGTGGCGCCACTTCAAAGCGCTATTTAAGGCTTGGAGATTTCGACGATTTCAAGTTCGGCAATTGTGTTTTTCTTATGATTCTTTCAAAAAACGATCAATTATGCCTCGTCGAAAAGAGCGATCATCTTTTGATAAAGTATCCGAGTTCGACAGAGGAAGGATAGTGGCTTACCGAGATTGTGGATTATCTTTCAGGGAAATCGGTAGTCGTGTTGGACGAAACCAAACAACTGTAATGCGGATATGTGATCGTTGGATGCAGGAGGGTACGACGGACCGGCGTGTTCGATCGCATCCACCTCAGCGCACCACTTCACGTGATGACAGGCAAATTGTGCGCATGGCAGTGACGGATCGCTCAGTCACATCACGAACCATAGCACAGCACATGCAGTCTGTAACGCATCATCCAGTGTCTGCGCGTACCATTCGACGTCGTTTACAGCAGAGTGGTCTGTCCGCAAGACGTCCATTGCTTTGTCCACCCTTGACGCAGAACCACAGACGTCTCTGCCGCCAATGGTGCGATGACAGAAGGATGTGGACGGCAGAATGGAATGAAATTGTCTTTACTGACGAGTCACGCTTCTGTCTGCAACACCACGATGGTTGCATTCGAGTCTGGAGACACCGTGAAGAGAGGATGCTGAACAGCTGCGTTATGCACCGCCACACTGGTCCTGCACCGGGTATTATGGTATGGGGCGGTATTGGATATCACTCTCGCACACATCTAGTACGCATTGCCGGTACTTTAAACAGCCAGCGCTACATCTCCGAAGTGTTGGAGCCAGTTGTCCTTCCTTACCTTCAGGGCTTGCCCACAGCCATATTTCAACAGGATAATGCGCGACCACACGTGGCACGCATTGTCCAATGGTTCTTCGTCAATCGCCAGATTGAATTGCTTCCCTGGCCGCCTCGCTCTCCGGATCTTTTGCCGATAGAAAACATGTGGTCCATGGTTGCTCTACGATTGACCCAGATTCCATCCCCAGCTGCCACAGCAGATCAACTTTGGCAACGTGTGGAAGCTGTTTGGTCTGCTGTACCCCAAGAACTCATCCAAAGTCTCTTTGAATCAATGCCGAGGCGTGTGGCTGCGGTGATCTCCAACAATGGCGGCTACTCTGGCTACTGATTTTGGCAGGAACCACACTTCACAGAAGTCTATAAATTTAATCATTTGATACTTGGTCAACATGTTATCTACAAAATAAATTTTGTTGTGATATCTCTTGTCTTTCTTGGTGTTGCAATTTGGGTGCCAGCAGTGTATATATATGTATATATATATATATATATATATATATATATATACACTGGTGTAAGAAATTAAGAGAATTTGCAGTCTTTGTCGATTATCTCTAGAACTACAGTACCGATTTTAATGAAATTTGATATGTACATACATTGATACAATACAAAACAAATAACCATTCAATAATTGTAATACACACGCATGATCGTGCGTAACACTCGTTGGAGTCGGAAGGTATGAAACAGCGGTTGCAGAATAAACAAAAAATGGGTTAATAGATGGTGTTATTTTGCAGCAATCGGTTAATTTCAAATTGTAACAGTAAAAATGAGTAAACACCAACGTTTAGATGATGGAATGAGGTGGCGAATTGTGGGGAGGCTAAAAGCAGGTTAATCTCAAGTCCAAATTTGTAGAGAGTTCAATTCAACGCCCAGCGTCGTGTGCAACTTATGGAAACAGTTCCAGGATACCGGATCCATCGAGAGAAAGCCTGGCCAAGGTCGTCCAAGAGCCACGACAGCCAGAGAAGATCGCCATTTGTCGATTATAGCGAGGCGTAGTAGGAGTGCTACAGCTTATCAGCTCTCTCGTGACTTGTATGCAGCCACACGAAACCGTGTATCAAGGGTAACTGTTTCCAAAATACTTCATCAGAGAGGGTTGTTTGCAAGAAGACCTGCTATTTGCGTCCCGCTCACTTCTACGAACAGGAGAATACATTTATCATGGTGCAGAGAGCATAGAGATTGGAGTATGGATCAATGGGTGACCGTTCTCTTCACTGATGAGTCCCGGTTCAGCCTAAACACCGATTCTCGCCGTACGTCCATATGGAGAGAACCAGGGACCCGCTACCTACGCTCCAATGTCCGCGAAATCGTCCATTATGGCGGAGGAAGTTTAATGGTCTGGGCACGCATCATGTTGGATGGCCGCACACCTCTCCATGTCTTTGAAAGAGGCACTGTGACTGGTGTGAGGCATAGGGATGAGGTATTGGAGCTCTATGTTCGCCTTTTCAGGGGTGCAGTTGGCCCTGAGTTCATTTTAATGGACGATAACGCGAGGCCACATAGAGCTCTTCTGGTCGACGAATTTCTAGAGAGTGAGGATATTCGCCTGATTGATTGACTAGCCAGATCTCCAGACCTTCACCCTATAGAGCATGTCTGGGACGCTCTGGGGAGGGCAATTGCAACTCGCAACCCCCCTCCGAGAACCATCCAGGGAATGAAAACAGCGTTGCTGAACGAGTGGGTCCAATTGCCACAGGAAATGATAAACTGCCTTATTTCAAGTATGAAATCACGCTGCGAGACCTGTATATCTGTAAAAGGGGACCATACCCCATGTTAACCCATCTATTAACCTTTTTTTTTGTTTATTCTGCAACCGCTGTTTCATACCTTCCGACTTCAACGAGTGTTACGCACGGTCATGCGTGTGTATTACAATTATTGAATGGCTATTTGTTTTATATTGTATCAGTGTATGTACATATCAAATTTCATTAAAATCGGTACAGTAGTTCTAGAGATAATCGACCAAATCTGCAAATTCTCTTAATTTCTTACACCAGTGTATATATATATTATATATATATATATATATATATATATATACACGGTATAACCTCGATTTTAGGTTCTCCGTTTCGTACGTTATTCCGATTCCTACGTCATTTTCTTCTGGTCCGTGAAAATTGCTTATACCGATAATGAAAAAATATCCCGGATTTTACGGTACCCCTTTCCATAAAATTCCGCTTAATACGTTTTTTTCTTAAGGCAAGATCAAAATCATTTTTCCTCTACAAAGCTCACATAAACTTTTTCGAGTTCTTTCTTTCAAGAAAACTTGTTTCTTAACTGTTTGAAGCCGTTCTGGCATTCTTTTTGTTCTCCGTTATTGTCCTTTTGTCTATGTGTGGTAGACAGGATGGGTTTTCTCCCATTGTCAATATCAGAAAGGTGGGGGGTGAAGGAGCAAAGCACGGGACACCCGCTAGAGAGGTTAAAATCACGGCAATGCCTATCGATTCTTCGATCACTCTCTGTCAACAAAAGAGAAAGAGGTGAGGGATCTCTTTTGATTCGATTGTCCAATGTCAACACTTCACATGGAAAGGGAGGGGGGACTATGACCAGCCCATGCAACCCACTAAAGATAGAACTGGTTTCAACTGGTCTGTAAGAGTTCGTTTGAGCACCGTAACCACTTTTCTCATTGTCGAGCATTCTTAACCTGAAGGAAAGATTTCTTAACGAAAATGTTTCTCGCCAGCCAAAAAGGCCAAAATCGTCCAAAAAGGCTAAAGAATTTCATGGCACTAAAGTTGATCTTGCTAAATCTTTGGGTATTGCATATCGAACTTTGCAAACGATTTTAAAGCAAGAAGATTCAATAGAGTTAAGTGCTGAAAAACTCTGCAAAGAAACGAAAAACTCTTAAGACATCTCCGTATGATGAGTTGAAAAATTAATAATGGAATGGTTCAAGGAAGCTCGGGTATCAAAAATTCCAATAAATGGATCCATCGTTAAAGAAAAGGCGCTTGAAATTGCTGAAAGGCTTAAACTCCAGGGCTTCTCTGCTTCGAATGGCTGGATCGACAGTTTTAAAAAAACGAACAATTTATGTTTTAAATCTATCTGTGAAGAATCCGATGGTATGGCTATTGCACTTGTGCAGTAGTGGAAAGAGAACACTTTGCCAAATTTATTAAAGAGTACATTCCAAGAGACGTATTGAACGCCGACGAGACGGGACTATTTTTCAACTTGTTTCCCGACAAAACATTGACGGTCAAAGGCGAAAATTGCCGAGGTTGAAAGATTTGAAAAATGCGCTTAACTGTTTTATTATGTACTAATTCCGACGTTAACGCCTTTTGTGATCGGTAGAGCAAAGAAACCACGGTGTTTCAATAATGTGAAAAGTTTACCTACGGATTATACTTCGAATAAAAAGGCGTGGATGACTCAATCGCTGTTTGAAGAGTTTTTTCGAAAACTGGAAAAAAATGCGACTACAAATAATTTTTTTTTATTGACAACTTCGCCTCTCATTTGGATCTTAAATTGAAAAATATTGAGTAGTGTAAGAGATATTTGTACAGGTTTCACTGGAACTCACGGCTCCAAATCTGTTAGGGAGAATTTCAGACGCTATTTCTGTGAGGTTTGAGTTTAGGCGGTATCATATATCTGTACAAATGAATTCAGTTCTGTATCCTATGATGCAAGTGCAGAGAGTTCAGGATGTGTGGGAATCCCCGTTGAAAACTGTCCGCCTACACTACGACACAGAATGTCACACTATTGAAGGCCGATAATTCTGTAGAATCACTCAAATGCCCGTCTGTCAACCCTGTAGAGCTGCACCAAAAGTTGTTAAGAAGTACAGTTGGTATGAAGTAGTCAGAACACTTGGGAGACAGTGATCCAGAAACAAATCATATAGCGGATAGTGGTAGTACCTGTTGCAGATGAATCAATCACCAACAATTTGTGAACCGCGGACTCCTGGTTCCCAACGCCAATCGCATACACGGGATAAATAAAATTGTAACTCTTAAAAATCCGGTCTGCAACTTTTAAAATTAAAAAAATGTTTTTATTTTTAAATTGCTTTCTTCGAAGAAGGTCTGGATTAACAAAATACTAACATTGTACATGAGTAATATCTCCATAAAAACTGCATACAGTAAGGACCTTGTCGGTGTAAAAAAATAGGAAAAGAAACATGGCTTCTCCCATAGAATAAAGCCGAAGCTCTTTCCTGGGGGAAACTACCAATTTCACACACACTCAATAAGTGAAAAACTCAAATCAAGGATTAATATCCGCATTTTCAAATCCGGACAGAGCGGGAAGGAAGTAAGGTTGCCAAACACAGAAAACCGCCAAGCGCGGAAGAAGGCCACCAAAAATAATGTGCCAACAGCCTTGCGTGCGCACTAAGCTTGGAGCGTTCTTCGCCGTTTCCAAGTACTTAAGTTTCATCAAGAACTCGTATTGGTCTCGTCATACGTTGACGTCAGCAGACTGCTTTTTTCGAAGAAAAACGACAAGTTAGACCCTGACGCGAGGCTAGTAGGAACCAAACTAGGACCCTAAAGTGAGGCTAGCAATTGAAAACAAACCAGTCCACCCTACAGATGTTTAAGAATAATAGAACAGGTCCGAGAATCCTATTGAACCTGGTAACACTGGGTACAAAAGCGATTGACATGTAAAAGCCCTGCTTTCAAGCTTACACAAGATGACGTGATACAAATGATACCTTAAACTGAGTCCGACTATACTCGGGGCATACCTAACCTGAATACAGGTGGGACGCTAGCACAGTATGATTCCGCGATTCCGATAGAGTTCGCACTTTTTCCCTATTAACAGAGTTGATGAAAGGTACATTTCAGACGCAAATCATTAAAATAATGATTTTTACTGATAAAGCGTAGACAAATTTGGGCAACAAAAATGTGTTGTTTCATGTATTTTGTAAAAAATGCGCAATACAGCATACTAGAAAGAATGTAACGTCATAGAATAATCTGACCATTCACAAAGCTTCGTTTCCTTGGAGGGAGTATCTGGCGTTCAATGTGGATGTGGAATTTTGGTAACCCCAGGTCTGTTACTTCCTGCCGCTGGGTAATGTTTAAGAAAAGGCAGTGTTTTCAAGAGAGAAGTGGGGAGAAATACACATCTGCAGTTAACAATAGAAAGGAAATTTTCAACACTATACCTATTGGAATATTAACTGCCGGGATTTGCTATACAATCTGAAATGTTTAAACGCTGATTTCTGAGGTCTATTTTCCAAGTAATAAACTTGCAACTAAGCAAAAAAATCTTTCACGCTTTCATTTATTTTTAAACTGGGCAAACATATGGCTAACAAAAACCAAGGCATGAGAAGATATTTCACAAAGGATGAAATTAGAGTTTGACGAAATATTCCCCTAGTTAAATTGCGAAAAATACGAAATTTTTATAAAGTGTTGAAAAAATTAAATCCATGTGATTTTTCATTGGAAGAGGTCATTAGTGTAGTCATCATAACACTTTAAAGGGCAGGACCAGCTTTAAGCCGATTTGACCTATTAGATTAGGAAATTTATTTAAAAATGTCTAAAAGAAAATTGCGTAAACAGATGTAAAAATTATTCAGAATAACGACTAAACGAAGTGTGTAAAACATGCACATGTATATCTCAATATGCTGGTTGAAGAAATGGAAGCATTCTTCCATCTAAATATTTCTGAAACCCATAAAAATTCTAAAATTCCTTACTACGAATGATAGAGCTGCTGGCTTTCCGAATAGAGACCGGGCGCAGAAGCGTTTCTAGATTAAAATTAATTAAAACATACCTGAGACCAATAATATAGCAGTAGAGACTAAACAGTCTTGCAATACTTTCTATAGAGCATTAGGATATTAAAATTTGATCAAATCATAAAGGATTTTACTGATAAAAAATCGTGAAATATTTATTTGTAGATATTTTTGTTCTGTAAATTAAATCTGGCTTAAATACTTTTTCCATAACTTAAGGTCTTATATAATCGTTTTATGTTTAATCCCTCATTTCTAGAACTGACCACTTACATCCCAAATAAACACAAAATTCTGTAAAAAATAGGATATGTAAGAAATACCTTACATAAATTCACAAACTGAATTTCACGAAACTCTGATAATAATCTGTACAGTACATGCAATGAAAAAAAAATCTATGATTGAAAACCACACTTCGATAGTGTAATTTTTATCATTTATTCTTGCTGTCATCGGTTTCTGAAAGCCCGTTTGTTTTATATTTGCATCAATTGTTAATATAACTGGCCACACTTATTATTTTAAATGAAAACAAAATTACCGAAACAGATCGCATCTCCTATAGCGAAAGAAAGAACTAGCAATTTCAAAAACCCAAGAATCGGCATCTATGATAATAAATTTTTGTATGATCCCGTATTTATAAAAGTAAACAGGATTTTTTGAGGATTTCTTAAATTCCCTCTCATTATTTCGGGAAATGGTAAGTAGAACGATGCATGGTTAAAAGTTTCAAAATACATTGATTACATGAAAATAGAAATCAAAACATGTGATTGATTTCTTAAAGCCTAAATATTTAAAACCTTCATAATTTAATAATGGGCGATAAAAGGCCAAATATCGCAATCCGCATTTTTTAGCGGCGGGGAGTTATTTCCGTTGCAGGTGTAAATTAGCCGTTGTTGTATGTTTAGTGCTCTCAGGTTAGGTTTCTCCGAGTTTAGGAATTGTGCAAAATACAATTACCTTTAAAAAAACCGTTACTGGACCCAAACACACAGCGTGCGAATTCCATGAACGACCATGAGGAATGGTCCAAAAATAGGGACCATATATTAATTGAAAGAAAGTAAACTAAATTATAAAATTTGGACTAGGATTACTAAAAGTTAATAAAAAGAGGTTAGATTTAATTAATAAAAACTGTAACGAAAAATCGTCGTTACAAGTAGAATTTTTTCCATCAAACTGGACCAGCCAACTTCAACCTTTGGATCTAGAAACTATCCAGTCATTTAAATCACATTACAGGAAACAACTGGTTAGGAAATCACTTATTTTTATTGGTTCCGGTGACCTGCATGATGCTTCTACAGAAAATATAAATGTTCTGGAAACTCTGAATTTGATTTCTGCATCGTGGGACATATCGATCAAAAATGAGTTACCAATTTGTTTAATAAAGCAGGCTTCTTGGAATCCAACGATGAAATTAGCCCTTCACCTTCCGATTACAATGAAAAGGAACAAGAAGATTGCATAGCTGAAGGTAAAAATCTTCCGGAAGTAGATGACGCGTATATTGACTGCGACGCACATCTCATCACTTCACAAATTCCTTCGGTATCTAATTTAATGCCCGCTTCTGATGATAGTGGTGATGGAGATGAATAAGAAATAATGGAGTATGTAGTAGCCACAGCTGATCAAGCGATTCAAAGCTTAAGAACTATGAATCAATTTTTAGTTTCGAATGTAAACCAAGAAGCAAATTTGCAAAAAAATTGTTAGGATTCAACGTGCTTCAGTTGAAATTGTATATAAAAGCAAAAAAAAAAAAAGCATGTAAAGATTACATATTTTTTCCAATAGTTCATCCAGTAATTGTCAATTTTTGAACAATATGCTTAGATTTTCTTTAACCCCGATTTTACGTTTTCCCGTTTCGTACGTTTTTTCCCGCTGGTCCCATGAAAAACGTAAAATCGGGGTTCCATCGTATCTATCTCTCTCTCTCTCTCTCTCTCTCTATATATATATATATATATATATATATATATATATACAGGGTGATTTTTATTAAAGTGACACTACTCAGAGCCAACTGTAGCGCGATCTATCAGCCAGGAATCCACCAAAATTGATAGAGGAACTAAGGACGACATAAGAAAAATTTTCCATGAAAAAAAAAATTACTTCCTAAAGTCGCCGATAAGGAAAGATAAGCCGCTGTTGTTGTCGGAAGACAAGAGAATTTGCGTAAAACGCAAGTAAAACATCGAGATGCAAATTCCTGATTACGTAATCGAGAGTAGTGCCTGTGTTTTGGGCTATAAAAATAAGTACGGAATCTGTTGCGACCTTGCTTTTCAGAAGAAAGGGTCATCAGTCGCTTTTTTCCTCTTGCATGGCCACCTAACTCCCCGTACCCAACTCATGTGACTTCTTTCTGTGGGATTATTTAAAGGTCCAAGGTGTATCTTGGTGGAGACTCAAAATTGGTGGCCCAAATGGCCAACATATCCCGGACTTTGATGAACATTCCTGGTGACATGTTAGGGTCGGCCGTTGAGAACGCAGCGTTCAGAAGGCAATGGTTGCAATGTGACCTGCAAGGAGACCACCAGGCAATGTGCTCCTGCAATGTGACCACCAGGATGGTGGTCACGTGGTATACAACTTTTTCGGTATTCACCCCTTATATATAACCCGAAATATTACGCTGCTGTCGACTTCGTAGTCGTAAATTTGCATTTTCATGCTTTACTTGCGTTTTGTGTAAATTCTCGGGTGCGCCGACAACAACAGTGCCATATCTTCCCTTATCGGAGAATTTTTGAAACTTTTTTTTCTCAGCAACTCTTTCCCATGTCGTCCTTAGTCCCTCTATCAATTTCGGTGGAATTCTGGTTGATGGATCACGCTACAAAAGGCTCTAAGTAGTGTCAGTTTAATAAAAATTACCCTATATATATATATATATATATATATATATATATATATATATATGTATTAATTAAATTGAAAAATATAAAACATTTTATACTATTGAAAATAATCAAGAAAATAATTTTAATATAGCAAATACCTGCATAGTAAGGAGAAGATTGTACCACTTTCCTATGAAAATAATAATAATAATAATAAAATTGAAACAGGAAAACTAGAAAAGGTAGGAAAACGAAAACAAGAGACTATAATTTAACCATTTAATGATAACATGTCTTTTTCAACAGTGGCCTCATTAAGATTAATGATAACGTGAGCACTGTTGAAAAAGACATGTTATTATTAAACAGTTATATTATTGTTTTCTTGTTCCAATTTTGATACCGTTTGTTGCAGGTCACAGTTTTCTGTTTCTACTTTGTATAGATATAAACGAAAGAAGGATGTGAAAAATTATAAGGGTAAATTTTTTGAAATAATTTTCTTTTTCCTCGGATCCAAGTACAGAGTGACACTGAAAGCTACAAGGCAATGCGGAATGCAAAAGCTGCATAAATGGTCTTAGAAAGAATGATAACGTAAGTCAGATAAGACCGTGTTCAAAAAGTGTTCGCGAATATTTCGCCACGTGTGGAGTAGAAAAAATTTAAATATGTCTTATTATGAATTAATTCACGAGATTTCTTTAGTTATAGCTATCTATTGTTTCAAATTTGAAATTTTTTTAATAGAGAGCATAACATTTTTTAAGTATAACTTAAGTAGTTTTACATTTTATAGAAATCATTTTTATAGAATGTTTTTTAATATTCAATTAATATGTTCTATTAATATTTTAATTGAATATTATTAATTTAATTTTCTACGCCCATTAAGGATACGGATTGGATTAAAAAATAAACGACAGGAACATTATTTAAGATATCAAAAGGACCGTAATTTGTTCAATGATGGAGTGAGAAAGAATAAGAAAACGTTAAAAATATAATTTAAATATGTAATGTTGTAGTATGATAATAGATAAAATATTGTTTCTGACTGATTCTAATCCCCGTACATTTTTCCTCTTTTTTGTTTGATATTCTCAGAATTACCATATTCTTGTGATTTCTCTCTTGATTCCTCCTGCATCCGGAAATGCAATTCCAAGATCAGTTTGTTGCACTGAAACAATTAAGAACAACAGTTTAGTATTCAGGTGCTAGTACCTGAACAGTTTAGCGCTATTTTTACCTTCGTTTAACTGGTTAAATACTGAGATACAAACAAAGAAATGGCTAATAGAAGAATGCAACCTAAAAAATTTGAACAATTTGGAAACCCGGAGAAAGCCTTAATGGGAGGAATGAGACTTAAGATTTTGTTATCGCCCTATACCATTGAAACACACATGAGCTCATTCAAAAATATAAATGGCGATTAATTTATAATATCAAGTCAAGAGGCTATAAATCAGCCACATGACAGTAAGATACTTTAGAGACCATCTTCTTAGGACTTTGATTGTCCATAGATGACTTAAACAAAGGTGGAATGATTCCCCAGCCGCCATGCAGAGAACTGCCTCTGAACTAACATCTGCAGACATTGGACACCGTTTACAGAAGCAAAATGAAATCAAGGTTTGGACAGCGGAACAGTGGAATAAAAAAAGTTCAAGAGAGTTGATTCAACCTCTGTAATGATTCTGGATGTCGGCTAGTTTAGAAAGAATGTTGAACACAGCAAACATAACTGAAAGAGATGGGTATGACGTTTATTGTGTTTTTGCCAGGGAGGAAATATTTTGGATATATATATATAGATATACAGTGATTTCCGCTTATAAGAATCACGTTTGTTATTACTGTTTTTGATTCTTATAAGCAATTGATCCTTATAGCCGAAATTTAGGTTTTTGGACAGGCACACACACACCTATATATACATTTATTAGATAATTTACCATAAAATACTCTTTAATTACGTTAATTATCTTTTATAAAAATTATTCTTTATAATTTTAAAAAACAACTTAATTTCTAGACCTATAAGTAGATACACATGATTATAATAAGACAAGAAAAAAATCCAATATTTGTTACAACATACCTGCTTAACAGTTTAACGTTTAACTACAGGAAGGGTGCAAGAAAAAGTTTTCTATGGTAGTTTAACGTAATGAAGTTTTCAGGAGGCTGTTTATACCTCTTTCAATACCAATAGTCTCAGACGAAGATTCACCTTCTAGCTTACGTTTCAGGGTTTGATAACGTGCTGAATCTATTAATTTCACGTTTGCCTAAATGATAGTGGACACTTCGTCGAAGATTTGTGTGTTTCAGGGTCCAGGAAGCAGCAACCAGGATGTGGGAGGTGGGAAAAAATAGTCCCTGTCTTTGTTTGTCAGTGGAGAAAAGTGAAATCGGACTCGGACGGGTTAGATGCCCCTGGGTCAAGCTAAAGGGCAGTGTTTAGGGCAGTGTTTATAAGGGTTTAAAGGGAAACCATTATGTTATATCTAACAAAGAAAGAGATGCATTTTACGACTGTATTCCATCCCATCTTATCACTCTTTCTTTTAAAAAAATAAAGAAAGAACATCGTGCCTTTTGAGGGTTTAAGGGGCTTTTTTTGAAAAATGAAAGGAAAACGAAGAGTGTAAGCTGATTCTTAAAACCGGTGGATTGATTATTTAGAGCGAAAGTTTTAACGTGGAAATAATACATTTGTTTTTGTTTTTGAAATATTGATTCTTATAAACGGTTGATTCTTATAACCACTGATCACTATTAGCGGTGGTTACTGTATATATATTTAAACACCACATTATGCATTTAGGTTACATTTAATGTACTTCTTTGTATTCTATAAATTAATAAAACTATGGTCCTTTTAAGTTTTTTGAATAATACACGTTTCTTTTTCAATACAGATTCAAAGTAATTACTAGTATCATTCTGTAAAAGGTAAGGCCATTCGGATAATACAAAATCGCTTTTAATGCTTTAAAAACAAAAAAAAAAGGGTTGTATTCATTCTTTTTAAGACGTTCTTTTATTATTCCGCTCCCCGTGTTACATAATTTTCAGTAATACCCATTTTGAACACCGTCTTATCTCCCTTAAGTTATATTCGTATAATACCATTTATATTGCTCTTGTACTCTTGAATTTCATTTCAATTAAAACTGATATTGTATTTTGAACACAGAAAAAGAGAAAATTGTTTTAAAAGATTCATCCTTATATTGCTATCTTAATCCTCAGTTTTTGCTTCAGCATTTGATATAAGTGATAAGGATTTAAATTACGTCTTCAAAATACTAAGAATTATAATTAATTTTTATCACATTTGGAATCTATCATTCAGAAAGAGTGATCATTATAAATTAGGGTTTAATGAATTATAGTAGCGTTGGAAACACTTTATAAAATTTTAATTGATTGACTCTATTCTCTCAAAAATTATTTCGTATTATTCCATTAAACGAATGGGTATATGAAATCTATAAAATTTGAAGAAACAAATATTACATTTTCTTAACTTTTTTCCTCATAGATGGCAGCACTAATCAAGGAAGGATTTAGTTATTTTCTTTCTTAATAGATGGCAGCACATGTAAGCCAACTTAATTCTCCCAAAACATTCAGGAAATCAACAGGTAGTAAAAGTCAGGTGACTTCCGAATAGGGATTTCTCTCGGAAAATGGGGATAATTTAAAGTAGTAGTTTAAACTTTTTCAACTTACCGAAAACGATCCAAGCGCCACGTTTTATATTATAGGCATGCATCTTCAAGTATACTGAATATCGCAAAAGAAATAATTGTACAAAGGAAAAAGACAAATACATATAAAAACAAGATAAGGGAATCCTATATTAGAGGAAATAAAAAGTTAGAAAAAAATACATTAAATAAAATTCAAGAGGCAAGTACGTATCGTTCAAATTTGACAATTTTGGACTGTAACAATGTTAGACAGGAATATGGACATACAGCTCATTTTAAAGAATTTATTTTTTTTTTCTAAGTTGAAATGATTGTAAAGTGTACAACTCTTTTAGCGAAATACCGTAAAGTTCGAACTATTCAGAATACATTTAAAGCTATAAATAACAAGAAACTAAAATAATTGAAATATTCTATTTATTCTTTCGGTTGAATATGAAAGTTAGATCTTTATTTTTTTAATGAGTATTAAAACAATGGTTTAAGTTCACATATGATAACGATTAACCATTGTTTTAATTGTTAAAATATGACTGCAAAAAAATAGGAATTGTCTGCAAGTAACATCAATGGCCAGATAATTTATGTTTGTTCAAGATTTTTTTTCCTGTTTACAACTAAATAATTGAAACTTAATTGGATTACATAACATGCTTGTTTCATTCTTACGTTATAAAAACAATTATTTTAACGGGTGTAACTGAGTAATAATTTGAATCAGTTTTATCAGAGAATTTTGTCTGAGGAAATGTTTTATGTTTTAAAGTACGATTAAACGATATGTTGTTAAAATTGTAAATATTTTAAAAATGCCATCAGAAAAAATGATTTGTCCATATTGAAAATTAATTATTGAACTTGCGTTTTCTAAACATATATTATATTATGACAGAAGGACGCGAGAATACTTAAGAAGGATTGCTCATATAGCCAGCCCCCCATTTAATTTTGGTAAAACAAACAAAATATTTGGAGGCTAAATTTAATTACTTCATAACTCAGCGATTCATTTAATTAGTTTAACAATTAAAATCATTTTAAACATTTTGAACTATATCTATAATGTAAATATAGCAGGATTTTTAAAATTTTAGATAGTTTATTTACAGTAGTATGTAAATAAATATATGTTAAAAACATATTAGCACATTTTAACGAAAAACTACTGTCACTTTAGACATACAGCACTTACTCAATAATTTTATGCTCATGAGACTCATTTTCCACCTTTAAATTAAACTAATACAATGATTAAACCTTATGGACACCTAGTAACACAGTCTCCTCCATACATGCACCATATCAAGAATTTCAAATTCAAAATAAAATGTTTTTAAAACTACGTACGAACAGTGATCCCACAATGAATATCCGAAATTCAATAATCAAATATAATACAATTTTTTTTCATGGACCGTAAGGCAAATTAGATAATTCTGAGCAAACTGCAAAAGGCATGCCCTCTCATGCAAGCGAAGCCGACTAATTAAAATTTTAAAATGCGAAAATGAGGGAGGTTGCTAATGCATTTTCCACCACCTTGTTTTTATTAAACGTTCTTTAGTTCCTAGATGATGGATGATTTAGTTCTTTAAAATGTGAACTAAATGTGAAAAAAATGTGTGTGTTTAAAATGTGATAGTGTGTGTCTTTAAAATGTGTTGTTTTAAATGTGTGCTGCGGTTGTTCGAGCCCAGGCAATGTACAGGGTTGTTTTTCAGCCCATATTAAATTAAATAATAATATAAGAATAATTTTTTCTCTCCTCAGCTTACCTTGATGGTATTAGCTCAGGATATACCGTATCATCGAAAGGTGGGGACGGCGAAATTCTCGAAATAAAATCAGAAATTAATTGTTTCTGTAATCGTTAAGGTTGCTTGGCAGCAGCCATATTACATTCGCCAGCCCTCTGATAACGAATAGAATTATTTTTTCAATGATGATCGACTTAGAATTAAACATTTATTTTGGAAACTGCACTCACTGATAAGAGAAAGATTTTTTTTTTTACTCGTGTACCTTTTTCATAAAAAATAATTAATTTCAATTATTGTTGGAAAGAATGTGGAACATTGGGTTTTAAACGCATTTAATTTCCTTTTGTGGGTGAAGTCTGTAAAAGGAATAAGATATCCAAGTAAAAAAATTTTCCTCTATTACTGAGTACATTTTTTAAGCTTTAAATCCAAGTCAACCATCATTCTAAACAATTTCTCTGCAGGTTAACACTAAGCTCAGTGAATCCAATATGGTTACAACCTAGCAGCCTCAAGTTATATATTGGTAGATTGATAGCAGAGTAACTCCAGATTCTTTACTCAAAAGTTTTTAAACATTGTGTCTTGCTGAGATTCTGATAATGAGAAAGAAAAATATATCCAAAGCTAGTGAAGAAGATGAAGAAAAGTCACTTTTGCAAGACGATAGCTATCACGATTCTCATCAGACACACACAGATATATATATATATATATATATATATATATATATATATATATGTGTGTGTGTGTGTGTTTGTGTGTGTATGTATGTATTTCTCTAAAATGTTTCACTTAAAGTATTTTTAAAAGTTATTTTTTTAAAAAATCAATCGTTCAATATAATTTAAGTAGTATATGTACCATATAAAACTATAATTAGTTTTATAATCGTTCTATAATATCGTTCAATATAATTAGAGTAGTATATGTACCATATAAAAGAACTACGCATAAATTTCTTAGTGTTAATTTAAATTCTGGTATAGAAGGCATGGGTAAAATAAACAATTATTTAATAACTTTTATAGCTGCTAATATGATTCAGAGAAAGGTATTTATTACGCTTCCTTTCCGCGAGTTTTATTTCGATTGCACATTAGTTTTTCTTTTAAAGCTAATAGACGCATAGATATTGCAAATCGAAATAATTTTATTCAATAAAACCTACTTGTTTAAGTAATCCTGTAACAATTCCTATTTTGGATTTCATTAATTTAAAGTCTTTTATTAACACGTTTAAATACTTTAAAGTTTTCCTTTTAAAACTGGTGAAAATAGATTAATCATCTAAAATTTTCCCAGCGTTGCATTATTTAAGCAAAAGTTTGGTAGAAAAGAAACGAAATATTTCGAACATCTCGTTTCTCCTTTTTTTGTGTGTTTTGGCAAGAATTTAATTTTAATTGAATTACAAGTTTGGGTAAGTAAAAAGAGTAATAATACTACTTGGAAAGCTGAAGAGAACGAATGAAATTATAACCTAAAAGTGAATTTCGCGTGACTGAAGAAAAATTACTGCAACTGATGACTTTTTGTGTTTAAGATGTATGTTTGAGAAGGAGAACAAAATAACTAACTGCAGGGTTTTGTTAATATTTTAAGGATTTAGATAAAAGTGTTTAATAAAGAGAGAAATATTCACTGAAATTATATAAAAGCTATGATTTGAACAATAGAAACTGTTCATTTAATTACAACGAAGTTAGCTGATTTAGCAAAAAAAAAAATAATAATAACCGTTGAAGATTGTAACACGTAACTAAATTATCATTATCTAACATAAAAATTTACGAGAAAGACTCGATTTACTTATTGTAACAATTATTTCAATTAAAACGTATTAGGAAAATCGATACGGCAAATCATGTTATGCAAATATCATATCATGACTATTAAAACGTCGAAAAATTATTCTTCATTTGCATTCAAGAAAGCTATATTTTTATTTATTTAAGCCATTTACGTGTAAGATTAAACGCACAATCAATACAAATGTAAGTCACATGCGATATTATTTTTACGTATCCAATGTAACCAATCCAATGCACCAGATAGGGTCCGATGTATCTACGAATGCCTGAAGGTGAATATGCTGTCATCGCAAATTAGAACGATCATCCTCAGGGGCGGCATCAAGAAGTCCCGTACCCTCCGCCCACCCCCTGCAAATCCCACGGGACTTTCTTGCATACAGATTTAATGTGACTATAACTGGCGTAGACACGATAGCAGTGCCACGTCGGGAAAGCGATAACCATAAGGGCTCTCCGGGACTTTTTTTGGGGTATCAAGAACATTTATATTTTCAATCTAATTTTTTCATCTGATATCAATGTCATGTTAATCTTTAATGAATTAGTGAAAGAAAATAAATTGTTTGTGAGAGCTACAAATCTTTTGCAAGATTTCTATAAAACTTAACCGGTCTAGAGGATATGAAATTGAGTAAAATTAGTGAATATTAACTATATACCGGGTGGCCAAAATTAAACTGACAGTGCTCACAGTGTTCTGTAGCGCGATCTATTTGTGAGAATGACGCCACATTTTGTAGGAAGATTAAACAAGACGGGGGACGAAGGATTCCGCAAAAAAATAAATTAGTTCCAAAAGTCACCGCTAGGGGAATATTTGGCGCTGTGTAATGGAATGTTCTCGTAGAAGAATGGACCTACGATAAATTCCGCTGTGATCCCACACGAAACAGTTACCTTTGGTAAATGTAAGGGAATTTCTCTAACTGCATGTGGTGATTTGTCATCCCAAATTCGGCAGTTCTGGGTATTCACAGTTCCATGCAGGTAAAAGTGGGCCTCGTCTCCCCATAAGATTTTCCACGGCCAAGCATCATCCACCTCCATTCTGGCAAGAAAGGTGAGAGCAAAAGTCAATCGCTTATCATGGTCGGGGTACAGTAACTCCTGTACACGGCTGATCTTGTACGGATAGAAGTTGATAATCTTTCGTAAGATTTTCCATACCGTACTGTAAGGCATATCCATATTCCGAGCTAATCCACGAGCGCTAGAGGTGGCAGCAATATTGTCTGGTCCTCTGTCGACAATCGCCGTGGCAACTGCTTCGATTGTATCCTGTGGTACAGGTTTTCGTCCTCTGCCTGACTAAACCTTCAGAGAACCTGTTTTCTCAAACGTCGCAACCATTGCTTTTAGCCCATTAATTGACACAGGACCATATTGCACCTTTACGCATTTTTTGTGCGTTCTAAAAGCACGAAGAGCGACTGACGCGTTGCACTGGTTGAGGTAAAAGAATTTGACCAGTAACGCAGTAAAGAAGGAGACATTGCACATAAACTTTCAATCCGATTGATTCGAAACGTAACACATTGCCTTTTAAAACCCAAGCAGCTGGCACTGTGCCAATGGATGTAACGTGAAATTTGAATAAAGAACTTCTTCTGCTCAGCGTACGTGATATTGCAGATCACGAGACTTTAACGGTGTTTATGTAGATTTTACGCTTTTTTAAAAGTGTTGCCATATTGCACTTGAACTAAATAAGAAAATGTGCATAATAAAAGGAAATTTTATTCCGTATTAATTTGCATTTGTTAACACTCTATTTTCTATTACACAGCGCCAAATATTCCCCACACAACCACACAGAGCTAATGGTCATCTATTAGAGCTCGAAATTCATCCATGACATCCAGGACGTAATATAGAGCTCTATAAGATGAAAAAATAGATGTCTAATAGTCGTACTTCACTTCGACGTCTATTAGAGATCTAAGACGTATTATATACATCTATAAGTCATCTAAGTTTCGATCTCTAATAGATGAAGTCTCTATGGTCGACGTCTATAAAAGATACTGATATAGACATCTTATGGAGCTCTTTTAGACCAGCACCGTCACAAAGCGCCATGATGAACAAACTACACCGCTGCTGTGTTCTTTGTTACCGAGTGCACCTGAATGCTTCATTTGGATCTATAATCACATCGGAATATTGCGGATATCCTTGCTCAACAAGTTTATATCGACTTCCTTTATTTGTTTTAAGGTAAGTGTTAATTCTTAAATAATTTATGCTTAAGGTATAATGACACCTTTGAAACGTCAATTTCTGTCAAAATATTGATTTTTTATTTTTGCTATTTTATGAATGATCTTTTACTTTCAAAATCTGTTTGAATATTGTTTCTAGCTTGTCTAGAACCCAAGTTTTAGGTATTTTAATATTGCTTGGCTGTGAAATTTTACAACTGAAAGTACGTTTCTGCAAACCAGAAGTAAGCAAAAATGTTTGTTTACATTGCTGTTTTTCATGATTTTGTTAGGAAAACTGATTATATACGCACATAAAAACACAAAAATAGTTTTTTAAGCATCTTAATAATATTACGAATTACATCTGCCAACGTTATTTACGGAATTTTGTTTTAGAAATTGGCATTAAACTGTGCATTCCAAATCATTGTTTACGTACGAGTTTGCCCTTTGATAATCATTTAAAAGTCACTAAATCCATTTATTTTTCTCGATATTTTTAGTTTTTTTTCAACGAAAATGCCAAAAAGTACTTCTAGAAAACGCAAACGTAAGTTTTATGGTAATAAATTTACAAATAAATAATAGTTCTGTTGAAAGTGAAATGCATAATTCTGCATATGTTGGTGATTACCTAAGTTTTTCTGCCAGTTTTTCAAAGCTACAGACGGCTAGTTCTATATCAACAAATGAAAACTGTGGTTCAATGAGTGGTTTTAGAATTTTGGATAATGGAATTCTTTTAAATATAACTCTGCTGTCCAAGCTGTTTTGCAGATAAACAAACATTATGTGAGGAATCAAGATATAGGCTGTGCTCACATTTTTATATTCAGTGTAAAAACTGAGACTTCCATAAAGGTTTGGCATCTTCAAAAAAAAATGTAAAATCTGAAATAAATACCAGACTAGTGTATGGCATGCACCAGATTGGTAAAGGTTTTGCTGTAGCATATAAATTATGTTCAACGTTGAATTTACATACACTGACTAAAACAGCTTACAAAGCTTTGGAATGCAACAAAATGTCATAGCTGCACTATTTCACTGTGCTTCAAGCACGAATAACCCGAAAGAATAGCATAAATAATATAATTTGAAAACCTATAAAATTTTGGATAGTCTTAGAATTCATAACTCAATACTTCAGAGTCAAATGAAATCAAAGACACGCAGGAAATTCCTGAGAGCAGCTAGAAAGACAAAAAATTACTGCTTTGGAAAGTAAAGAAGGGGAATTTTACAAAACGGGAGCATTTTAATGCACAATTTGTTGTTTATAATGCAAAAAAAGTAAGGTAAAAGTTATTTTTGCAGTTTTCTCAAAATATAAATTCCTCTTATTTTACCATACCCGAAACACTATACAACAAAATATGTTAAATTAAGAAATTGTTAAGAAAAGCTGATAAATCTTTACCACAGCTAGTAAATAGAGTATTTGATTTGAGAAATAGAGTATTTGATCAGTGAAATTGTATATCAGTAATATTTTCCTCCTATTAGAGTTCATAGAAAAATTTTATGGTATAGAAGTAACATTAATTGTTCATTTAAATAGACAAGTGTTTGAATGTTACAAAATATATTCTAGTAAATATATTGTGTTGTTAGTGGCAGGTCCATGTTGTATGATTTATATTTTAGTTTACTTATTATCATTATATTTTCAATTATATTAATGCATTATTCATGATTTGTTTACTTTGATTTAGACTCTACAAACTGTTTTATCTCTGGAAGAAGCTCTAAAAATTGTTCCAAGACTTTTCCGTTACTAAGCCACCTTATTTCACAATGTAACATTAAAGTATTAATTGAAGTGGAAGAATAATTTTTGTAATATGATTTTTAATAGCTTGGTATATATCGTACCCACGTGTATTCCCTTTTAATGGCAAAACTGACGGTATATCTTCCTTTGCTGAGCAATCTTTGAAAACCATCCTTATAAAAATATTTATTTGTGCTACATTACAGATATCTGTTGATTCATCACACTGTAAACTTAGAAAAACACATTTTTGTAAATCCTCTTTTAATTGTTCTCTGATATTCACAGATATTTCTTCTATTCTACGAGTTACTGAATTTCTGGATAATTGAACTTCCTGGATAGCTAACATAATTTCATTCTTATTTTTAAATTCTTGAAATAATATCTCTGATGCAGCAAGCATTAATTCTTTAATTATGTTACCATCCATTAAAGGTTTTTTGTGCATTGCAAGTATATGTGCAATCTTAAACGATGCAATAGTAGCAGCTTTTGATTTATTCACGGGCCTGGTAAACAAAGATTGTTGGGCAATTAATGCGGTTTTCATTTCTTTCAATTTCCATTTTCTTAAATTGCTGTTAGGAGGATATTCAGTATCATATTTTTTATGAACTGTTGTGAAATGTCGTTCTATGTTGCATTTTTTCCCAACAGTAACTGTTGAACCACAGGAAAACTATAATAACTGTACTACTATATTAACTGTACTATATTGTGTAGCTCCTTGAGCAGGAGCTACAAAATAATGACACCAAAGAACTGTTGGATAGTATATAATTTTATTATTACTCTTTAGTAAGATAAATATTTTAGAGCAGACTTAATATGGAATATACACTCACAAAATTAAAAGATTGCCTGAAGAGAAATTTACTGAAATAACAGTGAAATTGTAGATCAGCAATATTTTCCCATTCGAGTTCATAGAAAAAGTTTATGGTATAGAATTAACATCAATTGTTTATTTTAATAGTCAAGATTTTGAATGTTATGAAATATATTCTAGTAAATATATTGTGTATGTTTTATGAATTCATATTTATATTCTAAGTTTAAATTTTTTTTTTTAGTATGAAGTAATTACTAGACTAGTGGCATATTACTCTGACTAGTGGCACAAAAGAAAAAGCTTTCTGCAACTTAAAAATTTCTCATCTTATATTTAGTAAGCAATTATTCAAATTTTTTCTTTATTATTTCATTAATATGTCTATTTAGAATTTAAATCGTTTTTATCCTTTGAGTTTGCTATATTTATTTATACCTAAAATTATGTTTCATTTTTAGATTAATATTATATATATATATATATATATATATATATATATATATATATATATATATGTGTGTGTGTGTGTGTGTGTATGTAATATTTTAGTTATATTAAATGTGTGCATATTACGAGTATGCATTAAGTTAAAACCCATCTCACAAAATGTGAATGATATTAAAGTAAACCTAGTGATATTTTCTAACGAATTAAAAATTTATTTATTGTACTTCTAGGTGCAGCTAGGAGAAATCCATTGTACAAGCAGGTGACTGACTCAAAAATTGAAACCGTCGTCAAAGACTGGTTAAGGCATGCAAATGCTAGGAGTTCAAAACAAAAAGAAAATTGTGTTGGGGAAATTTTATGATTTTGTATTCAATAAAGCCTTTTATTAAAACATTTTTTCTTTCTTTCTTTGTTGCAGTATTAAAAATATATTTATGTTAAAGAATGTGAACACAAACAATTCTGGATTAATTATTGAAGAAGATATTTTTAATGAAAATCCAACTGAAGCAGAAAAGTTTTTATAAAAATAAATTATGATTTTCATAGATATACTTTTTGAAACTTAATTTATTATGTCCTACTAAGTTACTTTTATAAGTAATGATGGCTGAAAAAAGAAAGAGATATGAGATATCTATATATTCAACCAGTATACTGTTGCAGGATTGGGTTTTTGACATTACAAGCATCAAAAACTGGTTTAAACTGTCAAAAACCTATGACGAATAAATAAGTCTTAATCACAATAGCTATTAAAAAGGAAGAAACTTGTTTTCAAGCAAATTTAAAAGGTAATTCAGTGTTCAATTTATGTTTTAATTGTGAAATGTATATTTATTAATTAGAAAAATTGCATTAAAAAAATTATATATGCACTTATAATAGTTTAGTTTTTCAATTGAAAAATTAGCATTTTGGTTAATTTTCTTTTTTTCTTAAATTTCAGAATGCATTAATACCAAGTTTTAATGTAAAAATATTAGTTTTATTATTATAATATTTAATATTATAATTATTTTAAAATATTTTTACATTAAACATTAGTAATACTGTTGTTATTTAAGTAATATATATCACTATTTTTGGCAGTTATAATGTATGACAATTGTCATCGTAATAACATCAAAAGTAGTGGTAAATATTAATATTTACATTGTATTTTGGACCTAAATTTCTTAATAAATTCAGAAAAATGAATTGAGCTTAATATATTTCGAACAATTTGCATTCTAATAGGACATTTTCATGCAAAAATAATTGCTACAGAGATTCTAAAACTAAAAGTAAATTTATGGAAGTATAACAAAAGTGTATAAAAATAATAGTTGTAAATGTATTATTATTTATTAAGTAATAATAATAAGTAATAATACATTAAGCTTAATTTATTTTAAACAATTTGCATTCTAATAGGACATTCTTATGCAAAAATAATTGCTACAGAGATTCTAAAACTAAAAGTAAATTTATGGAAGTATAATAAAGAGTATCAAAATAATAGACACACTATTATTTTTATACTCT
Organism: Dolomedes plantarius; assembly: GCA_907164885.2. Classification (NCBI taxonomy): domain Eukaryota; kingdom Metazoa; phylum Arthropoda; class Arachnida; order Araneae; family Dolomedidae; genus Dolomedes; species Dolomedes plantarius. The sequence continues at coordinate 146,401,197 of OU015491.1, read as the reverse complement.
ACTTCCATAAATTTACTTTTAGTTTTAGAACCTCTGTAGCAATTATTTTTGCATAAGAATGTCCTATTAGAATGCAAATTGTTCAAAATAAATTAAGCTTAATGTATTATTACTTATTAATTATTATTACTTAATAAATAATAATACATTTACAACTATTATTTTTATACTCTTTTGTTATACTTCCATAAATTTACTTTTAGTTTTAGAATCTCTGTAGCAGTTATTTTTGCATAAAAATTTCCTATTAGAATGCAAATTGTTCGAAATAAATTAAGCTTAATTTATTATTAAGAAATTAAGATCCAAAACACAATATTTTGGAGGGGAATAGTACGTCCTTTAGAGGTCTAAAATATCTAAATCGCGTACCCTCCACATCGAAATTTTCGCTCTTATAGACGTCCTATAGAGCGCCGCTTAGATATCGTAGACGTCTTATGGATCTCAAAGAGAGCACACCTCGGAGCTCCTATAGAGCTCCATTCCACGTGATGTAGATATTTTTCGACGTCTTATAGAGGTACGCGTTTTTATGAGGTGAGGTATTATAGACGTCTAATAGAGATCGGTGTGTTGTGTGGGTCCCCTAGCGGTGACTTTTGGAACTAATTTATTTTTTCTCGGAATCCTTCGTCCCCCGTCATGTTTAATCTTCCTACAAAATGTGGCGTCATTCTCGCAAATAGATCGCGCTACAGAACACTGTGAGCACTGTCAGTTTAATTATGGCCACCCGGTACATCTGATTGAAATTGGCTCGTGTAAAATTTATGAACTCACTCAAAACATGCCTCTTAAGGTTTCCCCGATACACACGCAGCTGTGTTTCAAGTAATTTGTGGGGTCTTGGGAAAACTTAAGACCATACTTCCAGTACGCTACAATATATACATATATATACAGGGTGTCCCAAAAGGTCGTTTACAAACTTAACATGCTGGTCTGTCATATCATGATGAAAAAGATTTACATAGGAAATTGTGTCCGAAAATTCAAACTGCGACCGCTAGAGGGCGATAATTGCACTAAAACGGGAGAGTGGGAAAAACAATCATTTCAGGCGTGGACGTTGAAGGAGAAGTATGAATGAGTTTAGTAACGCAGAAATGGCTGACATGCATTACGTATACGGCGCCGCTGATGGAAATGGACGAGCCGCGGCACGGACGTAGCTTGAGCTCTTCCCAAACAGTCGTCAGCCAAGTCATATTTTGTTTGGACGATTGCACCGCAGATTACGTGAATCAGGTGCTTTCATAGTACGTAGCCACATCGGTCGAGAACGTGCTACACGCACGCCTGTCGTAGAGGAAACCGTGCTACAGGAGTTTGCCATCAACCCGCAAACAAGTCTCCGAGAAGGCGAACGTGTCTTGGGTGTAGGTCGTTCCACCATAATGCGCATACTGCACGATGACATGCAACACCCTTACCACTTCCAAAAAGTACAGGCATTGTGCTCTGACGATTATCCCAAACGCATTGCATTCTCACGCTGGTATTTGCAACAGCGGGTCGCACAGCCAGATTTTCCATCTTGGATTTTGTTTTCTGATGAATCCTGCTTTACACAGGATGGTGTCGTGAACCTGCACAACATGCACGTATGGGCGCATGAAAACCCAAGATGTACACGTGCCCATGCACATCAACAACGTTTCACCGTAAACGTTTGCGCTGGTATTATCGGTGACATGTTGATTGGCCCTTACCTTCTACCTGAACGCCTCGACGGAAATACCTATCGCATTTTTTTAGAAAGAGTTTTGCCGGATCTGATGGGCGCTACACGCCGAAACATATGGTTTCAGCATGATGGAGCGCCTGTCCACTTTAGCTACGCTGTTCGAGAATACCACGATAGGACTTATCCTAATAGCTGGATCGGTAGAGGCGGACCAGTCCAATGGCCGCCGCGATCCCCCGACATGACTCCCCTGGATTTCTACCTGTGGGGACACATGAAGTCCATAGTGTACGAGACACCCGTAACATCGAACATGCATCTTATCGCCAGGATCGGGGAAGCGGCAGCACGTGTCCGTGACACTCCTGGCCAATTTGAACGGGTTCGTGAATCGATGCGCCGACGCTGTGAAACGTGCATTGTGGCGAATGGAAGGAATTTTGAAAATTTGCTGTGATGTAATGATGTTTTGTAATAAAAATCATATTAACACCGCTGTCGATATAATTTTTTTTCTCCTCATCCAAACCTGCACTTATCGCCCTCTAGCGGTCTCAGTTTGAATTTTCGGACATAACTTCCTATGTAAATCTTGTTCATCATGATATGACAGACCAGCATGTTAAGTTTGTAAACGACCTTTTGGGACACCTTTAATTTTGGGAAACCTTAAACTGGGGGGTTTTGTTTGGAAAAAGGAGAATTGGCAGTTAAATATTATTAATTCGCGAAATATCGTCAGCAAAAGGAAAAGGGGTTTTTAATAACAAAAGTTACCAATAAAGGTCGCCAACTGACGGTCAGATTTTTAAAAGGAAGATTATTCATGCAGGTTTTAACGTTATATAACACAGAACACTGTAGAACATTCGAAATTAAGCGTCAGCAAATTATTGGGCGGGAGAATGACAAAGAAACTAGGGAGTCGGCACAGAGATCTGATAGAGAGAACACTTATGTGTTAGGAGAGAGCCTGGATGGAGTGGTTTGCCTAATTATGTTGGAGCTCTAGTAATTTAATAATGAAAATAAACGAATATTAAGTGATCTGTGTCATCTCATCTCGTCATTCGTTCCACGATTGCCTTTAATTTCTTACGAAACATGACATATACGACGCATGTAATATATATATATATATATATATATATATATATATATATATATATATATATATATATATATATATATATATATATATATATACCGGGTGGTTATAATTAAACATAGCCAATAAACGGAATCTTACAGCGCAAACGGGTGAACGGAATGCAACGAAATATCGTATATGGGCTATACACGAGATACGCTCACGGAATTTCGAAAACATAAAATAGTTCCAAAATGTCCACCAGAGGACGCCTTTTCGGGATAAACATGAAATTTAACACAATAAAGGACCAAAGCGGAATACAGAAACAATATTAACAATCCAGAACAAGAATTATGAGTAATAAAATATACAGAGGCTGTTCACACATTTTTTAGACGAAGTATATTGTATTCACAAAAGTAAAAATTACATAAAATTCTTGTGTTTTAAATGTTCTATTTGACATCCCTTATTCTGAACTATCTTTCGACACCGCAATTTCCTGGATAATAATGCCTTTTGAAGTGTCAGAAGAGGTATTCTATCCCATTCCTCCTGAACAGTTTTCCAGAGTAATGTAAGGGTTTTGGGACGACGTTTGGACAATGCAGATTTTAAAAGTCCGAAAGCACAAAAATCCATAGGTGATACATCGGGAGATTTAGTAGGGATATCACTGAAGGGTATGGCCTTGATACCAGTTTTTTGTTCCATTTCTTTTAGGAAATTTACAGTGGATTTTGATGTGTGACTGCTAGCTTTGTCCTGATAGAGTCTCACAGATTGATGGCACTGTGGGTAAAGCGATGGTATTTCATTCAGAAAAATTGGCGATAAAATATGTTCCTGATAGTATTTGGAGTTAATCTTGACATTTTTCCCACTCTCTTTATTTTTAACTTGCTATTATAAGAAAAACCAGCAACAATAATGAATCCCTTAGAAAAACTTTCTTTCGATTCTTTGAACCATGTACTTAAATTTTTTTCTCCCCTTTTATGATAATAAATGGCTCTTTTTTTGTTGCAATCATTTAAATACACCCATGATTCATCTATTGTGACAATTGTTTTCCATTTTTCTTTGGATAAGTGTTTCTCATATAGAATTCTGCAGCGTGTCCTGTGTTCAGCGATATGATTTGGAAGAAGACGATGCACATTGCGTTTTTTCGCTTTCTTAAGATTTAAATCAACGTTTATCATTTTGTTTACAGTGGACACCGAGCATTTTAATGATTTCGCAACTGTCCTTTGACTAGGGGGATTTTCTTTTAACATTAAACAACGTACCTTTTCAATAGTCGAAGATGTCCGTTTTTTCCTTGGATACTTGTTTGGAATTTTTGTCCCACTTGAGGCTGCAATTTGACGTTTTTTTCCTTTCTTGTTGACGATATTACCTATCGACGCTTTAGATATCACAAAACCATGACTATCACATCGTTTTTGGATAACGGAGTATGCATATTTCTCTTCGGAAAGAGCATAAATGTAGCCTTCGAACCACTGCTTTGTTAAAAACGCCATTTTGAATAAAAACAAAACTTTCAAGCCGCAGACAGTAATTGTGACTTTTAAAAACAAAGTACAATTGCAATTATTTCTTTTGCAGCAAACGAATTTTTATTAACGCTTACCAAAATCGTCTAAAAAATGTGCGAACAGCCTGTAAAACCGGGAAAAGCTGTCAGTTGTAGGAGAAAAATGTCGAGATTTGCATGCTTGGGAAGAAGAGGAAGCATTATGCAAAACACGTTAGGGTATAAAACGTTTGCAGACGTTGTCATGTTTAAGTATATGTTTTCGGCTGTACTATTGACTGTCTCTTTAGTTGAACGTGCGTAATTGGTTAAGCTGTTTTAAGAAAACAAGGGGAATGCTTCTGCTGCAGTTCGTGAATTTCGTCGTAGAAAGAACCTACGGCGTGTACCAATGTCTACTAAAGGTATCCGGGCCATGATTAAGAGAATTTAAGAGACGGGGAAATTAGGAGTTCAACCTGGAAGAGGCCGTAAACGTGTCACACCGGTACTTGTTGATGTCGTCAAGACAGCTGTTGACGCACAGTCAGCAGACATCAGAGTTTGGGAGCAGTAGCACGCGTGCAGTTTCTCGAATGACAGGCTATTCTTACAGCACCGTCCAAAAAGTACTCAGAAACATAATGCACTACTTCCCATACAAGATTCGCCATACCCAGGAGCTTCTTGATAGGGACAAGCCCCAACGTCTCTCATTCGCATTCAATTTTATCAACAGAATGACTGTTGAGCTGTCATGGCCTTGGAATATTCTGTGGAGAGACGAGGCTCATTTCTACCTCAATGGGACAGTCAACACATAGAATTGCCGCATTTAGGCTAAGGAAAATCCGCGGATCCAGACTGAATTTCCCCTACAGTCCCCAAAGGTCACTGTTTGGTGTGGATTCACGGTGACATTCATCCTTGGGCCATTCTTCTTTGAGGAAATCGGTGAACGTGGGCCTGTCACATGTTCCGTTACGGGCCGTCGGTACCATGACATGCTGCAGACGTTTGTTGTGACGCAACTACAGCAAAGGCCTGTCCTTACATCAACTATTTTCATGCAGGATGGTGCGCCCCCGCATATCCATTGGTCCGTGAAGGCGTTATTGCTCCGATACTTCAGAGAGGAGCGTGTTATTAGTCGCTCCTTTCCTAATCCATGGCCACCACGTTCGCCGGATCTAACTCCATGGGATTTCTGGTTATGGGGCTATTTAAAAAGTCTGGTGTATCGTGGAAGTGTTGCGACGTTGAATGACTTAAAGAATTCCATAACGCTTCATGTGCGAAGCCTCACAACTGATCAGTTACGATCTGCTTTTGAACACACTGTCCATCGACTTGAAATTTTGCAGGTGAATAAAGGTGGTGACGCGGAGCAGCTTTCCCTACATCGTCCTGGACACGATTAACAACTGCTCCTCTTGTGCAATTTCGTCCTAATATGTTCTTGTTTCTGCAAACTGAACTGTTTTTGTTTCTCCCTTACCTTTACTGAATGTGGTTCGATGACAAGGTGATCAGAAACTAGTCAATAAATGTTAGTATTGTTTCTGTATTCCGTTTTGGTCGTTTATTGTGTTAAATTTCATGTTTTTCCCGTAAAGGCGCCCTCTGGATGACATTTTGGAACTAATTTTTTTTTCGGAATTCCGTGAGCGCATCTCGTGTATAGCCCATATACAAAATTTCGTTGCATTCCGTTCACCCGTTTGCACTGTAGGATGCCGTTTATCGGGAAAGTTTAATAATAACCACCCGGTATATCCATATATATATATATATATATATATATATATATATATATATATATATATATATATATATATATACAGTGGCTCCCAAAAGTGTTCGTATACTTGCGAATTTCAATGAAATAGGGGTCTATCCATTAATTAAAATGAATATTTCAGAATGGGTATTTAATAATAAGATCAATAATCTATCTCTCTATTCTAAAAAAAAGTAACTGCCGCTGCCGCAGCCGCCGCCGCTGTTAAAAGCTTGTCACGCTATCTCCTCCGAAACCGCTGGGGGTATGGGGTCGAGACCGATACCAATCGATGCAGAACAATGTGGGGAAGAAAGTAAGACATGTCTCATATTCGTCGGACTTTAAGTTTTTTTTTATTTTATGTTTTGTGGGAAAATATTGACTTTTTCATGATTACGATAACTCGCCAAAAAAGGATCGTAGAATTTTTTTTTTTTTGCAATCAATTCTAGAGACATTTCCCCTTCAAACAAGACCTCGTTTGTTTAAAAATAATTTAAAACAGACTGATATTTTTATTAAAATTGAAAACCCACTTTTTGGAAAAATTCATGCATTTCGAGATATATAAATTCGATGCTCTCAGACTTATTATGTTACAAAGAAAATATTTAGATCAACTGGAAGATGAAAGCTTTCTCATTCATATAAACTTCATTTCAAGTCTCTATCTTAAAATTTCGATTTTCAATTGAATTTTAAAGAAATACTTCAAAAAAATCTTCTCATTCGCTTCCTTTGCAGAAGGATATGAAAGAAGATCCGATTTTTCACCCATAGGCGGGCTTCGTCCATTTCGCCGGGAGGGGGGGGGGGAAGCTTCAACTGTAAACAAATGAATGACTCAATCGCTGTAAACAACTATTGAGTCATTCATTCACTTGATTCACCAGAGGAGCGAGCGTAGCGAGCCTAGGGGCGAAGCCCCTAGTTCTTAACAAAATTACATAAAATATTTTGAAAACATAGTAAATGTTTATTTTTAAGAAACCAGTAATCAAAAAGTAACAAAAACTTTATCTCACAAAAGTCATCGGACACTGAAATATTTTCGGATAAATTCATAATTAAAATTATCATTTGGCGCTTTATTTTTATTTTTGAATTGTGGTGGCATTTAAAATATCGTTTGGCTTTAATTTTTGCTTGCCTACTCCGTAATATTCTATTTATTATTTGAAAATAGCTAATAGTTGTAAAGAAACAACAAACAGCATTCGAAAATTGATTATTTTTCGTCATAGTAGTGGTAAATCAGTTCAGAATATTGCTAAATTACTTAATTTATCCCATTCTACTGTGCAGTATGTGAAAAAACGCTTTAAAGAAGAAAATTGGATCGAAAACAAGGTAATAAAAAGCCGTCCGGCAAAGTTAACAAAATGTGATCAGAGATTTTTAATTAGAAAATTTGAGAAAAATTCACGTTTGAGTGCAGTAAAAGTTTCTGCAGAATTCAATGAAACATTTTCTACTTCAATTTCACCTGAAAATTTTTGACGAGTTCTCAGAACAGCTAGATTACATGGGCGTTATGCCCATAGAAATTTTTTTGTGAGAAAAACAGAATGTTTAGGCTTCCCTTCGCACTATCAATGATAAATAAGCCACAAACCTATTGGAATAATGTCTTATTTGCCGATGAACATTTTTGGTGGTGATGGGCGTATAATTATATAGAGAAGAAAAAAATGAGGAATTTAATCTCAAGAACTTAGTAGGAATAGTTAAGCATGCCGGTGGAGGTATCCTTGTGTGTTTGTGCATGTCAGCATCAGGACTAGGAAATTTGGTATTTATTGATGGCATAATGAATCATGCTGTTTTTATAAATATTTTAAGAGACAATTTAAAATTATCAGCTCAAATTTTGGGTATTGGAAACAACTTTGTTTTTTATCAAGATAACGATCCTAAGCACACAGCTCTCAACGTTCGCATCTGGTGTATCTATAATTGTCCACAAGTTTTGAAAACACCACCTCAATCACCAGATTTAAACCCAATAGAACATCTTTGGAGAGAACTGGAGGTTCGAGTACGAAAACACGACATTCACACGAAAAGCGAACTAAAAAGAATTATGATGGAAGAATGGATGAACATTGATGCAAAAATTACAAAAGAACTAACGCAATCTATTCCCAGGCGTTTAAATGCTGTTGTGGATGCTAAAGGATATTGTACTAAATATTAATTTAACGAAAAATTAGAATATTTACTAATATGTAGAGATTTTTTACATGTGTACGATGACTTTTGTGAGATAAAGTTTTTGTTGCAATTGGATTATTGGTTTCTTAAGAATAATCTTTTACTATGTTTTCAAAATATTTCATGTAGTTTTGTTAACCCGTCGTTGGTCGCACCAATTTGAGTAACGGCAGTGGTCGCGCGTGAGAGTTTTTCTCACACAACCCATTTCAGCTGTTTTCAGTTGTCTACTCAACAATAACACTTCAAAATTGTTTCTTTTCAATGAATTGCATTAATATTTAGCACTTACGAACAAGGAAATTACAATTAAAATAATTATTTTACAGCTATTATTCAGGAAAATTAATAGCGAAAGTGAAATTAAAAAATCATACCTACTTTATGAATCAAATTTATAAAAAGCATATTATTTATACTTTATTAGAACGTCAATTACAAGTCTTATAAATTATACTACATGGACATGGTAAATAAAGTATTATTAACACAGCCTTTATTAACACAGCATTCGGGGCACACGTAAGTTGAATGTTCGGTACAAATAGATAGCGCACAGGTAACACAACCCTTTTTTGACTTCCTATTTTTTCTTCGAGGACAGAATGCACAAAATCCGGCGGTTTTAACATTTCGTTTGATTCTTGAGGACCCTTCAAATCCTGTTATTTGGCTAATTGCACTTCGTAATGCTGGTGACAAGTTTGGAACTGAATCACGGTCACCAGGTGAGGTTTCATGAGTTCCAATGCTAAGTCCTTCAAGAAGGCTCGTATCGCCATCTTATTGTTTGTATTTGCAGTATATGTAATTTGGCTGTTGTTACCACCAATGATGATGACAGAAAAAAATAATGTCAATGGCCATCTGCGACATATTCTCGAAACAGAGTATTCACCTTTGAGTTCGTCGACTACGTCGACACCGACCTTAGTGAGATTATAAAAAGTAATAATCTCTGGTTTAGAGAGGGCACCAGAATCTTTATCTATTTTTTTTACCATTGTGCAAAGAGGAGTAAAAAAGGACATTCTTCCCTTTCTTTGGAATATAAGACACTAAAGTGCCAGTTGACGAAAACTCAAACACACTGCTTCGCAAGAGTAAAGTTCCCAAAAGTAATATTTTCTCAAAAGTAAAGAATAACACTGATCAAAATGCGCTTCTAACAAACAAAATTTGCAAGTAAAATTAGGAGATAAACGTACCCACATCATCGCGTTATTAAATAACACAAATGCTGGTGGTCTCTTGGTGAGAAACGCTCTCACGTGATGCAAACGCCAGTGGTCGCGCGATGAGAGAAATGCTCACACAAAAAACACTTAAGCAAATAGCAGGCTGTTTGAAGGTCAAACACGCCCTTAATCTTATCGGAACTGATAACAGATTGTTGATGAGATTCTAAGAGTCAGCTAGACAGGGGGTGGTATCCCCAGGGTCATTTTCAAATAAGAGGTGAAATTTATATGACAAGCGTGAGAGAAATGCTCATAGCGCGACCAATGACGGGTTAAGAATAGATTATAGATCTTATTATTAAATACCCATTCTGAAATATTCATTTTAATAAATGGATAGACACCTATTCCATTGAAAATCGTAAGTGTACGAACACTTTTGGAAGCCACTGTATATATATATATATATATATATATATATATATATATATATATATATATATATATATATATATATATATATATATATATATATATATATATATATATGTATATATATATATATATGTATATATATATATAATTTCGAGCCGTAGTTCAAAATTGTCTCAAAATGTAGCTTTAGTAAGGAAAATATCGCCTTTCCGGAAAAATGTTCCTAAGTTTGTTCTTATTTGACTGTGCAATTTATGGTAGTTTATGTTCATTTTTTTTAAATAGGCATAAATAAATGGATATCATTAGAGGCGAAGATGAAACGAAATCCGGTTGTAACAAACGTTATAAAGTATCTCGACTAAAGACTGATCCGTTTATAATATTTCCCTAATTTTTTCAAATTATCGTATGTTTTATATCCGTTTGCTAGTTTGCCAGTATCCCATTTCACCAATAAATTCATGACGTAACCTCTCGTCAGAAATAGAGTGTCCCTTCAACGAGCATTGCCTGGACTAAATTCGTGGGCTTTTTAAATGTTTATGTAATGCCTGTTTCCTTTTAATTTTAATATTTTTTTATCAAAAAGATGAATTCTTTAAAGAGGGACCTTTATGAACTGTGGACGTTACAAAGTCGTCCCATGTTTTTATCACTTCTTATTGAAAAATCTGTGCGTGAAGATAGGGCAACTTTACTTGACTCGTTTGATTAAAATAGCACAAGAAACAAAAGAGCATCTGCTGATACTTTTTCATCTAGTATGTGATATAATACATGGGACATCAACGTTTTTACCAACTTTTTGCGAAGATATATGTATTAAAAAAATTGATGCGTATTGTTTTTTAAGTTTTATGTTTTGGTATTTAGGGTTTAGACTGTAAATTTCTTGAAATATCTCAGATAAGAATTTAGATTTAATCGTGAATGGAAATTAAAATGCTTTAAGGAATTGATATAATAAAAGACATATTAATATATTCTTTAAGGTACTTGGATAGGTAAGGTAAAACGGTATTTGGCTCAGTTTTGAATGTTGAATTTTTTCCTCAGTTTTGAATGATTGTTGAATTTTATAGAAAATTCTCAGCTTGTTTATAAAAATAATACAGTAAAAATTATTTATTTTTCTTTTGGCCTTTTTATTACATTTATTTTAATTTTTATGAAAATTTCATTAACATTATTGCTATTCATATATGTTATTTTTCATACATTAAGATATTCAAACAAATTCCATTAAATTTTTACATTTTCTTTCACTTTACGAAGTTTTATTTTCGTCTTAATTAGATTTTCCGATTGATAGGGCCCTAAAACAAATTTCAAAGTGCTAAAAATTAAAAACAATTGACGTTGAATAATTTCTTAAAGTAAAAAAGAAATAAATTTATGTTATCATGCTTTATTCATTGTCTTTTATAAGTTATTTTTATTCGTCTACCCTCGGTTATAAAACTCAGTTTCAGTGGACAATAAACCCATTTATTCATCGTTATGTTTATAATTAAAATTGAAGTAAACTGATCTTTGTTATGTTTATAATTAAAATTTAAATAATTAAATAACAACTTTCGTAGGAACACTTATTTAAAAATAAGGCACGTGAAAGCCTATTTTCTTTTAATTAATTTTTTTATCGCTTCCTTGCGATAATAATCCTCAATGAAATTAAACCCATAAGTATTTTATATCCTGTGCCTACAAATACGATTAAAAGCTCCTTTTATAATTTCCTTAGTTTACAAAAAAAAATTAAGATAAAATTTAATTATCAACAAGAGAGAAATATTTTGATTCACGCATTTAAAAGCTTAGATTTCATCGGATATTAAATTAAAATATCCGAAAAATTTTTCGGCATGGCGTTTTTAAGTTGAACAAATATATCATTTGTGTAGGATGTTTATTTAATTATTTAGATTTTTCCTTTTTATAAGTATCCCTTTAATAGCGTTTAGAGTCTTTAAAAGTCCTGTTTTTTAAAAATAATTTTCATGATAAGAAAATGTTTCTCAGAAATAAATGCATACCAAATATATAATTATTTAATTCGTAGTGGGAAAATAAGTAATCATATCTTGAAAATTACGGAATTTTAGAAGATTTTTTTTACGTTCTTCCCTTACGGTCCTCTGGAAAGGAAAATTTCAGGTGTCCTGCGTGGTGAGTTATAATTTTGTCAGTGTGCCAAACGCAGTCTGTATCGTTTGGGCAAGAAGTAAACAGTTAAACAGGAAAGTACCAAAATGCGTAAATATTTTGACATATATATATATATATATATATATATATAAGACAAAGTTGAAATTGAAAAACCAACATAAGCAATATTACACTATGCAGCATGAATCTAAAAACATGAAAAGATAAGTAATTAAAAGGTTATAGACAGCATCTCTTCATCAGTGGTGCCGATACTTTTTAAATTCCAATGGATTGATCCTGATAAGTATGATCTAATCAATAAACATACTTAGACACCGAACAATCCATAAGAAACAGAAGAAATGAATGAAAAGTTGCTCAATCAAAGAACACCAAGACTGGCCCTAGACAATGTTGAAGTTAAGAGTAGGAAACCACAAGGAGACTGACGTCACAAACCTTGCAACCATGGAAATATTGGAAACACAGATGCAGACTTACAATGGAAACTGTGTTATAGGGCATATAAACCAAAATTAATATTGCATTACTATTATTATTACTTAAGAATAAAAAAATTATTATTTATTATTATTTTTGTTACTTAAGAATATAAAAATTATTCATTAATATTACTTTAGAATAATTATTTTTACAAAATAAACTTATTGTATTACTTATCATATTTTATTACTAATTAAATGCAACAGAAAAAGCTATTCATTAAATCTAAAACAACCAATTATGTGATTGGAAAGACTATCGGGGTAATTATTACGTTTTAGCTCAACTAACAAGTCTATAATATGCTTATTCCTATTGTGTTTAGAACAAAGCCTATTTATATGTACCAGCTGATTTACAATAATGTTATTAAAAACTGATTTATGTAAACAAGTTAGGTAATTTTGAAATTTAACAATATTAAATTCATAATCTGATCTTTTAACATATAAGTCAAAAGTAAAATTACTATGAGAATTTACTTTGATGTTAATAACTAAAAAGTTTACATTAATATTATTTTTGCTACTTTGTATTAGTTCCAGATTATGAAGGTAAAAATTTATGGCTATATTATTACTACTTTTATTAATAACTATTATATCATCAATATATCTATATATTTCGTAATTGCTATTATCAATATTATCAATGATATCGACTTCAAAATAATGTAAATTAGCAAGCATACTACTAGAAGCATTTCCACCTTGTGGTACACCTTTAGTCTGTAAGTATATACTATTATTGTGTATGATATATTTATGTATAGTAACAAAATCTAAAATCCTATTGAAATGAGTAAGATTAAAATCTTTGCTTAAGTATTGGATATTATTATGTACTAACTTTATAATTACTCTATTTAAATAATTTATATTGATATTATTGTATAAATCTTTAAAATCAAAAGTATCTATTGATTTACAATTATTTATTGTTTTTAGTTTTCTAATAAGGCTAAATCTATTATCTATGATGCACAAACACCAGAAGTTATTATTTTATAAATTAATTTGAGGTAATTTAATAATAGAACACTTGCTTTAGTAGCGTAAGTGTTGTGACCACAGGTTACTACTGTAAAAGCAATAGGTGTTTTATCAAATTTATGAACTAAAGTAATATAATGAAAGAGATAGTTTATTCTGTTATAGTATATTCTGTTATATGTTTATATTTAGCAATGATTTTCTTAATAGGGGTATACAGGTAGTATCTTTTAATGGCTGAAATAAATCACTATTATCTAGCTGTTTTTTTAAACAAATAGCAAAATACTTTTTACAAATAATTGCATAATTAATGGCGGCTTTATCTACATAAGATATAATAAAATATTCTTGTAAGTTTTTATAGCTTCCTTTATGTGTCTATAGGATTATTATAGCAATAACTAATATTAGGAAGTTTAGACTGTACAAGTTTAAGTAAATAGACCGTGGCGGCCTTGTGGTACAGCGCGCTGGTTTTCGGTGCTGAGGGTGCTCAGATCGAATCCTGGCGAAGTGCCACTAAAATGCCTCCGTTTGTGTCGTCCCTTCATAGGGGGCAATGCTTGTCCGCCTATATGGCGCCCCCATAATAAAGTGGCCAGCAAAACTGCGGTGAATTATAGGTGAATGTTGTAATCGTGGTTTTATAGGTGGTTAGTACTTGTGATAATTATAAGTGATAATGAGTGATTACTCAAATGTATACATATGAATCAATTTATTAAACAAACATATTAACATATACATATTTCGATTACACTTTCATTTCTCCAATGCACCCTCCTACACTAACCTATACTCATATTTCTCGTTTGATAAATGCTACCAATATTGATAATTCATTTCTTAAACACATACGTTAATACACTTTCTCACAATTGAAATCCACTACTAATTATTAATTCACTTCTTAAACATATACCTTAATACACAAATTATCCTGTGCAATTGACTATCAATTATTAATTCACTTCTTAAACCTATACGTTAATACATGATCTCACAATTGCAATCCACTACTAATTATTAATTCACTTCTTCAACATATACATTAATACATTAATTATCAGGTGCAATTTACTACCAATTAGTAATTCATTTCTTGAACACATACATTAATACACTTTCTCACAATTGCAATTCGCTACTAATTATTAATTCACTTATTAAACATATACATTAATACACACTTCTTTAAAACATACCAGTGATATATATCTATGGCAACATATATAACATCAATTCTAATTGCTCCCGTCATTAACCTACGCAATCCTCTTATTTAACCTAACCCAGTAATCCTTTTAAATTCTGAGCATTGATAAAGAATAAATTAGTTAAATTTCTCCTTATCTTGGGCGGCCTGCAAAATACGGGTCTTTTCCTTGGACAATAGGGGCCGGAGAAATGCGCCTCATTTCTATTGGATAATCGGCCCACGATCAGGTCTCGCTTGGGCTCCGGAACCTTCGACGGGGAATGGTGGCCAGAGGCAGGTTCAACTCCTCGGTGATCTTTGAAGAGGGCCTTCGCTGTTTAGGGCAAGGGTCATCGGGGTGATTCTCTATCTGGTGGCGGTGAGTTTGCGTCTGGTCCAGCTCGGTGCGGGCGCTCATCAATCTACTAGTCACTTCTCATGCAGGGCATCAATGATTTGGACATCTTGCCTATGTATCAGGGGCTGGCGTCTGCAGATTTTTGGGGTGTTCGGTACTTCGACGTCCTGACATTATTTGCTGCGTGTTTCTCGCCTTTGGAATTGGCGGCCTGCATCTATTTCTTCCCTCGTCATTCCATCTACTCCTTCCGCCAGACGACTTTTAATATGATCTTATCAATAGGCCATGCTCAATCGGCTGCGGCCTTTCCTTCTATTTATCAGCTCTCCTCGCAATCAGTTCTCCGCTACTCAGCTCATAACTGCTATGCTTATCGGCTCTCTCGAATCTGTTGCTTTTTCAGATCTCTCTGTCATTATTCTCTTTTCTCTTAATTTCATTTAGGCTTCTTCGCCCTGGGCCATCATTGGTGACACCCAATAACCAATGAGTCCCTCGTCATCCTATCATTGGACGTCATATCTTTTACCCCTTTCCTTTTGCTCCATTCTACATCACGGAGGGCAGTGGCTGTATATCGATACTCTCCCATCTGGGGTCCTCATCACACCCCCATATTCTCACGCTATCCTTTCGACCACCTGGTGCGTGCACTAACAACGTCAACTTCATACATTCTTACCTTCCCTTTCCATCTCCTAACTTCGTATATCTACATCTCCAATTTCATCTTCTCAGCTCATTATAACCAGCTGGGCCCCTTTTACTATCAATATTCTCTTCCCTATGACATTAACTTATCCTTCTTAACCCAAACTGTTCGTTAAACGCAGCTATGTCTTGACTCGTTGCCTGTTCTTCAAACGCCTTTACTCGTTTTTCACTTTTAATCACGTCGTTTTCTGCATGTGGGACCTGGCCCCTCTCTTTTCTACGAAAAATGTCGTTTTTCACTGCGACAAATGTCTTCGTGACAAGTGCCTCCGCATTGAAAAAAAAAGGTTAAGTAAATTAATTTTCCATTGATTAAAGGCTTCTGTTGGGATAGAATAATTAATAGCTATTTTATACATAAATTTATCCAAATCTGTATTTAAGAAATTTATTATGTTTTTATTATTAAAAGAACTGCGTAATCTATATTTAGTTCCCAAATTCATTAACTTACGTAGTGCTAAGTTTTCAACTAGTTCCAAATGCCTGTTATAACATGTACTGTGTCTACAAAACTATTATATTTGGGCAGCTAGCATAAACAATTTATATTGATAGACTGTGATTTTTTTTTGATAACTGATTATAGTTAAATATACGTCTACCCATAGGAAGTGTATATTTAAAGGCACGTTTAATTTTTATTTCTTTTACGGGAAACATATCATGTAGTTTATCAAAAATACTATTGAAATTTATATTATTTAATATAGGATTAGTGAAGTTTATTACACAATAAGTATAAGTAACTATTTTATATATTTTAAATAAGTTTATTTTTTAATGATAAGCTCGTGTTAATATTAAATCAAAAACCTGATGCTGAAAATGATAATTCTTAAGTTTAGTACGTAGTTAAAAATAGATGATAACGCTTAACGATATGCTTTTTATTTACAGAAAATATCCAAGCTTTTATGTTTCTTTATTGATAGTCAATGATAAACCTTTTCTGAAAATTTAATAAAGCATTTTTATAAATATTACAATCAAAAGTCTTGTTTTTATTATTATATTTAACGATTTTTGTTCTTTTAGCTGTCTTTTGTTCCATGATTAGTTGCGGTGAATATGTGTTGCTAACACAACAGTAAAGTTGAATTTAACAATATTTTTCTGTTTATATAATTGATTGAGACCAAATGGAAAAATAGTTTTATTATTTTGCATATATACATTTTCATAATATAACCTGTCAGAGGGTGATTTAATGATATAAACTATTGAGATAGTAATATTATCAAAATTATGTTTATTAAAATGTTCAAATTCAATATTTTGTGGTTTACAATTGTGTGTGATATATTTTTTAATATTAGATCTCTGTAAATTTATTCTAATATTTAACGGATTAGAGGTTTGTCCTATATTCCATATGGCAACTACTTCAGGTGATTTTATATAATCCGTGGTAGTTTCTTTAGAAGAGACTACCTGAAACATATATATTTTTTAATAAGTTAGGGTCATAGACTTATAGACGGAAATATCGTAAATTAACATATTGCATATTTAAGATTATGAAATTTTAGATCATGTTTTCATTTACATGTTACGATGACACCTCCTTGGCCTTGCTTCCCCCTCCCTATGGCGGATCACTTCGATTTTTATCCTTTCATTTTTTGGGTGTATGAAATAAATGATGAAAGATTAGTAAGGATATTAACAGCGGGCGCCTCCTGTTGGCAGATCACTTCCCTACCCATCTATTAATTTTTGTGCTCTGGGACGAAATAACGTAAGATTGGCTAGAAAATTAAACATTAGTATATAGACAGAAATGTAACGGGAAATCGTGACAGTGAAATGCTACAGATTTGAGCTAAGTACTTGGTGCCCGGGCTAAAAGTATCCAACATTTATGGCTTATTTTTACAGAACTACCCATTAGAATGAAAAAAAATATATTTAAACAGAAAGAACACCTCACCAAGTTTTAATATCAATAGATTTCTATGTATATCTGAGAACTGTAATCCAGTTCTCTCCAAGTGTTTCGTGGCATATCAGGAGTTATTAGTGTATAAACAAAAAGTTTTGTGTATAAACAAAAAATTGAAACTATGGAAGCGTTGAAGAAGCGTATCATTCAAGTAATTCGAAGTAGTTTCTAATAACTTGGAGAGTATTTCGTCACTTGGAGACAACTAGATTACCGTTTAGACGTTTATCGCGCTACGAAAGGTGCACACGTCAAAATCTATTGATATTAAAACTTGATGGGATGTTCTTTATATTTAAATATATTTTTTTAAATTCTAATGGGTAGTTCCTTTAAAATAAGCCATAACTTTTGGAAACTTTTAGCTCGGACACCCTGTATTTTGTACTTATACAGGGTAGATTAAATAACCGAATAAGTGGCCAATAATAAAATACGTAAACATGCATAAGGTTTAAATTTTTATGCATTATTATGGATGTAAGATTTCTTTACTATGTATTTATTAACTGCATGATCTTGTGTGTTCAATATGCAAAAGGGATGGTGGAATTTAAAGAACCTGTACATCAATATATTTTTAACGATATTAATAAATAATGTTATTAAACAGCATAATAGTACCTACAAAAAATAACCTTTTTTGTTGTCACTATCAATGTAGGACTATAATTGTTATGTATTATGGAAGTGGTTTTGAAAGAGAAGCTAAAATACCAATTTAGTGAGAAAAAAATAGTTTATTTTCACAGCAAACGAAATATTAAAACGAAATCTTTTGTTTTTGTACCATTACCAATTTCCATGTTGCTATCTGAAGATAATAAATCTTAAGCAAGAAATTTTACACCACAACTAGGTTTACTGTGGAATTATATGATGGGGGTAACACTTATTTATTTTAATACTCATTAAAATAAATAAGTGAAATTTATTTTAATGAAGCTAAAATTGTCCTTTGTTTAATTTTAAGTGACTGATGGTGAAATGAAGTTTAATATTCAAAAGGGAAAGATTTGAACATCGATGAGAGAATATGGTTAATAGTGAGAAAATGACATCCTTTAAACAAGGGCAATAAAGACTATCAAAATACACCGAACGCGGTACTCAATATTTATTTAGAAAGAGAAATTTGAAGCAAGTGTTTTAGTTGAGCATGGAACAAATTTCAAACTATTATGACAATTTCAATGCTAATCTCCGTTTCATCGAAGTTTATCAGAAAGCATGGTTTAAGGAGCCGATTCTGTAATATTACAACATGATTCTGTAATATTACATCTGGAAAGTGTTCTAATTTTATATCACTATGCATATATGAATAGATGTTTCTCTGGAAAGAAAACTTGTATCAATAGGTGAGCATTATTTCCTAAAAATTTGAATTATATTTTTTAAATATCCTTTCAACTATGTTACTTTAATTGAAATAACTTTTAGTGAGCAAAGTTACAAGCGAGCGTTGACTGTACTTCAAACATAAAACTCCTACTACTGGATTTATATATATCAGAACATCGATTTATAACATATTCTGTGAATGGAAGTAAAAATGAGGCAGAGCTTATGTATAGTTTTATCTAGTTAAAAAGTATGTCTATCGTACGGAAAACATTTGGAATAGAAACTTATAGTAATTACAGTGCATAAGAAAACCATAAAAAATGCCTGTAGTCTTCAAGACTCTTATCGCCAGTGACCAAAAGCCTATGTTTAATCCCTCTGTTACTGAAGAAGTATTAACTATAACCGGAAATTATAACATGGAATTACAAGAGATCTAATATACCCTTAACCGAAGATTAAGAACCTTAATATCACCCCAACGTAAGTTTCAATAAAGTTAACGAATTTTCCCTAATGGCCTATTAATTTGAGCATTTAATATAGAGTTCAACAAAGATAATTTTCCGAAAGATCATAGAAAAAGATCAACTGTCAGAAATGTTTAATTTTTTTTTTAATCAAGCAATAGGATTTTTAAGAGTTTCGATATCTTTGTATCGATTTGAGGCAGTAGCAAAAATCATTTTTTTTACCCACATTGCGTTTGGATATATCTTACCGAATTTTTCAATTTTTTGGTGTTAACATTGATATTTTGTTAAATTTTACGACACTTCAGTGCTTTTCATTATCGATTGCGAATGATTTTAGGAAAATATATGTAGCAACAACAGGTGTGCCGTTCGCTTACTCAAAGATGTGGCATATTTGCCAGATGAAAGACGTTTATTGAAAAATGACAAACACAGCACATGCACATCAAACAATTTACACACAGAGGATGCCTTGCGATACTCTAGCCTCCTCGCTGAGATTCGCTTCCTCAGTCCCTAAAAATGTGTATACCCATGCCTCGTTACTCTGGCCGCCAAACTTCGCACTGGGGCGTCTAAAGATTTCCTCTACAGAGAAGATCCCCGAGAAAGTGGTCACTCGGGAAGAATTCTTTTTTCATAAGGGGTGGAGAGTGACAAAATAGAAGGTCAACGGGATCTCACACCCTTCCCCAGGATGTGGTGAGGAGGAGATTGTCATCAAGCATCCCCACTTTTCGTCAAATACAGTGGTACTTCGACTTACGAGTGTCTAGACTTACGAGTGTCTCGACAAGATTTTCGACATACGAGCATTCTTTTTGTAGATTTTTTGCTTTGACTTACGAGCTAAAATTTGGGTTACGAGCAAGCTTCAGATATCCCACCTCTAGTTTGAGCAGCGAATGCCATGTTACGTGCTCATCAAAGGAGAACACAAGAAGCATATAATATTTACAACCTATATGTACAATTATTGTACAATTGTATACATATTATTCTGAGACTACTATCCAGTCTTAAACCGAGAGATTAACACTCAACTATTATCACACGGGGCAGCTTGCTCTGCCCAAACTTAAGTCGCCCTCTGAAACCGAACAGCGCCCAACCTCTCTCGCAGAGAGATAGCTTCCCTCCCCCACACTGGAATTCCCCATGGTGTCTAGGGGATGGGATGACCTTGGTCAAAGGATCGCAAGCTCTCCCCCTTCTACGGATTCTGAAACCGCGAATACACATTCGCGAAAGGGGAGCGAAATGTAGGAGGAAACAGTGATTTATGGGTCCCCTCGCCGTTAACCCGAGGATTCACCTCGCCGCTCGGACGGTTTCTGACCAATGATCAAAGGGACGAGGGGCCTTCTCCCCACGTTGGGGGGAGTAAAGGGGGAGTCCCCGAATCACTCTTTTCGGAAACGGATGACAAAGGTCAAAGGGGTAATGACGTCAGGAAGTTACTTGCGCCGGAAAAGTGAGAACGGTCAGTCGGGTCGATTAGTCACGCTCCTGGAGCGTGACTAATGTGTCGGGAGGAACGGGGGGCTGATTCGCTTATGTGTACATGCGACTTGAGAAAACGTTCTTCGGATTCTCAGAGAGAAGAATCTGGACATTACTGCCACAGTGAACGATCCAACAATCGCCCAGCTTCCGTGTCCCACTCGTTCACTTTAAGAGACTAGCTGGTAATAAAAGCGAAAGTGAGGAAAGCGGGGCGAAAAGGTCAAAAATCAACGAATAATATTTAATTTTTCAGTTCAGCCTTTCTCCTCCTCTTCCATCAGCATCTTCAATTCTGATCTGCAAGGTAAATGTTGCACATTACACTTAACAAAAAAAATTATTGCAGTACATTCTATTGTATTTTGTTTTATAAAATGTTCGTCGTTTATAAACATATTTTTCTTATTTAAAAACATGTAACAAAAAATTGTGCTGTTTTGGGGGAGCTCGGAACGAATTAATGCCATTTCCATTCACTTAAATGGGTAAAATGGATTCGAGATACGAGTATTTCGAGTTACGCGTTCCGTCATGGAACGAATTAAACTCGTAAATCGAGGTACCACTGTATCTGCGTTAGCCCCAAGGAAGACTCGATCAGGTGTTTCTTTCTGCCGATGGGTAATGGTTTACCCTAAGAAAAGGCAGTGTTTACAAGAGACAGATGAGGAGGTATACATATCTGTAGTTAACAATTAAAAGACAATTTTAAAAACTATACCTATTGATTTTTTTTCACAATGTGGCACACGGTTTCTTGGACATTATTCTTATCGCCATATGACAACGCGGTTTGGCTGGCCACTGGTGAATATTAACCGATTGGAATATTAACTGCTGTAATTTTCTATATAATCTAAAATGTTTAAATGCTGGTTTCTTATGTCTAAGTCAGAAATTAATAACAAAGCAAAATATCTTTCACGTTTTTATTCAACTTTTAAACTAACTGAAAATATGCCTAACAAAAACCAAGTTATCAGAAGGTATTTTAATATAATAATAATTAGAGAGATATAAGAATTAGAGTCTGAAAGATTTTCCACTATTCAAATTGTTGAAAATTTGAAAATTTTATTAAGTGTTGAAAATATTAGAATTATAGGATTTTGCAGTGGAAGAGTTCATCAGTGTATTCATGACGACACATTAAAGGGCAGGGCCAGCCTTAAGTCAATTGGACCTATTAGATCAGGAAAATTAAACATATGTCTTAAACGAAATTGTCTTAAAAGAGGAAAAATTATTCAGAATAACGACCAAATGAGATACTGTATGATGGGATTACTTTGTGACGGATTTTGACGGATAAGTTTTTTTCTGCGCCAGCCGATCAGTTTTAAAAGCAGCCCAAAACGAACATTTGTAAAACATTGGTACATCCTTTCCTTACGTAGTAATGTCACACGGATCTTTAATTACCATTGAGAAATTAAAGTTAAAATGTGTCACAAAGTCGCCCCGCCGAGTGGGGCTACTTTGTGACATCTGAATTTTAGCTTTGAAATCCAAGAGGAAAAATTACTTGACACAAAGTTAGACAGTAAAACGCTTATCAAAAACTTGATACACAATTATTATACATACCTTTTACAAATATTGGATAGCTTTATCTATATTTTTGACATAAAAGTGACCTCAGGTGCCCATGGCAGCCATCAGTTCTTTGAGAATATGAGGAAATTCGTCTTTCGGCACATTTTGCTCCTTCGGGTAGTTTTTTCCAGATATTCAGTACTTCTTTCTCTCCAGTGGTATTTTATAGGACGGGAAAATGCAACATCGAGTGGCTGGAGGAAGTGGACTGACTTTGTGGGTTATTTAGTGCCAATGTGTCCAAAAGTAGCACCGCCACCTTTCAATATTTAGGTTATGTTCTAATATCTCTCGGAAATATCACTACACAAAAGTTATATTGCTCCACAATCTAACCAACATATTACCAATAAAAAAATATTCCCTGTAGTAGCTGGTTGTATAACATGTTAGTCTTCACACAAAGTTTCCGAAGTTTGAGTCAATAGCTTGACAACAGATTTGACCAATACACTGGCCAGCGAAGACGAATGGCGCAGAAGCTTCAGATATTGGTCACTAGGTGTCTTTGTATGGCTGACAAGCAGTTGGCGCTGTTCTTTGCCTGCCCGGTATCATGGGTACGGTGCAAGATCCAAAATACGAAAATATTACTATTTTCACAAAGTTACCCCTGCAGTCACAAAGTAATTCCTAATGGTATGCAAAATATGTAGATGAAGCTGGAAGAAATAGAAGCATTAAAACATATCCTTCCATCTGCATGTTTCTGAAACCCCCAAAAAATCTACAATTCTTCGCTACAAATCCTCACATATCTCCCAAAGAAAAACAAAAATTTAAAGAAAAGAGGATATGTATGAAATGCCTCGGATAAATCCAAA
Source organism: Dolomedes plantarius (assembly GCA_907164885.2). Classification (NCBI taxonomy): domain Eukaryota; kingdom Metazoa; phylum Arthropoda; class Arachnida; order Araneae; family Dolomedidae; genus Dolomedes; species Dolomedes plantarius. The sequence goes on along the minus strand of OU015491.1, from coordinate 146,377,659 downwards.
ACTGAACTTGCCAAATCTCTGATAATAATCGAATCTGTATAATACATGCAATGAAAATAATCTATAATTGGAAACACTACTTCCGTAATGTAATTTTTATTTTTTATTCGTGCTGTAATCGGTTTCTGAAAGCCCATTTGTTTTATGTTTGCATTATTTATTAGTATAACTGACCATACTTATTACTTTAAATGAAAACAAAATTACCGAAAAAGATCGTGTCTCCTTTGGCGAAAGAAAAAATTAACAATTGCAAAAACCCAAATATTTAGAAATCTGCACCTATAATAATATTTTCCTTTATGATCGAATATTTATGAAAGTAAAAATAACTCTAAATTTTATTGATAATTTCTTTAACTCTCTCAGATTAATTGAGATTGTAAGTAGTATAATGCAGACTTAAAAGTCTTAGAATATGTAATCATAACATAATAAGAGAAGTAAAAATAAAAATATTTAAACAGAAAATATAAATTAAAACATGCAATTGTTTTCTTAAAGCTTAAGTTGTTAAAACTTTCATAAATTTCTTAAAGCCTAAAGATTGATAAATATTTCTCGTTGATAATACTCATGATATTCTCCAAACCGTCATTTCTAGAATCGACCACCCCGAGGTGGCAACCTCAAAACCGGTCCAAAGACTCTTTATACCGGTGGACTATAATAAGTAGCACTAGAGACGCCATTAATTCATCCTAAAGTTCTATCACTCTCAAAAGTCTCTACCCAAAAACTCTGAAATACAGCGTTGGCGCCGATTTCGTATTAATCGTGAAAGCAGATTATAGAAATTATGAATTTTTCCGATCGAAGATCGAAGATCATGTTTCTTCGACCGGATGCCGATCGAAGAAAAACAGAGCTTTCGGGACGATCCCAAGTGTTCCTCCGGTCTAATCAGCACTCGTGTAGCAAAAATTTAACCGTAGCGCTCCAAACCAAACCAAACCAACCCGAGTGTTCCTCGCGTGGTATCCCAAAGACGCTCGGATACTCAAATTTGCGATTCTTTTAAAATTCCGGGGAGATGGGGTAATGAAATGACAGGGGGATGATGAAAGTACTTGCTAAAGCATTTCTTTGTCCCATAGATCTATACTCTGCGGAATGCATCCACAAAACGAACACATGGGTGCAGGTTCCAAGTTACTCGAGAAAACGATGACATCAGCGAAACCGCCGTAGCAGTTTATCGTAATTTTTGGCATTATATTGGCAAAAAGGAGTACTAGAGACGCCATTAATCCATCTTAAGGGTCTACGACTCCCAAACATCCCAAATCCAAGAACCCCGAAAATATAGCATTGTTGCTAATTCCCTTTAAACTTTGAAAGCTGTGACGTCAGATTATCGAAATTACGGATCTTCCCGCCGCTGATTGAAGAAACACGGAGCTTTCGGGACGAACCAACGTGCACCTCATGTATCTCGTATCGCAAAGCCGCAAGGATACTAAAATTTGCGAGAATATTAAAATCCCGCGGAGTACGGGGCGTTGCGGTCTTCACCGTATGACGCGATCTCTCCGTATGACGTCATACCACTAAAGACTTGATAAAAGTCCTTCCTAAAGTTTTTTTTATACCTAGAGAACTATGCTCTGCCAAATGCATCCCGTAAACGAACACGGGGGCGCAGGTCTCAAGTTACTCGAGAAAGTGATGAGATTAGCGTAACCACCGACAGTTTATTATTTTTTCGGCATCTTATTGGCAAAAAGAATCACTAGAGATACCATTAATTCATCCTAAAGAACTATTATTCCCAAGGCCCTCTGCCCAGAAACCCCAAAATATAGCGTTGGTGCCGATTGAGTGTTAACCGTGAAAGAGATGACACCAGATTATCGAAATTGCGGTTTTTACCACTGCCGATTGATGATACAAGGAGTTTTCGAGACGATCTCACCTGTTTCTCACACGTCTGGTGTCGCATAGCTGCTTGGATACTCAGATTTGTAATACTTCCATATGACGTCATACCACTGAAGAATTCAGGAAAAGTCCTACCTGAAGCTTTTTTTTTGCCCCAGAGATCTATATTCTGCCAAATGCATCCCAAAAACAAACACGGGGGAGTAGGTTTCAAGTTAATCTTGAAAGCGATGGTGTCATGGAAACCGTTGTACGAGTTTATCGTGTATTTGGAACCTAACTGGTAAAATTTTATTCCTCTGCCTCTCCCATTTTTGAACTGAACTGGCCATTTACTCCCTCGATTTACAATTCAAAGGTGGGGTCACACCTATCTGTAGTACCATTTCCACGTAAACCACACACCGCGATGCCCTGTACACGATACTGGGGTCTCTTTCCTTTCGAAGAATCTGACATAGGACCCAGCGCCAGTCTTTCTCTGGAGGCTCTTTCTCCCTTTTGCCCAATGTGACAACAATGTGTTACAGTTGCCTCTCTTCTTCATCAACTGATCATGCACCTTAGTGTCAGGCACAGCCTCTAGCTTAAGGTGTTTAATACTACATCATACTTTCATGTATTTTATTAACATAATTTGTCACATATTACTCTTGTATATGGCTTTTAAAGCTATCTTGATTGGTAAATCTCTCTACCTGTGTGATAAAATATGAAAGTGCGCCCGGTGAAACGAAAGATATGTAGAGGTCTATATCCCCGTTTCTCACTGTTCGGGACGAACTCCACAAGGGACGCGATGATTACTCTTTTGGGTATATCTTCAGGATTTATCGGGATCTGGTGAAAGGCTTTTACTCATTCTATTTTTGAAAAACTGTAGTTCATTTTCTCACTGTTGGGGGCAAACTCCAGAAGTAAAAAGCTCCATAACGTAAAATAACAAGTTCTTTAATAAAAGATAAAATCATAGGGTTAATTTATATGATATGCTGTTTATTTACAAACTCAATAGAAACATTTCGTTCGGCTGTCTTGCCACTTCCTGGCAACTCGCATAAGAAAACTCAAAGGCTGGATTCATCGGTAGTGGAGAGCGCTTCTAGTCGAAGCTGGCGTAAGCAGTTGCTTCCTGCTCGCTCGTTGAATCCTACAACACGCATAATGAAATTACACGAATATAATGACGATTTATAATGAAGCGTCGCCGTCTGCTATCTTCTTCGGCTGTCTGACAGCCTTTCACCTGACGTCACCTCTCATTATGCATGTAACTGGTCTCTTATTCCACAAACTCGAGTTGTCGTACTCCACAGATAAACTACATTATGAAAAAATATTTTTCATTAATAACAGCTATGAAAAGATTAGGCACGAAATTTAAAAAAAAATTCTTTACAATTCTTTACTATACTATCCCCCAGTTTGCATCCGTTCTAAAAACAAAGCTGGTCATTAAATAAAATATTTTCGTACTTGGGTCTGCTAATGAAAATGTTTTCAAGACTGATTAATTTTAAAGCTTTTGTTAAACAAATTAGTTAATACTACTGAGTAATTCTGTTGCCAACTTAAAGATTTATAGCATTTCATAACAGCATGTTATTTCCTGTCATCTATCTAATTCAATGAGTTTTCACAAGTAGAGAACCAAGAAATAAACATAAAATATATAACTTACGAAAATTGCTATGTTATTTGGCTCATTATTTTAGATAAAAGCCCGATAATCATTTTAGTCATCTTTTTCTCTTAAAAATCATAATAAAATGCAAGACATTCAGTAAATACATCTTAATGATAAAAAAAATGAAATTCAAAATCGCCAAACTGTAACAAACAAGTAAATTTTACAGTGGATATACACCGGTTATAAATACACTAGAAGGCAACCCGCCATTTTTACGCCATAATACTAATAATTACTTCATAATAGAAAAAGTATATGAAAGTTAAAAATTATCCCGAATTATCTAACAATATTGCATTTAATCCACACCTTGTAAAAGCAAACCTTTTCAATATTTTTTATTTACTTAGTTTTTCATGCGATTGAAGTAGTAGACTGCCATCCAACCCGTCATTTTGAGGTCATAATATTAATAATGACGTCATAATGGAAAAAATATATGAAAGTGAAAAAATATCCTGAATTATCTAACAATATTGCATTTAAACCACACCTTGTAAAAGCAAACCTTTTCATTATTTTTTATTTATTTAGTTTTTCATGCGATTGGAGTAGTAGATTGCCATCTAGTTTTTTACAGCTCACTACGCGATATGAATACTTGAGCTACTTGATTCATTCACATTCAAGTTTGTTTACTTTCAGAATTCATCGTAATAGTAAACGGATTTTTAAAAACTGTTAAATATACAGTTAAAAGCATGCAATTTTTTTAGTTCTGAATGTTTTATAGAAAAATAGGCTGAACAAACGTGATTTGATGGAGAAGATATTAGTTTTTAGGTAAGAAAAAATTCTGATCCACATCTGAAATTGAAATTAGGCCTAACCGGCCGTTTGTTTACTGAGGGCTTCAATTGAAAGATGAGTACAGCCCGGAAGTGTTATACAGAGACAACGGCTATTATATATATATAATTCCAACCAGATTAAAATTTGTCTCAAACAATTATAGTCTGCAATTACATAGTTTGTATAGTTTTTAAGTAGCAATTATATAGTCTTTATAAAGTCAGTAATCTGTTTTGTAATTAGGCAATTACAAAAACATTCTAACAAGCGAAATAGTTCACTTATGAGAAAATGCATATAATAATGCAATAAAAATAATTTGACAAGCGTAATGACAGCGAGCATTTTGAGGAAGTGTCAGTTTAGTTGCTTGCAAACTCAACCTCTGGGTAAATTTTATGCACTCATTATGATAGTTACATCTTTGATAGACATGTCATGATTTTACGCTAAATATTACAATACCTTTACGAAATTTGCATGGTTTAATTCACTTAATGGAGTGTGTGAATTCTGTCTTGAAGATGTGTATTAAATTCCATTGCATTAACATAAAACAATTACTGCCTTTAGTAAATTTATTGTGAAAATTTCTATATTTTATTAATTATGTAATTGATTTGGTTTTTAAATGTATTTTTTACTACTTTTAGTGAAACAATGGGAGAAATACAATTGAGTAGAGGTTGTATCTGAGTGGAGCTTCAGTGTTAAAGCGATGCAGTTTCTACTGGAGTGTTTGAGGAATGTTCAATCTTTGATAGGCATGTCATGATTGTACTTGAAATATTACAATGCCTTTAGCAAATTTGCATCGTTTTATCTTCAGTTAATACAGAGTGTGAATTCTGTCATGAAGATGTTTATTGAATTCTGTAGCATTAACATAAAACAACTATGTGTTATCCTTAAAAATTTTATTGTGAAAATTTTATTAATTGCAATTAATTTTTAGTTTTTAAATGTATTATTTACTACGTCTATTGTCAGTACGTCTGGGGAAAGAATCGAGCATAGGTTGTAACTGAGGCCATGCTTAAACGGATGAACAAAAGTTCAAAATGTATTATAACCAAGAATTCAAGAATCAGGCTTCGAGCGTCATACCTGTATTCGTTCAAAAGTAACACACAACTACTACATGCTTCGCACAAACCGCAAAGCAGCTAGGTGGCGCTACCAGTATGCCAAAACAATATATCTCTTTTCAATTTGTAACAACGAAGTACGACGGTACAGATCTTACTACTGAAGTGTGAGATGTTTAATGCGATTTATTTCTTGAGGCTGCAAAACATTGTTTTCTTTTTCCCAATGGAACTGACTCTCGTCCTGATGTCATTATCCCCTTTACATCTAAGTTTTGCTGGCTAATTTATTAAGAGAGAAGCAAACAGGTGAACTAACTTCAATCCATACGAGAGGACAGCTGAAGAAAGTCAATGCCATAGTCAGGTATTGAAACCGAAGGTGTTGCGTGGAAGCTCCAAAGTGGGGGGGGGGGGGAGGGGAGGATCTATAAAAAAAGTTAAAGGAAAAGATAGAGTACCATAAAGGATATTTAATAGAAAGTCACGAACGATACATATTCAAAAATCTTTATTACGAGATAGACACTCTTCATAATTTATTCGTTACAGTTTTGACCGGTCTTAAGCTTTTTACTATGTTTTTATTAACTCGCTTTCTTGTTTGTTTGTTTGTGTGTGTGTGTGTGTTTGTCCAGTACAAATCTTTCAATTGATTTTTAAGTAACTTCCCGACTAGCTAGACATTTGAAACTTTAAGAATAGCCCAGAACACGATGACAATGCATTAGTTTAATACTTTTAGCCATCTTTAAGCAGAATTGAATCCATTTTCAATTAATTTTGCTTTGTAGACTGGTGCAGCCATATATCGGCCGGGACGGGAACGAAAAGTTAAACGCAAGTTAACGTCCAATTAACTTCATTTTCGTTCAAGTTGATCGGATAATTCATCAAAACATTTTTAAAAAGTATTTATTAATACATAGAATTTTCCAGTTTATATGATTCAACAGAAAATTTAAAAACATGGTATATAAAAAGTTCTTTTTATCTTGTAATTATTAAGGGTTTTTATCTTTATGATATAAATCTTATTAAAATGTTTAACAATATTTCTTTTTTTCTTTCTTCGATTAATCCTTTAGTCTAATCAGAGCTAATAAAACGAGAAAAATGTCTGAAAGCATTGTAAAGGATATTTATCACGAGTGTTATCTTTGCATAGAAAAAAATGAAAAGACTATAAATAACTGCTTTGACACTCAGGTGTGCTACACATACTTTTGTTTAATTTTTTATATGTCTTAAAGTATAACACTTGCAGAATTTCAAGTAGAAAAGCACTTGTAATGTATAACAATATATTACACTACAAGAAAAGATTCACATAAGACCCTTCACCGCTTAGATCAGAACGTCTCCCAAAATAATAGTTTACTGTGAGAAAGAATCGAAACATATACATTTGTTGGGAAATCTAGATAAACATGTCCACATATCAATAGATGCACAGGAATGTTCTACCATAAGTAAGGAAAGAAAGGTCTTTCAAGGAAACATACTTACTCCTAAAATTCTCTCAGGCTATCGTGCGTAGTGTCATTTGGAGCCAGTCATTATTCTTTACGTACTTAATATAAACCAAGCAACTGATTATTGTTGTCTGCGTAATTTAAATAACTTAACAAACAATCACAAAAAAACAAAGTTTTATTTTTATTTGTTAATATTTGCGTTTGATTATATAAGTGTTATCATTAATATAAATATATTAATAATAATTAAAAATTCAATACATTATATTACAGTCATGACAGTACTGAATTATTGTATTATTTTATGCGTTTACATTTTACATAAAATAATACAACAATTCAATACTGGAACTTATTTTAATTTAATATTAAAATATGTTACAGTCTCAAAAGAGAATTCTGAAATGACTTGATGGAATCTAACTTTTACTAATCACTAAGCTACTACTTGTATATTTATTATCTCACTATTCAAATGACTTTTCTGAGTTTGCAGTCCTCTGTCTAGCCGATTTTATTCTGTGTAATGAATACTCAAAATTTTAAATTAAAAAAAATTAAAGCAATATCCTGTTTTATCAACAAAATCTCTGCAATTATTCAGTTTACTTCCATCATTCGTTCAGATTAGAATTTCTATAAACTACAACCAGGGGGATGGTAAATATTTACTCTTTGAAATATTTAAATTTCAATGAATCTCACAAACCATTCAAAATAATACCTCATTCACATGACACCCAACACATAGATTCAATTTTACATATTTGGGCATCTCATGCGGTAAACCTCTCAAAATATTTTACTGAAAATTGAACAAGCTGATTAGCACTGAACCACTTTGCAAATTATATGCAATTCTCTGTTTACAAAATTATAATACTGATGAATACAAGCAAAAAAAATATCAAATATTTATTTCAGTGTACAGTGAAATGATGAATGCATAAAATGAATTTAATCTTTAATAGCTTAAACAAGTCTCAACAATCTTAGGGCATGAAAGAATTAGACTTTCTCTAGAAATAAATGGTAGTAAACGCACTAACAAAAAGGTTACAATTAAAAATTTATTTCAGCTTTATGATTTTTTGTTAAAATTCTCGGAAGCCTGCTTTTGTATTTAGGAATAACTAAGCACCTAAAAATTCACTGAAAGATACAAATAAAAATGAAAACAGTATTCAATGTTTTTAAATCTCTGGAGACTTAAAAACATTGAATAGGAGAAAGATGTTAATTCATAAAATTTAAATAAACTATGAAATTACTCTAGATTCTCGCCATACATTTAAATATTATAATGACTTTAAACTAGTTTAAATAATGTATTTAAAATCTACAGAAATATTCTCTTAAATATATTCATACCGTAACATAAAAAAATCAAATTTAGCAATTATCTCTCCAGTAAATCAGTATTCAGTCACACAGAAATCATCAGCTGAAAACCAAAAATGATTTATTAATATTTTTAATTAAATGACACACATTACCTGTAAATAAAAACAAAATTTGATCTATTGAATAGTACTTCATATAATACCTTGACCTAATACCAGGGTTTTTAATCCATTATTTAATTGACAAATCGAACTATAGCATAAGTATCATTGAAAGTGGTACAATTAATTGCCTGTAAAGGGTTTGTTAAAATGCCAATTAATAAAAATTTGGACCTACTGATATGTTATGCATTTGAACTATAAATAATTTAAGTGAATGATAAGGAAAGGGTTTTTAGTGACATGAAGACAAGTACAAAACAACTTTAAGTAACTTTTACTACTTTATTTATTTCGTAATAAAATATTAATTTTGAAAGTCTCTCAAGGATAAATTTTTCATGAGAGCTTACATATGAGTGACTTTTGGTAACAACAAATAATAATAAAACGTGAAAAACTGTAGCAGAAAAGTTGAATATATTTTTGAAACAGAGTAACTACACTTCATCATAATATTTTTTTCCATTAATAATTGCTATGCACTGATGCAGAATTTCGAATAACAACTTCAATCCCCATTACTTTAAATGAATCAGTCAGACTAATTGTGATCAAAATTATGACTCCAATTGTTTTAATTGAACTTTTTTATGAAATACGCATTTTAAATGACACATAAATATAAACTTATGACTATAGTGAGCAATGGGTATAAAAATAAAATTACTTTCGCCAAATTAAACTATAACATTACTATTTGGTATTTAAAAACATAATTAATTGTGATAAAAAAGTATATTTAAGAAAAGCATCATATTATATCCGTATTTGTTGTGTAACAAATTGGCTTATGAGTTGTTAATAATGCAAAAAATGGAGAAACATATTAACTTCTTATCTTTTAGGTAAGTAACTTCCCCCTATCATCAGGTACTTCCCAAGAACTAAAAAAATTATAGCACAGTTATGTATCACTGGTGTTGTTACCTTATTAAATCTAGTTCTTTAACTACTTCCGCACCATTGACGTACGGACGTCCATTTTGATGTTCGTGAGCATTAATACCATGGACGTACGTGCGTACGTCCATGGTCAAATCACTTAAAGGACATAAGCGTTATTGTGGTAGCAGAACAGGGATATTACATATGTCAGCTGGTAGTCTGGGATACGGTTTTTTCGCGACTACAAGCTGAAATTCGCAAACTCGGCCTAAAATTCGTAAGGACAGTAGGAAAATGTGCCCAGGCTGCCCAGGAAATCCAGCATTTTGTAACATTGAACATTTCACTGCAAAGCACACACGAGACTACACTATGTAACTTATATTTACTTATGTAATTGAAATACTTGGCTATGTAATGTTAAATTACCTCTATTACACCATAGTGCTTACCATATACATTCATCATGGTACATAATATCTCTAGAGGTCTATATATTCCTCTTGATAATATAGTATCCTGGACCGTACAGCTACAGTTTTTCTGGAGTGGAAAGGGATAATAAATATGCATTTAGTTGTTATTTGTTGTTTGTTAAGGTAAAGTAACATTCTCTGAATTCCTTTTATGAGTATTACAGAAGTTTCATTCAAAGTATTTAGACGAAATTCTTTGAACAAACGGAATATACTTCTAAAATTATGTCATAATCACTTTATTTATCATTCCTTTAACAAATCCGATCTTTCATACAAAATTCGTTCTTACTGTGAGACAATATTCCTCTTTATAATCACGATATGAAAACGATCCGCAATGCAACAAGTACTCCACGCTACGTTTTACGAGTGAGAATAGAAGATTAGGTCCTTAACCGATCATAATCCACTTCTGAAAACATTCTAATGTTAAACGTCAATTTAATCATGGTTGGCTTCGGTAAAACCCAAATAGTATCTCGGGTAGAGAGCCATTAGTACAGAAACTGGTCCTGAATCTGGACTTGGCGTGTCCGTTAATTAATAGCAATGAACAATTAGCTTTTATAGTTGAAGAGGTTACTAGTAGTTTCAATTGATTTGTATTCTGTACCTTGGGAGAGTTATAAACTTCTTCATTTGAAGAGGAGAAATCAAATTTTAATTATTAACATTATTCAATGGCGTAAAATTAGAAAGTTTAAAGCTGTTGTGTAGTGGATTTTGGAGTTTAAACTGCACAAAACGTAATCAATCTGTTGTATTTCAAGACATTATGTAGCACTTTACAGTGCAGATACATTTATATGCATAACCTGTATAAACAGAAAATCAGAAAAACGTATATAGAGTTCAGAAATTTGGGGTACTTGACCTAAAACCATTATAAGGAGAAAAACCTTTGGAGAAAAACTTCCTCAAAATAGGACGAATTTACTTCTGCGGAACTTGTCTTTTCATCTAATCATAGAAACAGTTTTCAAAAGCATGTTTCAAAGACTCAAAATTTACTGTTTCTTTAAATATAGATTTGATAGAATCAAATCTTCTAATATCCAAAGTATCCGTTCTTATCAATCAACAAATATTCAAGTTTTAGCCTAGAATAGCATTAGAAGTTTTAGTACATGATAAATAGACTTTGTAAAGAATTTTAACATTTCAAGATCTTCAACTAATTAAAGCGAGATTTGTGAGGTATTCGTTTAAATCTAGTTTTAATTCAAACACACAAGTGACATCAAGTTTCTGTTCTAAAGAATACAGTTTTTCGATGGCAACAGAGCAAATATATAGACGGTTTTCACCACATCAAAAGTTACTGCGGCTGTGCGATGACACTCATAACGTCAGACCTCTCTAATATATGGAATTCTGTTGCCCATTAGTTAATATTTGGAAATTATTTACTGAGATGATTCTTGTTAAAGTGCTGAAATTTGGCATGGCAATTCTTCTTATAGTGTAGGGGTGCACTAAAAAAGATTTTTCGAAAATTCTTCTTAGATTTTTTAAAATTAAATTTTTAATCTGTTTTTTTAACTTTTTTAAAGTTTGCATTTAAAATAATAATCTGAGGGTTATAAAATTTATATCACGAAAAATATCATAAAAATTCCTTTCAAATGAGATCTTTTCCGGATCTTTACCTCCATTTTCTGATTTTTGGTGAATTTTAAAAAATTCATTTTTAGAATTTAATTTATTAAATTCTGATCACGTGATTTCATTTTCTGGTACTTTAAATAAATTTATCGTCGCGTGCATAACAAGTAAATAGACAAAAAATATTTTTTTTCTTGATAATGCGGCAGACGATTGGACATTATCCAAAATAATATTAAAATACAGTAAAAGAAATGTTCTACAAACTGTACTATATTAACTGTACTATATTCTTTAGTATTCTTTATATTAGATTTAATTTGAATATTTTCTTCTACATTATTTTATCTATAAAAATATCCCTTACGATTTTCTTATATATATATATAAATATATATATATATATATATATATATATATATATATATATATATATTACATAAATTGTATACATTGATCGTCGTATTTATCATATAATATCTATATATATTTGGCATGAATTGCATACATTGACCGTTGTATTTAATTTGAATGTACTCCGTAGCGAAGTATGGGTTTTCAGCTAGTATATATATACAGAGGCTGATCGCACATTTTTTTGACGATTTTGGTAAGCGGTAATAAAAAATCGTTTACTGCAAAAGAAACAATTGCAACTGTACTATGTTTTTAAAAGTCAAGTTATCGTCTGCGGCTTGAAAGTTTTGTTTATGTTTATATATATATATATATATATATATATATATATATATATATATATATATATACACTGCTGGCCACTGTAAATGCAACACCCTGAAGGAAACATGCAAATAACATGAAATTTACAACATGCATTAGCGGAGGTGAGATATGCAAATGATTAGAATTTCAGCGCAGACGCACATCACGCGCGCCTGTGGCGCCACTTCAAAGCGCTATTTAAGGCTTGGAGATTTCGACGATTTCAAGTTCGGCAATTGTGTTTTTCTTGTGGTTTTTTCAAAAAAACGATCAATTATGCCTCGTCGAAAACAGCGATCATCTTTTGATCAAGTATCCGAGTTCGACAGAGGAAGGATAGTGGCCTACCGAGATTGTGGATTATCTTTCAGGGAAATCGGTAGTCGTGTTGGACGAAACCAAACAACTGTAATGCGGATATGTGATCGTTGAATGCAGAAGGGTACGACGGACCGGCGTGTTTGATCGCATCCATCTCAGCGCACCACTTCACGTGATGACAGGCAAATTGTGCGCATGGCAGTGACGGATCGCTCAGTCACATCACGAACCATAGCACAGCACATGCAGTCTGTAACGCATCATCCAGTGTCTGCGCGTACCATTCGACGCCGTATACAGCAGAGTGGTCTGTCCGCAAGACGTCCATTGCGTTGTCTACCCTTGACGCAGAACCACGGACGTCTCCGCCGACAATGGTGCGATGACAGAAGGATGTGGACGGCAGAATGGAATGAAATTGACTTTACTGACGAGTCACGCTTCTCTCTGCAACACCACGATGGGCGCATTCGAGTCTGGAGACACCATGAATAGAGGATGCTGAACAGCTGCGTTATGCACCGCCACACTGGTCCTGCACCGGTTATTATGGTATGGGGCGGTATTGGATATCACTCTCGCACACCTCTAGTACGCATTGCCGGTACTTTAAGCAGCCAGCTCTACATCTCCGAGGTGTTGGAGCCAGTTGTACTTCCTTACCTTCAGGACTTGCCCACAGCCATATTTCAACAGGATAATGCGCGACCACACGTGGCACGCATTGTCCAACGGTTCTTCGTCAATCGCCAGATTGAATTGCTTCCCTGGCCGCCTCGCTCTCCGGATCTTTCGTCGATAGAAAACATGTGGTCCATGGTTGCTCTACGATTGACCCAGATTCCATCCCCAGCTGCCACAGCAGATCAACTTTGGCAACGTGTGGAAGCTGCTTGGTCTGCTGTACCCCAAAAACTCATCCAAAGTCTGTTTGAATCAATGCCGAGGCATGTGGCAGCGGTGATCTCCAACAATGGCGGCTACTTTGGCTACTGATTTTGGCAGGAACCACACTTCACAGAAGTCTATAAATTTAATCATTTGATACTTGGTCAAAATGTTATCTACAAAATAAATTTTGTTGTGATATCTCTTGTCTTTCTTAGTGTTGCAATTTGGGTGGCCAGCAGTGTATATATATATATATATATATATATATATATCTATATAAATAAAGCAGAGTGTCTCTATGTATGTATGTATGTATGTAACGAATACAAATCTACATTTCTTCACGAATCTGGTTGAAACTTCGTATACTTATGTTTTGAAGCCTGGAGATAATTCTAAGATTACTTTGGAAGCTTTAAAATAATTATAAAAAAATACAGCTTTTAAATAATATTTCATCTTCAGACGATGGAATCAATCATTCATACGAACTGCGCATGCGCAGCTATTGGATGTTAATTCAAAATGTCGAAGGTAAGTGTACGCACGAAGTTATTTAAAGTTAATTTTCTAATATTCCTCCTTTAGTTTTCTTTTTTTCATTAATCCTTTTTTACTGGGTTAATTCCCAGTAAACGAATTACTGTTGAATTCTGGAATATTTCTGTGATAGTCACATACTGTTTTCATATTTGTTTGTGTTGTATTGCTAAGGAAATTGTGTTATTATTGATATTTTTGAAGGGCAGTGAAATATAATTAAGTTTTATTTACTTTTCTATTTTACATTAAGTTAATTTTCTAATTGTTCATAAATTAATAGTTAAAACAGAATTTATTTCTTTAAATATTATTTCAATGGGATAGTGAAGTGGAATTTGAACTTTCTGTCATTTTTTATTCTGTTTGCAACTCTTTGGAATATTTCTGTGATATAATTGTAGTTTTTTTATTTTGGGCTTTTTTTTTATAACGAAAGGAATGACGAATCGGGGAATATTTTCATATTTGAACATAAAATTGCATGTATTATTTTACTGGGTTAAACCCCAGTAAAGAATTACTGTTGAAACTGTGGAATATTTCTGTGATAGTCACATACTGTTTTCACATTTGTTTGTTTTGCATTGAATTAAGTTTTATTTACTTTTCTATTTTACATTTAGTTAATTTTCTAATTGTTCATAAATTAATAGTTAAAACAGAATTCATTCCTTTAAATATTATTTCAATGGGATAGTGAAGTGGAATTTGAACTTTCTGTCATTTTTTATTCTGTCTGCAACTCTTTGGAATATTTCTGTGATATAATTGTAGTTTTTATTTTTATTTTGGGCTGTTTTATAAGGAAAGGAATTACGAATTTGGGAATAATTTCATATTGGAACATAAAATTGCATGTATTATTTTTGTATTTTCAAATTTTCTCTGAGATTGTAGGTCATTTTGAAGATAACTGCCCTATCTTAAATTTAGCTAAAACGCCTATCACTCTCCACAAAATCCTAATGCTAATATTTTAATTTCCTTCTCACACATGATACATATGACAGTTATCTTTAAAATGGCCTACAATCTAAGAGAAAATTTTAAAATGCAAAAATAATACATGCAATTTTATGTTCTATTATGAAAATTTTCCCTGATTCGTCATTCCTTTCCTTATAAAAACAGCCCAAAATAAAAAAACTACAATTATATCCCAGAAATATTGGAAAGAATTGTAGACAGAAGCATAAAAAGAAAGAATATTCAAATAAAGTAGTGCTATTTTACCATAAATAACCAAAAAAATCTTTAAAAAAATTATTTTTTTTGAAAAATTGACTCCGTAGAATATTCATCTGAAATTTAGCTAAAACGCCTATCACTCTCCACAAAATCCTAATGCTAAGATTTTAATTTCCTTCTCACACATGATACATATGACAGTTATCTTCAAAATGGCCTACAATCTAAGAAAAAACTTTAAAATGCAAAAATAATACACACAATTTTATGTTTTAATATGAAAATTTTCCCCGATTCGTCATTCCTTTCCTAATAAAAAAACTACAATTATATCACAGAAATATTGCAAAGAATTGTAGACAAAAGCATAAAAAGAAAGAATATTCAAATAAAGTAGTGCTATTTTACCATAAAAGACCAAAAAAATCTTTAAAAAAATAATTTTTTTTGAAAAATTGACTCCGTAGAATATTAATCTGAAATTTAGCTAAACGCCTATCACTCTCCACAAAATCCTAATGCTAAGATTTTAATTTTCTTCTCACACATGATACATATGACAGTTATCTTTAAAATGGCCTACAATCTAAGAGAAAATTTTAAAATGCAAAAATAATACATGCAATTTTATGTTCTAATATGAAAATTTTCCCCAATTCGTCATTCCTTTCCTTATAAAAACAGCCCAAAATAAAAAAAAACTACAATTATATCACAGAAATATTGCAAAGAGTTGTAGACAGAAGCATAAAAAAGAAAGAATATTCAAATAAAGTAACTAAATTAAACAAAATTTGACAGATAGTTCAAATTCCACTTCACTATCCCATTGAAATAATATTTAATGGAATAATAACTATTAATTTATGAAAAATTAGAAAATTAACTAAATGTAAAATAGAAAAGTAAATATAACATAATTATATTTCACTGCCCTTCAAAAATATCCAATTATAACACAATTTCCTTAGCAATACAAAAACAAAGAAAAAAGAAAACAGTATGTGACTATCACAGAAATATTCCAGAGTTTCAACAGTAATCCGTATATTGGGAATTAACCCAGTAGAAAAGGATTAATGAAAAAAAGAAAACTAAAGGAGTAATATTAGAAAATTAACTTTAAATAACTCCAAATAACTACGAAATAACAAATCCATGCGTTCACTTACCTTGGACATATAGAATTAACATTTAGTGGGTGACCATGCGCAGTTCTTATGAATGATTGATTCCATCGTCTGGAGATGAAATATTATTTAAAAACTGTATGTATTTAGAATTATTTAAAAGCTTCCAAACTTATCTTAGAATTTTCTTAAGGCTTCAAAACATAAGTATACCAAGTTTCAACCAGATTCGTCAAGAAATGTAGATTTGTATATGTTACATACATACATAGACACTTTGCTTTATTTATATAGATAGATATGTTTTGCCCCGTAAAATAGAAATATATTTACTGTATTATTTTAGTCCTTTTTGTTAAAAAAATGTTAAAAGCTGAATGCTTCAAAGGAAATATATTTTTCAAAATATTAATATGTTTACATTCGAATCCTTTTAAGTTAGATTCTACTCATGGTTCCAATTCTTTAGAAATGTGTCCACCTTATAGATTTCGTTATGCATTATTGGTACTATAGCTTTTTGCAGTAAATGTCTTGAACTCTGAACAATATCCACCCTCCTGGAAATAATATTTAATATGTAATAACTATTTTTCCATTATAATATACCTAACTGGTTTAATATTGTCAAATGATTAACATATTTCATTTTAATGTAACTAAATATAGTCTAATTTTTTATATTATTAGTTTCACTTTTCATTTACTTAAATTCAAGTTGAATACATTTAAAATTAATGCATCTTCCCCTCAAAAAAGCGGAAAATAGAATAAGCAAACTGAAAAACTTTGCTCACCATATTTATATATATAATTAAAAAAAAACACCCTAATTTACCAGTAAATATTTTTATGTGCTATGAAAGCAATAATTTTTTTTAAAATTTGATTTTAAAAAGACTCATGTTTTTTAATTTCTTAATCTCACATATTCCATACAATATTTATGTTTAACCATACGTTGGTCTTACGTTTAGCTTCATCTCTATATTTTGACCCTTTCAACATAAGTATTATATTAACGAATGTGTGAAAAATAACATGTTTGGTTATATTAGTTGTTTGAAAACAACTGATCTTGCATTTATGGTGCGTGGAGCCCTAATTACAGTTTTCTATTAATTTTTACGTTTGTCAGTGGCTTCTACCTATACTTTAATTTTTTTCTTTTCTAAAGAATCTTGCATTTATGGTGCGTGGAACTCTTAATTGAAGATTTCTATTAATTTTTTCGTTTGTCAATGCCTTCTAGCTATACTTTAATATTTTTGCTACAAAATCTTGCATTTATGGAGACATTTATTATGCAGATATTAATTATGGAGATGTTTATTGCTACAGAATCGTGCATTTATGGTGTGTGAAGCCCTAATTGCAGATTTTTATTAATTTTTACGTTTGTCAGGGTCTTTTACCTATATTTTAATTATACAATATTTTATTTTATATGTCAGGGTCTTTTACCTATACAGGGGTGTCCAGCAGGCTGCATGTGGCCCAAAGCAAGTGTTAGTGTGGCCCAGAGTGTTAGTGAGAGAGAGCTCAAAGAGAAAAAAAATTAATAGCCTGCCTTGATATAAAAAGGAATGCAGAAAAGGAGAAAAATGGACCATGTTATGCAAATCATCTTCAAAATGGTGAATTTTATGAAGGCTTGGGGATTGATTCATAAGCCAGTTTCAGGAATTTCTTAAAAGCTTGGATGCTGAATATGGCAATACTTTTAAGAAATAAGGTAGCTCAGTGGAGAAAATATTAAAAAGGTTTTTTAGCCTACTTGCTGATATCAAATTGTTTATGACATTGAAAAGTAATCTGTGCCAGAACTTTATGATAACTGGCTTGCAGATTTTGATAGATCTGAATGCCCATTTAAATGACTCAAACACCCGTCACTTCATGGATTTTACTTCAGTGCAAAATCCACGAAGTTGAAATTATGGCAAGCCAAATTAAATGTTAAAATTTTTTTGCGTTTCGAGACGCTGACCAAGCACAATTCTAAAAATGTTACAAAATACTTAGCCCTACTTTCCGATTTAGTACAAGAATTTAAAATTGATTTCAGGACTTTGGGGGAAATAAACAATTATTTTTTGCATGTTTTCTACTCTATTTACAGTCGATATAGATATAATGCTAGAAAATTGTCAAATGGAATGCATAGATTTGCAATCTGACATCTAACTTAAAGAGAAATTCAATAGAGTGTCTTTGTTGTACTCATAAATCATACCTGCCCAGATATAAATATCCTTCACTGCATAGTCAAGCGTTATTCTGGTCATCAACGTTTGGAAGCACGTACATCTGTGAACAACTATTTTCAAGAGTGAAGCACACTAAGAGTCAATTAGAACCAAAATTTATTCGTTGTTTTTTAGTATTGATGTGTATGACATTTCCTATCTCTTTTTTATACTATGTTATTTATACTGTGCTTAATTTTTCATGCAGAGTTCACAAGGCAAAAGACAATTTGACATTTTTACTTTTCAGCTTTTAGTGATGAAAGGCTGAATCTATCTAAATTCTGAGATGTGTATAACATTTCACATGTTTTTTTCCTATGTTATTTATACTGTGTTTAGTTTTTAAGTTGACTTTCGTTAACAAACATTCATATTGAACCCCGAATCAAGAAACGAGAAACATAGTTTATGAAGGTACTTGAGATAATATTTGGATCAGTTTAATTGAACAGAGATTTATATGGAGTTTATTATGGACAGGATGTTTCTATTATTGCTAAAGAATCTTGCATTTATGGTGCGTGTAGCCCAAATTGCAGATTTCTGTTAATTTTTTCATCAGTCAGTGCCTTTAACCAATGCTTTAATACTTTATTTATATATTTTTTTGGCTACAGAATCCTGCATTTATGGAGGTATTTATATGGACAATTAGACATTTTTGCTTTTAAGCTTTTAGTGATTTATTATAAATGTATATATTTTATGATATTTATACTGTTATTAAATCTATGTTATTTATACTGTGTTTAGTTTTTAAATTACTTTTTGTTAACGAACATTAGACAATTTGACATTTTTAATTTAAACTTGAAAAATGAAAGGCTGAATCTACTAAAATTCTGAGATGTGTATAACATTTCACATGTTTTTTTTAAAATGTTATTTATGCTGTGTTTACTTTTTTAATCAATTTTGTTTAACACGCATTCGACAAAATGACATTTTTACTTTTCAGCTTTACTTTTTAAAACTCTTAACTTTCCAAGAGATAATTTGACATTTTTTCCTTTTCAGCTTTTAGTGGTTTATTATAAATGTATATATTTTGTTTTACTTTTCAGCTTCTTTTGCTCCAAAGATGTAAGGTTAAATCTAGATGAATTCTGAGGAGTTAATTATAAATTTATATATTTTTATATTGGTTTTTTTTTTTTTATTATTTGGGTGTATAACATTTCACATGCTTATTTTTCTATGTTATTTATACTGTGTTTAGTTTTTAAATTGATTTTGGTTAACAAACATTCGACAAATTGACATTTTTACTTTTCAGCTTTACTTTCCAAAAGACAATTTGACATTTTTCTTTTTCAGCTTTTAGTGGTTTATTATAAATGTATGTATATTTTATGTTTTACTTATCAGCTTCTTTTGCTCCAAAGATAGAAGGTTAAATCTTGCTAAATTGTTTAGATTTTAAATTGATTTTGTTAACAAACATTCCACAATTTGACATTTTTACTTTACAGCTTTTAGTGGTACAATGATGAAAGACTGCATCTACCAAAATACTGAGATATGTATAATATTTCACATGCTTTTTTTGGCTATGGAATTTATACTGTGTTAAGTATTTAAATTGATTTTGGTTAACAAACATTCCACAATTTGACATTTTTGCTTTACAGCTTTTAGTGGTACAATGATGAAAGACTGCATCTACCAAAATACTGAGATATGTATATTTCACATGCTTTTTTTTGGCTATGCAATTTATACTGTGTTAAGTATTTAAATTGATTTCGGTTAACAAACCTTAAAAATCCGGGCAACGCCGGGTACTTCATCTAGTATATATATATATATATATATATACACTGCTATCAGGGGTGGCCAAGCTCCTTGATAGTCCGAGCCATTTTTCAAAATTTGAAATTTTTCGCGAGCCGCAATTAAATACGTATTTAAAAGGTATGCAAAAAAGGTATTAAAAAATTTTTTTACAGAAATTATATTTATTGAAAACATATAAATAAAAGTACAAAATATGTGTATTGAATTTAAATATTAAAAATTAAACACATTTATTTTACTTCTCTTGATAATTCTTTACAATTTGGTGAATAATTGGTGACAGCTCTTCTCAGTAATTCTTTGAGATGCTGGTTAGTTAATACTGATCGGTGTTTGGATTTCACGAATTTTAAAGTGGAATAAAATGATTCACATAAGTACGTTTTTCCGAATATTGAAATAATTCGACAAGCAGCCTTTTTTAATTCAGGATACTTCGATTCTGGTACAAATTTCCAAAATTCAGTAATCGGCGTCGACTTATATTTTAATTGTAGAGCTTGATCTTCTTGCATCTCTATTAATTCTAATTCTCCAGATGCTTTTTGGGTCATAATTATATTGGAAATGGAAAACTCACCTAATTTATTTCAAATGGATTCAGAAAAAAATTAAGAGACGATTTAAAATATTTCAAGTCTTGAGATCTATTTTGGAATTCCGTCAATATTCCTTCTAGCTTTTTTATATACTCGCTGAGTTTTTCTCGTTTAATATTGGAACAAGTTTTTTTAATTCGAGGAAAATGACAAAATGTTTTATTTTTAATGTCCTTTTGAAAAAGTTGTAATTCAGTTTGAAAACTAAATATACAATGTGAGAGATGAGATATTATTTTATCTTTCCCCTGCAATTATAAATTCAGTGTTTGCAAATGTTCCATGACATCAGTCAAAAACATTAAGTCTTGCAACCACTCGTCATCGTCTAATTCTAAATAGGTAATTTCCTTTTCTTTCAGAAATACAGTTATCGGATCAAACAAATCTACAAATCGATTTAATACGTTGCAGCTAGATAACCATCTAACAATGCAAAAGAAATTAATGTCATTTGGAAGTTCTTCGTCCTTTAATTCTTCAAGAAATTTTTGAATTGTCGATGATTTTTTGCATTGGTGCGAATGTAATTTACAATGTGTAACACTGTTTTCATAACATCAGGATATTTTAAATATTTTGTAACGAGATGTTCTCGGTGAATTATGCGGTGAATCGGTATGAATTGTGGAATTTGAGAATCATCTCTTAAAAGCCCAATAAGACCGATTTTTTTTACCCAGCATTGCCGGAGCTCCATCAGTTGCAATGCTTACAAGTTTATTAAGAGACACATCAAAAGTTTTCATTATGGAATCTAATACATTTTTAATATCGACACCGCGGGTTGACTCTTGAAGTGCTACTAAATCTAATAATTCTTCTTTAACAACGAAGTCAGGTGAAACAAAACGTATGAAAACTGCCAATTGCGGAAGATCTGTGATATCTGTCGATTCGTCTAGGGCTAAGCTGAATGCAATACAGTTCTTCAAATCATTTTTAAAATTATATTCAAGAGATGTATTAATTGCAGTTATGCGTCGTTCGGTTGTGTGTCTCGAGATGGGAATTTGCGAAACAACTTTGTGCAATGCTGCATTATTTGGATCTAAAACTTTATAGAGTTTCTATGCTCACTTCTACCCAGACTTGGGTGTATATAATTTGAAGTGGCACTCTATTTCAAGTTGAAGCAAACACAGTTTATACATGAAACAATGTTTATTGAATTCGTTGCACATATAATTGGCTTTTACAGCAATAAGCATGCGTACTACTTGTACGGAATGTATAAACACAGCTTTCAAGAATAATATATTTTTATACTCACGAACAGTAAGTCAAACCAGCAGTACTGCCACGTAAACTTCTGGCCCGCTAAGCACTAGCGCAGGATAACACCTTTTCAACCTTAACCACCTCCCCTTTTTCATTAATGACGCTGCATGGTATTTATACTAAGCGCGTATGCCAAAATTAGCATATCTGAAGCAGCTTCTTTAATTCCTTCACTCAAAAGTTCGATTCTTGGGAATCGAATCTTGTGTATACCTTACAACTTTAAGTACATCTTCCAAGTTTTTTTTCAATTAACTCTCCCTCTCCATACGGGCGTTTTGCACGAGCAATATTCCAGGCAATAACAAAACTAGCTTTAGCCACATTATTAGCTTGATTGCTAAAGGTCATCAAAATTGACTGATGTTTATTTAAATTTGATTTTAAAGAACCAAGTTTATCTGATCTTAATTTGGAATTTGGTGGATACTGATTAGAAAACTGAGGATGATTGGTTTCATAATGTCGACGTAAATTGCTAGCTTTATAATTTTGACCGTAGAATTACAAATAACACATGATGCTTTTCCGTTATTGTCAATAAAAAAGAAATTCTCCTCCCACTCATTATTAAAACTTCTATTTTCTTGCTCGTATTTTCTTTTTTTATTTTATTTCTCTATCGTCATATTTTTAAAAGAACTGGAAATAAATAAAGAAATTTAGAAAATACAAGTTTTGTGTTATTTAAACAATGACAATACGTGTTACATACTACGAAACAAATTATAGTTAACTTACCAAAAATTCCCATCTTAAAAATTATATCCGTAGCAAGAGTGATACAAATTGTTTCCTCCAGAGTACAATGTCAACTGTCCGTTGCAATGAAAGTTTACAAATTCAAAATCGGTCTGGAGTCGGTCGATTACGGACGATTACGCCACTGTTTATGTTCGTTCGCGCAGTTTTCGATGAGTCAGATCATTCTTAACTTGGACGGAAATGAAATTTGTTACAACGTTGTACTTAGTCTTTCATATTTGTTGTCAGTAATTTAAAAGTGTAACCAACCCTTTTTTCCCCAGCAACTATCTTCTCTATTGAGTAGAGGGCGCTACGCGCCACGAGGAAGTGTCTTCTCCTTATTATTTTTGTCTTTAAAAAGGGAGAGGGGCTTCCGGGGAAAAACTTCCGCCAGACAGGTGTTGGGGTTAGTAGTTGATCTTCTAATGCCATTGAATGTGGTTGTTGTTCTTCCTAATGTTAAAATTGTATATATGTAAATATAATTAAATTATTTATGTATGTGCTATTGTAATTAAATAAATATCTTCACCTTCTGAGATGGCGTTAGACCTGATTCCAGTTAGCTGATTTTTTTTCGACGCTGAGCCTGACTAGTGGCATTCTTTCCCGCCATAAGTGATGACCGTCGGACGCCGAACACTGGATAAAGTTGTGAAGTTTCCACTTCATGCTGCTGTCAAGAGTTGTCCTCGCCGTCAGCCGATGTTTTGCTTTTAATATCTATTTAGTTTTGGTTTTGGTTGGCGATGAACGTTGAAGCAACCCTCGTTCCCGCCACAAAAGACATTTTGAAACACATACGGAACGATAATAATTTTTAAAAATATAATAACGCAAAAATGAAAAGGGAACTCGGGTTCATTTATCGAGAGCCACAAATAATCCTTCAAAGAGCCGCCTGTGGCTCGCGAGCCGCAGGTTGGCCACCCCTGATATATATATATATATATATATATATATATATATATATATATATATATATATTTACTTATTTATTTTTGGCATTAATTGCATACATTGACCGTTGTATTTACTTTGAATGTATTCCGTAGCGAAGTGCGGGTTTTCAGCTAGTAAATAAATAAATGAACAAATATTTTATTTTAAAATTATTTTTTTTACATTTTTATGAATTCCGAAAGTAGTAAGCATGTCCTAGGTACATCAAGATTATCTCATGAACGCTTATAAGACATATTTTTCCGTTTCTTATTTTTAAGCTTAGCAATAGTTTGTGACGGAATAGTCTCTCCTTTAATTAAACTATCTAAAACTTTTATGACGGCCATTTTATATACTTTTTAATAGAATTTAACTACCCGAATTTAATTACCCGAATATTTAATTACCCGACAAAAATAATTTCCACATTGATTGTCGGAAACGGATAAATCCACCTCAAACACTTGATACGCTATTAGTAACTATGCTTAAGTGTTTCCTTATGTAAACCTCCCAAAAATCTATGGCGAAAATAAACAAGGCCAATGGTATATGACGATTTGTACGTAATATTTACTATTCGTCTGATTTCTTTAAGTACCATCTTATATGTGAATAGCAAATGAAAATATTGTTTACTATAAACAGTTGAAAACGATGTAATGCTATAAACGCAAAGAAATAGGAGGATGAAATTAATTTAACTTCATCAAATATTCATTCCTGATTTCAAGTGGAATAAGGTACATTTCGATCTATAGAAATTGTTCAAGTATTCATTCTTGGAACTTTGAAATTGGATTGAGAATATTTTCTCTGAGCGTTGCCTAGAAACTATGCAAACAATTCTGGATTTGCGCTTCTTCTGAGGCGGAGGCGATAATGAATTTAACGTGTTTAACTGACATTCGAGATATATTAATTTAAATTCCTCTTTCGACTATAATTTTCAAATGTCAAAATTAGAAAACCTTGCAGGATGAAAGTATCTTATCAGAGATATGTCAATTAGGCAAGGGTTTTAAGTAAAATCTTTAGCAAATCGTGTATACAAAGTTCTACGCTGTTTCATTTGAAAACTGCTTTTTATTTCCTTTTAAGGAGCCGGATTTGCAATGGCAAACTTAATTGCCTGATAAATGCACGCTTTGAGTAACTCTCATTGCGATTTTTATTAATTGGTAAACTGAATGTTAATTCTACTTAATTAAATTAATTTCACTTTAAATGTTTTCACATTTTAAATGATCAATTTTTGAAAAATTGTACAGGTAAAACGTACTTAGAATACAAAACTGCATAAAAAAAATTTGATTTATTTATTCAAAAATAGTAACATCCTTAGAAAATAGTAAGAAATTAAAATATGAGAAAGTTCTTATTTCCTTTTGTATGTCATCTGAGATAACGAATATAATATACAGGTTGATCTTTATTAAACTGACACTACTCAGAGCCGTCTGTAGCGCGATCTATGAACTGGAATTCTACGAAAATTGATAGAGGGACTAAGGACGGCATGGGAAAGAATTTCCATAAAAAACAGTTCCAAAAGCCACCTACAGGGGAATATATGGCGCTGTTGTTGTCGATGAACCCGAGAATTTTCACAAGACGCAAGTAAAACATCAAAATGCCAATTCATGGCTACGTAGTCGACAGCAACGCCAATATTTCGGATTATAAAGATAAGGGGTGAATACCAAAAATGTTGTAATAAGCAAACAAATGAATAACAAATAATATTTCACTTCAACACCGCTTCATGCAGTAAATTCATTTCTCCCTCCTTAAATGTGGCCTCCATCGTGGTGGTCATCCACCCATTGCATCCTAAACACTAAGTTTTCAACGGCCAAGCGTAACATGTCACCAGGAATGTTCATCACATTCTGGGATATGTACTTTAGGGCCGCCAAGTGAGAGACTTCACCAAGATACACTTTGGACTTTAAATAACCACACAGAAAGAAGTCACATGGGTTAGATCTGGGGAGCGAGGTGGCCATGCAAGTGGAAGAAAGCAACTGATGACCCTTTCTTGTGTAAATTGATGACGCAACAGATGGCTTTGTTTGGTTTTGAGCGCTACGGTAAACTTTGCTGCACAAGGGCTAATTAAACCGGGACCTACTGCTTAAAGCCGATTCCGAGCGGCTAAAAAACGTCCATGCCAAGCCAGGGACTCGAACCCACAGACTTTGGTTCTGAATGCCAGTGCTCTAGCCATTCGGCCATCTCTTGGCTAATGACGCAACAGATTCCGAACCGATCTCTATATCCCAAAATACTTCCACTGATGTCGACTACTTAGTCATGAAATTGCATTTTGATATTTTACTTGCGTTTTATGCAAATTTTAGGTTGCGCCGGCAACAAGAGCGCAATATTTTCCCCTATCGGCGACTTTTGGAACTTTTTTTTTTTTTTTCACGGAAACTTTTTCCCATGTCTTCCTTAGTCCGTATATCAATTTTGGTGGAATTCCGGCCGATAGATCGCCTTCAGGTAGTGTCAGTTTAAGGTATCCGACTTTTGTTCGTAGCCGTTTTTTTTTAAACACTGTACTTGCAAAATTTCTATCTTATTTTTCGAAGGAATCACCAAAACTCGAAAATGATGAAAAATAGACATTACCCATGCCAATTTTTACAAAATTGAGGAATATGTGTCGAAATTTGCAATTTTTTACAAAAACGTCTCTAGCGCTAACAAAAAAAATTATTCATATAACATTAACTTTTTTTGTCATATGTACGTAAGTACCGTCTTAGTGTAATGACCTACAAGTTAATCGATATCTCGAAATCTAAAAAAAATACAGGTCATTATATGCAATAATATAGAAATTTTTAGTAATGTTCCATGAGATTTTTTTAAATGTAGCTATAAATTAACAAATAATATACCTAGAACCAAATCTGTTGTCCATTACATTTTTAGTTTTATGAAAAACATATGGGAAAAATTTCATAGGCATATCATGGTTAGATATTGAGTTATCGCAAGAGTTGTTTACAATTTTGATAAAAAAAAAGTTCTTCAGAAAATATTATTAAAGTTTTCAACTTTAATAGTGTTTTCTGAAGTTGAAATTAATAGATGATGCTGATCTTTAAATCGCTCTAATTTCATTTCTAATGATAGTATCGAAAAAAATAAATGCAGATTTAGAAACATAAATTTACAATTAAAAAAAAAGGAATTAAAAACAATTTTGGAATTTTCGTCAGAATCGATGTTTTAAACGTAGTCGGATATCTTTAATAAAAATCACCCTGTATATAGTTTTTAAAGGGTACTTTTATCAAAAGAGTTATTACGTTAGGACAATGGTTCTGATACATTCAAATCTCAAATACCTGTCGATAAAATAAGTATATTTCAGGAGACCAACATTTAAATATTATTCACAGGATCTGTTAAACACAGAGATAAACTTTTTTTCTTGACTGCTCCCCCTAGTATTTATTCGTTATATGTCTTTATGCTATTTTTGTATCGTTTTTGAATGTTAGTATAGTTGGGTTTAATAAATAATTTTATAATTTCGAGCTTCAAGGTGTCTTATTGACATTTTCTTTACTATATTGAAAGAATGTAATAATAAAAAATAGGGCTTTCTCATAGAAGCAAAGTAGTAAAAAATAGCTAAAACTTTTATAATTTATCAGTTTTATTCTCAAACAAACATTTCTACAATATTTTTGTACCACAATATATGTTTAAATATGTATACATGTAAGAAAATTTATATAAATATATATAAATGTAAATATATATGGCCTTGTTTGGATAGTGGTCCGCTTCCACTTTTAAATAAAATGGAGTTAGCCTCAGTTTCATGTTCATACAAGTCATTTCTATCTTATTTTTAAACTGGTACACCTCCAGCTTATTTCTGCTGCCAGCAGAGGTCATTGCAATCAGACTTCGGCAGTCATTTTTCAGCACTCATTAGACTTCAAAGCTCTGTATCTCAAAATGAACAAGAATGGAGTTGGACCACTATTTAAATAAGGCCTTCGCACACACACACACACGTATATATATATATATATATATAAATATATAAATATATAAATATATATATATATATATATATATATATATATATATATATATATATATATAAATATATATATATATATATATATATATATATATATATATATATATATATATATATATATATATATATATATATATAAATATATCAGATTTCTTATATGTGCCCATATTTTTTATATTTTTAAACAGGTAGTGTAATCCAAAATTATTCACTTTTCAGAAATTAAAGTAGTTGGTGCGTAAGGAGTTATCTTTTTGAAACTGCAATTTTCTTTCATATTTAAATATGCGTTTTGCTGAGCGTCAAATGCTTTCCATTGGTGGAGAAAATAATAAATGTTGTCTTTAGGAAAACATATATTTTTTAACACGGTGAAGAAGACGGTTTTAGAAATTCTATATATAGTTCCTATTTTAAGTTTTAGATTATATATTTGGATTCTCTATCCTTGGGCAACACAAACAAAGCGATGCAGACTAAAGAATAGTTAAATAATCTGTATTCTGTAATCCTTTTAAAGCGCATTCGTTTAAGCAACGAATATCTTGTTATTTTAGAAGGTGGAAAATATAAATAAAATATTTTCTTTGTGAAGTCGTCGTTTCATACGTTCTTAATGAAATTTAAACATTGTTAGCAAGTTAGATAAACAGGCAATTTATTTAAGAATAATTAGTTTTTGCTTTGGAATTGTTAGACAAATGCAATTATTTTATTTTTATAATTAATTTTTTTTTCAGTTAGGCAGGCAGTTTTCTCTGACAGTAGGTACTTCTTCTTCTGTGAAATTGGCCCATTAAGACTCCCGTAGTTTTGCTGGTTACTTTATTATGAGAGCAACATTAAAGTGAACCAGCCTTGCTCCTTATGAAGGGGACGACACGGAAGCGGCCAAGCCTTATTCAGTACTTGAACCTAAGCCCATTGCGTGGGTACTCAGAACGCTAAACACTATACTATGTGGGCGGCATTTATAAAGTGATCAAAGAAAATAGTGTAGTGAAGCATGAGCAAATATCTTATTAAATATTCCTGTCTGACACAGGAATTGATTTATAAATCCAGAGGATAGACCTTTTAATAATGAAATGCATGTGAGATTGATATAAGCGCATGTCAAAGTAAATTATGAACTTAAGGAATTAAAATGTTTTAACGGGCTCGAGGTAGCTTTGTAGTAGCGTGATGGTTTTCGGTGTTCAGGTTGTGCAGATCGAATCCCGTCACGCGCCATTAAATACCTTCTTGACTATGCTGGATATGGGCACGTTAAAACCGTAGGCAGGAAAGTCCCTCTATGAGGTCAGAGAGGGTGCGATCCCCCTCCCAGATGCCATACCAGTGTGCTCGGTCAAAATTGAGGTGGCAACTAGCTAAGACGAACTCCAACACTTGTTGTGCTATATAAACCAGAGCTGCACATTTTAGCCCGAAGCCAATATGGACCTGGTTTGAAATTTCCAGCCAGGGAGCATTAGAAACAACTTTATGACAGAGAAATCGTCAGAGCGGCACTCACAGCCCCAGATTCATCAATATCATCGATCGCACGTGCAACTGGTGCTTCAGTGACCGCAAGGACCATTCATAGGCGGCTCCGAGAAAGGAGGCTGAGCTTACGGCGCCTCTTGTGCCGACTACCATTGACCTCTCTACACCGACAATCCCGTTTGCTGTGGTGTCGGGCACATTATACCCGGAATGTTACTGACTGGAGTAGAATTGTCTCCAGTGATGAGTCCCGCTTCGAATTGAGCCTCGAGGACCAGTGGGCACGTGTCTGGAGACGCCCCGGAAAGCGGTGGGATACCAATTTGACTGTCTTCCGCCATACGGGCCGACAACCAGGAGTGATGGTCTGAGTGAAGGGTGCCATTCCATTTTATAGCAGGACTCCTTTGGTTGTCATCTGTGGCACAGCGGTACGTCGAGGATATTCTACACCCCGTTGTGTTGCCTTTCATAGCACGCTATCCTGGGATTACATTTCAGCAAGATAATGCCCGCCTATACACGGCGAGAGTTTCTACTGCTTGTCTTCGTCTTCCCCAACGTTACCATGGCCAGCAAGGTCACCGGACCTCTCCCCCATTGAGCACGTTTGGAGCATTATGGGCAGGGCCCTCCAACCAGCTCGAGATTTGGAAGATCTAATGCGCCAATTGGACAGAATTTGGCAGAATATCCCGCAGGAGGACATCCACCACCTCTATCAATCAGTACAAGCCGAATAACTGCTTACATAAGGGCCAGAGGTGTACCAACTGGTTATTGACTTTTTCCCTTTGTAAAGCTCTTTCTCTTGAATGAATCGTCCAATTTTTCTCAAATTGTAATCATTTGTTTTTTTGTACTTGTACTTAACAGCTACCGTTTTTCGGCCCATTCGGTTAACTTCTTGGTGTGTCTTTTTTTTTGTCTAAGAGTGTAAATATACTTACAATTCAGGAAGCTGCTATGAGTTCAGATTGGCTATTTTTATAGCCCAGAAAAGCGGCGCTTCTTTAATTTTGAAAATTAGAATACCATCATGACAGCATAACTCAGTTCGTTAATTTGTATCGGTGGCATCTTGGATAAAAAATTTGAATCTTGAAGGTTCAATGATCCGAGGAGTTTTTCCGTGCTTAGTGTTATAAATTTATTTCTTTACGAGTACTGCAGGAAATTCGGTTTATTTCAAACAAGAAAAATTATCCACGATTATATGAGTTGTTATAACGTATATTTGGAATTTTCAGTATAAGCACTTAATAACTTAAATATAGACATGTATTTTTTTCAAGGGAGTTGAAGGTTCAGTTAAAGTACCAGACGATGTTCATATCCACTGAAGCGGATGACTTTAAATTTCGACTGACACTGGGCACACGGAGTTCTCCAATAAAGTTCGTTATGCTAATGCTTTGTTTTCTTTTAATGTAAATGTAACGCTGGCTGTTCAGTTTCCCGACGACACAAACAATAGGTATTCGTGTCGTGAACCCAATAGCTGTCCATTCCATCCACCTGGTGCAGGGCCCGTATGAAGATATCGAATGCAAGCATGCCACGAGCTTTTTCCTCGGTGCCTCCAGACACGGATACGTCCATCATGATGCTGCACACAGAACCGGAACTCGTCTGAAAAGACGACGTGGTGTCACTCCTGTATCCAGTTTTGACGTTGGTCGCACCAATGTCGCCGCGCGTGTCTATGCTGCAGTGTCAATGGAAGCCGCAATAATGGTCGCCGTGCAGACAGTCGTCGCACTGTCCGTGCGGATACTTGTCGTGCTGCAAACAAGCCCATTTCCTGACTCTGTCCGTGATGTGGCTGTACGATCCTGAAAGGCCAACCTGACAGCATGTCTGTTCTCTCGGGCGTCAGTAGTGAGAGGCCGTTGAGAACCTGCATGGCGTTCAACATGACACTCCTGGACGCATCGCCATATTCGCATGGCAGTCGTTGGTATCCCACCAACGGGAGTAGCAATATTTCAGTACGATAAACCGCACTCTCGATGGGCTACAATCCTGACACTATCGAATTCCGACACGTGCTGGTAGCCATTTCTCCTTCTTATACGATGCATAACACGATATTCTCACAAACAACGAACATTCAAATACGATTTCCGAATGAGAAACCCGCTGCGTAACTTTCCTTTTATACAATGTGAAATGCCGTTTCTCCCTCCTGCGTCGTTCGATTGCGCTTAAATACTAATCATTTGCATATCCCAGCATCTTCTTCCTTTCATGCGAATTTGAAGTTTGTATCATCCCTCCTTCATGGTGTTGCAATTTTAATGACCAACAATGTAATTCTCAAAACACTTCCTGGAGGAAATATCGCAGCTTTAGTTCCACTAGTTAATTAGGGACCTTGATGTTATGAAACGGGTTTAATAAGCCGCCTTTTTTAGACGGCTACGATTGTTACATAGGCACCTGACAACTGTAAAGAATGGTAATGGATCATATGGGAGCATACGGAAACCATTTATTAAGCAAAAAGAACCACAAACTTCGAAAACATTAGGAATACATATAAATAAATAAAAAAAAGGTAAACTGGCTAACATTTTGTACTGTCTGCTTCAAAAAGAAAGATGGTTCCGAGAAATTGAAACAAGAAAAGAACTCCCTCACATGTCTATATTAGCTCATTTGGTAGAATATCGACCTCACCGGAAAAAAAAAATGTATAGAACACGTCCACGTGGGAGGGGTTAATTATTCAAAAATATGCATCTTCAGTGTAACATAGACCTATATTTTGATCTTGAAGATTGTCCTTTGTCAGTCTAGAAAAATATTTAGAGAAATTTCACGTTTAGAACTCTTTCCAGGTTCGCAGCCGGTTATACCCCACTGAGAGGCCCATAAAAAAGGCGATAGCTAGGTGCATGGAAGATGTATATCATTGCATATGCCGCCTCTCTAACGACGGCATGTTACATGCACGTTAAAATTTGCACCGCAATTTGCAAGAGACGTTAGTTCTATCTAATCGCCGGATGACTGCACTTTACCAGTCCCCAGAAAAAATTTAGAGAAATTCCAATTTTGGAATTATTATTATTTTTCCTCTAGCGTACTTGTTCGCTATGCTTTCGGTTTGTTGCGTCTTGTAATCTTCAAAATAAATTATTTTCTGTTATAAAATTTTTTTATTAACAAAATTGTATAAAAAAATGACTATTTTTTTATTTTTAAACTAAGAATGTTAGTGTGAGCTTGACAAGCATAAATATATTTAAAGAAAAATTTCTGTGCTACGGAATTTGAAATAAAAAAATATTGCATAAAATGTTGTTTATTCATATTTTTTAGCAATTTATAAAAATGTGAACATTTTTATGAATTAATATATATATATATATATATATATATATATGTGTGTGTGTGTGTGTGAGTGTGTGTGTGTTGTGTGTGTGTATATATACATATAAATATATACATACACACACACACACACACATATATATATATATATATATATATATATATATATATATACATATATATATATATATATATATATATATATATATATATATATATATATATATATATATATATATATATATATATATATATATATATATTTCCGTTTAATCTCCAGGACGCATTTTCCGATTACACTTATAATATAATTTTTCAAACATTCCTTCATAATAAAAGTATTCAGAAATAATAAAATTGCTACCCGAATACTTCTTTCTTTGCAGCTTTTTTTTATCAATTTAATCGTTAAAGTACGATGCGATAATCTTGTGGAAGACATAAGTTTTCTATTATTGCGAAATAGGAAGATAAACAGTAAACAGAGGATGTAGCCTGGCTAGATTGACTTTCGCCTAATCCTTTAATCTGGTTTTACTGGTTTTCTCTGCTTCCGTAAGAAAACAACGAAGATTTATTGTATTGCCTTATTGAGGAGTGTATAGTCTCGGCGAATGAGGCTATATATTTTATACTTAACTCGGACATATTTGATAAAGTGGGCATTGCGATCTCTTACGTTAAATGGGATCCAACTTTCTCGTAAACTGCTGAACTCGTTTCAAAATATTGCATTTGAGGAAAGTAATTTTAGATATATATTTGCTTTGTAGTATGGGTAGGTTCATAATTTTATCGCTTTTTCTTAGAAAAATATTTTGCATAAAATTGAGAGTTTTACAATTTAACGCTTTCGAAATTCTTGGAATTCGAAAAATAAATAACACTCTATTTTAGAAATATTTTAATTATAATGAAAGTCAAGGTAGTGATAATACTGTAAGTTAAAACGCTTAAATATGTGAAATGCCTTTTGTAGTTTTTAATATGAATTTAAATTTTAAAACCCTTTGAGTGGCGCCGTTTGCGCAGTGCAAACGCCTAAATCTAATCTTTTTTTCACTTGCATTCAATGTATTCCAGTTAAATGAACAGAAAACTGGTTAGTACTGCCATTTGTTGTCAGTTTAAAGAAGTAAAACCATTTTGCAACCTTTAATTGGAAAATAATTTCAAGATTTTTGGGTTAAAAAAAATCGGGAAAAATATCTGCACCGTGCAAACCATGCAGGTTGTTGCCCCTGAAAGAGTTAAACAATATCGTGCATTTTTAATTTCCTATTTCTACAGAATAATACGTAAATAAATTGCATTTAGAAAGGAAAATAATAAAAACTAATTCACTTTATTTGCGATACGAGAAAAATCTCAATAAAACTAAAATTTATTAATTTTACAATTAGCAAGAAAATTTTTAATTTACTCTATTCTCCCCAATAGCAGTGATAGTGAGTGTGGCAACATTTTTAGACCTCCGTATAGTATAATTTAATTCAGACTAGTAATAATTATAATAACCGTAATAGTATAATTTAATTCCTTTTTAGGCAGTGTAGAATAGGGGAGTCGAATAGCACTGTAAAATCTTCTCCACTCTGTCTTAAAACTTGAAAAAATTAATCAACTCAGAGATTGGAGGACTCTATGATGTCCGTGTCTCATCTTGTCCTCGAACTACACTCTTACAATTTTAACGCTAAAAATAGTAGTATTGCCATTCTGGAATGGATCTGTAATGCCAGGAAGGGATCTTCTAATTTTGTGATAACCGTATCATGAATTTGGACTAAGAACTCAGCTATCATAATTTTATTACCTCAAACTCTTGTTCAACTAAACCATACTTAAACCATAATGATGCATCATATTGATGCGTCTTGAAAAGTGTAAATCTACATTTATCGGATAATTTAACGAATTCACAATTGCATTCAGCTTGCTGTGCCGAGCAGATGTCTTCATGAGCGGCATTTATTTGTAAATGTCTACAGGAAATTTAATTACATAGGTAATTTCTCTTTGTACAAATTTTATAAATTTTTTAACCATCTTTCAGAAGACCTTGATATTTTTAATATGCCCTTTACTGTTTTTAAGGCTAAATGTTTGCAACTTCTGTGTGCGTAATTCATGTATTGTTTTGTTTATTGCATATGTATATATTGTTTATGTAGCTTTGTATGTTTGTTTTGGTATTTCTTTCGTCTGTGTGTTTTAAGTTGTATCTTCATGCAACACTGTAAATGGAATTTTCTGTAGTGTGCATTTCGAATAAATAAATAAATAAATAATTTGGCACGCAGAGTTCAATACACAGAGGCTCTGTTGTATTGAACTATTAAGGCTGCTGTGTACTAACCGTACTGGATTCGCTCACCTCAATGTTAACCTATGGATAAAATTTGCCCAAGAAATGCCGACTTAAGAGTAAAAGATTTTTTAAAATTGTACTCCGTAACAGATAAAGAAATTTTTCACCTTGGGGCATTTTTCAATTTGTTTTAAAAATGCAAGAATATTTTGAAATTTAAATTATTCTCAGGAAAACTCTGGTATAGTGCATTTAAACACTCCTAAATTCCTTTGGCGGACGAAATTTACAAAATCAATCCTGTTGCCATGTGCAGAAATGTTCAGGCTATCTGAAAATATCATTTTTATTTGATTATCAGTATTAATGACGAATTTAGACGAATTTCCACCATAGGTGAGCATTGAGGTGAACGAATCCAATAGGGTTAGTACACGGCAGCTTTAAAGATACGTGGTGGCTTTTTGTTTAGCTCTAGCAGTTTTAACCGTCCGTAATTGTTAAGTTGTTTTACAGAACAAATATTTCTGCTCAAATTATCTTTAAATATTAAAAACTCCCCCCTCCCAAAACTAAGATTCTGAAAACCACAGAAAGCAATATATATCCCATTCAATTATCTATAAAAGTAGTATACACAAAAACAAGAAGACCGTATCATCTCAGGAAAAGTCACTCCCAGCCGATGTAAAAATAATAATTTCTCCTTAAAGGAAGTCTTTCCTGTCTTGTGATTAACGACAAAACTTTTAGAATCAACGATGCGAGAAGTCAACTAGCGTAGAACGGATTCTACAATTTTCTGTAGAAGAGTTCCGGGCATTTAATTTGTTTAGTTTTCCGGCTAAAGTTTCTTTACAGTGCCCACATATGTAAGAACACTTTGCTCTAGCAGTTTTACTTGAAAAACATTGCAATGAGAGAGTTACATCCATATAGATAATTGATTTTTCAGTAATCTCTGGTTTTATTTAAATATCTTTAATAGGATTAAAGTTTTAATATTTTTAAAAATAAATTTTACGATATCTAATTTTATTTTATCATTATTTGAATATTAACTAAAAGTTTATATTAAAAACTTACATTTATACGAAATGAAGTTATTAAAAAAGTCACTAAACTCTGGGTATGAATGTATATCGATATTTTTAAATATCATTAAAAAACGTTCATTTCATTTCCTCATTATTTGTTAATTTTTATGGCAAATTGCAAACAAAAAAATTTTTTTTGTAAGTGAATACCTCAGTTTTATGATTTTTTCATTTAATATTCGAGAACAAAGATCTTTTAATTAACGTTCCGCTAACTTTACTCTGAAATATTACAACGTATTTATATGAATTTAGTTTCATAATAAAGCAGATAAAACGATATAATAAGTTCTGAAAAATAAAACCTGTTAAAGTTTGATATACCTAGAATTTTAAGTTTCACTCTAAGATACGGCGTTTAACTCCATCAAACAGATAAGGTGCTATCGATAAGATCATTCAGGTTTTGATCGGTCCAGACAGTCAATACGGGAGAGAAAAACTCACCACTAAAAACTCTTTGTCAACCAATTAACACCGTTTTGTTCAAACAGTGAGAAATAAGAACTCATATGAATGATTCTTCACCTTCCATTTAACCTGAAATATTTGTATAAGATACATGTTTTACTCTTATTTTATGAAAGACACACTTTAGCGAAAGTGACTTGCGTCCCGAAGAAAAATTTCGAAATTCAAATTTGTTTATATATGAGTTGTTAAGAGTTTATTTTAGTTTTAAACCTAAAATTTAGAGGAAATATAGTAGAAAAGAGATTTAAATTTGGTTTAGTAATCATTATTTGTATGAAGAGATTTGATATATTTAGAATATGAACTTACGCTACATATCAAAAGGCTGAAATTTCCCAGACAGATGAGGTGCTATCAATGAGATCAACTTGCTTCTATTCGCCTCAGTCTAACAATACGGAAGTAGAAAAATATCTCACGGTTAAAATCATTTACCACAGTTTGTCCAAAAAATGAAAAATAAGAAATCACATGAATGATTCTTCCCCTTCATTTAATCTGAAAGATTTATATAAAAAATATGTTTTAGCTTTTTTTTTTATGGAGGGTGCATTTTATTAAAAGTTTCTTATGGCTGCGGGAAATTTAAAAAATTAAAATTGTTTATATATGGGTTGTTCAGATTTTATATTAGATGTATACATTAGATTTATATTAGATTTGTATATATATATATATATATATTATATACTATATATATATATATATATATATATATATATATATATATATATATATATATATATATATATATTAATATATATACTGTTTTTGTTTCTTATAGCCGATATTTAGGTTTTTGGACAGGCATACACAGACCAATATATACATATATTAGATAATTTACCATAAAATACTCTTTTATTTACGTTAATTATCTTTTATTAAAATTATTCTTTATAATTTTGAAAATACAACTTCATTTCTAGACCTATAAGTAGATACACATGATTATAATAAGAGAAGAAAAACATCCAACATTTGTTACAACATACCTGCTTAACAGTTTAACATTTCAATTAAAGGAAGGGCGCAAGAAATAGTTTTCTATGGTAGTTTGACGGAATGAAGTTTTCTGGAGGATCTTTATACCTCTTTCAATACCAATAGTCTCAGACCAAGATTCCCTTTCTAGCTTACGTTTCACGGTTTGATAACGTGCTGAATCTAATAATGCCGCGTTTGCCTAATTGATAGTGGACACTTCGCCGAAGTTTTATGTGTTTCAGGGTCCTGAAAGCCGCAACCAGGATGTGGGAGGTGGGAAAAAATAGTCCCTGTCTCTGTCAGTGTAGAAAAGTGAAATCGGATCCGTACGGGTAGGATGCCTGTGGGTCAAGCTAATAGGAAAGTGTTTAGCTAAACCGTTTAAGGGGAAACTATTATGTTATGTCTAACAAAGAAAGGTATGCATTTTAAGACTGTATTCCATCCCATCTTATCACTCTTTATTTAAAAAAAAATAAAGAAAGAACTTTGTGCCTTTTGAGGGTTTAAGTGTTTTTTTCTTAAATGAAAGGAAAGCGAAGAGTGTAAACTGATTCTTAAAACCGCTGGATTGATTCTTTAAAGCGAAAATTTTAACATGTAAATAATACATTTGTTTTTGTTTTTGCGATATTGATTCTTATAAACGGTTGATTCTTATAACCACTGATCACTATAAGCGGTGGTTACTGTATATATATATATATATAATATATATATATATATATATATATATATATATATATATATATATATATATATATATATATATAATTAAACTGATCTATATTGTTCCAAACGTATTTCTTAGAAAATTTATTATGCTACGTTTGAAGTCATATTCATTTTATACAGATTGTATTCATTAATAAAAATGAAAAGGGAAATTCACATAAGAAGCTTCAGCTTATTTTTCAAAGATCAGTTAGTTCTTAATCTCAAAATATTTTCAGCCAAAGGAATTTAAACGTATCCGTTATTTAGTTGCTTCACAAATTAGAGCTAATATCAGATGGACGTCAACTGTTATATATTTAGTCAATCACTTCTTGGTCGTAACACAATAATGATATTCAGACTATAGAAATTACGTACTGGGACAGAGGAATTGGAACTTTTGTGCATGGTATGATTTGCATTATATTCCCTCGTTTTACAAGTTAAATTCCAGACAAACACCCCAAAAAACTTCACATATATAATATATACAGATATAACAATTAATTAACAAAATTTGCTCACTTTTACAACTATTTTTAACACTGCAAATTATAAAAGATTTTCTGATTCACTTTAAATGATTGAGTGGTAAAAAGCTTTAGACAGAGGAGAGCGTTTTAACCTGATAAAAGCTTTTAGTAAAAGAAAGTATTCAAGAGGAATTAAATTGCTGAGGTCCCTATTCTCGGGAAATTTTTATTCTTCGAAATTCGAGGTTCAAAAGTTTAAATAGAAATACCTTTTCGTTAACGGAATTCTAAAATTAAATAAATCAGCCTTATCGAGTTCGTATTTCTTTATAAATTCTCAATGCTTTAGAGGCACATGAGATAGATAATTTAATGCATTAAATAAGAGAACCATGCATTTAAGTATTTTAGAGTCTACCCGATGCAAAAAAGTTATATTAATATAGAATTAATACCAATCTTCTTTAATGTTGAGACATAACTGTTTAACTGAGTGTTAGTCTGGTGACTTAGAAAAAATGCTATAAGAGCACTTCTTTTACCGTTAGTTTTACGATTTTAATTTAGTAACAATATGTATTTTAATGACTATTTTAGAAATTAAGGGTGAATGCATAATTAAGTCTAATTCATAAACTATATCCTTCACCCGATGTCAAACACTAATCACGGATTATGATGTAATTTCCTAATTTCAACAGTGTACGTACGCGAAGGTTTATTTTGAAATCCTTCAATTATGTATATTTCAATATATTTGTATAATTTATAAGAGTTGCATGTTTCTTCGCGAACTAGACGTCTAAGAAAAATACCCTACCTCGTCTATAAGGTAGGCAGCCTCTATCTTCGGACTTCAAACAATGGCATTTTTTCCTTTCTGATAATCTTAAAACCATCTTAGTGATAGAAAGAAGCAATATACTATCTACACATACTTGTTCAGTTCCATCAGAGGTTTTTTAATGCTTTCGCTTCAAAGTACTACTCTCCTTTTCCTCATGTTTCATTCTCCATGATTTTTATTTGGAATACTGTATAATAAAGTCTGAAACTGTGCTCTATATAGAACAAATGTACAAGGATACCTATTCTGTTAACCGCAGAAGTGTCAAAAGTTTCCAAATTGTGCCATCAAAAGTTTCTCTTTTTTAAATACATTCTCTTATCTTTTTATTACCGTATTTGCGTAGCTTCATAAATTGTGTGGTTTATGATATACAAAGCTATTCTACAATTCATAAAGAAAAGTGGCATCTATATAATTATTTTCTAAAAGAACGTTATTAATTAAAGATTACTCAGTCTTTTTCGTCGTTTCTGAACACTAATGCAGGACCTGAAAGCTGTTGTCAATTTTGATTTGTTGCTCTTGTAAATACGTACAGAAAATCCATATAAACACAAGAATATATATCTAAACATTATAAAATACGCATAATATCCAGGCATATATTTATAGAGAATATGTGAAAACAATATGTGAAAACAATATATCATAATCAATAGACAAAATATTATATATCCTTAAAATTCAGCGTGCAGGTATATGGTATATACCACCAATAAAACGTATGAGAACCAGTTATTCAACTTTTTGCTCAACACAGCTTGTAAGTCTATAAGAACTAAATAATTACTTAAGTAATACACAAATGAAGTCTTCATTTGCAAGTTGATAAGTACAGTCTTCCAGTCGGGAAAAAGTAAGTTGAAATACTGATATTTAATTAAAAAACTTTGAATAATATAAAAGCTTCCTTTTCAGTCAATGGTAAGTACTCTACTTCCATGTACATCACAATACGCTTGCAAGCAGGTGCTACTACGTTGGAAATTAACTGACGCTTCAATATCGAGTTGGTTAGATTCACTTTAAAAGAGGCAGGTTAGACTTTCAATTGTCCTCTTGTTTCTTG
The DNA here is from genome assembly GCA_907164885.2 of Dolomedes plantarius. Lineage (NCBI taxonomy): Eukaryota > Metazoa > Arthropoda > Arachnida > Araneae > Dolomedidae > Dolomedes > Dolomedes plantarius. Next base: position 146,336,956 of record OU015491.1, on the reverse strand, counting down.
GCGAGAATTTGAGTGTTGATAGCATGTTAATGTTGTTTATATAGTCATGTATATGTTGATAACCGATGCTAAATCACTATAGCTAAATCCGATGCTAGATTACTATAAATAGAAAGTAGCCAAGACATTGTCATGATATAGTGGCAAACAGTTTGAGCTTGTTGAAGGTACAAGCTCGTTCTTTCCTATCAAATTAAATTGAAAATAATGTAAATTTAACTTGGAATGACAGCTAATTAGCATATCTATGAGAAAAGTCAGCTACAAAAATGATATACGTTAAATAGTGATATAAGATAGGCAGAAATAAAACATATTCTGTTAAACAGAATGTTTTAAAACTCCTTAAAATCTTTCTTATGAAAGATATCACAAACAAGACATATTCCATCTATTTTGTTGTTTAACAAAATACAATTTTAAAAAATTACTCCTATTCTACACTGTTGTTCTGTTTCGAGTAAAAAGACTTTATTTACATCTCAGAATTTTTTCAGTGAAATCTACTAATAGGAAAAAATTCATTTAAGAATTCGTTTTTCAGGAACGCGAATTACATTTACAAGGGATAAAAAAATGTACTTCACATTTCTTTAAAGTTTGTCGCTAGGTAAACATAAATACAAAAAAAGAGATAAAAACTGAAAATTTCATTTGCATTTAATTAGAAAAGAAAGTGAGTTATTTAATCGAAAATTTCTTTCATCTTCTGAAAAGAATAGAGTTCAGTAATCTGCATAAACTGCGTAAAGAATTTGAATATTTTAGCTCAAAACTTACTTATTACTAAAATTAAATTACTACATGGTGTGATGCCAATTTTAAAGAGAGAGTTTTGAGTCTCTGCCATTGATTTTTAACTGATCCTCACGGGGAAACATACATAGGAGAACGCATTTTTGATGCATATCTCCATTCATTTTTAAGGATGGAAATTTAAAATTATTGATTTATATATTTAAAAATGCAGCAAAGCACTATTGTTAAAATCTGTAAATTTAGTAGAAAATTATTCTACTGTAAGACTTTAAAATAAAGAAATATATTTATATAATTTTTCAATTTTAGATTATTAAGTTTTAAACAATGATATCTACAAAGGGTGAAAATGCTGGCTTGCAGTCCATACAGATTTAATTTAAGTTGGTAATGGATTAATTTTTCAGCCACAGTTAAAGTTAGAAAATACCGTGAATCTTTGTTTTATCCCATTATTTTCAAAAGGTTATTTAGTTGTAACAAAACATGAAAAATTTCTTTGAATTTAAAAATTATTCTCATGACCGGATATTTTAAAATTTCTCTTTGAATTTTCCAGATTCAAGATGGAAGTCCTGGAACTACCAATATAGCCATTTTGACATTTTAAGACAGTGGTTTAAAGGATAAAGTACGATACTCACTCTGTTCCACCAAATTAGACAACACATACATCGTTCTGGCTACATGTTCTCAACCAGCCTTGCAGTGTTTGCATATTTCGACTTTCATAAGCAATTGCAGAAATAGGGTTTCGCCGAGTTTAAACATGGGATAATTAATGATAAAATTTTAATGTCAGTCTGAATTTGAAAATATTTTGTATATTTAATCTTGGAATCTATATCCATTTCGAAATCTTTTATCGCGATAATTTCTATTAAACCATGGTTTTAAGAGTAATTAAGGCTAGTTCTTTTATTTTTTAAGATATACAACTTTAAGGCCGTCCGGACACGGGGCGACTCAAAGGAAACTGAACTGGTTAGCGACTGAAATTTCTTATCGGTTGCAAACTCGTTAGTGATGCAGCTCCGCACACGGGCCGACTCAAAAGTGATTCAAATCAATAGTTTTCGACCTGTCATGGAAGGAAGAACATCATTATTCCGGGCATTATTTTTAGTTAAATTATTATCAGAAATTAATTTATTTTAAAAAATCGTTACAATAGATTGTCTTTGATCAATCGTTTAAAAATGGACAGTATATATGGGCGCACATATTCCATACAACAAAAAACGTTAGAATTTCATTTCATCGCTAGGCAAATGTCACGTGACTCGTGTAGGTCATTTGGAAGCTTGCCAAAAGAGCGGCTGTAACATAGATTGTGTAATAACACGCACAACGCAAGATAAACTGGCGACTGAAGTTGCTAGCGACTCGACACGTTGAGTTGCCTGCGACTGATTACAAACGCGTTGCTGACGGGTTTGTAACCAGTTGCGCCGTGTGCGTGACTCCATTCAATTACATAGGTTACGACACATCACGGTCTGGTTTGTGATTGGAGTCGGTTATCAGTTTCTTTTGAGTTGCTCCGTGTGCGGACGGCCTAAGGTTCGCATGCAGAAATTAAGACTGTAGGGATATGGAAGGATTTATTTTATCCTTGAATTTATGATGAATATCACACTAACTAACTAACTAATCAGTGGCGCAACAGTCCATTGTGGACCAAAGCCGGCGTTGTCCATCTCCGATTTCTTGACCTTGATACAACATATGTCTCGGGTCGATGGTCAGCCTGCCGCAGGACCCCAAGAGATAGTTCCCAAGCATGCTTGATCCTCATTTTATCGACCCACTCAAAGGAAGAAAAGCTGAGTCGACCTTGCCCACTTGCAGGGTCGAACCCTGGATCTGTGGTGTGGCAGCTTGAAGCTTTTAACTACTAAGCCACCGGGCGTCGATAATGAATACCAATGTAGTATAATATATGCGTACATTTTACAATCTAAAGCAAACGAAATGATGGATCAAAAAAAGAAAAAAATGGAAAATCTCTACATATTGAACTGGAATAATCCTTAAAGGATATATTTTGTCTTGATAAAAGAAAATTGACAGAGGTCTCTTTTGTGTGAGGTCAGGAGGAAGTGGCTAGATGTCTGTCCAGCAGAGCGGAAGACGCCAAAATCCAGCAAGAATTGACTGGATACTGCATCTCAGCCGGTAGAAATGGATACATTTTAGTGCCGAAGAGTCCCAACAATTAAAATTTCTTTTTTAATTTAGCGACAGGAATTATAACATACAATAATGCTTCAATGTCAATTCTGAAAGAGGATTACAAAATTAGATAAAGTCAATTAATGTTGAAACGAAAGGCAGAATCACTAAAAACCTGTTATTCGGTACAAGAATATAAGACTTCTAGTCCCACTCATGGTATGGCAGTTTATAGCCCTTTGTAATAAACATTAAACCATAGGTCCCGGTTAAATTAACACACCTTCAGCAACGGATGACCCTAGTGCTCTTACCCATCCAATTTAATGATAAAGTTAAAATCTAATTCATTTTTACTCATTCACTCACTAATTGAGTTCATCAGTTCCAAACTGTTGTAGATTATATTTGTAAGTAAAAGTTCGACTTTATATTTGCATTACAGTAAAACCTCATTTATCAGGCCCTCGTTAATCCGGATCACCAGATAATCAGATTTGTAGACTTTTTTTTATTTAATGTTGACATTAGATAATAATTTTTAACTATGATAACAAGAACGTAACTATAAGTGCGCCAAATGTTCGCTTTTTAGTTTGATTCAATATACAGTTCCTGCATAGATTGTACAATAAATTATGGTAATAAAATGATTTTTGTTGAGTTTAAGAAAGCTTTACTAGAGTGTCACATTGCATTGACGTGGATTCACTCAGAAAAATTATTTTATATTTTTTAATGTCTTGTTAACAATACATGGAAATTTTGTTACAAAACATAGTTTTTTATCGCAATAAACGGTAAGTCTGCTTAGTTAAGGATTTTGTTTTGCTTATTACCCATATTACTCAGATTTTCCGGATTTTCGATTGTCCGAATTGCCTATGGTCCCAGTTAGTCCGGAGAAATGAGGTTTTACTGTATTTTGGAACAAGTAAATGTATTTTTATATGAGTGTTATTTTAGTGCAGCGGGTATTCCTATAGACGATTTTTAAACTTCTATTTGTAAAGCCAAATACAATTTTCAAGCTTTCAATTTTTGTGAAAAGTTGCATGCATATCACCAGGGTAAAATATATATTGCAACCCTTTTTTCATTATTGAACCAAACCTTAAGAACAAAATATTATACATCTCTTCAATTTAAATTCACATCACAGGACAAATGTTAAAGAAAGATGAACACCAAACAAATAAAAAAATTAATTCACTAAAATTATTCAGTACAAAAGATTGCTTTTTACTCTTATACTTTTACCATCATAACTTGTATTCTCTTGCCTTCTATTAAAAGCTTACAAAGGAAAGAGAAATTTAATATTTCTGCGATAAAACCACTTTTTTTTGCCAGAACAGCATGTAGAATAAAGCATTTACTTTTTTTTAAAAAGAAAAAAAATCTCATGATGGTTTTCAGTGTCATCGTTTTCAAAAAACGGAAAATTTTGAAGCGGGCTATTGAATTTCTGGTTTCTACCCGGGCTAGAAAAAAAGTTATGTTTTAGCATTTTTCTGGAAGATTCGCAAGAAAAATTTGCTGGCATTTTCGAGCAAGTGTTTCAGTTTATGGATATTACATTTTTACAGTACTACCGTTTATTATCTTAGCACTTTTCTGTACAATTTTAAATTGTTATACGTGATTTTTATGTACGTTATTATGTCCCAAACCGGAATTTTAAATAACGTCTTACTACTGTAATTTTCTACAATTTATTTTATTTTATTTTTTCGGTTTCTTGAAAGCTTGTTTAACTTTTAAAATTTCAAAAATATATTTTTTTCGATTGAAATGAACTATAATGGTTTTCTTACTTACAAAACTCAAAAATTTTACTTTTTATTGCAGTAATAGCTGAATAGCCGTGCTTCAATACGGAGTATATTCAAATTAACACGTCGTTGGTCACACCCATTTGAGTAACGTCAGTGGTCGCGCGTGAGAGTTTTTCTTACACTACACTTTTCGGCTGTTTTAAGTTGTCTACTCAATAATAACACTTCAAAATTGTTTCTTTTCAATGAATTACATTAATATTTAGCAATTACGAACAAGGAAATTACAATTAAAATAATTATTTTACAGCTATTATTCAGGAAAATTAATAGCGAAATTGAAATTTAAAAAACATACCTACTTTATGAATCAAATTTATAAAAAACATATTATTTATACTTTATTAGAACGTCAATTACAAGTCTTATAAATTAGACTACATGGACATGGTAAATAAAGTATTATACTAGAAGTCTTTATTAACACAGCATTCGGGGCACACGTAAGTTGAATGTTCGGTACAAATAGATCGCGCACAGGTAACACAAACCTTTTTTGACTTCCTATTTTTTCTTCGAGTACAGAATGCACAAAATCCGGCATTTTCAACATTTCGTTTGATTCTTGAGGAGCTTTCAACTCCTGTTATTTGGCTCATTGTACTTCGCAATGTGGGTGACAAGTTTGGAACTGAATAACGGGTCACCAGATGAGGTTTCATGAATTCCAATGCTAATTCCTTCAAGAAGGCTCGTCAAGCCATCCTATAGTTTGCATTTGCAGTATATATATAATTTGACTGTTGATACCACCATTTTTCATGATCGAAAAAAATAATGTCAATGGCCATCTGCGACTTATTCTCGAAACAGATTACTCACCTTTGAGTTCGTCGACTACGTCGACGCCACCCTTAGTGAGATTATAAAAAGTAATATTCTCTGGTTTAGAGAGGACGCCAGAATCTTCATCTATTTTGTTGTCATTGTACAAAGAGGAATAAAGAACATTTTTGCCTTTGTTTGAAATAAAGACACTAAAGTGCCAGTTGACGAAAATGCAAACATACTGATTCGTTCGTCCGTATATTTTGTACTCACAAAGATAGGTGGCACTTTTTATTTTTTAGTCTTTTTTATATTTTCTTTGCTAGCGCTGTTAACAAACAAAATTTGTAATTAAAATTAGGTGATAAACGTATTCACATCATCGTGTTATCTATAAAAATAGCACAAACGCTGGTGGTCTGTTGGTGAGAAACGCTCTCAAGGTGATGCAAACGCCAGTGGCCGCGCGATGAGAGAAATGCTCACACATTGGCCACCTAAGCAAATATCAGGCTCTTTGAAGGCGAAAAACACCCTGATTCTTATCGGAACTGATAACAGATTGTTGAGGACGTTCTAAAAGTCATCTAGACGGGGGATGGTGTCCCCAGGGTCAATTTCAAATAAGGGGTGGGATTTATATGACAAGCGTGAGAGAAATGCTCATAGCGCGACCAATGACAGGTTAAATACAACTTTCAATGTATGCAATTAATGCAAATATATATGTATATATATATATATATATATATATATATGTGTGTGTATATATATATATGTGTGTGTGTATATATATATATATATATATATATATATATATATATATATATATATATATATATATATATATATATATATATATATACATATATATATATATATATATATATATATACGCATCATTTTATAGACAAAATAATGTAGAAGAAAATATTCAAATTAAATACAACGGTCAATGTATACAATTAATTTGTACGTTTAATATCCATAAAACAAACTAATTTGAATTAAATTCTTAAAAACTTCCTAAAAAGTCACAATTAGTCTAGTGGTTACATTTTATCTTTCACTGTATTTTAATATTATTTTTTGTCAATTTATTTCGTTGTTATACACGGGACTCGAAATTAAAAGAATCACAAAAAGAAAAGAAATCTCTTGATCAGCATTTAATAATTTAAATTCTAAAAATTAAACTTTAAAAATTAACCTTCAAAATCAGAAAATTGAGGTAAAGATTCAAAACAAAAATTTAAAGGAATTTTTACGATCTTTCTCGTGATATAAATTTTATAACCCTCAGATTATTATTTAAAATGCAAACTTAAAGAAAAGTTACAAAAACAGCTTAAAAATTTCATTTAAAAATTCTAAGAAGAATTTTTTAAAATCTTTCTTAGTGCTTCCCTTCAAAATGAGACTAATTTAGAATTTCAGCCCTTTATGTCCAGCAGTTTGGTGTGTGCATTATCTGTGAATCAGTCACGGTAAACTTCAGCATGCGTGAAATCTACGAAATACAACTCACGACTTGAGAGTCGCACAATAGGGCAAAATTTGTCTGAATATCTTACCCCTTAACTATGTAGAGACAAGATAAAACAATTTTAATGGGAAAATGACCTAGTTTTTCTCCTTTTTCTCATGACAATGGCTGTAGTTACAATTATCTATCAGATCGCAATTTCTTTAAACTTTGCCTACTTATTGATTGGTAACCGATGAAAAGATGCAGTCTCTTAACTACCTTTAGTACAAATGCTAATTTTAATAATTATAACATGTTTGGTGGTAGATGACGCCTCCCAAATTATAGAAAAAGAAAGGCAGCTCAGAATTACAGATATTTTAACCCTTTATCATCATCTATTTTAGGCGAAAGGTTGGTTCTTTTAAAATTTTCGTTGGTTTATTCAGACAACATAAAGCAATTGGTTTTTTGCAATGACATAATGGATTTATTTTTAGCAGAAGAAATATAAACGAGTCAAAGTAAACCTATGTCGCTCTAATCTACAGAAATTCAGTTGATTCAGAAATCCAGGTAAGTTAAATGGCTAAGCCGAATGGCTGTTGCTTTTAAAATAATGAGAAAGTTTTCATAAAATGTAAAAAATCAATGCACTGAGAAATTTAATTAAAAATTTATCTCCATGATATCTAGTATATCTTCATTTCGATGCAATGCCAATATTAGGTTTGAATCTTCCCTATAAACCCTATAAACCTCTATAACCCTCATACCCTATAAACTATGAATCGCCCAGTAGGTTACTACTAATTTTTTAGTCATTTTTGTTACTTTATTGTTTCAAAAGTTTGTGAATCCAACATTTGAGTTTTTTTATCCGTTTACTATCCTGTTATATCTCTCATAAACTATCATTTCAGAAAAATAATTTTTTCGTAACTATTTTTTCCCTTTACGTTTGATTACAAAATGAATAATTGGATAAAGTGTGATCAAGTGGTATTAAAATGAATCTTGTGAATGAAATTGAAGTAAAATTATAAATGAATTGTTACAATTCAATAGACTGTTAGTAATTGTTTTAAAAACTACAAATTCATCCTTTTTTATATTATTTCTGGTTTTAAACATTCAAAAATATGTTTAATTTAGTGTTGCGAATATTATGCGATATAAAGGCATTACCCCTGTTTTTCTTTTGCTTTTTAACAACATTTTTTATTAATCTATTAAATATGGGTGACCTTTGATGATTCGTAACATAGTATGAAAGAAAATACAAATTTATCTTTAGTAAACTTAACGTACGATTTTTAATTGTATAAGTAATAAAATTTAACCACGGGTCTTAATTAAGACAAATAAATTACATTTCGCAGCTTAAATTTTTGTTATTAATGCTGAATTTTCAGATAATAATTATCCATTTAAGGTGAAAAAAATTCCACAGTAGGGCATTGCATTATTTAATCTTTTAAAGCTAACATTTGGCTAACAAATGTGAGGAAATCCTCCTTATCTCTATTTTATTAATTTTCAGTCTGTTTAACTATTTGCAATGGATTTCCTTGCGTTCATACCAAAACAGCTATCTGAAAGTCTATAAATTTCAGATTTAAATGCATTTTTAGGCGAGCACTTTTAGTGTGTGTCAGAATTTATGAAAGATGTCATTTATCATAATGACATGCTTTCATATTTTAAGGTACACTGAAAACACATATCACAACAGAGAATCTTGTATGTCCTAAAATGCCAGGAAGTTAACTAATGTGGTCGTTAATATCAACAATCGATTTAGATGAAAGGAAAAAATGAATTTTCGACGAAAATATTCCGGTCAGGAAGTCGGATGGAACAGGGGAGTTCGGCTTTTTGTAACATTCCAAGAAAAGGATTTGCTTTCGGATAAATATTTTATCATTTGCGCTTCTGAGGATTTTTTTCTTGATTTTTTATAAGTGATTTCAATGAATATATGTGGATATAATGTATGAAAACCTTTCTAATAGGAACATACCAAATGATTATATTATTTATTTAATTTGATTTGTTAATTCATTTTTACTTCCTTTCAGAGAATTTTTTTTTACTATGAGGGGAAATATTTTCAAATGTGTGAACATTAAAATATACCATTTTATTGCGTTAAAATAGTTAGGAAGTTTTTATAACATGAAAATAGAAACTCAACCATACAAGGAGCAGTTTTACTCTCTCTTCTCAAATGATCTCACCAAACTTTGTCATCAATGAGCTGATCATTCTCTGCTAGTTGCGTGTATGCAGTTTGCCTGAGGATTCTTGTTCCAGACGCAAAAAATAGGTCCAGATAGAGCTAGGTGTCTGTACAGGTTTAGTCGTTCTTGGATGACATTAGTTGGGCTTCCTGATAATGGTACCATTTGTTTGGAATTGATACCATGACCTGGATACCACTTTTGGTGCCACTTGTTACCATCGAGCCACCTACGCTTGCAGCTGGTCAATTTGAAGCTGAACGATTGATCTCCATCTCAGCGAGTCGTCTAAATGAATACGGTGACTCATTTCAACTAACATTAGTCAAAATTAGGGTGTTTAATGCATGTATCACAACACTGCAGTTAAAGCATTCCTAGGAGCTGTTACGGTCACTTTCAGGCTCTGGTACCAAACATCAATGAATGAAAACTGGAATTTTATTTTGGGGAGATGCTAACATTATGTTACGTGTTTCCCAAAATAAATAAATAAATAAATAAATAAATAAATATATATATATATATATATATATATATATATATATATATATATATATATATATATATATATATATATATATGTATATATATATATATTCATTCATCCCTCGGTAACTTCTGATATCTAAATTTTCTATATAGTCAACGATGCTGTCATGTAATATCCTGTAGTAATATGACCATCACGACTATCTTCCCTCTCTGTTTGCTCATGCAATTCGGCTTGATCTATTAATCTAGGGATTGATTACCAAGCATTTTTGATCTTGGAATCCTCAGAACGTTTTACAAAGTCTTGGAACCCTCTACATTTTTTGATCAATAGATCCCTTTCTCCCCTAATATTAATGTAATATGGGATATGGAGACAAATATTGTTTGAAAACAGATTTTATTAATTAAACAAAAAAAATAATTAAAAGTTTCTTCATAAAAAATAATAGTGACAAATAATAGTGATTATAAAAATAAAAGTATGGGGGGGGGGAGATAAATTGGGGCTTCTCCGTCAGACAGTCTCACGGAACCCCTAAAGTTTTTGGAGGAACCCCAGGGTTCCGAGAAATACACTTTGGGAAACTCTGCTCTTGGGTAAGAGAGAGAACCAGATCAAAATACCTGTTTGCGAATGTGATGAGGAAACTCATTTCAAATTCCTCATATGGAAATAAAACGTTTCTAAGCACCATTGTATGAAAAAACTCGAAGCGCAGTAGAGTATATCGTAATCAACAAACACATTTTTGGAGTAGGGTATTTTTCATAGTATATTCATTTTAAAAATATATAGCTCACGTAACGGAAAATGGAATATACTGGAACGTTAAATTACGATATCAATTTATAGCTTGGTTACTTATTAAATAAATGCATTGTTTATTATGTGCAATAAATGCATTCATATGTAAATAGGTTTGAAAAAAAAAATAAAAAGTAACTTTTCGCAGATATTTTTCACCTCTTCTCGCACCTAAATTAATCAAAACTTATTATCGAATATCTTAACATGTGTGGGGTTTGCACGTCAACGGCTTTAATCTCGCGAGCATTATAATCCTATGCACACTAATATTTAAGCAACAGGACAATTAGTCTTTAAAATTTCAAACACAATGGTACATATTAAGACAAAAAAAATTATGCATATATTTCTTATATGGACATTATTATGGGTGATATTAGCGAGCACTTAAAATAAAGTAGCAGGGCATGTTAGATTCAGAAACCACATTAATAGAGAAAGTATAAATGACGAAAGAAACACGAAGACTACATGCGTAGAAATGGCTATATAGCGAAAGTTCATAAAAAATAACGTACCCAAAGAAACCAAAAGAGGAGTGCCTCGGTGTTCGCGGATTTGACGGCAAAAAATAGGATATGAGTTAGAAAACAGGCCCGGGAAAGGAAATATAATTGGAAATATAGCAAGATAGATAAGAAGAGGAGACGTAACAGAATAATAAGAAAGTTAAAGGAGAAAAAGGAAGATTGGAGAGAAATTTTTTGAACGCAATAAACAGTGACAACGGGCAGGAAGCAGGTGCATAAGAATTTAGTCATAAAACAAAGGGGCGATTTGAAGGGAGAGCATAGAGGCTGGGAAAAATGCAAAAGAAGAGTGCATAATGACATACGCCCATGACTCGGAATTGCTGGGGATGAATCTAAATGGGAAACCGCAAGCGAATGAGATAAAGGGGATGAAATGTAAAAGCCAATAAGAAATTATAATAGGAGGAACCCAAAAAGTCACACAAATGAATACATAGGGAAGATAAGAAAAGTAGAAAAAAAGATGGTATATGTTGTTATTATTGAGAAGTTTGATTCCAGTTGAATCATTTGATGAAGCGACCATAGAGATCAGAGGTTGACGCAAGGAAGGGATAGATGGGAAGTGATATAGAGGCTGATTCTTATATGTCCAATGAGGATGACAACCGTTATGCGTAAAGCCCTCGCCTCCAGTTAAGTAAATACTATACTAAAGAGAGAAGATGATGAGTATTACTACAGCCATGTATTAGTAGTATCCAGAGACATCCGCCGCCAACATAAATGAAGAGTGCGTCACTGGAGAGCAACACATACGCATGATTAGCCGAACACTAGCGACGCAGCTCTAGATTATGAAACGCTACTGAGCACAATAGTCCCACTTCATGAGACCGAACGACAGAAGTTCTACATTTGGAAATGCTACTGAATACGACAGCTCCGGAGGACGAGTGACATACGATAGTACCAGCCACTGTTGAAGTTCCCAGCTCAAATGTGTTTAACCAAAAGCCGATGCTGTGAGGCGACCGATTGTCAACAATAAACGGAGAATTCGTCAGTGGAAGGTAACGTGTTTTCCTCTCCCTCATTATGTCTTCCAATGCTTTAGTAATGGAGAGTAATTGAATGAACGAATAAAAGATGAGTGCAGATAGTCGTAGAGATATTATTACGTATTTAAATTAAAATGTTAGGATGATCAATCTAATATGATTTTGAGTATATACGTATGTTTTGTTATCAGTTAATTGAATTTCATGTGAGTAATAATCTTAATGATAAAAGAAATTAATTGATATTATTAAGTTAATTAAGTTCATCTATTGCATACCTATGAGCAGCATTAATATTAATTATGAAAATAATTGTTACTGTTATGAATGTGTATATGTGTATGCTATCAATAAAGGAATTTATTATTTCAAACCAGAATAACCTTTGTTTTTCATGCCGCCGATTCCAAAATTAATCCACTATACGATCATTAACGGTACAAGGAACAATACACAACGGCATGCTGATAACAACTGATTCTCAAATAAAAACAAAATATCATACCCAAGGCAATTGAAACAGAGTGGATAACAATAGAAGCATAACAGTCAAAGTAGCTAAAATGCTTAAAAAAATCGAACCTAAAGCAACAAGATGACATACAAGTGACAATCAAACTAGGAACATAACAATATCATGCTAATGAGCTGATGGAAATTGAACCAAAGATAAATTCTAAAACACCATGTACAAGATTATTAAGCAGATGACATACGAATTTGGAACTAGGTACAATATAAAATGGAACGAACAATTTATTGAATTCAGAGAAAATAGAGAAGAAGTAAGAATAAAATCGAACCCAGAAGAGTGGTAATGTTGTACACAGTCAAATCAAACGAGAAACAATCAAAACTAGGACAATACAAAATTGCATACGAACAACAAATAAACCCCGGAGAATAAACAAAATAGAGTAATCCGCGATCCTAGAAACAGGGTAGGTACAAAACAATAGTCGTATTACTTTGGAACTAGGTACAATATAAATTCACATACTCAAATATCAAATTTAGCAAACTGCGAAATCCCGAAAGAAGAAAATCGACCAAAGAAGAAACCATAAGTGTAGTTCTACGCTGTAAGGGATAACACAAAATGTCTTACACACAGCAATCAAACCAGACATGATCCAAAATAATGTAGTCTAATAATCGATATAAACCCAATACAAAATAGTCTAAAACCTAAAAAAACGAGGAGGCGACAAATTAAATTAGAGCGTACACAAAAATAGAACTGTCAGAATTCCTACCAATTTGTAAAGTAAAATATCCTTGCTGTTTGCTTATGACAGCTCTCAATGTTAACGTTAAAGAAAAGGGCAACTAAATAAATTAAACACGGGTTAGGTCTTTTCGCAAACGGAGAGTCTCTGCTTTATTTTAAAGTAGTGGATAATTTCCACACGTCAATGATTTAAGCAAAAAACAATCAAAAGTTTTTCAAACATAATTATTTTATCTTGTTAACGTATTCCCCATAGTTATGCAATAAATTTTAATAATTTTTTGATTTATTTTAAAAAAAATATTTCCGAAATTAGACGTAAAACCGAATATCATTGTTGAAGTGGATAGAAAACAAATATGCCACTTTTATTGGGTCGTAATCAGCTCATACATTCGCAGAAAATTTTTCCACATTATAAAGAGAACAGGGATAAAATTAAAAAAATGAAAATCGATAAAACTCCCTCTTGAGTAATACATTCGAGAGTTTCTTTACCAATTGACAGTTCAACTTTGCACTGAAATTCAAATAAAATCAGAATACTTATTAAACAAAAACATTTTCTCTCTTCAACAACAGCTTAAAATCAATTTTCCACAACTTGGATCCGAAATAATTAATTGAAAATACTTTTCACTTTCGAGTAAATAGTCTTCAACGAAGTTAAATATTTTTGACAGCAGAAAAAAAAAAGTCCTTCACCTAAGAACTCTCATTTAAAGAGAATTTCAGTGAAAATAAAAGTACCCGACAAATGAATCTTGACAAATAATTAAGTACACCCTTCATATGCAGAAAACAAATATTAATTTTATTCGAAATTCGAAATTTATCAATAAATCTTAATTAATGTCAAGAAGTTTCCGTTTAGCATTTTCAAAATGCACAGCAGAAATTTTCAGCTTTTTGACGTTGATTTTTGATTCTCAATGATTTATTAGAGGTGATAATTGATTTTTCCAATGAACATTCTATTAAATACACTATGATTTGAGATATGGAAATTTTTAAAGGGGATTAAATTGCATAAATGAGTTTAGAGCATCTTGAGATATAATTGTCTGTCTCGAGTAAACTTGTGAATCGGGAATCTATACAGTTTTTTTAATTCTTCTTGTTTGATAATGACCTCAAAATGATTCAAAACTTCGGTTCCCAAAAGTAACATTTTTTTAACGGAAACAATTTTTTTGTGATTATTATGAACTATGGTTATCTGCTAAAATCAGTAATTAAACTGAATGCTTTCAAAAGACAACAACTGAACACTTATAAATGTCACATGTGAGAAGTTATAATATTTATAAAATTTATTTGAGAATGAAAAGATTTTTAGTTTTCTAAAATGGCCGTCCGTAAAATAACAGACTATACACAGTTACATAGCTGAGTGTTGATCAGTGATTGTTGCTCATTTTGAGATTGAAAGCATGAAAGGTAGTACTTTCAAGAGTTAGTTCTTAGTTTTTGAAATGGTCGTTCATAAAATTAGACACTAATTAAATGGCTGAGAGTTTCTCAGTGAATGTTGCTGCATTTGAAATTGAAAACATGATGTTGGTATTGAACTCAAAACTTTGCTCTTAATTTTTGAAATGGTCGTTCGCAAATTTATATCTAATGCCCATTTAAATGGCTTAGAGTTGCTCAGTATAATAAACGTCACACAGTTTTAAAACATAATAGCAGCCGATTCCATAAGAGTAAGTTCCATGAAGTTATGTTGTTTGTTAACAAGAAACTAATGGAAAAGCTTTAGAAAGATCTGTTTTCAGGTCTATTCCAACAAAACGAGCATCAGTATCGATAAACTATAGAATATTCTGCATAGGTCAACAATAATTGTAGAATAGTCTGCAAAAGATATACCAATTTTGTATATCTTGGAGCCAGTGATAAGCCTTACTAGCCCTAGAATATTTTAGGAAACATTACGTCTAAGATCGAGAGACCAAGAATATAAATATCAGAATAGAGCCTAATCTGTAAGAATGAACTAAAATTTATTATTCAATTATTAAAGACAGCTCCGCTTGAAAAAATTAGCATTTATTTCCCTCCTTTCCTTGAGGTTATCATTGTTTCTATTTAGTAATTTGACTTTTAATAAGAAAAATATCATTTCGGACATAACTTAGGAATTTTTTTTCCTAATTGTGAATATAATTTATAACTTGGGCCCTGATAATAAGTATGATTTTGTCTGTAAACTTTATAAGCTAGAAATAAAACCGTTATACCCCTTTGCAAAACTTCAGCATTAATTCTTAATTTTTTCATATCACACTTCATGCTAATTAAGTACAACAATATTTTTTTTATTTGTTGTCTTCTAAGTAGCTCAAGAACAGAACTAAATGGATAAAACCCTTCAAGATCGTTATCTTCCCGATAATGTTATATATATATCACCAAAAATAATAATAAAAAATATCTAAAAAGGATATCTTTGCGTGACAGAGTAAGGATTAATTTAATTTACCTCCAACCTACTTAGTTTAAACACGATCCAATGGCAGTGTGTTGGGAGCTGTCACGTAATTTATTCAAGCGAATCCTTTGGTCGTTATGATATGGAAATCCATTTAAGTGAGCGGGTTCAACTCAACTAAGAACATGCCATGCTGTCATTACGATATTCCAAAGATAAATGGTTGTTGATCATATTTCTAGCATGAAATTGAATGTCAAGCATGGCGACATACACATAAGGATTGGATTAAATTAGGATAAAAATTTTTATTGAACAAAATAAATGTAGTGAGAAACTTTTATTCTTTATTAATATAAATAAGGATTAGAATAGAAATAAACCAAAGCAAGTGGAAATAAAATATGGCCTTTTAAATTTTTGTGTGTTTCAGTTCTTGTTAGTTTTGAAACGTATTAAAATACATGAATATATAAAGAAAGATGAATTATAAGCGCATTCCCTTGTTCAGGGCAGTTATCATGACAGTTATCATGTACCTGTACAAAAGGTAATAAATTTTAGTCCATTTAAAGTGTTGAGACATGCATGCACACGTTTATAAGTAAATATATAAATAGAAAAATAAGTAAATAAATGAATAAATAAATAAATAAATAAATAAGTAAATATATATATATATATATATATATATATATATATATATATATATATATATATATATATATATATATATATATATATATATATATATATATGTAAGGTATACACAAGATTCGATTCACAAGAATCGAACTTTTGAGTGAATGAATTAAAGAAGCTGCTTGGGATATGCTAATTTCGGCATACGCGCTTAGTTTAAATACCATGCAGCGTCATTAATAAAAAAAAGGTGGTTAGGGTTGAAAAAGGTTGTTAAAATTGATAGATAAGCGATAGGGAGCTACGAGGTATGCAGTACCCTAAGTACTATCCTGAGCTAGTGCTTAGGGGGCCCAAAGTTTACGTGGCAGAATTGCTGGTTTGACTTACTGTTTGTGAGTATTGAAAATATATTGTTCTTGAAAGCTGTATTTATATATTCCGTACAAGTAGTACGTGTGCTTATTGCTGTAAAAGCCAATTATATATGTGCAACGAATTCAATAAACATTGTTTCATGTATAATCTGTGTTTCTATGAAATTCATTTAGAGTGCCACTTCAAATTATATACACCCAAGTCTGGGTAGAAGTGAGCTATTTACTATATATATATATATATATATATATATATATATATATATATAGTGCTAGATTTCTAGAAATAGAGGTGCCGGAACGGTAACCTTCCGGGGGGGGTATTCCAAATTATTGATAAAGAGAGGTACCTAAAAAGAGGTACCGGAACGCCATTCCGGCGCGTTCCGCCTCAAATCTAGCCCTGTATATATATTACGAAAGAGAGTTTTATGTATTGGTTGTATGCACTAATATGTTAATGAAGAGTTGGAACAAAACCTTTTTAATGTAAATAACTTAAATTAGGCTTTTGATTAACCTTTTAACTAAAATTTTAAGCAAAAAATTAAAATTCATAATATGTGCTAGTGTTTATGAAAGTTGTCTAAACCATGAATTCTTCGTTTCGAATTGTTTAGAGTTTTGAGTTGGAACATGAACTGAACTCTGTGTAATGACGCAACAACCAACTCAATTTAACTGCTCAATTTTTATAATTTTTACAATTTTTCAATGATTGCTTCAGATTACGGTAATATAAAATAATTCAATATGAAAAAACTATAAAACTTATTTTTTTAAAAGATTCTTGACTTAGGCCACTTTTATAATCACAGGTACATATGTCCTATTGATAATAATTTTCAAAGTGTGCTGCAAAATGACAGATATTTTTTTAAAAATTAGTGAAATACTGAATTTAATATTTATCGAAAAACATATTTTTGAAATCCCTCCCAACTAAAACTCATTTTAAACAAAATATCACTTCATATCTGTACAGAATTTAAGATGAAATATTAAGTAAGAAAGATATTTTGTTAATTCCATTGATACAAATAATTTGAATCGAGAATTAAATTCCGCAACATTCCACTTATGAAATTCGATAAAAACATTTTTATTTTATCGATAAACGCGGGAGAAAATTCCTATAAATATATTAACATCTGTTTCAGCATTAAAGCAAAGAGATAAAAGCATTTTATTAATTTTTCGAATGGATAATTCAATTTGTATGCAATTGTATACTACTGCCGTTTGATACATTAAATTCGTCATAGCAGAAAAGCAGTTTGGTTAAGTTACGCGTCAGTTAAACAATAATTACTTTGCTGCATTCTGATGATCTCATAAACTTTCATTTAAGTTGTAGCAATGAGTCACTTTTTCTTGTTATAGTACTTAAGGCAGATATACTGGTCTAAATAAATGAAAGCTGTTTTTATTGTTGATCTGGTTGATAGCAGATGAGTGCTTCCAGCAGGTAATAAACTTCATTACCTGCATTTCTTCATTGCACTGTAATACATGTACATAGAAAATTTACTTTTTATACACTTATAGGGATGGAATTCTTGCACGTAACATTTAAAAAAAAGTTGGAACGTTTTTGACTTCTTTGTAGCATTTTAGCCGGAATTTGAACACTAGAAAAAAGATTGGTAAAAACGGTAGAGGATTGAAATTCAAACTAAAAGTTCATATCAATACCTTATTTCCAAAATGTAAATAAATAAATAAATAAATTTAATTCCCATTTAAAATGAAATTTTCGATAGAAAACTAAATGCTACAGTATATACTAGACATATTAGTTTTTAAACTCATATGAATTTAAAAGATAAATCATTAAAAAAATGAACAAAATATGTAATGGATTATTTATCTGGAATACACTAGTTATCAATAACCAAGGAAAAATCGCAAAAAGAGGGATAACACGTTCAAAACTAGACCAATCTGACTAAAATTAGAATATGTTGTTAAGTAAAAGGTGCTGAACAATACTACATTATGCAAAATAGTGGCGCTGCAGTCGGAATACGTCATTTGTTAGGAGCATAAAAGTGCATGTCTCAGAGCAAGGCGGCAATTGTCGTTACGAGGCTGAGATTAGACATCTGGCATAGCCAAATTGTAACAATGACCTCCAGGCATAATTTGACCGAAGAACTGCAATGGAGAGCTATTGGAAGACTAGAGGCAGGACAAAGTCAGACAGAAGTGGCCAGATGGCTAAATGTGAGTCCGTCTGTGGTTCATAGACTTTGGGAACAATTCCAAACCACATATTCAGAATCCAGGAGTTTCAGCCAAGGACGGCCATTCGCTACGACGAGTGCCTATGGCAAATATTTGTCATTAAGAGCTCGTAGGAATAAAACCGCAACTCCGTCTGAACTCAGTCCTCCCTCGCTGCAAGCTCCGGAAGGTTGGTATCAATGTCAACCGTGCGTAGAAGGCTTCACAAAGGTCGTCTTCTTGCGAGGGGACCAGCCATTTGCGTCACGCTCACGTCACAGCATAGGCGGGAACGTTTGCAGTGGGCAGTCAACATGTTCATTGGACGCGGGATCAATGGAGGGCTGTTCTCTTTACGTCCAGTTCTCTTACGTACTTTGAGTCCAGTTTTAGCCTCCAAAGCGATAGTAGGCGTATTTTGATTTGGAGAGAACCTGGAACTCGTTTTCATCCATCACACATCCATGAAAGAGATGCATACGGATCAGGCAGTGTCTGTGTTTGGGGTGATATCTCTTTGAGTGGACGCACAGACCTCCATGTCTTTCCCCGTGGAAATGTGAACTTTCACACCTATAGAGATGACATCCTTGATGCTTATGTGCGCCCTTATGCCGGATCAATAGGTGATGCTTTCATGCTACAGGACGATAACGTGAGACCGCACAGGACCGTCCAGGACGATGTAGGGAAAGCTGCTCCACGTGACCACCTTCATTCACCTGCAAAATTTAAAGTCGGTGGACAGTGTGTTCAACAGCAGATCGTAACTGATCAGTTGTGAGGCTTCACACATGAAGCGTTATGGAGTTCTTTAAGTCATACAACGTCGCAACACCTCCACGATACACCAGACTTTTTAAATAGCCCCATAACCCTATACATCGTCTTGGACACGATTAACAACTGCTCCTCTTGTGCAATTTCGTCCTAATCTGTTCTTGTTTCTGCAAACTGAACTGTTTTTGTTTCTCCCTTACCTTTACTTAAGGGGATGGTGGACTTTCAAATTACCAAAAATCGAGCAAAAATTGGAATTTTTTTTTAGGGTGTATTAATATTTTAAAAACATGTAAATATTGGAATGAAATGAATTTAAAATGTGTAGTGAAAAGAAAAATGAAAAATTGGTGGCTTTAGAGTAGTAAGTATTAAAGGTAGATAAAAAAATTATCTTTTAAATGACTTTTTCTCAAAATAAGAAATTTCCAGATTTGCAAGTCTTTAAAATGCTCCTCGCGTCATAATTTTTGACGAAATTTTATGAAATTTATAATAACGATTCCTGTAATACATCAAAATAAAGTTATGTATCCATTTTAGGATTCGAGGTCATTTAGGTTATAAAAGTTTGACTTTAGTGTAGAAAAATACAAAAATTTCGCGAAAATTCAGAGTACAGGCATAAAATTATTTTCTAAAAATTAACTATTCAACGAAAGTACAAAAAATACATAACTTTGTTCAGAAAGTATTTATAAGCAATATAAATGCAAAATTAAGGGGAAAAGTTTAAAATTGAGTCGCAAGGAGCATTTTAAAGAAGGGTAATTTAATTTAAATTTTTTAATTATAAAATATTTTTAAAAAAATATTTATAAAATTTTATAAGGTGTTTAATATTGTTATACTTTAAAGAATATATATACAAAATTTCATATCTCTGTGGTAAAAATTTCAAAAATCGTTTTGAAAGGTCCACCATCCCCTTAATGTGGTTCGATGGCAAAGTGATCAGAAACTAGTCTATAAATGTTAGTATTGTTTCTGTATTCCGTTTTGGTCGTTTATTGTGTTAAATTTCGTGTTTTTCCCGAAAAGGCGCCCTCTGGTGGATATTTTGGAACTAATTTTTTTTTCAAAATTCCGTGAGCGCATGTCGTTTATAGCCCATATACAAAATTTCGTTG
The DNA here is from genome assembly GCA_907164885.2 of Dolomedes plantarius. Classification (NCBI taxonomy): domain Eukaryota; kingdom Metazoa; phylum Arthropoda; class Arachnida; order Araneae; family Dolomedidae; genus Dolomedes; species Dolomedes plantarius. The sequence continues at coordinate 146,316,045 of OU015491.1, read as the reverse complement.
CATTCCGTTCACCCGTTTGCGCTGTAGGATGCCGTTTATAGGGGAAGTTTAATTATAACCGCCCGGTATTTTAAATTACATTGTTTTGCCAGCTAAGAAATAAAACAATAATAAAATCTTCACAGACAATCAGAAAGAAAGATATTCAATTCTCTGAGTTTAAAAAAAAAAACCACCTGTCGAATCACATGGAATTAATTATTCCTCCCCCTGTTGCATATTCTTTATTAATTGTTAGAGTATCTGGACTACGAATATTTGGAGTTATATAAGTCTCCGTTTTGGTTATTTCTTTAAAACTCTTATCTTATCTCGTATCTTCGCGGATGATCTCATTACGCTTTCTTCCTTAAATTATGATCCTTTATTTTATCTCTACAATGCTATGATCACACTTCTTATGAAGATGAAGAAAAAAATACAGAAATCTACACGTATAAAGAAGGAAGAAAAAACAAATATTTTGATTATCAGTCAGAACTGACGTCTGGGACCTCTTCGAAGCAGAAGTTTCGGTCTTCAGGAGTTTCATGCTCAACATTTGCCACAAATTTTCTTATATCAACGATGTACCACTCCTAAAGTGTACTGGATCACCACTTGAACCTTGAAAGGAGTAAAGAATATATACCGAAGTTCTAGACAGATAGTTCTAGACACAATCCATGTATTTCACAGCTGTTATCAATAAAAGATGCTTCAAGGGATGCTCCAAGGTTAAGAAAAAAGACGCTTCATCCAAAAACAACCAATGACAACACAGGAACAGAACTTAGAATACTGTTATCTGTCTATTAATATAACACTATGAGAATTTTTTTGTCGCGAAACCAGAAAATCAGATATTTAAAATGTAAAATGAGTGGTGAGACACTTTGCAACTCTGTTTCATGCTGTTTATCTTAAAAAAATAGAGTTATGTCTAGGGAAACGTTTTATGAAACGTATGCAATAATGTGTAAATAAGCAGGGCATCTGCTTCTAATTTGAACATCTAGAGTGTATTTTCTTTTTTTCCCGGTATTATCAAGTATCAGGAAAATGCCCGATATTTCTTGAGAGAAAATTTTGGGCTTACCTGATCGAGAGACATTCTCTTCGGAAAAAAAAAATCTCAGTGTACTTCTTTTTTCACTCGCCAACTGAGTTCAATTGTTTCTGTTAGTTTTGTGGTACAACCTGTATTATGTATGTGCATTTAGGAATTCTGTTAAGACTTAAACTGAAAGACGATGCCGAGAAACTGATTAGATGATAAGGAGTCCATTGCTTAAAATGTGATGCTACTCTTAGATACTAGTTTGTAAATGCAGCATTTATTTCGTGTTTAATAAATAATAAAGATAATATAGAATAAAGATAATTATTCTAACTCGTAATTCAAGATTATTTGTATCGATTTATAACCTTCAGCGAAACCATACTTTCAATAGATTGTCATTGTTTTGTCTTGAAGGGTCAGATGGTGTGGGGCGGCCTCGGCTCAGACAGTCTGTATGACGTCAGGTGCCAGTACCGATCCACCTGGGTTCGTTCCGACCCAGATCCACGTTGGATCGCCTGCCGTTATGCAGATTGCTTGGCTAATCTGCTCCCACCAGACGGCTTTAAAGGCCAGGCAGAGAGACTGGCGAGGGTGACTCGACAAAGAACCTGTGTGCCAGCTGCGCGAGGCAAATACTTCAAGCAGAGCAACGTGTCTTCAACCTTTAATTGTGTTTGAATAAAAACCAATGTACAATTGCATCAGTGTGATTATTGGTTCAATACAGTCCATCTACCTTTCGATGGTTCAGTCATATTTTCCTAGGTACAACAACCTTACTTCCAGCCGTGGGCTTCGGTTCAATTCCAGAGTAAGGGCCTTTTCACATAGGAGTCCGGTAGCGGAGCGTTAAAGTATTGAAATATATTTAGCCAATGTCAAACTTCCAAACGATTAGCAACGAAATTTTTAACGCCTATGATTGGTTTATTTTCGTCTCAACGTCATCTTTCCTTTAATGCTCCGCTACCGGACTCCTATGTGAACAGGCCCTAAGGCTTGGTTGTCATCTGGGGTGAAAATAAGTCTTCCGTCTGAAATAAGAACCCCGTTTTGAAATTGAAACTGTGAAAATACCATTGTCCATCGCCAGGGTCATCAGCTGTGTAAATAAATTATCTCTATGTCTGTGTATATCTTTCTGTGCATTGTCTTCTCACTCTTTACATGTACTTCGGACATGGAACCTTGTCTACCGAGGCCCCATGCACATAAACAAAAACACAAAAATTTGACCTCCAAATAATTTCTTCAATTTTAAGTCCCAAAACAGGATGTGACTTTGAAATAAATCTGATGAATCAGATAATGTGTTTTCCTCTTTTATAATTTGTTTCCCATTGAAAAGATATCATACACAGTGCACTTATTTATAAACATATAATATTCTATATAAGTATGTATTGCTTTCCTTTTATATTGATGATTATTATTAAATTACTAACAATTAATAAGCTGTTTTCGGATGTCTTATTTCTTAGCTCATTATGTGTTTGAAAATATTAGGTTATCAATAAAAGTGTCTTATCTTATAGTGAAATATTATATACATAGCAACACTATAAAGTTTAGAAGAAGAATATTTATTTTCACTTGGGGAGAAAATAACCGTATAAAGTGTACAAAAACATGCAGTAAAAAAACATAGATTTAAAATATTATATGGTCCAAGTAGTTTTGGGACCTACACTATGCGAGCCAAATTCCGTTTGCACAATACTACAAAAGTAGCTTTATTAACCATTAAAAAGTTTTAAAATATTTTCAGTTCTTCATTTAGTGTTGTGTAAAAAGAATTTAAAAAAATTTCATCACTATTATATTACATAGTGCAGTAATGTTAGTATTATGGATCATCAGCAAGGATCATCAGCAAGGATATTGCTTATATTGGTGACCCAAACAAATTATATTTTTTTTTAAAGTTAGAAACATAAATTTAAGTAATCTTTGCTAATGTGGGAGAATAAAAATCATTACCTTGACATACATTCTAAGATTTCTTTCCTTTGCAAACTTTAATCAAGTAATACATTGGATAGAGTTTGGATATCACCTTTGCCAATAGTGAGGTCTTTCCTTGTAAAAACACTATTGTTCCTTTGCCGGCTGTTATAACATAGCACAACTCTGGTTAGTAAATGCCAAGGTATACAAAATAATCAGTCAGATATCGTTGCAGTTGTTGTAATAAGGAATAAATTGAACAATATTTTAGTAAAATTATGTTACATTTAATGTTAAAAAGCATAAAATATACAATGCTTTCGTTAAAGAATACCCTTATAAAACTTCTAATAAAATAAAATCTGAACTTAATTTTTTTTATAAAAAATTATAATTAAAAATTATATTTTTTTTATAAAAAAATATAATTAAAAATTATATAAATTTGCTCTTTAATAAATAAAAAGTTTTAATGAAAGAATTTTTGCTTCGATTACATAAAGTATGTGAATTCGTACATTCTATGTAAAAATAACTGTAGTTCAAGAAATACTAGAACATATTTACGTTTATAGGAAAGAAATTTAGAAGAAATTCCAAAAATGTAAACTATTTTTTGCCCAATCTATCATATCTTTTTTCCCCATTTCCTGAAGAATTGGGACAAAACAACGCACTAACCATTTATCTTCGTTGAGAAATTAAAGAAAAGCGAAAAAAAGATCTGTATTCGAGATACAATACAATCTGAGAAGCAAATTTGAACAGTATTAGTTTTAATTAAACGTGCACACAAAAGAGATTACATAACATACATATCCAAACCAAGTGCAGAAGTTTTGTAAAAGAAAGTACTATTCTTTATGCTTTGTTTCGGATTGTACATCGATAAGCTTAATTTAATTAGAGAAAACTTGCATTTATCTTTCTGGAAGTCGTTTTAAGGCGATTCTCTAATAAAATTTTACAAATCTGAAGTATGAAGCAGAAAATAACGAACTGATAATAATGATTGAGAAAATAAGGAATTAAGCGGAAAATAAGAAACATTATGAGTTAATATGCAAACATATAAAATGTAAATCTTGTATGACAAAAAGGCATATTTGTTACGGAATGAGGTATGGCTGGGCTGTAGTTAAAGACACTTTTATTCTCATACTTAAACCCACCAAATATCAGGCGGGATAGAAAAATCTCTATTAATAGTTAAAATAGTTTAAAACTCGTGCAGTGCATTTTTCAAAACAGAAGTAAAAAGGAAAATAAAATAAAAAAAATTAATTTACGAATAAAAAAAGAAGCTGGAACCACCAAATTTAAAGAATGCTTTTGATTCAAATTACAAATGCAGACCGTCTAAGTGTACGGGAATATAAATAACTTGTAATTTCTCTATTAATAAAAATAAAAAAGGATCCTGGTTTGAATTTCAAGGGCTTAAAAATCTTTCATCATATAAGCCAACTAGAAAGATGAAACCCGTTGTACAACAGCGAGTTTATGAACTATGGAACTGCTAACATGAGAAGTAGAATAGAACAAAAACCGTTGAGTAAAGGCCTGTTCACATTGGAGTCTGGTAAAGGAAGCGATGAAGTACTGAAGTATATTTAATCAATGGAAAACCCCCAAACAATTAGTAACGAAATTTGTAACGCCCATGATTGGTTTATTTTCGTCTTAGCGCCATCTTTCCATTTACGCTTCTGCTACTGGCCTCCTATGTGAACAGACCCTAAGGGAAACAAAAGAAAAATACAAGTGGCCTGGGTAGAGTTAGCACAGTTATTGATGAAGGATCTCGAAATTCTTGTCAATTTACCACACCTGTCAAATAATGAAGATCACTCTTAAACCATTATCTTGCTCAACCAGGTACATGTATTGAGAAAGATCAAATAAAATATTGATTTATCCGTCTAAAGTCTCAATATCCAATCATAAAGGACTGTGGTCAGTACAGTGATTAAAACGTTTATACCCATTCAGCAAAGTTATGTTTGATTTGTTTCACTCTTTTGAGTCATAATAGCCAGAACAACTTAAGTGATGCTCATCACTTAAGTTGTTGAAGTTTGAATCAACACTTAAGATCAGCTTAAGTGATGATTCAAAATCACTGCCAGCAATTAGGTTGAGTTCAGAAAGAGAGAGTAAGAGCATTTGTTTTCTCCCGAAAGATACGTCTGAACATTTCTCTTAGTATTTTCAGACACGTTGAAAACTTTAGAAACGTTGAACGGACTTTTTAAAACATTTTTCGAGTCGTGGTACTGTCCCTTTTCGCAGCTTAATATAACAACACCTACAATCGATTTCGATTTTTTCAGTTGCGTTGTATCATCGTGTACCTTGGCGTTACGGATGTAGAATTTTACAAGCGACCTTCTTGATTAACCGCATCCTAACTTCACAACATAATATTGTTATAGAAAGCATCGATACGGTTGTTTCCTATTTTTGGGTATACCATAAGCATTGCTTATCGTAAATTTTTATTTCAATTGATTATTATACATTTTTATATAATACAGTTGAAAATTCGTTTTTATATCCAACAGGTGGTATGCCGCCTTACATACATTAAATCTGGTACGTATGGAATTGTTTTTATTATACTAATACGAAACCCCTTTTACCAGGAAATTGATGTGTCTGTTAAATATATCTTTTGGCCGATTTTTTTAAGCATTTAGAGGAAAATGGTGATTTTTCATGTGCCAACAACTATGATAACACTTCTTTTGACACTTCTTGTTTTAACCCTGCGGGAGTGTCTTGTGTCACAACGGCGTATAATAGGACCTGTCATGTGCCAAATGCACGTGATTATTCAGCTCCAGAATATATTTAGCTTTATTTTAGTTTTTTTGCCGCTTTTCCTTTTTAGTAGAAATTTTCAAAGTATTTTAAATTTTATACATCTGTTTGCATTGCTTAGCATAAAAGCGGAAGAATTCTTTTCATTGAGAATTTATTAAAAATATTTTTTTTTGTTATGCAAATAAATGTTTTTTCAGTTTTAAAGATTTTTTAATAAATTTATTATTCAAAATAAGGGATAAAACTTTATTTCTAAGGTGATATTAAAGTTGTTTTATATTTTTTGCTAGAATCGTCAATATTGATAAGCTTTTAAAACAATGCAGCTGTAATATACATATGAATTTAAGAGTTGTTTCTAAAGTTAATGTACAGAAAATATATATTATTGAGATACAAAATTTCTTTGCCCGTCACAAACAGCTATTTCAGCTATGTTTGTGCACAAAAAGAAACATGTAGTAAACAAAAGATATTTATTTTTAGGTAATTTGTCACTGTACATGAATGAATACACGTTTCTCAGAGATATCGTTTATATGGTGCTCTTTTTAAAAAATTCAGAATTTTCATATTTGATTCCAGTATTACAGCCATGACTCTAAAATTAAGTATAAAAATACTGAAAACGAAAATACGAGTTTAAAAATAATGTTTGATATCGTATGCATGTATGTCAATACTGAGTTTTATCTAAAGCATTGCTATGCAAACTGTTGGATGTGAAAAAATTGGAGGGGCCGAGTAGAGTTTGAAGTAAATTTATATAATATCCCATTATTTTAATAAAAATGTGCTTTAATTTTTTCTAAAATTAACTATTTTAACTATTTTTATTTTATATATATTTTTATATGTTAAAAAATATATAGTAGTACAATATTATTAAATAAAGTGTCAAACACTCTTAGAAGGCTATACTTACATTGATTCTATTCGGTTCTACCTACTGTTGTGAAACTGGGTTTTCATAAATATTTTTTTTTATAAAAACGAAACAACTTGAAATATTTATATGAGAGAAGCACTATAAAATATCTCATGAAAGTTAAACAAATATTATCTTAGATCCAGGAAGACTCTTCTCATCCATTTTTCTCTATTTCAATTTTATGTAGAAAAAGTAAATTTTATTATCTTCAATTTTTAACGTGGAGCTAATAATTTTAAAATCATTATTTTTCTATTTTATTTTTGTTCATTTTCCCCTAAAGTAAATTCATGTATATATTAATTTGTAAATGTGAAGTTTTAGTCGGATGATCTTTGGCAAAAACAAGCGTAGAAAGTATGCGAGACTTTTTTTTAAAATTGATTTTTTTGCAAAGAAACTATGTACCCAAAATCATTGATTTTTAAAATAGTTTGTTAAAACTTGCTTATTTCTTTTTTCAGTTTTTTCCTTAACATCTTCTTAATTCTTGCTAGTACCAAAAATATTTTTGTTGGGCATCGAGGGATTTTTTATTGAAACAAATGGAGTAGATGTTGAAAAAAGTTTGTGCACCACTGATCGAAAGTATAGGTTTGTGTTTATAATACTATAAATGAATACGAAATGTAAAGCACAGTAATGGGTAACGAAAATAACAACAAAATGTTTACTGTAATATTTTCATGTTATGAAAATAACAAAAAAATGACGACTGTGGCAAAGTACGTAATTTAAAGACTCAGAGGGGTTTCATTCAATGGGTTCGCGAGAATGCTCATTATAAGGTCATTAATCATGTGCCCTATGAACTATTGCTTTTGTGAATACATTGGGGTATTTGGTACTCGATGTCAGATTGGACTTGGTTCTGAATGTGAGAAAACGCGACCTTAGTCCTATTGCACGTCGCACCATTGCCTTAGAAAGTATTAACACTCGTTACCCTTATGACAAGTGGTATCACATCTACACTGATGGGTCCCTGTTCGAATTTTCTCAGGGTGCTGGCGCTGCTGTTTTTAGAGACCTTTCCTTTTATCTTCATGTTGGCTCATTTACAACTCACTTCGAAGGTGAATTAGAAGCTATCCATATTGCCCTCCAACAACTTGCTGTTCGTCTTTCCCCCCTTGATAAATCTGTAATATTTTTAGATTCTATGTCTGCCCTTTAGGCTTTATCAAGCAACCAGGAGAACAGGACTTTCCGAGTACTGAGCTGCAGGGAGTTCCTGAAGGAGATTCAGGGAATAGTTGCCTTCCAATGGGTAACATCCGATCGTGGTCTTTGGGGAAACTAGATGGCGGACTTTTTGGCAAAAAAGGGAACTGACATTCTTCAAAGGTCTTGTAGAGACCTGACACTCTATTCTGCGAAATTAGAGATAAAGAGAATCTTCAAGAAATCGTTCCTATTCTGCTGTAGATAGGTCCTGGAGTGTGCTTTGGGGATCTCATTGTGCCCAGGATTCACCCCGTGCAGCTGCAGTGGCCGAGTTTAGACTTTTGACCGGACACAATTGTTTAGTGCTCATTTGTTTTATTTTAATTTCACTAATTCCTCTGATTGTGTCTTGTGTGACTCTGGATAAGACATGACTGCTGCTCATCTGGACGAGTGTTCTGCACTAAATCAGTTGGACTGTATTGTTAAAAAATATTGGTGAACTCTTTGCTGATGTCCTGATGGTCTATGTCCTGGCGTTTGTTTAATAATAATAATAACAACAAAATGAAACAGTCATATGAGAATTCAAGATAAAAGAGAGAAAAATACTCTTTCTCTGATACTATCAGCAACTGGAAAGTGACACTCGTGTCGAACAGCTGGTAATAATTTATTTAGAGTTGTCAAATGTGGATAACGTTTTCGCAAGCCATAAAAGTCTAGTTCATTATAGGGGAATAATCTTAACTTAAAACGTTTTAAGCAATAAAAGTCCGAGGAAAACCGTCACTTACGTAATATGGGATAATGATAGCTTTGTCATCTTATATAAAAATAAATATATTGATTTTTTTTTAGTTCATAAAGAAGCAAGGTTTTTTTTTAACTTTATGTTCTTTTACTTCAAATCCTCAGTATGACTGTTTCCTGCAGAGAATGGAAAGAGATTAAAATAAAAGATATAATTGATTTTCATTAAATACACAACTCAAATATAAAATACTTAATGCGAATATAGCTAATTACATTCAAGAATAGACACAAAATTTCTCGAGTTAAATGTAGTGAAAAAAAATTGAATTTCAATTTGTCGATACCTAAAGTTTAACCCTGAATGCATTTTCCTATTTATTTTGGGTTTAATAATTTATTTGGGTGTAACGATATTAACGATATAAAACATAAAATTGATTAGCTTTCGAATATAATGCATGTATTTCGAATGTAACTAACTACATTAAATTTTTTCAAAAAAAGTTCATTAGTTAAATGTAGTAATAAAAACAAGAATTTCAATATTTCGAACCTAAAGTTTTAATTTCATAGATGTTCTGATAAGTTAGTTTGGTATCTGGTGTCCGAGGTACTTTGGGGTATATGTAATCTGCTGGTTATTTTATAAAGTTGTGGGTTACCACATTTTAGCTTCTAATAACAGAAACGTAATTTGTTTTAAAGATATAATAAAATTAAATTTATTTTGTCGTCCTTCAATAGTGAATTAAAAAATATCAGTTGATTTTTGTAGATGATGTTGTACAGTATCTCCTTTAGTAGAAGTAAAAAATATTTGTTAATCTAAAACATAGCTTTTATTTAAATTAATGACTAAATTTTATTTAAAGGAATACTTACAAAGCATAATTCTCTATTTACTTCCTTATTCTAACCAGTGTTTATATTATTTTCGTACCATTGATTGAGAAATGCTGATTTATAAATAAACAAATTTAAATAATTTTGAACGAAATTTGTTTTCTTCCGTCTGAATTCAAAGTTTATATTTTTAATGCTTAAAGTTAAACCTTTACTTCATTTAAAATCATGTAATTGTATTCTGAGTGACTAAAAAGGAAACAAACCTTTATGTCCTTTTAAAAGTTCATAACTGTGCCTTTTGTACCATTACTTATTTTTCCAAAGTTTACATTTTTCAGTAGATATGTGGAATTTTAATTTAAAAAATTAAAAAGTTATACATATTTCCCTGAATATATTATAAGAAAGATCTACCTCAATATTTCAAACTGCTTTTCCCGAACGAGAAGACAAAATAGCTTTAAAAACATTTATGCTAAAACTTAATCATAGCAATATATAATAATATAGAAAAATATAAGGTAATTTTGCAGCTGGTATAGATATGCAGACATATGGATTTTCTTTTTATTTAAAGAAATAAAACCTTAAATATATTACTCTGAATATATTTTAAATAAAGATATATTTCAATTTATTCAAACTGCTTTCCCTGAAAGAGAAGCGAAAGTAGCTCTAAAAACATTTATGCCAAAAATTAATCGCAGCAATATCATATAATTCAGATAAAAATCCAGTAATTTTGCTGCTGGAAAAAAGCCAGGCCTTCCAATTTATGATTCTTTCAAAACGTTCAGCAAAATATCTTCCAACCGTTATACATCATTAATGTTTTGAAGAATGATCTCCCACTTAACTAGTAATTGTATTATCTCAGGGTTTTCAGTTGAGGTTTTTTTATAATACTTTAAACCTCTGAATGAAAGGATTTTGAAGGACTATTGATGATCGCAAATATTTCTTTCAGGAGACATCTTTCGTATGCATTCTTGTTTGCTAAAAAAAAGAAAATGCGTATTCCAACTCAGCACAATATTTCTATTCTGTAAAGATTGTCAAATTTTTTTCCAAGAAAACAATTTTTCTTTATTCGAAATATTTGTTTAATGAAGCAATAATTTTCAATACAGTTTTCAGATTCTTTCCTTGGTTTTTAAATTAACGCATTAATTTACTCAGCACAATATTCATATTTTTAAAGAAATTTTGATTTTTTTCTCGTAAGAAAATAAGTTTTGCATTAATTGGAATATTTATTTAATGAAGCAAAAATTTTAAATACAGTTTCTTTGCTTGTATTTTAAATTAATGCCTTAATCCATTCAGAAATTGACCTTATACGCGCTGTTCATGTTTCTTGTAGCACAACATTAGAGGGTTATCTGATTCTATATAATTACGGCGGACTTATTTAGCTGGTAGCTGGTAGTAACCCTGTTCTTTCATTTTATAGGAATGTACAGTAACAGGATGGATTTCAGTTAGAGGTTGCTTACATGAAATTTGTGAACTAAACAAAACAAAAACACACAGTTTCTTAAAATAGAAAATAAAAATTTCAAATGCTTTCGAAATAATTTATAAGATTCTTTTACAGATATGGGAGCTTTGGGTGTGATTCCGTGTGTGGGCAACTCACAGATGCGTCGATCATTAAATTATTTTATATCAATAGGGGAAAAATTGTAATTTTCTTGAATCACTAAGTGAGATTGGTATGACGGTCGAATAGGGAGAGAAAATAATGTAAACAGTCCTATGAAAAGGGATAAACTCGACAACGAAACAAAGAAATAAGGCAGGATGGAGTGAAAAGACTAAAATGTTGACCAAAAAAGAGTGGATTTAAGATATAAGCAAATATGATAAAATATTTAGAATAAACCAGGAAAGGGAATCATGAGAAGTATTTAAGGGCAAGTATTTTTCTCGGCACCTAACAAAGATTCAGTTGATCAGACAAATTCAAGAAAGGAACATATTAAGAGCATTAATGTTCAGGTATTTTCCCTGAGAACTGATAACGAATCAAAGTATTAGATGAAAGCAGGAATAAGAAATATGCTGTTTTGTGTTGTTGTGGCTTATGCCCCTTGGCCGACAGTATATCGAATATAGTTCTTAAAGGCTATTGGGTAGAATGGTGCGCCTCTGATTTTCAATAGCACCACATGGGTCGGAGTCTGACTTGGCTAGAGGACCAGTCCAGAAATTTTGAACCAAGTCAAGTGACGAGACCGGTACTCTTAACCCCGCACGTGTCGGGATTAAAAAATTCTCACGAAAACCTTTGGCAAATACTGTATTTCCTAATTATGACAATCAAATTACAATCAATACGAAGTATTAGATTACTTTAATGGAGATATACGAAGTAAACTTTATTTTTCAAATTTATAGATGGCATATTCTAAATGTAAAACACTGGATTTGTACAGCACGTTATAAAGTTATAATTGAAATTAGAGTTCAACGGGAAGAAACATAAAGAATACCAATTCCTGAAAGCCAACTCTCTACAATATTCATAAAGATGGGAGTATCACTTTCAATAACTTATAGCAATCCATGAGATAGCGAGTCATAAAGTGAATTATATTGGGCTTGATGTAACTCACATCCTATATTGATAAGCGTCTCGATCTCTTCCCCAAACTAAAATTCAGGTTCGAATCTCGGATAAGGTATTTAAGCTCCTGCACTCTCTCCTCATAGAGAGAAGTGTTGATTCTCTCATTGGGTGCTCCTGTAATAAAGCAGCCAACAAAATTCACGGTGTGGATGGGTGAATGTCCTCAGCACGAAGTACCTGCCGCAATAGAAAATAAAAGGGAAATATTGGTCTCTAATAGATAGATATGAAGTAGTACTTCAAGAAAAATTTTACTCTTTCAGAGAATAATTCCTACAACAATAGCTACTAATCGTGACAGTGATATATTTGCGACAGTGAAGACACAAGAAAAATATTTTCACATAAATGTTTCATCTGATAAGGAACCATGTGCATAAAATTATGCATAATAGATAATGCCTAACAGATAGTGCTATTTAATTATATGAATAAGAAAAACTTATAAGAAGAGCGAAATCTGTTAAAATCTACTGTGTAAATAACCAATAAAGTTTCTTTTATATTTTAAGTATTTAAAACTTTAAAGTCTGTGGTACACGTATTTTTACAGGTTTGAATTACATATTTCACGAACACATACAATATGCTATGTTTGCGATCCCGTAAGTCATGTGCAAAAACTTTTCTTAGTGTAATAATATAAGATATTAAATTCTGTAAAATATCAACAGAAGCATCAAAGGTATACAGTTTGATGATATTCAATAAATCTGAGTAAAAGCGGAGAGTTGTCTTCTTTTGTAAATTTTCCCTATAAGAATAAATCTTTCGTACAAATGCTTGCATTATCAAAGAATTATCAGTAAGTTCTCAAAGCATTTTCAACGAGAAAAAAATGTGAATTAGTTTAATAGAAAACTTCATGAATGATAACGCTTCACATATTCTCGATAATAAAATAAAATTATTGAGTGTTTACACTTTAGCCAAAATATTTATTATGGAAGTCATCCTTGTTCCCCAAAAGTTTCGAACATTCCGATAAACAGAACTAGTTTCTCACCCAAAAGTAAAAATAAAGGAAATTGTCTGCCCAGAAAACGAAATCTGTCGATTTAATTATATTCACGTTTTTAAAAAATTGTTCTTTTCACTTATCGTTATAAGTCCATAACAATTTCTTGATATTCCTGGGGAGATAAAAGTTATCTGGACCGCGGAAAAGAATGGATGCAAAAATATCAAAAAACATATAAATAAACTCCAAAACATTCTGCAGACAAAATAGTTTTCAGATTGCGAGTCCCAAATGTATTTAGGAAAGCTATAAACTGAAATTAGAGCATTTGGGCTTTCTGGCACTACGCCAGCGAGCAAACATTAGTATCACTATCAGTTTTATGAGGGTTAGAAAATAACTTTCACTATCATGGAACACAATAATGGAAGTCCAACAAATTCTGTTTATTTTGCTCCAACACTAGTTAGTCGCCGTTTTGCGCTTAAATTTGAATTTAATCTCTGAGGTAAGAATAGCGTGTGTTGCTTTGTGCCGGAATTACTTTCGTGTAGCGAGCTATTTTTCAAGTGCAAACGCAATGAACATAAGTTACTTTTCTTTCGTATTCGTATATGCAAAATATATGTTTAACTTGTGTAGGTTTTTGTAAGTAACTTCGCATGTGATTTTTTTTTAAGTATATGAGATTTGAAGTAAAAATTACTTTGCTATGAATAAGTCATATAAATTTATTTGAAAAACTTAGTTTGCGTGAGTGTATGTAAAGAAACATATTGTATATGTGCTTAAGAGGAAATAAATAAATGTAACAAAAATGTATATTCCCTTTATAACTAAAATGAGGTATACATGTCGAAAAGAATTTACATCATTTTCCCATTACAAATTTTGATGATTTTGCAATTAATTATGCCATTTTTGTAGATTCTAGAAAAATGTAAAAAAATAATTTCCTGTCAGTTTCAGATTTTCATTGCTCCCTTTTTTTACAATAAATTAATGTATTTCGTAAATGAATTTTTATATTTAGAGGTATTTGATAATCTTCGTTTTACTTGAGCATGTTTTATAAGTAACTACGGAAGAAATTTTATTTTAAGCACATGAGACGGGAAACAAAAACTATTTTGCATCTAATTATATAATATGCCCATATATATAGCATCATAAATACCCTGAGAGAATATAAGGGGAAAAATGCACTGTTTTTGTGCGTGTGAGGGATTTAGTCTTTCAAAATTTTAATTTAAAAAATTGTGATAACATTTAAATAAAAGCAAAAATCTTCTTTTAGCGGATTTCGTTTCTTTAAACCTCCTGATCCATCTCATAAACGTGATAAAAAATTCAAATTTCACTGACAGCATATATAAAAAAAATTATTCTAGTTGTGTAAAATAAATATTCGTCAATAACGTACGTGCTGAACAGAAGTCTAAGAAATTGACTCATGATTTGTTATTGGTATAAATTTCGATGTGAAATCAATCAGCTGAAAACCATATCAATGAAAGAGATAGGTGAAGAACATAAGGTAAAGTACAGGGTGGTTATGATTAAAGTTCCACTTTGAAATGGTCATAAAAGGAAAACTACTGGACCAAATGTTATCAAATTCGGTAATAGTTTAAAGGAGGTCATGGGAATTTCTTTTCCGCCAAAAAAGTTATAAAACTCACCATCAGTGGGTAAATGGTGCTGTATGCAATATTGTTAAAAGAAATAAGGGTCGGAATCTAACTTAACTCTTTGTTTCACGGGTTTAAAATTTTGTATACCCTTAAGAAACATTGACCTAAACAAAATTACCATTTAAAGTGTAAGCATTCCGGAAATCGTTTTCTTACAGATCGCTATTTTGGGAATTTTGATGCCTGAATTCGGCCCTAAAACATGAAGATATCTGTTGAAAACGTTATTAATTGTTTCTAAAACGAAACTGTTTCTGGGGTTATGCAAAACCGCGATGGCTTGTAATTAGCTTATGGCAGGAAGAAGCAAATGATTTATGCAGATGCGCTTTACACGTCATTTGATTTTCCAGATAAAAGTGAGCCTGTTTGTCAGAGTTCTCATTGTTACGAATTGAAAGTCTATAACTATGCAAGACCGTGCTTTTCTCGTTAAATGTTATTATGAATGCGATAGCAATGAACGGCGTGCTTTGCAAAGGTATCGTTCAGTAAGAGGAATACGCCGAGGGCCAAAAAAGCACTCTTTATCTCAAAAGCACTGTTTATGGTGATAATGTAAAGGATTTGGTGGAATTGAAAGATGCGATACCCCGACATGTCTGTAACATTTCTCCTGATATGTTAAGAGCTACTGTTGAGAATGCAGTAATGCGATTTAACTTGCTTTGAGAAAATGGTGGCCGCCACATTGAATATGCTTTGTAACACGTTTCAGAGACGATTAAAAACATTTTAAACCATGTCTTCATGTCTTATTTCGTTTAACAATATTGCATACAGCGCCATTTCCCCCCTGGTGGTGAGTTTCTGAATTTTTTTTTTTTTTTTTTTTTTTTTTTTTTTTTTTTTTTTTTTTTTTTTTGAAAAGAAATTCCCATGACCTCCTTTAAACTATTACCAAGTTTGATAACATTTGCTTCAGTAATTTGCCTTTTATGACCATTTCAAACTGGAACTATAATTATAACCACCCTGTATATGAGTTGCATTAGAACTTGTTACGGTCTGTGTCTTATTCGCATTTAACTGTTGTTGATGGCTCATTCATCTCTAATAAAATGTAATATTTATCTTTTATAAAACATCTGACTCGTTACTAACAATCATGTGATCCAGAAATGAAATCTACATTTACTCTACGGCAATACTCCTCTCCATATATATAATTAATTAAAAAATGACGCTCTATTCCAGCTTTTCGCTAAACTGATTCCTATTTATTTTGCTTGCTTACCTGACTAGATGGGATTTATGAGATGGTAGACAACTTCATAAATCAAAATTGACTGCCATCGATTCCATGCTGTGTTGACAACACTCATTTCTAAATTCCGGCTATGTGGCATAAATAGTTTCTTTCGGGGCTCGAGATAGACTACTGGTAGCGCGCCAGTTTTCGGTGCTGAGGGTGCTTGGAACAAATCGCGACACGCGCCATTAACCCATTAACCGCCAAAACTATAAGGGGTGAATTTTTTTTTATACAAATAATATTGGCTATTCATTTTAACATATACAACATTAATTTATGGGTAAAATAATAAAACTGGTCTTAACTTTCGAAAAATCGAGAGTTGCGTTCGCGCAACGTCAGCGGAATAAGAGTACTGACATTAAGTGAGTTCAACTGAACTTCTGCAGGGTTTTCTTTGATTTGAGCACTGGGAATTTTTTTTAAACTTTGTTACACTTTAGAAAGATAATGATCACTTTACAGGTAATTTATTTATTATAAAGATTTAACTTATTTTTCCTTTACAAAATTACTTATTATATCCAGAAAACAGTTTCTATCACGAAAAGCTTCACTACAATCACGATGTAGAGTAACGTGACAAACTTTGAATTGATAATTTGTCTGGCTATGGCATTGTTTACTACGCAGTCTTCTGCTGTCTTCATACTTGACAATAAAATGTCCACTTCTCCAAGTAATGGCTTTTGCACGCTGAATGTCCTTATCAAGAGATCAGTAAATTTCTTCCTGAGGTAAAGAATAATATCCCGTCGGCAACAATATTCCAATGAACCGTCTCATGTAGGCTTCAGATGCTAAAAAATGGAGGTGATTCTTTTGTTGGGCACATGAGTTTGTCTATTCGACGAGAAGGGAAAAAACCTCTGAGCCAAAGAGAAGATCAAAAATCTCTGCACTAGTTTTATCTTGTATTATACTTTTCATAGTTCCGATTTGATCTTTTTCTTCATTTTTCGGCTGAGACATATTCAATGGTCCCTTCTTTATCCATTTCAAATCTTCAGTTTTTGTTTTTTAATTTTTTTCGAAAAACCTGTACTGCTTTTAGGAGGAAAAACTTCTTTTTTACTCACACTTCAATTTCTACAGCAGTATCGCATGGTAAATCATCATTGTCACTATTCAAAATATTATCATTTCCTTCTTCTTCATCACTAGCGTCTGCTGTCTCTGGTAGAATAACAACAATATCAGTTTAATTCTCGTCATCATTATCTGAATCTTCGTCGAAAATTCTTTGAAGAACTTCTTTAAACGTAAAGTATCTAGTTTTAGGCGTTTCTATAACCACAGAACGGGGGAAAGTTCTACGGAGTCGAGCGACACATGTGAATACCCTTTTCCCGCTGAAGTTGCGCCAACGCAACACCTGTTTTTTCTTCCTCCCTCACCCAAACAAAATCAACCGATTTATGGAATGTTCTGATAAACTTTGACCTTAGCTAAAAATAAATCACCCCTAAATCTCACGTTTGTCTCCCTATATTTCTTCTGTGAAAAAGACCAGGAGAAAGTTCTCGTTCAAAAATGCTTAACTATCTGTCTAAGTTTGGAACTCGTTAATTAATTAAACGAACAGTTGAAGGCAAATATTTTTCAATTCGATTATTAACCCTACTCAAAAACTACTGTTAACATAAAATTCATTTGATAGCTAAATTTTTATACGCATTTATTTTTACCGTTGCGTCAACGCAACACCAGCGGTTAATGGGTTAAATACCTCCATGTCTAGGCCGGATATGGGCATGTTAAATCCGTAGACCGTAAATTCCCTCTATGAAATAAGAGAGGTTGGGAGAGGGTGCGATCCCTCCAGGTGTCGTCCCTGGGGGCGTTCGGTCGAAATTGAGGTGGCAACTAGCTAAGACGGACTCCGACCCCTGTGATACTATCTGTTGTAAATTCAGAAATTCATTCACGGGCTGCATCTACCCAATGTTTGGTGTTTTTGGAAATAAAAGACAAAAAGTTCTTCAAGAAGCAAAATAATATTTATTTAGAAGACAGCAATCCTGCACCAAAGTCAGAGCTCAATCGCTTACAGAAGACAAAACTCAGCTGCCGGCCTGGCGTTATATACAGCCGGTTCACTTCACTTCGTGCAGCGCCAGTTTCAGTTCATTTCGCGACACTATCTATACCGGAGCCTCACATTTCAGCCCAATGTCTATATGGACCTGGTCAGAAACTTCTAACCAGTGGGCATTCGAAAGAACAGTAACAGTTTCTTTCGAGTTCACCTTATGCTTCGTCATATGAATCTGAATGAATGTACATTTCCTTGGCCTACGGAAGAATTGTAAGTCTTTGAATACCGCAACAAACAATGGAACTACATACTGTTAGCATACTGAAAAAAATGAAGCGGTATAATGACATTTAATTCCATTAAAACAAGTGTCTTCACCAGAATAGGAATAAGGAGGACAACTCATTACTTGAGTCATTACCACAATGTATTACAATTCATTATTACCATTAATTATCACAATGTTTGTTATTTATACAATCACAGAACAGAAAGTGCTTAGTTATATCAATGTAATGTTTTTGAATGAAATATAATTAAAAGGATATCCCATGGTGATCCTAAGTCCTCACATTTCCTTTAATATTCTAAAAATTTTAGTAGTACGAATCTATACGCTTTTATCCAAACAGCAACATGCTTCCAATTAGCTTCGTAGTGTATACAAATTAAACCTTAAATCTTTAATCACGGTTCTAACGAAAATGCAAATTTTAATTATATACTTACGCGCATTATGTTTAGTTGAAATAAGGATCTCGGTGTTGGGTTCTGTCTGACTTGAATTCATTTTCGAAGGTTACATAAAAGTAGCTTCATTATCGTTCTAACAGCTTAATTTAATGTTTCCTAATTCAAGCTGATCACCAGCGTGAATTTATGAATTCCTGCATAATGAAGAGTTTTGCTTTCCGTTTGTTGTGTAAAGACACTGACATTGTTAACAACAAAGCTGCATTGGCAACAATAAACTCCCATTTAATATCTGCGTTACAGATAGAAGTACCAAATACAGAGATCTGATTGTTCAAAGAAATGTTAATTTATATCTAATAAGCATACGAATATATACTTGAATGCATGGAAAGTAAAACTGAAGTAAAAAAGCAAGTGAAATTAAACTTATTAAGTTCAACAACGATGTCTTTCACAGTGACGAAATATTAGACTTGAACATTCATAAAAAATTCCATCTTACCGAGAGTGATTTGTTTAAGCAATCAGCGTACTTTTTAGGCAGTTTCAACTATCCAAATACTTTCTAGAATGCGTAGGTATAATATCTACAAGTTTCCGAACTTCTTATTTTAAATACAGTCGAACCCCGTTAAAACAAACTTCAAAGAACCAAAGGTTTTGTTCGCTTTATCCGGTGATTCGCTGTATCCGAACCGTTAAGAAAAATGCTAGAGTTCACAAAATGTATAACTCATTAGTTTCAATGCGTATTCAATAATGATGTATTAAAAAATGCTAAAATCTATTAAAAATTATCATTAATAAATTAAATCGACTAAAATCGATTACATTAAACTGACACAATACTAATTAAATTACGTACAATAGGATAATGTCGGGACAAAAATTTCCGTCCGTTATATCCATGAGTCCGTTATTTACCGGGTTCGCTATAACGGGGTTCGACTGTACTTGTATATATTACACGATAGAATTCAACATCAATGTAAAGAACTCTCATGAAAGCTTGAAGTCGTGTAAACTACAATGATTTTATTAATGCTAAAGTATGGTCCAGTTTTGGGAAAATTAAAATCTTTTTTAACATTTAAATGTTCTCAACATTTAAATTTTAAGTGTTGTAAAATGTTAATTACAATTTCGCAATATCTTATTTTTTGCGTTCTACAATAAAGATTTATATTTGATTTATGGCTGGGAGAGATATTTCTTCATTCTTACATATTAGATCAAAGATATAGTGAATATATTGTTTTTTAAACTCTATTTAATTTTTCATTTATACTCTTCCCTGCATTCAGAGTAAAATTCATGATTAAAATAACTTTTATAAATATGTGAGTAATTTAACTTTTCATTACAATATTTCTCCCCAATACAATGAAAATACATTCATTTATATATATATATATATATATATATTAGGTGCTGTTATAGAAAAAAAAAATTATTATTAGTTTAGTAGAGCACAAGAAGAAATCAGAGATTTCCTGAGGAACAAATACAAAGGGAAAATGAAACTTTATCCCAGGGAATATTGTATTTGTATGGTTGTATGGATGCAGGTGACAAAAAAAAAGCTTAAATGATATTGCTGAACTAATATATGTCACTAACCATAGTTGTAATAGACAAAAATAAAGAGAAATTAATAGTCAGCATTAACAGTCCTTTCCATTTCAGATGGCTGAGCGGTCACATTACAATTACAGAAAATTAATAGTCGCTTTATGATAACCGAATGATTCATTTTGAAACAAAAGTTATTCATAGCATGTACAATCAGTGTGATGCATAGCATGTGTGATAATAAAATAGGTATTGTATGAATACATTGAAAATTGCATTTATCCTGTCAGAACCTCAGGTTCAGGAAGTACTCAATATGTGCCTAAAATTTGAAAGCTTCATGTATAATATTAGCAATTAGTTACGGAATTAATACTGTTTATCAGATGATATGTATCTAAAACACGGTATAATGGTTTGATTTTTCCCCTCACTGTTTTTTAGATAATTATAATTAATTATTAGAATTATTTTCTTTAAAAAAAACGTAAAAATAAAGAATAGAAGTTTTGCAATATCATTCTCTTCAAAATAAGTTAATGTCTTCATTGAAATTAAGGAATTATTTAACCTGCAATAATATAGCGTTTTCAGATCTCTACATTTATCTACCATGTGTTGCAATCTAAATATAAATATGAATATAAATTCAAAAGTATAGAGAATATTTTGGGGCTATATATCACTTTCAAATACTATGTCTTCGTTCATTAATATTTCAGATATACCTGAGAAAAAATTTAAGCAGTTATTTAAATATTTTAAAGGAACATAACAGGAATGTGTGTGGATTGTTTTAATTTCAGTTTTAGGAGACATGGGCTATTTGAGTTACTACAACTGTTTAGACACGTGTCTTGATAAAATACTTTATAGAGCACATTGAAGTTGGTAACTTTTTTGATTATTTTATGTACATTGATGTAATATGCATTAAATAATGCATGATATATCATTTTAACTATCAAAGTATGATAAATTACCGTTTTAATTTCAATGTACCATTTAAATAATTTTCATTTAATTTATTAATTTTAATCATTATATTTGCATGACACATCATTTTAATTGATATATTATGCATAAAATATACATAATGTATTAGTCATTTTACCTATCATAATATGTATGATGTATTATTATTATTTTATTTTTTGTAGTCATGAACAATTTGCTTCACCGGTACAGTTTAGACACATTCTTAGAGAAAATAATGGTAAAGAGTACATTTCTTCTTTTAACTTCTTTTGGTTACTTTCGCGCACATTGATATAAAGCACGTTTATGTTACAACGACAGGGTGAATTACTCGTAGCTGATAGGCGCAATGGAATTAAACGCTAAACTACACCCACAAAAACCCCTTTTTAAGTCTAAGGGTAGTAAAATATTACTCGTAAGTACTACTGCTTTTTAAAAAAAATATTTATTTATTTATTTATTCTTACTAATGACCCATTGGGGAGGAGGACGGAAGCGGCTCCAGTTAGAGGTTTCGATTATTACGTCACTTCAAGGGTCGCAGTTCGAACGTAATTTTTTTCGATAATGTTTAAATTGTTTATTACTGTGAGAGTGAGGCTATTAGAAATATCCGCTATTTTGTGTGCGGAAATGTATCGTAAGAAGACATCTCCTCACGTCGGGTACACAGCTGAGACATCAGTCACCTTTTCGGCTACAATGCCCGGCTGTCACTTGGGAAAATTTTCATAATCATATTTCCATTTGTGAGTTGTTAAATACCCATCTGTTAAACGGATAAAACACGAACTTGAAAGCTGTAAAGTTCTGACACCTCGATTTTCACCCCACTGTGACGATGTATGCGCTACGGCACAGTTAGTAAAATAGATGATAAAGGGTATCGTGAAACGACCCACTCAGGACGGCTCAGGTATCACCTTATGTGTATTTTGTAAAGGGCAGGACCTAAACAGTAACGAATATTACAATCCAATTGTTTAGCATTATACATAAATATTGCTGAAAGAAAGATACTTCCGACAAGCATTTGACTGTGGTATTACTGTGGGGAAAATGGCACCGTTTGATGCTCGACGCAGTTAAATTCCTTGACCAGTCATCTGTGAGTACATTTCTAGCACAAATTACTCTATAATAATGAAACATTATTTTTAATAATATAGCATAAGTCTAACATCTTATACGGCAGAATCATTTGCTGTTTAAAAAGACAAATAATTAATTATGCAAAAATTATATTTATGAGACATTTAAAACTGATTTAAAAAATGAAATACATCATTTTTAAAGCACTGACCGTTTAGTATATAGCTTTTTGTTTAGTATATTGCATTCAATATTTGTTAACAAAATTTGTCACAGTAAAAGCACTCTAAAAAAATTTTAAATGACATTTGAGATTAAACACGATCTTCCCACCTCATCCTTTTTATTATATTACAAAAAAGAGAAAAATGTCTTCAATAAGAAACTAGTTGCAATTTCATGACCGAGGTAGAGAATAGCTTCTACAAAAATCATGAAACAATTTTGGAAAACTGTAAAATAAACGGTCAGTATTTTAGAAGACGACTAATAGTGACAGTAATTTGGCATCTGTTTAGGATGTTTTGGGCAAATTTCCAAGTGCATAAATGACCCATTCATCATAAAATAGTAAATTGGATTTCAGTGTCATATAAACTATCCCGTCAAAAATATACTATCCTTTACATTATAATAGTTTTAATTTATATAAGAGCTCTTTTATCTGATCTTTTCAACGGTCATTTTTTTCGTGGTACGTTTTTATTATAAAAATTATTTACAAAGCATATAATAATATTAAAATGTTTTTATAATTACACTGGCTGGATAATTTACTATGACACTCTAGGACAGGAGTCGGCAACGCGGTGCCCGCGAAACAATTTTAAAGTGCCCGGTGTTCAAATTTTGAAAAAATTTAGATATTTGAACAACAAACACCGTAGTTGTAATGAATAATTTATAGTAAAAAAATTAAAAATTGTAAAACCGTAAACATCAAAAAATGATCAGCCTGATCTTTTTATAGCGTCGCTCTCCCTTTGTTTCTATGATAAGTACGATAAATGCATTAAAAGATAAATTTTCGCTCTGGAAATTCCGCTCTTTGCATATTCCGCTGTTCGAATTTCCGCTCTTCGCATATGGAGAGAGATAATTTATCACAACCCCCCCCCCCCAAAAAAAAGGTGATAGAAAATTATAGCGATGGAAAAGCTACCAGCTATTAGTTTGCCAAACATTTTGATCTCTTATTGGGAGAATTCAATAACAGATTTGAAGAATTCTGCGAATTGGATGCATTCTTGACGTTTTTTATTAATCCTTTCTCTTCTTCAGAGGAAGATGTTACTCATAAAATCGGAACATATTTTGATATTTCCAATAAGGAGAACATAGAAATTGAAGTTATAAATATAAGAAAACACATTGAATTAAAATAACATCATAATGAAGAAAAATTCTGTAATTTAGTGAATGGAAATAGCTTTCATTGTTGAGAAAGAGTACTCTGAAAATGAACTCTCTTTGTGCGTCGACATATACTTGTGAATCTTTGTTTTCCAGTATGAAATACTTAAAATAAAAGTACCGATCAAGCCTCACTGACATTCATTTGAACCAATGCCTGAGAACTGGGAATTCACCTTATGTCCCACATTACAACGAGTGGCCGTAGATTTGCAATGTCAAATAATGCATCAATTACCAATTTAAAGATTATTTTATTTCAATTAAAATTTAAAGTTATATAATAAAATTTTATGTTGCATTAATATTTTCATGTTTAAATATTAACTCCTCCTATTTTCTTCATCCAACGTTGCCCGCAGAACTCCCGCATATTTTAAATATACCCTCCTAGCAAAATAGGTTGCCGGACCCTGCTCTACGCACTGCCTCATTGGGTCACCTTTTCTTCTCAATACTGCTGCGATTCTCTTTGGCATGGTGTCTGGTAGGTGACATCAGGCATGAGGGACCATATCCGATGAACTGCAATTTCCAGTTCTCAGGGATATAATGGTTCTGGATCTAGCAGCATGATGCCGTTTTGACCTCTTACCGCAAAAGTTCAATGGGACGCATGTTGTGGGGGCTATTCTCTTGGCTTTCATAAAGACCCTTAATTGTTATTCATCGTTTTCTAACTTCAGGGGTCTACAAAATCCTTCTGGCAGACCAGATGCATCCTATGCCACAGGTGTTCTTCCTTATTGGCCCTCGGGTGTTTCTAAAATAGGAAAGCTCCCATGCATCGGGAGATACCTCTCCACATATTGTTTGAAGAGCATGAGCATGAGGTACAGATCCGATCCTGGCCACCTCAGGTTCTTACTGTTACTGAACGCTTGCTGAAACATTTGGTGAGAAAAGCTGAACACGTTCTCCCTTTACAATATTATTGGATCAGTTAGGATATTTGTTGCAGGTTGAATGGTTATAAATTCCATTACCTTATAAACAGGACATATATCACCCTATTCCACGCGATTCCACGAAATTCATAACATTTTGCAAGACAAAGGTTGACCTACAGTTTACTAATAAAATGTTCTGAAGGAACGGTCAGTGTTTCCATTATTTTATTAAACCTCTTGTAGGAACTGAGAGAAAGTAATTTGGTTTTTGATAATTTCTTAGTATATAATATCATAATAATGCATTTTGTTCCAGCGATAGATACATTATTTTGACATTAAAATACGACTCCTCAATTAGAGTCATTTTTCCTGTATAATTTCTTTTTTTGTAATAGTTTATGTCAAATATTCTTATATGAAAATGAATTCTCAAGTATGAATTTTTGTAGATTGTCCAAGAAGGGTGTAAAATTCTTCACAAATTTCTTCCAAAAAGCCTGGCCTTTACAGTTATATTGTTATAAGGTCACCTCGAAATAATTAGTTCAGTTTAGTCTTTTAAAAATAGAAAAGAAAATTTGAGTTTAGAAACAAACTACATTGAATGGAACATCACAAAAAATATTATTTCAGTGTTTCCCCCAAAAATGGGAAATACTTTCATATTAAATCCTAAATATAATATTGCAATCGCAATAAAAATTGTGCATAAAAAGTTCTATTCTAAACCTCCATTATTAAGATGGAAACATTTTTATGTTGACAAATTTCACGGAAAGAATTCAGAATACACTTTAATTAGTTGGGCATTGTGTTGTGTTGTTACTTGTACTCAGAAAACAAAAGGAAAACACTTGTGGCAACCCAACTCGTAGACAGCTCCGGCGTCGTGTTCTGCGCATCTGGTTCGCACAGGATTAGGGATTGCCGCGGACATTGGAACACCGATCTTCACTACTTCACTTTTCCGTACTAGCGTGGTTCGTACGCTTCTCTTCTCCGAATCCACTGCAATGAACTACGAGCCGGGTTTCTTAACTGTAAATTTATGTTACGTGTCAACTTTTAAATAAAAGAACATGTTAAGTTCTAATTGTTCTCATACCTTCTGATGTCCGTAATATGGGAATAATAGTTCCCATAAATTGGTGACCAGAGACTGACTGGACAATTTTGCTTTCGATTTGCCACGTGGCCCGACAAGACAGCGTGTTTGTGAAGCTCCAAAACATTTTTCTTCTCCACCATCCTGATACTGTGTGTTGTGCCCTCGCTTACGATATGTGTGGTGCAAGGTTTTATACCTTACAGTGATTATTCTGAATTCTTGAGGCAAAGAATCAAACAGCGATCACGTGTCGCACGCCTATTTTTTCGTGATGCCTAACTGCTCGGATAATTAAGCCCTAGGACTAATTAAATGGATTATCACAACTATCTACGTGATCGGTAAGCTGTCCCATTAATTTTTTACCGTAAACTATTACACTTACCTTCTCGGTATTGCGTATATATGCTCTTCCAACCCTTATACATTTTTTTGTAATGTATTTTCGTACTGTGCTGTACCAGATATAATCGCCGTAATTTCCTTACATGCTAGCGTCTCTTTCCTATATTTTTTTTGCTAGATTATTTTTGTCATTTTTGTTTCGCATTTTGGTATTGATGTTTTCTTTGCATACTTTATTTCTATACATACTTTTCTTTGCACATGCTCGATTATTACCCTACTGAATACTTATATCGTATAACAACTGTATTTCACCTTATTTTTGCACAAATGCCTTTGGCATACATAGCTGTTGAATTGTATTTGTATTGTTTCTCTCTTTGATTTATATGATGCAACCTTACGGCGACCCTTCCGCGAATCTTTCGCGCGTCTCCATTAAACCACCTCCTTTCTGGAAAACCAATCCATACATATGGTTTAGGAAAATTGAAGCACAATTTACCATTGCAAATATTACGGCGGATTCCACAAAATTTAACCACGCCATTGCAGCTCTAGAGTCCAGTGTTTTAGACCCAATTTCTGATTTCGTTCTAAATCCACCTGACAAGGACCAATATAATACTCTAAAGCAGCGATTGATTGAGTTGAATACTGAAAGCCAAGAGTCCAAAATCCGTACGCTGCTAAAAGGTCTCGAATTGGGCGACCATTGCCCTTCACAACTCTTGGCGCGAATGCGCACATTATCTGGCACGTCGATAGGCGACCCCTTGTTAAAATCTTTATGATTCGCAAGGCTTCCAACCTCTACCCGAAGTATTCTCGCTACCCTGAGCGATGACCTCAGCACATTGGCTGCGGCTGCAGATAAAATTCACGACCTGGCACCACCCGAAATAAACATCGTCGCCAGTACAAAAAACACCAATCAAGGTTCCGAACTGGATTCTCGCATAGATAGGCTCACCCAGCAAGTGAACGAGTTATCAGCACTGGTACGTGGTCGTAACCCACATAAAGGTGCCCACCGCTGTGAGAACAGCTGATCGAGAGGCCGCCCTCGCCAATACAAGGAAGCGGCAAATGGGCTATGTTTCTACCACACCAACTTTGGAGAAAGAGCCAAACGGTGTAAATACCCATGCTACTTCCCGCAGTCGGGAAACTAATAAGGCGACCTCCTGATGGCCTACAACGCGATCGCCAGATCAATCGCATCCTCTAGGCCGATCCCTCGTCTACAATATAATTTCTCATTGATACAGGTGCCGATTTGTCGGTAATTCCCAAATCGTTAGTACCAAACGCATCAGGCACGTCAGACTTGGTTCTTTTGGACGCCAACGGCTCGAACATCCCCACTTACAGAACTAAACTGCTCAAGTTAGACCTCAACCTCCGACGCTCCTTTATGTGGACGTTCGTCATCGCGGACGTTTCACAGCCTATTATAGGCATCGACTTTCTGAAACATTTTGGCTTACTGGTCGATGCTCGCAATAACTCCCTAATCGACAATCTAACTAAAATATCTTCGAGAGGCAAATCACCTTCAACTAATCCTAGCTCCACAAATATTTCTATTCTGTCGGGAAACTCTAGTTTCGACCAGCTTCTCAAAAATTATCCTCAACTCACAAATCCATCCCACCTTCCGTCCAATCCTACATCTACTTCTGTTTTTCACCATATCGAAACTACGGGTCCCCCTGTGTTTTCCAAACCCCGACGTCTGTCACCGGAATTATTACGGGCAGCACGTCAGGAATTCGAATTTCTGCTTTCCCAAGGCATCATTCGGCCATCGAAGAGCCCTTGGGCTAGTCCCTTGCACATGGTTAGAAAAACAAACGGTGATTGGCGTCCTTGTGGCGATTACCGCAGACTCAATGCCGTAACCGTTCCGGACCGGTACCCTGTACCACACATTCAAGATTGTACGCAACTCTTGCATAATAAGTCCATTTTTTCCACCCTTGATCTGGCCAGGGCTTACCAACAGATCCCTGTCCACCCAGATGACGTGCCAAAGACCGCCGTCACCACTTCTTTTGGCTTGTGCGAATTTGTATTCACTCCTTTCGGTCTTCGAAACGCGGGACAAACGTTTCAGCGTTTCATCCATCAAGTCCTTGTTGGCCTTGATTTCTGTGTGCCATATTTCGATGACATTCTCATCGCCTCTTCCTCCTCTGAAGAGCATAGTTATCACCTCCAACAAGTTTTTGACAGCCTCAAACAATACAACCTTAAACTGAACCATGCCAAATGCGTCCTTGGTAAACCTTTTGTAACCTTTCTGGGCTGTAAAATTTCATCTTCCGGTATTGAACTCTTACCTGAGAAAACGCAACAAATTACTAACTTCCCAAAACCTGAGACCATTTCCCAGCTCCGCAGATTCCTGGCCATAATAAATTTTTATAGGCGTTTCATGGTACACGCCGCGCATACTCAAGCGCTCTTGAATGAGTTCTTGAAAGAATGATAAACGTCCTCATGGACGGACGAAGCGCTTGCTGCATTTAATAAATGCAAGGCTGATCTCTCACAGGCAGTCCCCCTCGGTTTCCACTCTCCCGGGCAGCAACTCTCTCTAATGGTTGACGCATCCGATTCTGCCATCGGAACGGCCCTGCATGCAAAAACCACTTTGGGACTCCAGCCTCTTTCTTTCTTCTCACGAAAGTTAACGAACACTGAGCGGAAGTATAGTACCTATGATAGGGAATTGCTAGCTATCTACTCAGCGATTAAGCACTTTCGACACACTCTCGAAGGTCAGTCCTTTATAGTTTTTACCGATCATAGGCCCTTAACGCATGCCTTTACTAAGAACTCCGATTCTTGCTCGCCCCGTCAGTTGAGGCACCTCGACTTCATAGCGCAGTTTACTACAGACATTCGCCATGTTCCAGGAAACAAGAATGTTGTTGCAGATACCTTGTCACGCCTGGACCACATTGCGAGTATCACCAGTTTCGACTTCACCGAACTCGCTAGGGCCCAGTCGCATGACCAGGAAATACAACGTCTTCTCTCTGGAGAGACGCATATGAGTCTGGTTCTTCAACCATTAAAACTTTCCAACGATCTGCAAATATTCTGCGATAGCAGTACCGGCAAAGTACGTCCTTTCGTCCCAAAGGCGTGCCGAGAACGTCTGTTCCACTCCCTGCATGGACTCTCTCACCCTGGAGTACGAGCAACCAAGAAGCTCATTTCAGAGCGTTATGTGTGGCCATCAGTGGCGAAAGACATCACAGCATGGACTCGTACCTGCTTGAGCTGTCAACGCTCAAAGGTACATAAGCACACACGCAGCCCCCTGCAGCAATTTTCTCCGCCATCTCATCGCTTCGATCACGTACATCTTGATTTGGTGGGCCCACTTCCGCCTTCGGAGGGATTCACTTACTTGCTTAAGTGCGTGGATCGGTATACTCGATGGCCGGAGACGATCCCGATAACGGACATCTCGTCCGAGACAGTAGCACGCGCTTTCATCAGTCAGAGAGTTTCCCGTTTTGGAACCCCTTCCGTCATCACCACCGATCAAGGACGCCAGTTTCAAGCACATCTTTTCTCTGCTCTGATGTCACTACTAGGCACGAGGCACATCCGCACCTCGCCGTACCATCCAGCGGGCAACGGGCTAGTTGAGCGTTTTCACCGCTCACTTAAACAGGCCCTTAGATGTCACTCAAACAACCGGTGGACTGAGACTCTCCCATTAGTCCTCCTGGGACTGCGCTCCTCGTTCAAGGAAGACCTCCAGTGCACAAGTGCGGAGCTTGTATCCGCAGGCTCTGCTCTCCGCCTCCCTGCAGATTTTCTCCATCCATCCCCATACCCTGCAGTCGAACCATCCGAGTTCGTCCAACATCTCCGTAGCTTAATGCAGAGTCTCTCACCAACTCCCACTTCTGCTCACCACAATCCGACCACCTTCGTGCACCCTTCTCTCGAATCGTGCTCTCATGTCTTTGTGTGCTATGATGGGATCCGGCGCTCACTACAGCATCCGTACAACGGACCCTTCAAGGTTATGGACAGAACGGCTAAATATTACACATTGCTTATGAATGGTAAGAATTGTGTTATTGGCCTTGACCGTTTAAAGTCAGCATTCCTCACCACCAGCGACTCCCTGACGTCGCAGCTTCCTGTGTTGAATCCAAATGATCCAGTCACGACTAGCGTACCTACTCCTACAACTGTTACGAGAGCTTCGCCCTCGCCGACTCCAATAACGACTCCAGTTCCAGTGTCAACGCGTTCTGGTCGACGGGTTCGGTTTAACCCCCGTTACTTGTAACCCTCAGTACCTACGGTACTTGGGGGGGAATACTGTGGCAACCCAACTCGCAGACAGCTTCGACATCGCGTTCTGCGCATCTGGTTCGCGCAGGATTAGGGATTGCCACGGACATTGGAACACCGATCTTCACTACTTCACTTTTCCGTACTAGCGTGGTACGTACGCTTCTCCGATCCGAATCCACTGCGATGAACTACGAGCCGGGTTTCGTAACTGTAAATTTATGTTATGTGTCAACTTTTAAATAAAAGAACATGTTAAGTTCTAATTGTTCTCATACCTTCTGATGTCCGTAATATGGGAATAATAGTTCCCATAACACAATAATCTTGATGAACACAATAATCTTTAACCAGTAATTTCAATTCTTAGCATCTCTGTATCAAAACTACCCAATTACTTTTTTGTCTAGTTTTACAGAGTTTTGCGACCTTAACAAGAACCGGTATAGAAGTGTGTAAAAGACAATATAGTCAATATTATGTAACTCTTTATAAAACTTCAGGCAGCAAGTGACTACCATAAATTAGTTACCTTTAATCATGACTTTGGACGTTCTAAGATCTGCTTTTCACGAAATGTTTATCCAATACAATTTGAATTGAAATTACAGAGCAATCAAAATACCTGGGTGAAACTTTTCACAGCAGTCATAATAGTTTTTGCTGAAACATAAACATGTCGAAACATGTTTCAACACAGAAACGATAGAAATAATAACAATTATTTACTCCGGTTAAGAGATGTACGACAAAATCAGCAGGAAAACTTTTGGCACCCACAACAGAGGAAAATTAACTGAATTTAAAATGACACCTCAATAAAGTAGTGTGAAAGAAAATAATATTTTTCTATTCAGTCATAACGTTAAAATTTTCAATACCCAGCCGTAATTTGAAACAATTCTTACTTTTTCCATTAAGTAACACGTAGTTTCAAAATTGTTTCTGACAGCTGCTTTAAGGAAATGCGACTGAATTAGAAACAGAAGTTTATTCCGAGATGAATATAATAATATATTTATAGGTTTTTTTCCCGTTACACTTGTACAATTGAAAAACTAACAATTTACGTAATCTCATTTCTATTCATTCGTCTACGATTTGCATTTCGACAATCATTTTTATATTTCTTTCTGAAGGGACTTCGAAATGTAAAATAATACTTCATCAAAAACAGTATCCTGTTTATTTTCTTGATTAGGAATTGGTAAAATTCCCAGTTAAAATGTAAATTTATTATATAAGGTAAAAGAGAACTCAACCAAGTTGAATTTTTGTTTTCAAAACAAATTTCTTGAAATTCGGTAGCATTAGGAGTGACAACTAATGAAACCTATGTAATTACAGCTTGCCCTTTATCTACGGGCTTACACATTGAGGAATTTAATTTCTCAAAGTAGTGGAAAATTAATTAACGTTTAGGATAATATTCTGTAGTAATGTACAATCGAGTATTATGTTAACGTAAGGGGATAGGCGTACAGCTGAGTTCTATGATCTATTGTAGGAACATAGTTTTTCATAAAACAGTAGTTGTGATAGTGTATAATGTCAAATATTGAGCCCATATTAAGAAGCCAGTGTTTCCAAGTGGCTAAAATACTTTTGCCAAGTGGCTAAAGTACTTTTGCATAAACTATTTCTTCACTAAACGTTTGCATCTCTGCTCTAAGGATTGAACCTAGGAAATCTAAATTCGAAATATTTTACTCTATTAAAATTTTATATTATTTACTTAATTCCTGTAAATAATTACCGTGCTTTAAAGTACTTAATTATCCAAACGGGGGATTATTGAATATAATAGTCTGCATATAATAATATGCAAATACGTTGATTTTAATAATAAGCTACTCCATACCTCTTAGTAATACAGGGTCTGTCCAGAAAGTAATGAGATTGATTCCATAAACTTAATTTATTTGAAGATAATTTTACAGACACTTAATATTCTTCAAAATAGCCTTCTCCTGAATTAATACACCGTTGCCAACGACTCTGCCACCCATTGATGTCCGCCTGGAAGTCTTCAACTGGAATGCTGTTCAGAACGCATGTTACGTTTTTCTGAAAGTTCTCCAGATTGTCAACACGATGATCTTTTAAGCTGGATTTTAACCGAGGAAATAGAAAAAAGTCCGGTGGGGACAGATCGGGGCTATAGAGGGGTTGGGACAGCTTTGCGACGTTTTGTTTTGCCATCAACTGAGTCACTTTGAAGGATGTGTGGACCGGAGCATTATCGTGGTGCTGAATCCAATTGCTTGTGACCTACGGGCGGACGCGGACGATTCGATTCCTCAACCTTTTGTAAGTCTCAACGTCTCCGCAATCATTCAGATACTTATCCGACGACCATAGTCCAAAAGCACTTTAATTTTAGCCACATTGTATAAAGTTCGAGAACTTGATGGACACCCAGTGCATTGTTCGTTATCGACGTCCTCTCTTACTTCTTTGAAGGCTTTGTACCACCTTAACACTTGAGCCTTGGACAAAGAATCCTTCCCGTAGATTTCTTGTAATATGGCAAGCGTCTCAGTAGCCGATTTGTTTAGCTTTACATAAAACTTTATGGTGTATCGCTGCTCGACACTTCGCTGCATTTTGAAAACCTGACGCCATTTTCAGACACATGTCTGCTTCACGGACGATCTGAGCTCTGCAAAGGGTCAAGGCCAACTGACTTCCGTCAGACTCTGTAGCTGACAGCCTCCACCACCAGCATCGCCCGGAAATTCTGCATCTTTGTCATTCTGCTTGGAGCGAAAAATTCAGTCTCATTACTTTCTGGACAGACCCTATATATCCCATAAGACGATAGATGTACGAAATAATTATCTAAACAAGTCTTTTAAAAAACAGTAAATATTATCCTAAAGTACTTTTGCATAAACTATTTATTTAGTAAACGTTTGCATCTCTGCTCTAAGGGTTGAACCTAGGAAAACTACATTCGAAATCGGGGCAAAGTAGCCCAGTTGGCAAGAGCAGCAAGCCAGTGATCTGAACGTCCCTGGTTCGATGCTCGTCGTTGCAAATCTACCGCTGTGTTCACTAATGGTGGCCGGGGCAAGTAAAATAGAACGTGTCTACAATGTCCTCCAAGTTCTCAAATTTACCTTTGGAGGTGCGGGGTCAAGTGTTCCGGTCTCGTCACTTGACTCGGTTCAAAATTGCGAAGCCGGTCATTTAGCCAAATCGGACTCCGACCCTTCTGGTACTAATTCAAAACAGGAGCCGTACCTTCATCGCTCATAGCCTTCGGGACTTGATCTGATGTCTACTGTCGGTCAAGGGGCATAAGCGACAACAACATATTCGAAATATTTTACTCCAGTAAAATTTGATATTATTTACTCAATTCCTGTAAATAATTACCGTGTATTAAAGTATTTAATTATTGAAACTGGGGATTATAACATTAATAATAGCACAGATCTATCTATCTATGAACGCTTTTTTCTTTTTGTTGCCATATTCAAATGTACTTTGATTATCGCGTTTTAAAAATAAAATAAATTAAAATTAAGCTTTAATTGTTGAAATATTTTAATATTATATATTCCTCTCGATCAAAATATATGAAAATACTAGCTGAAGTACCCGACGATGCCCGGGATTTTAAGAATGTTTGTTGTTAACCAAAATCAATTTAAAAATTAACACAGTATAAATAACATAAAAAATATATGTGAAATGTTATACACGTCTCAGAATTTCAGCCTTTCATCATTTTAATACTAAAATCTGAAAAGTAAAAATGTCAAATTCTCTAATGTTTGTTAACCAAAATTAATTTAAAACTAAGCACAGTATAAATAACATAGAAAAAAAAACCTTGTGAAATCTATAAATATATAAATTTATAATAAACTCCTCAGAATTCAGCTAGAATTAGCCTTTCATCATTGGGGTAAAAAAAAGCTGCAATTACAGGTTCAGCAGAAATTTCCAATAGAACAATGATATGACTGCAGCGTTGCCTCTTAAAAAAATGAAGTGTTTGATTGAGGGCTGCAAACCATTCAACTCCTCTCCACATTTAACTCCTATAAACATCCTCTACATATTAAATTCCTTTTCTCTCCATAATAAACTCCTCAGAATTTTGGTATATTCAGCCTTTCATCATAGTACCACTAAAATCTGAAACATCCTCTCCAGAAATATAAATTTATTAATTTCAATAATTAAACACACACAAATATATAATTGCGCAAAAGTTTTTTAACCAACATTTGAATAATTCGTAAATGAAAAAGCATATGAAAATAAAGATAAGAACTTCCGGAATCGAAATTAATTACCCTTAATTTTTAATTAATAAAAAACCAACATAATATGAATAACAACGATAGTTGCTTAAAACCATATGAAAATAAAGCTATTATAAAGATGATAATAATAAAAAAAGCATAAGAAAATAATGCTCGAGCATGAAGTTAACGTTACGATATAAAGATAGTAATAATAATATAAACCGCGTGCATAAAATATTTAGCTTTTCAAGCGAAATAAATTGATTTTTAGAAAAAAACTACTTTTAATCGAGAAATTAAAATACATTGCACAAAATTTTAATTTTACCAACTTTCCACCCTACAATTTACACCCTACTTCTTTTAAATAGGATGTAAATATAAAGTTTTAACAGCCAATTGAATGCCAGTTAAAAATAATGTGTGCGCATGAAGTTAACGTTACGATATAGAGATAGTAATAAAAATCTATATATATATAAAACAGTTCCGTAACTGACTAACTGACTGATTGACTGACTGACATACAAAGTACAGACCAAACCGTTGAACCTAAAGGACTGAAATTTTGCATGGCGATTCTTCTTATAATGTAGGGATGCACTAAGAAAGATTTTTGAAAAATTCTTCTTAGATTTTTTTAAATTAAATTTTTAATCTGTTTTTGTAACTTTTTTCAAGTTTGCATTTAAAATAATAATTTGAGGGTTGTAAAATTTATATCACGAAAAACATTAAAAAAATATTACATTCAAAAAATATCATCTGTAGATAGAAAGGGGAGAGAAAATTTAAAGAAATGTAAATTTATAATGTACTCAGGGAATGTATTATTGTGGTTCTATATCAGAAAAATAATAAAATACATAAATCATAAAATAAAAAATATACATTAGCATATTGGGCACGAAGTTGCGTATCTTTCATGTAACATCAAACTCCCTTATTTTAATTCAAATGTTTAAAAAAATTTAAAAATAATAACATTTGAAAATTTCGCATAAGTTCATTTTGAAAAATTCATGTATTTCATATATATCTTATTTATTCTGCACTTTGTAAAAAAATAGAAATATGCCTGTCAAAAAACAGTAGTCAACTGCCCCAGAGCGCGCGTTGCAACGCTCTCATGTGTACATAGCCTAAAGGACTGAAATTTTGCATGGCGATTCTTCTTATAATGTAGGGGTGCACTAAGAAAGATTTTTTAAAAATTCTTCTTAGATTTTTTTAAATTAAATTTTTAATCTGTTTTTGTAACTTTTTTCAAGTTTTCATTTAAAATAATAATTTGAGGGTTGTAAAATTTATATCACGAAAAAGATCATAAAAATTCCTTTAAAATGAAATTCTTTTCGCATCTTTACCTCCATTTTCTAATTTTTGGTGAATTTTTAAAGATTAATTTTTACAATTTAATTTATTAAACGCTGATCATGTGATTTCTTTATCTGGTACTTTAAATAAATTTATCGTCACATAACAACGAAATAGACACACAAAAAATTAAAATAGTGGCGCCATCTACTGTACGCTTCTGAATCGAGAGTTGTTGGTTATTTATTAATTAAAAATATTGGAAAGTTCTTGTGGATCTGTAAATATACATGTGGTAACAGTTTTAAAATTTATAAATTATCAACCTACACAGGTGATAATTTATCCGGCGTTGCCCGGGATTTTAAGAATGTTTGTTAACCAAAATCAATTTAAAAACTAAACACAGTATAAATATCATAGAATAAAAAGCATGTGAAATGTTATACACATGAATAAAAAGAAAACCCAACATAAAAAACCATAAATTTACAATAATATCTTCAGAATTCAGCTAGATTTAGCGTTTCATCATTGGAGCAAAAAAACCCTGAAAAGTAAAGCATAAAATATATACATTTATAATAAACCACTAAAAGCTGAAAAGGAAAAATGTCAAATTGTCTTTAGGAAAGTAAAGCTGAAAAGTAAAAATGTCAAATTGTCGAATGTTTGTTAACCAAAATCAATTTAAAAACTAAATACAGTATAAATAACATAGAAAAGATTTAGCCTTTATCATTGGAGCAAAAATTCCTGAAAAGTAAAACATAAAATACATAAATTTATAATAAACCTACCAAAATCCATTAAAAAAATAAACACAGTATAAATAACATAGAAAAAAAAGTATACGAAATGTTATACACATTAATAATATGAAAAATAAAATAAAATAAAAATAATAAGTTTTAAAAATAATAAAATAAAATAAAAATAATTAAAAAAAATAATAAATAAAAATAATAATAATAATAATTTAAAAAATAATAAAATAAAAGCTGAAACAAAAAAGCCTCCATAAAAAAGCTGAAAATACAGGTTTAGCAAAATCTGTACGATCCGTATTCGAACCCGCGTCATGTTGCATAGTAAATTAACGCTCTTACCGAATGCGCCACAATAACATGCTGGTGTATTGTGTAAATAGGAGAATATTTGTATTAAAATTACTGGAAAGTTGCTATGGGTTGGTGAATATACATGTATTATGGAGTAAGAGGAGTTTTAAGTTAGAAATAAGTTAGCAGGATAGAAGCTTAGTCTTTAACTCTTCAATAGACACAAAGACATAAGCGAGGGGGGTTGCAGTAGCGATTAAAAATGATCTTGTGACACTTAGCGTGGTTGATTCGAATTTTCCATCGCGTGTGATAGTGTCAATATGCCGTTGGATCCGATTTATTTTAGAGTATAAAATCTGACTTGAAAGATTATTATTTTCATTTATTATTCTGGTTTAATATATAACTTGAAACTTTTTGATTTTATTTATTTTTATCTTTTCGCTCGCTGTTTGCCAGCTAAGCCTAACGTGGACGCCATATTCAGAGTGGTGATTCCACAAAGTGTAACATCTTACATTTAGTTTCAAAATTTTTGGTTTTTTATTAATTAAAAATCAACGGTAATTAATTTCGATTTTTGAAGTTCTTCAGACCCTCGGCTGTTTTTAAAGACGCCTGTATGTAAAATTTCACGATCGTTGCTCCTAAACTGTGGATTTCTATACAATTACAGAGATACAAACATTCATTTTTATATATTACATTTTTCAACTTGTAACATCTTTAAATGAAAAATACCGAACACCTCAATGGTTTTTTGGGGCCCATGTTCATTTATGAATTAAAATTATGAAACAACTATGTTAAATTTTTACACCGCATTTAATGAAAAATTTACTTACAGCGCAATGTATTGCATTTAAAATGAATGTTCAAAAATATAAAAATCATTATATTGAAAAAAAAGCTTCACTTTTTTTTTATAAACACTTAAAACCAATATGTCATTCTTATTTCATACTGTTTCAATTTTTACAATAGTTAAGTTTGATACTGTTAACAGACAGAATTTAATATTTCATAATTAATAGAGGAGAAGGTCCTAATATAAGCTAGTGTCTAAATACGGGCTAGGTGTTGAATTATATACAAGAAGGTTCTGCCACCTGGCAGTGAGGTTATCAAACAATCACATTTTGGTAAGGAAGAAGTTATTAAACAGACATATTTGCCGTTTACCTATAAAGCAGTCGCCATTCTTTATGAAAATCACATATCTTTAGACTTCGAAGCTTTATCAGGTTAGTGTATTCGAATTTCTGTACATTTTAATCGTTAACTAGTACATGTTTTGATGTTACCATGTTACTGATAAGGTAGTAAGCTACGTTTTGAGATAATTAATCAAGGGATATCTTTAACTGATAATGGTTGCCTTTCAGTAAAAGATGAACATACTATTGGTCTAAATATGGGCTAGCAGAATCGGTCTAAATACGGGCTAGCCCATATTTAGACCATTTTCTCACCTATCAGATATCTTTTTATAATTTTTCGGCTTTTTCTTCTAAATCTAAAGTATTTTTTAAAATTACATATTTTTAAAAACTATCTTTGAGTGTTTGATTATTTTATTTATTTTTTATATTTGTTTTTACACAAATGTTATAGGTAGCCCATATTTAGACCACCATTTATAAAACTACAAATTTCCCGACTTTTGCAACAAAATTTATTGTAAAATTCACAGAATGTTGTAACTTTTTTTCCACCCTATCTTGATCCTTACATGTTTTAGGTTGTATTAACATATTAACATCTTGAAAAAAATGAACATATAGCTGGCCTGACCTCAAAATGAAAAATGTAGCCCATATTTGGACCTTCTCCTCTACATGTAACCGTATTAAGTAAATTGATGCTATTATACGGAGTTCAGATTTTATTTAATATTTATTAAAAAAATTGCATTTTAAATGGATTATAATAGTGCTGATATTTCGGAATTTTAAATAATTAAAAATGTGTATAATTTTAATAAAAGAAAGTAGAGAAGCTATTAAGTATACAAATAATATTGATTTTGCACATGGAAATTGATAAAAATTTAAATTAACACGTTATTTTTGACGGGCTAACCACTAGTTGAATATAATTGTCTTCATATAATAATCTGAAAAATCGTTGATTTTAATAACTGCCACTCCATACCGCCTAGTAATATGGCCCATACGACGATATGTGTACGAAAAAATCCTACTATAAGTCTTGATCCTTAGTAAATATTTACTGCTTGGTAATAACGGTAACAATCCATCCATGCAGTGTCGATACATAACAAAATAAGTGTGTTTCAAGATCAGTGTCCTGTATAGGATTGAAACATCTAAGTAGGAGGAACGATATTAAATGTTGCAGAGCAACAATTAGTTATAATGAAAACTAATCTAGTGGGACACAAAGGAACAGAAAGAGAGTTTAGACATAATGTTCATTACTTTCATCCATTTGATGGAACCAGGAAGGTCGTAATTGATGATGCATCGTTTCTAAATCGTACTAGAGGTCAGGAGATCAGGCTGAAGAGATGAAAACACACAAAATGTTACGCAGATATGAGATAATTCTTAAGTTATGAAAGTGCTGTTATGAAAGAATTCAACGTAAGACTTAGTCATCCCCGTATTGAGTCATAATGAATCCGAGATGCCACACTCATTCAAACGTGCTTCGATCACCATCTCTTCATATAACTTTGTTTATATACTTACGTGTGCAAGTGTCTGTCTATCTGTCTGGCTATCTTTCTGTACTAATATCTTTATCAGTGTATATTTACACAATATCAATGTTGAGGAAAATGTGATAGAACAAACAGTTTGAACATTTGTAAGAATATTTGCTACAAGGGACAATAGTTGCAATAAGAATTAAAAAAAGAAAGAAATTGTGAAATCGAAAGGAAAAAAAATGATAATCATATATATATATTTCTTGGTACCTTAAGCGATTACCCGAACAACAGTGCACAAAGATTTTCAGTGAAGGACGCTTTTTAGCACTACCTGGTTACACAGATAACCCACAACTCGAAAGAAGAAAAAAAAAAGCAGTGTAAAACACTTGAGAAGTATCAAATACAATCCATATTTCATTTTTCTAAACTTTTTGTTTTTTAATTTTGTAAAAATTTTTGCTTGCTATGTAATTTGCTCGAGAGCTAAAAAATTAATTTTTACTAATTTAAGTTTTCCGATTTTCATCCTATCGGACATTCTCGCTTTGTGATCCCACTTCATCAATTGGAACTTTTTCTAATATTATGTCGACTCATCGATAATTTCACTTACAGTCGGCCTTTTGACCATCTGAGCAGTCATTATGTTTTTATCTCATCTCTCCCAGCAAGAGAAGAAGCCAATATCCCCCGAGCTAACATAAGGCTCCTGAAGAGGAGATTTCAAGTGCAAGCTACCATACCACCACCACCAGCAATTAAACTACTCTTTTAGTCTTTTATAAATTTGCACTGCAATATTCTCCACGATCAACAAATATTCAGGAACAATCATGTTGAACAGTTATACATATCAAGGATCATAATATATCAGTGATAATCTATATATATATAACAGTTCCGTAGCTGACTGACATATAACGCACAGACAAAACCGCAGGACCTAAAGGGCTGAAATTTTGCATGGCGATTCTTCTTATAGTGTAGGGTGTCACTAAGAGAGATTGTTGAAAAATTCTTCTTAGATGTTTTAAAATTAAATTTTTAAGCTGAGTTTGTAGCATTATATAAAGTTTGCATTTAAAATAATAATCCGAGGGTTATACAATTTATATCACTAGAAAGATCCTAAAAAGTCATTTAAAATGAAATTGTTTTCGAATCTTTACTTTCATTTTCTGATTTTTGTGAATTTTTAAAGATTAATTTTTAGAATTTAATTTATTAATTGCTGCTCACGTCGTTTATTTTTTTGTGATACTTTAAACTAATTTTGCATCACGTGCATAACAACGAAATAGACAAAAAAAAAATTTCTTGCTAATGCGGCAGATGATTGGAAATTTAAAAAAAAAATTATTAAAATATAGTAGAAGAAATGTTCCTCAAACTGTACTATATTAACTGTACTATATTCTTTAGTATGTTCTATTAGTTTTAATTTGAATATTTTCTTATACATTATTTTGTCTATAAAATATCCGTTACGATTTTTTTATAAATATATTTTTTCGTTATTTTACATCAATTGCATACATTGATCGTTGTATTTAATTTGAATGTACTCCGTAGCGAAGTACGGGTTTTCAGCTAGTAGGGGAACCCGGGGTAGAATGGGGTACGAAGTTGAAAATGTGCTTTAAAAATATAAAAGGGCTAATTAAGACAGCTGCAAATTTTTCTATGAATACATTATAATGTAATAATCACAAATTTACTATAATATTGTAAGAAAATAAAAGAACAATATTTTTTTTCAATGACAGAAAATTATGTTATTTGGGACAATTAATTATAAAAACATATTAACTAGTGGAAATGCAGAAAATATAAGTTTTCTCTATATTTATTTAGCTTTAAGTGATTATAAAGGTTTAATTATGGTTATGGTTTTCATTGATCGTGTCCTTTTCTTAAACCTATTTCTAAAATTCACACACTAGGATAGCCTCTTCATCTTCGCTCTATATTGCCACACAGGAATTGTGTGCCCATTTTTTTCACATGGAATAAGCGACCCCACCTTCAACTTACTTTGAGTAAAATTCAACGCAATATAAACACTCGAAGTCAGAACAATCCCCAGAATCACTGTCTTTAGTTTTGGGTTCTCTCTTCAACTCCTTCTTTTTTACATTTATCTTCAGGCATTTTCCATGTTTTTTTCATTCTTAATTTTATTCTCTTTCTTAAATATTTTTATCCTTGCTCTTTCTTCTTTAGCAAAGTTCTTTTCTTCTTTTCCCTTAATAGCGGCTTCTAACTCTTTTTTGCCTATGGAATCTGTTAAGACAGCGGTTTTCCCCCTCTTCTTATTCGTCCTTTTCGCGTTTTCTATAACTTTTGGAATAGGCATTCGAATTTCAGGTGAAACATGAAATGAAGAGGCCCTGTTGTCAATTGTCATCCAAGAGCAGCCAGAAGTGGCACAATTCGCGTCATCAAATCGGACCTTCTTGACAGGCGTGCCATCATTAGAGTTCGCTCATGACCTCACCAGCTTTATCCTCCAACTTGATATGCATGTGTTTTTTTAACGGGTGTGCTAGGCGAAGGCAATTCCAATTGTTCAGCTCCGGATGCTATCACCTCTTCATTTGAAGGCCTACCAAGTCCGATGTCAATTGTATCTGCTGGGAGAAAATCGGCGTCGGTGAATATGGATGGGTCAGTTGGTCATATTCCTGTAGCTTGGAAACCATTATTAGCTGTTTTCATTGTTGCGCTTTGGAAAAATGCTGATCCAAAAATCGTTGAAATTTGAAAGAGAGTTACGACGTTCCCTGGGTTGCTCCGTAGCCATTTTAAACGCTCATTGCTGTAAAGAAGACTTAAAGGCATCATAAAAGAAACATCAAGTGGCTTAAGTCTGTGAGAGCAATGTGATGGTAGAGATAGCAACGAAACGTCACTCTCCCTCGCGTAGTCTATAACCTCAAGGTTCTTTGTATGTGTTGAGTGGCCATGTAATATAAGAAGAACCGGGAAGCCTTTTGATGCCTTAGAAAATTCCACAAATTTTCGAAACCATACAAGAAATGACTCAGCAGTCATCCATCTAGTGCTGTGCACCTCAGACCAACTTCCTGGTTGCAATCCTAACTCAAATTCTTTCTGCTTCTTCTTTCGAGGAAAAATGAGCATCGGGGTCATGTAAGCTCCGCTTGCGACATACAAATAAGGCAGGTTACAGTTTCGTCCTATCTGCGGATGTTAATGATCCCTTGCAAGCTATGATCTTTGATTGGTTTTTAGTGTTCACTGAAATGCCCGTTTCATCGCAATTAAATATTTGAGAAGCCGTTAGTTTGTGCTTGTCGAGTAAGTTAATTAGCAATCAAAAAAACTATCGACAGCTACTTTATTAAAGCCCATAGCTCTTGCCCCAGATGTTGCTTCGGCTTTGCGAACAGATAAAGTAGGATGTCTCTTAAGGAATCAATTACCCATTCTTGGTCTGCGACTTCATTTTTAAATCTATGATCAATGCCATTTCTTACTGCCAACTGATAAGCTAAGCTACGCAAGTCCTTCATTGTTATACCGAGTAACTTAGCCTCCATAGTTTTTAAATAGTTAACGAGCACAAGTTCCTGCTCTTCTGCAAATATGTTTTTCAATTTTCCAGGCGTTTTATCAATCTTGTAGTCAGGGTTTGCCTTTCTTTTTTTAACGTATTTTTCCAGAGTAGACTGGGGAACATCAAATTGGTTCAAAGCCTTCAAATACCCAGATTTTCCAGAAATAACCGCCTCGACAGCATTGTTCATTGCCTCAGTAGACCATTGTAAGTGATTGTTTATAAAATTATTGGGATTGGGAGTTTATTTTATTATTATTTTATTAAATAATTATATTAATTATGATTTTGATTTAGTAACTTATTGGTTCATGATTGTGGCTAGTACATTGATGTGCTTCCCAAATAATGGAAATAACTCTGGTTATATTGACAAATCA
Organism: Dolomedes plantarius; assembly: GCA_907164885.2. Lineage (NCBI taxonomy): Eukaryota > Metazoa > Arthropoda > Arachnida > Araneae > Dolomedidae > Dolomedes > Dolomedes plantarius. The sequence continues at coordinate 146,272,235 of OU015491.1, read as the reverse complement.
ATTTATTGAATATTAACACACATGAATAATACACTCCAAAATTACTCAATATTTCCTCCGGCATTTACACATTATTCATAACTTCATTCCTACTAAATTAATTCTTTACGACACCTATGTTTGATTCATTTACTTATTATAACAATATTTCATACTGCATCTATACATATTATTTTCAACTTTACTCCTACTAAATTAATTCATATATATATGCAAACATTATATTAAATTGTTTGTACGAATTATCGGTCAATTCCTCAACATATTATATTCAAAAACTATACTCATCGCGCTCTATCTTAATTATTATGGCTACACACTGAGAAGCAATGATAACAATATAAAAAGGAAATGCAAAGTCGGTACCTCGGAAGATGACTGTGGAATCCCTCTGGGCAGCTGGCACTCGTAATGATGAATTTTGTCGTATTTATCATCGCCTGGAACTAGGGCACTTTCTTGTCTGGAATACGGCTCCGTCGCTGATTGCAGACACTCGGCATGGGACACTGGGCGCTCGACAACTTCTATCTCCAAACTTTTAATGCACTCGAATACGGCTCCGTCGCTCATTGCAGACACTCCGCACGGGACACTTGGGCACTGTCAGCATCGGTTCACTAACTTTTACAGCTCTTTCCTCATACGTCTATATGCCTTGACACCACTTCTACCTCTCACAAACTTCTGACTGACTCTCACTTCTCAGGTTATCTCTCTGCCTTCACACTATTTTTTATTTCATATATTTTTTTACTAATGTCTCCGCCTCTTATAATTTCCATTGGTTATCTGGAAATTATCATGCCATCGCCATTCGTCCGTGCTGCCTCTCCTCAATCCCCTTTTACCAATGCGCATCGAGGGCGGGATTTATAAATTCTCCCTCAATTTTAACTTTTTCCCATGCTTCGGCTTCAAGCAGGGTGGGCTGTTTTATAGCCATCATAAATTTTCTTTTATTCTCTTCTTGCAACTCACTCTCTTCAACTTTTATCTTCTATTTATTGCTACAAACACAAACTCTAAATTTCGTTCCGGTCTATGGCTTTCTTCCCTTCTCTTTTATTGCCCTGTTTCTTTCTTGCATTTAACAATTATTTTATTTTATTTTGTAGTTTTCAATGCTCCTGCCTCTAGCCGTGACACTACTGTCATGTCCCTATGACAACCATGATTGCCTATTTGTTTTTTCTTATAGTCTCTAACCATCTGAAATTGAAAGATAAAAAATTAGGGGCGTACTAAAAACGATCTGCCAATTAAAATCATTGCGGGGAAGAATGGGGTAGTACCCCATTCTGCCTCACTCGTTCTGCCCTACTCGTTCTGCCCCAGGGAATCGATTTAGGTGACGTAAGGTCACCCAAGAAAGATGCGTAAACAAATGTTTAACTATAGGTAACTAAAGACAATTTAATGTAATTCAAGTATGTACTAACTATAGTTGTAATGTAAACAAGTATGTATACCTTACCTTGGTTACAAAAGCATAAAAAATTACAGTACAGGAGCAAAAAATCACACAACGAAAACTGCACACACCAACGCTCGAGAAAACTATACTAAAATGGCTGTCGAAGTCGAGAAACAATACGTTGGTCTAGTTGTACTTATTGCCGGTGGCTGGCAGCACCTCCTTAACACCTAAAATCGTCGAACTTCATTCCGCCCCGAACCTTGTACTACCCAAGGTTCCCCTATATGATAAATGAGCAATATTTCTTTACTAGTAGTTTAGTTAAATTGGTAAACAAGTAGAATGTTCAAGAGACAGTACAAATGCTAAGAGGATCACTAATTTGGATGATGTCAGTGATACTTTTTTAACCCTTTTGGGGAAAAATGGCATTTGTATAAAGTTCTAGATGAAACCTATATATTTTGTTCCAAAGTCGCTAATGTATTTCAAAAATGTTTGTTTCCCGATTCTAAGGTTTCAAGGGAACGTGGAATTTTATTCTGAAAACTAAATTAAAATATTTCTATCTGCATATGAATCCTAATATATTCATACATTTTAAAAACTTCAGCCTACTTTCGTCTAAGTTTTCATGTTATCCGTAATATATACATTGCTTTAATAAAAATTTTATCAAGGGATTTTCGTACTGATTTTTAATCAGATAAAATGATATTTTTTTACCAGTTTACGTGCATTTATTTAAGTAAATTAGCAATAGAAATCGGAAATAAATTTTCACCTGCTTAAATTGGTAAGAAAGTGTTATCCGGTGTTGAATGAATGCCTAAAACTTTTCTAGGGGAAAAAGTTCAAAGAAAAAAAAAATCCCCAGAACAAAATTACGACAATAGCGGCAAATAAGAAATAAACGTGTCGTGAGCCAGCAATTGAACGGAACAAAGATTGATAATGACAGTAATTTCATTCGCTGTTTTCGGAGAACTGCAAATTGCCAGGAAACAGAAACACCCACCGATCAGGAAGTCATAAAACATGTGACAAAATTTGGTTGTTCCAAATATGTCAGCTGCAACTTCATCATTATAATAAGGTTAGCGAAATAATTTTAGCGCATACGTAGAAAGAAAATAGAAGGTAGAAATCATAATTAAAGTGACATATTATCAAAAATATTTGAAACAGTAGGGGAAAGGTGCACCTAATTTATTTGCTTATAACTACTATGTTACAAAACATTATTTTACTATTGTTACTACGAATAAACAATCTATATTTAAATATTTTAAGTTTCAGCTGATGCTGTTTATAAAATTAAGGAGTCAGTTCCGTCAATTTTTGTTTATTGAAAGTTCCATGGGACTCCGAAAGTTGTTAAAGGGGTACGTACCTTTTTTTAAAAGCAGATATATGGTGCAAAATAATTGTATTTTTCGATTGCTTAAAACATTAACATTTCAAAGAGTGCGTGTAAGACAGTATAAGTAAATAAAACAAATCTTAAAATTTAAATTTGCATAGTTAGAATTATGTTTTTGATAAAATATGTATACACAATAAGGACATTTAAAGATTATAGAGATTTATACGGATGTAAAAGATGTTGTTTGCACCATGTGATTTAAGCATTTAAGTTTGATATTTTTGCTATATTTTCCATTAGTCTATGTAAAAGTAATTATATGATAGAATTGGACATAAAAACATATTTTCCACCTTTAGATGTAATACTTTTTTACATTTATTCTACCAAACACACATATAACCAATATATAATTGCATTTACATTAAGTAAAATTACTTATTCAAGATATTAGAATTTGAAAGCGGCTACAGTAAATTTCTTATTTATAATCTATTTACATGAAAAATATTGCTTTTCATGATCACGCTTTGTCTACAGTCTGCTCGGTCATTTCAAGATTCAGGTAAATTATTTTCGAAACTGTCTTTGTGTCGCAATGGAATTACATATTCATGATAAGTGCTCTTGTTCTTTTTGTGTCACTAAAGTAATTTATCTAGAAGCAGTTCATGTCTTTTATTGACGAGTAATGTTATCACTGGCGTCACTTATTAAGTTATTACTTTTGTAGATGGATGTACAGGAGATTATCAAAAATAATGGGAACATGCACCGTTTTTCTATATCTTTTTACTAGCTGAAAACCCGCACTTCACCATGGAGTACGTTCAAATTAAATACAATGGTCAATGTATACAATTAATGCAAAAAAAAAAAAAATATATTTATAGTAAATACGACGACCAATGTATACATTTGATGTAAAAATATATATACATATATATTTATAAAAAAAATCGTAAGGGATATTTTTATACATAAAATAATGTAGAAGAAAATATTCAAATTAAGGGGGTCCAGGGCACAAAATTGTTCGAATTTTCGAAAATTTTTTTATTGCATTTAAAATTTTTGTGTTCTTTTGCGCTTAAAATGACGTTTAAATCATGTTTCTATCTTAATTAGAACAAGAGAAATTATTATTTTTTTTTCAACATTCTGATAGTAGCCAATAGTTATTTAAACCTGTAAGTGAGTTTTTCTGCATGATAGGTTTTTTCCCCATTTCTCGTCTTTAAATTGTTATAAGTCAAGAACCGTTAAAGATAAATGATTGAAACTTGTAACATGTCTTTTTCAACTATTTTACTTTATTTTTGATTCAGCAAATTTGAAAAAAATATTTACTTTGGAAAATATGATTTTTAAAAAATAAGTTACATAATTTTTATCGTAATTTTTAATCTAAACATTTATAATTTTTTTAAAAATTAATATTTTAAAAAATGGTGAATCAAAATTAAAATTTATATATTTCTGTTTAATTAAATGAAAAAATTTTGAAATTCGACAAATAATATTTCGAGTTATAACGATTTTAAATTACTCCACTTTTATTAAAACTTTTAAATTTTAAAATTTTTTAAAAACTTTTTGAGAAGTTTTATGGTGTGATTTTTTTTACAAATTATATGGTTAACCATCAGAAAAAAATTCAAAATTTTAACTCAATAAATAAATTTTTTTTCAAAATGTGCCCTGGACCCCCTTAAATGTAATAGGACATACTAAGGAATATAGTACAGTTAATATAGTACAGTTAATATAGTACATTTTGAGGATCATATATTTTACTGTATTTTAATATTTTTTTGTATAATGTCCAATCGTCTGCCGCATTAGTAAGAATATAAAAATCTCTTTTGTCTATTTAGTTGTTATGCACGTGACGATAAATTTATTTAAAGTACCAGAAAAATAAATCCCGTGATCAGCATTTAATAAATTAAATTCTAAAAATTAATCTTTAAAAATTCACCAAAAATCAGAAAATGGAGGTAAAGATCCGAAAAAGATTTCATTTCAAAGGAATTTTTATGATCTTTCTCGTGATATAAATTTTATAACCCTCGTATTATTATTTTAAATGCAAACTTAAAAAAAGTTACAAAAACAGCTTAAAAATTTAATTTAAAAAATCTAAGAAGAATTTTTTTTAAATCTTTCTTAGTGCACCCCTACACTGTAAGAAAAATCGTCATACAAAATTTCAGCTCTTTAGGTCCAGTCTGTGCGTTTGGTCTGTGCGTTGTATGTCAATGAGTCAGTCAGTTACGGAACTCTTTTATATTTATAGATTAAGAAACTGTAGGCTCATTTTCAGCTTACAAAATAGCATGAATTCTACGTGGGAAAGATGAATTAAATTCCTACGCACAGGATACTGGAACTTGTACTTTTTATCCTAAACTTCCTCTTCGAATGTTCATACAAATGCTGAATAACATTAAGGTCTATTGATAGAGGTGGCCTGGTTAGATGCCACCTCATCATCTTCATGCTCTTCAGAAAACTTGTTGATACCTCTCGAACGATATACGGTACATTATCTTCTAGAAACACGGACGGTTATTAGGGTATGACGCCTCTACTATGCGATGCACGAGATCCTCCATGGGGGATCTCGTAAGCATCCGAAGTCCCGCGATGCTGAAAAACAACCAAATGTCCTGGGGAATCCGAAGCGGCGATTATATTCCACAGCTTTTAAGCTCTATCACCGAGAAATCGGGGAAGTATGCCCCAGAAGGCGTTCGCCTATCATACACTCAAAATAGGCCAAAAAATGTTTAATAAAGGTAATTCAAATGCCCAATTTTTTTTGCGTTGTTGTTAGTTATGATTTGTTTACGCATAGTACCACGGTCATAAATACTAGCTTTATGCAGGTCCTGACGAACTGCTCCTAATAAAGAATACTGCAACCCGTATTTGACTTTGCTGTTTCCTGCTGCATTTTAGTCTGCACTTTAGCTGTACTTTAGATATTCGTTGTAGAATCTGTAAAAAAGTTCCAAATTTTCCTCATTGATTATTCCAGTGACTTCCTAGCAACACCTTTTGAAGCAACATCTTTTTTTTTTAATTTCCATACTGTGTCATCTTTCATGCTTTGCTTTGTGATACGCAAACATTTTTATCTCTTTAATTACAGTTGTGCTATAAACCTCCTGCCAATTATTATATCTTTCTGAAACTACAAAAATCTACCCTAAATCTTTTCGTCCGACGTTTATCTCGGTAATTCCAGAGAAGCTAATTCTGTATTTACTGTACTAATATTGGATAATTTCTTATACTCGCATTTCACCGAATGATACACCTCTGATTGCAGAGGATGGCATCGTCGTACTTTGTATACACTACTGTGCAAACGCGTATTTAAGCGTTGTTTCCGCTATTTTGATAACAACGTCTATTATTAAGTTCCAATGGAGATAGTATTTCTTTGATACATAATACAGTGTGCAGCAGAATGGATTCGCACTTTTCTGGAGATCACTGTTAAGGAAGTGGTAGGGGTTGGGTGGCGTGAGTTGTGGCAACAATTCGAGCAGATTTTCTAGTTCTTATTAGACACCGTGAGTTGGTCCGGTGAACATCGCAGTTTCGATATCGAGGCGTTCTTATAGAAAAGAAAATAAGATTATTCAACTGATGCCGTTCCTGATCGAAAAGGAATCCTGCGATGGGTTACAAATGGGAGAGCAAGTGGATTCTTCATTATTAAGGAAACCATGCAGTTGTCTTTGGAATTACAGAGCACCTGAGAATATGGAACGAGTCCGTTAGTCCACTATTCGTGAAGAAGTTGCCGCCATACCCCCAGAGATGACCAACAAAGTGGTGAAAATCTTTAGAAAATGGATTCGGGAGCGCATCGCAAGTAACGGGTGTCACCTGAGGGATGTTATTTTGAAAACCTAATGGAAAAAATCTAGATTATAAGCACTTCTCGAAAATTTAATGCCTTTTCTGTAAATAGTTTTGCTCGTTTTTTATTTCCCTTTAAAATGCGAGAGTCAGTTCTGCAGCACCCTGCATCATAGTAAAATCCCAAATTGTTTGTCAAGATATTCCCTCACTGGCATGTTTGCAATCTCAGTGATTCAACGATTTTAGATTAGTTTTTTAATGAAAAGTTTCCCTTCTTTCTAAAATTATCAACGAATTATTAATTTTAATGTGTTATTTTTTATGTGCAAAATGTTATAAAGCTATACATTTAAAATTTTCTAGTTAGGTTATTATAATTAATTATTTATTCTATCCCAAATCTAAATATTTGGTCCAGAATGAATGATTTAAATAATCATAAATTTTGGGCTACATATTTAAATAACAATAAAGAACCCAAGAAAAAGGATCAAATTACGTGAACAAATACAGGGTGTCCCAGTTAAACGTTTCAGAACTTCTACAAGTGGTAGGGTGTATCCTGGCGACTCGAAATCATATAGCAATGTGGGGTCGGTTTCCTGAAAAGCTTTCCTGAAGTGGTGACGTACACAGAAAACCATAAAGAAAGAGACTGTAAGTGGATAATCGTTTTAATAATAAATGTACATAAACAAAAGGTACAGAGGTCAAATTAAGTGTTCGAAGTTTTTCCCACCGACTGTAATGCAGACCTCAAATCTCCGGCGCGTGGAATTCCGAACATTCTGGAATAATCCAGGCTCATCTCGGATTTCTCCGGCCGCTACTGCGATTCTTGCAACCAGCTCCTCAGCATTGTCAACGGGGGTGTCATAAACCCGTGTTTTCATATGTCCCCATAAATAAAAATCAAGACATGATAGGTCTGGTGACCGAGCAGGACAACGCACGAAACCACCACGTCCGATCCACTGTTGGCCAAATCTGACGTCTAAGAAGTTACGGCGGCTGCCACACTGCAATCTGCAGCCCCGTACACCAAGTGCATGTCGGCTAAATCTGCGTTCGTATAATTAGCTATCCTACTAACTCTGAGTCCTTGTGCGAAATGACGAATCCCTGCACGAACGCTCGGAACTTACCCGCAACGCCATCTACCGCTTCAGGAAAGCATTTCCGACCCCACATTGCTATACGATTTCGAGTCATCAGGATGCACCCTACCCTTCGTAGAAGATCTGAAACGTTTAACTGGGACACCCTGTATATGACACTAACTGTAGAAAAAAATGACAAAAATCTGTAAGTAGCTTTTCAAGCAAGAAAATACAATTTCTGTGGAAATAATTGAAACCAAAAATTAAAAAAGCAAAATAAATAATAAAAAAAATCGATCGACCTCTTTATCAGGAGGCTTAACCGAGTTGGTCATCTCAACAGGAATCTTTCTGATGGGATGCAGGTCAAGCTAAAAAATATGCAAAGACCTTAAGATCCCCACATTCAAGAGCACTATATAAATTGAAATCACAACACAATACAAAAACATTTATTTACAAGCTAACTTACCAATACCCCGATCAAAAGGAATGAGACTGAAGAATTGAAGAAGAGGATATTTATCCTCAAAAATTAGTCGCTTTGTGAAATGCTTTCGAGAAAACTGCTATATTTGATAAAAGATCTAACTTTATCTCTTCCATATTTAAGAGTTTCCAATTCATCTTATCTCATTGGATTAAAGATAATTGTGGAATTTTATATTAGATTACATTTATCATTTAAATTCAGTTAAACAGACATCTTCATCTAGAATAACATTTATGATCCTTTGCATATTTTGCACTTTAATTTCAATCTCTCCGAGGAAGTTTAATTATACTGGGAATGATAATGTTTATCGAGATGCCGACCACTTTCATTTGCATTGCAAGCAATCTTACTTGGATTAAAAGATAATTCTGTGAATGAAATTCAAGAATTAATCAAATCAAATGCATTAGGAAATAAACTGTTCTTAAAATGATTGACTTAAATCTAATTTTCCTGGAATTTCAGTTTTAAAGATTGCTAAATATACTAATAAGGGGATATTAGATAATGATGATAAATAAATAATTCATGTTAATTTTTTTAAAATTAAAGGGTCAGAGATACATAGCAGCATCTAATGCAACATTTATTGAAAAGTCTTCCCGTGCCAAAAATATTTAGTGTTGGATATTTGGGATGGATATTTGGGATAAATATTTGGGAGGATAGTTAGCAATGAATCAGATTGCAGATATACATGTTTGTATCAAATCTGAACTATACAGGAAAAACAAAGTTACATAAACATGTACATACTCATAAAATTGTTCATCTGTCTTCATTAGTAATAGTCCAGTCAATTTGTGCTCAAAAGGGGCCCTGGAGGGAAAATTTTGGGGTAGTTTTGATTTCTTCTTTTTTATATGTTTTTTGGGGTGCTGAATCCGAATCTGAGGTTTGTTAACAAAATTTCGTGACGCAACATTGAAAAAAATGCAAAAAAAGGTGAAAATTTTCATTTTTTGGCGGTTTTTTGCTTATAACTCGGAAACTATCAACTTTTTGTATATAATCTTATTTATCAAAATTAAAGTACATAAAATTTCCTACAAATTTCACTTATTAGGTTTTTTTCTCCGACGGACCGTTTGGTCTCAAGCGCTATTTAAAAATTGGTGTATTTCGGTTGGCTCCGTAAAAACCCACTTTTTACACTCCAAAACTTATCATTAAAGGCTGTCATTTAATTCCTCCTTCCAATACAATGTAGGATTTTCAAAATCACATTGTATTTAAATTCTGTGCAAATATAATTCCGTCTTGTACGTCTTTTCATGTTATTTATTCTCGGCGAGCCTCACCAAATGATTTTATAACTGCCCCGTTTGGTTTAAAAGCCCTCTTTCCTTCCATTCGATTCCTTCACAGACGATTCAAGGCCAACTACGTCACCGTGTACATGCGTACCCAATCAACACCCCCTATATCCGATATAGGGGTGTTGACCCAGTCTCAAGTCCCTTCATATTGTTCACGAGGTTTCCTCCCCTCCCCCCCTAAAAAAAACAAAAAATAAAAACACCGGCCATCCGATTCCTACCAGTGGCAGTGCGAAGGAAGTAAGTAGTTCAGTGTTAGAATCCAACGACAACACGATTCAAAAGTTATATTTACGCGTAGTGTTAAAAATGGCTTCAAATGTGTTCAAATGTCATTTATTTGTGATGAAGTGCTGGATAATAGCGTAGAGAAGGTGATAACGGTGTGGCAAAGAGGTTTGAAAACGTTTATCGAGTCAAAAAGAAGAGGAAGGATGGTGAGCATGTTCGGCTACGTGAAAAATCTGCACTTGATGTTCATGAGCGATGTCGTACAAACTACATTAATAAAAGAATGATTGCAGCTCATTTGAAGAAGGCGGAACAGGGTAGAGAGCAAGTCAAAAGACGTTCTACTGAAGCGCATTTCAATTTCAAAACTCATTGTTTTATGTGTGGCCTCGTCATAACACCTGACTTTATAGAACAACAAAGAAAAAAGAAAAACAATCGTAATATTGTGTATCAGGTCCGAATTTTGAAAGTCAAGGAAACTATCATAAAAGGGCAGAAGAACGTGGTGATGAGTATGGACAAGCCATAATCAAACGTCTTTTGCCTGTCTCAGACTTGGTGGTTTCTGATTGTCAGTATCATAGTTTATGCATGAGAAAATTGTACAATCGCCCAAAAATTCAAGAGAAGAGAAAAGGGGTCCATTCGCCAATCATGTTGAAGCAGCAATGAAATATGTCTACACTTATCTTGAGAATAGTGATGGAGAATGTCAGTTTACGCTAGACGAGTTGGTGGACCAAATCAAGGGTGATTATCGTCCTGACATAAAGACATTTAAAGCTCATCTACTCAAAAAATATGGAAGCGATATAATAATGACTTTTTCTCCAAACAAGTAGCTGGTAGTGTGTTTCAAAAACACAGGGTATAAAATTTTAAATGATGCTTGGTACCAGCAGGCTTTAAAAAATGAACAAGAGGAAAGACTCCGGATTATTAAGACGGCTGCTGCAATTGTTGTTGAGGATATCCGGAGCCAGGTTTATGAGACCGCACAGTACCCCTCACCTGATAAATGTTTGGAAGGAAATGAGGAACTCATTCCTGAAAGTCTCCGTACATTTATGGAAACAGATGTACTAAACAAAAAACGTAGGGACCATGATATGTGGAAGAAGAAGAACACAGCACTGGCTCATAGTCTTGTAGCAGCAGTGGAGGTCCAGATCATTCATTTCACCAGTCCTCGTAGGGTTGGAAGTGTTTCTGTACAAGAAGTACGGCTCAAGGAAATTAGTCGATGTGGTTTCCTGATTGAGATTTTGTTCGACTTACACAGAGGCTGTCCGCCTGGAAGCATCAGCTGTCAGCAGCGATCCGCTGAATGTTAACCAGCCATGCTATTCACAGCAAGTGTACGATAATTCTGATTTTAATGTACATACAATCGACGGATACAGCACCTTTCACGTCATGGGTTCATACTGAAGAACAGACTGAAGAAATACGCTTACATGATGCGGAAGGTATGTCTAATCTCACAATCTATTTCGTAATCACTCATCTCTCCTTAAGATATGATCACAAGTTGTTGTTTTCTCACCACCTCTTTCGTTTTCCAGATGAACAAGCTCCGACTCTGACGACAGAACAACCCGAACCTGTGCCAGGACTTGCCGCCTTCGAAGAACCTCAGCCAGAACCCTCTAAACGACAACGGCTCATATAATAATGTAATATATGATCATATGTATTGTAATACAATATAATAAAATGTAATAATTTTTCACGATTTTTCTTTGGAATTTCAACATTTTTGTAACAATTACAACTAATTTGTACAATTTCGAACTTCTTTAAATAACTTGAACATTATTTTATTTTTGAAAAAATTACCTGTACCTCTACATATACGATCTAAATAAGGTATGTGCAGAGAACTGGGACGAATTCACTAATTGACAGCCATTAATAATAAATTAGAATTTTGAAGTGGGAAAAGTGGGTTTTTGCGGAGACAGCCGAAATACGCCAATTTTCAAATAGCGCTTGAGCCCAAACGGTCCGTCGGAGAAAAAACCCGAAATAGTGAAATTTGTAGGAAATTTTATGTACTTTAATTTTGATACATAAAATTATATATGAAAAGTTCATAGTTTCCGAGTTATAAGCGAAAAACCGCCAAAAAAATGAAAATTTTTACCTTTTTTTGCATTTTCTTCAATGTTGCGTCACGAAATTTTGTTAACAAACCTCAGATTCCGATTCAGCACCCCAAAAAACATATAAAATGGAAGAAATCAAAACTACCCCAAAATTTTCCTCCGAAAAACACAATTTGACTGGACTATAACTACTACATAAAGAATTGAAACATGCCTAACATTTCTTGAAAGATGTGATTCAAATTGATAGTTTCAATTTTTTCATGTAATAGCTATTGACTATACACTCACAATGTTTTACTATCCATTCTGACTAATATAAGCTGTCAGGTTAAATTAGCAGCTACTTACTCTTATTATATTCTGAAAGGGTTTTCTGATGTCAAGGTTCTGATGAAAGGGTTTTCTGAAGTGTTTTCTGTTTGATATATATATATATATATATATATATATATATATATATATATATATATATATATATATATATATATATATATATATATATATATATATATATATATATATATATATATATATATATATATATATATATATATATATATATATATATATATATATATATATATATATATATATATATATATATATATATATATATATATATATATATATATATATATATATATATATATATATATATATAAATAAATAAAATTACTGGTGAAAGATTTAAATAACAAAATAGTAATGAATCTTTTTGCTTAAGATTTAATTTATGGTAACTTATTACCAAACAAAAAAAAAAGAAACATTCGTCAAAGAAACTTCATAAGAAATAATAATAATACAATACTTTTCAAATATATTTTATTTTCCTGATTTAAATGTAATATACGTCACAAGCGTTCTGCACAGGTTAAACAATATATAAGAATCGAAGCATTGAGCCAGAAAAACAGCCAGGCGAAATGCACTTCCAGTCAGTCTGTTCATTTAAACCTGAAATATAGAGTTTTACGACTACACTAAAGTATCTCCCATGATCGTAAAAAGCATGAGCTTTATATAGAGAGAGGACACAGTAGCAATAAAAGTGGAATTCCAGTCAGGAAGTTTGAAAGTTGCAGCAATTATGCTGCATGCGGAAGCTCTTCAATGCAGAAAAATAAAAATTGTAAGTGCTTAATGCATTTATCATCCATAAAATAAGGCTTGATTTTCATGCACGTTTATGCAGAGGAGTTTCCCATTCGTTAAATATTTAGCTGCTTTAATTGTAAATGTTTTAAGTTATGTTAACTTATTTAAACAAGCAATGAGTTTTTTTTATGATATGTACATATATGGTGTCTGAAACGTAGAGGAAATGAAATTATCTGCCTTTAATGTATAAGGAGATTTAAATTGACTCAGATATACTTTTTTAAATACTTCATAAAATTATGAATATGAGCACTTACGAACAGTTTATAGCCTTTTTCCCATACGTGTTATTATCTATGTTTATATTATTAATAATTAATGTATAATTTTCAAAATGAATTATTTGTCAGAAAAATTTAAAATATATCATTTATATCAAATTTTTAGCATCTTAAAAATGACAAAAAGGAAGAGTCATGCGTTATAACTTAAAGGTAACATTACGATCAGATTGTTAATAACAAACGATTCATTTCATTGCTTTGTAAAATTCTTAAAACGAACAAATTCAACCAGTCTATCGAGATATTAAACGTTTTGGACATCTTAGTAATATATTTGGCATATTATTTTTATGTCATAAAAGTTGAAATGAGTAAGGGGAGAAACCTTAAAATAAACATATGCATTTTATTTAACTATTGTTAGATATCCCATTAGATGTAGCTCATAAATTTTATTTAACCGTAAGTTTTCAATGGTGATCCCAAATGCGTACAAATATAGAAAATTAATCGCAGATGTATTTAACATTGGTTTTGGAGTTTAAAATTATAGATTTATGATTAAACTTATAATTTCAGAGCCATGTGTAAACTGTTACTAGCAATTAATAGGCATCAAATGAAAGACCCATGTGATTTCCCCCTTCCTCAATTTATTAAAATATTAATTTCAAAAATGCGGAATAAGACTCTTTAAAGTTATCAGGATTGCGATATGATAATTGGTAAAAATGTCAATGATATAGATAAAAGACTTTATAATTAAATCGTAATGATCTATTTTTTTGCATGATACCCTATATGGTAACTTATTAACAAATGGGGAAAAAGAAATATTTCTCCAACAAATGTGATAAGAAACAGAAAGTAATTCAAAGATATAGTTTAATCTGAATTTAATACATAATTACTGAATAATTATGGTAGGTGTTTAATAATATTTTATAACTGAAAAATTATGGTAATATATGGTTACATTTTTAGTCTTCTGTAAAAAAATCTAATTATAACCACTTTTAAAATTTGTAATATATTTTAATTAGAGAAAGAGTAAAATTTACTGTTTGAATTCCTTAAGAAAGAAGACAAAGAAACAATTGTTATCATTAAAATAATTCCGATGAAATTTCTAAGCATTTTAAACTTTAACATAACTTACCAAGTACACTGCTGGCCACCCAAATTGCAACACCAACAAAGACAAGAGATATCACAACAACATTTATTTTGTAGCTAACATGTTGACCAAGTATCAAATGATTAAATTTATAGACTTCTGTGATGTGTGGTTCCTGCCAAAATCAGTAGCCAGAGTAGCCGCCATTGTTGGAGATCACCGCTGCCACACGCCTCGGCATTGATTCAAAGAGACTTTAGATGAGTTCTTGGGGTAGAGAAGACCAAGCAGCTTCCACACCTTGCCAAAGTTGATCTGCTGTGGCATCTGGGGATGGAATCTGGGTCAATCGTAGAGCAACCATGGACCACATGTTTTCTATCGGCGAAAGATCCGGAGAGCGAGGCGGCCAGGGAAGCAGTTCAATCTGGCGATTGACGAAGAACCGTTGGACAGTGCGTGCCACGTGTGGTCGTGCATTATCCTGTTGAAATATGGCTGTGGGCAAGCCCTGAAGGTAAGGAAGGACAACTGGCTCCAACACCTCGGAGATGTAGCGCTGGCTGTTTAAAGTACGGGCAATGCGTACTAGAGGTGTGCGAGAGTGATATCCAATACCGCCCCATACCATAATACCCGGTGCAGGACCAGTGTGGCGGTGCATAACGCAGCTGTTCAGCATCCTCTCTTCACGGTGTCTCCAGACTCGAATGCGACCATCGTGGTGTTGCAGACAGAAGCGTGACTCGTCAGTAAAGACAATTTCATTCCATTCTGCCGTCCACATCCTTCTGTCATCGCACCATTGGCGGCGGAGACGTCTGTGGTTCTGCGTCAAGGGTAGACAAAGCAATGGACGTCTTGCGGACGGACCACTCTACTGTAAACGGCGTCGAATGGTACGCGCAGACACTGGATGATGCGTTACAGACTGCATGTGCTGTGCTATGGTTCGTGATGTGACTGAGCGATCCGTCACTGCCATGCGCACAATTTGCCTGTCATCAAGTGAAGTGGTGCGCTCAGGTGGATGCGATCGAACACGCCGGTCCGTCGTACCATCCTGCATCCAACGATCACATATCCGCATTACAGTTGTTTGGTTTCGTCCAACACGACTATCGATTTCCCTGAAAGATAATCCACAATCTCGGTAGGCCACTATCCTTCCTCTGTCGAACTCGGATACTTGATCAAAAGATGATCGCTGTTTTCGACGAGGCATAATTGATCGTTTTTTTGAAAAAAACACAAGAAAAACACAATTGCCGAACTTGAAATCGTCGAAATCTCGAAGCCTTAAATAGCGCTTTGAAGTGGCGCCACAGGCGCGCGTGATGTGCGTCTGCGCTGAAATTTTAATCATTTGCATATCTCACCTCCGCTAATGCATGCTGTAAATTTCATGTTATTTGCATGTTTCCTTCAAGGTGTTGCATTTACAGTGGCCAGCAGTGTATTTAAGACAGTGCCTAATTACTTAGTTAAATACCTTAATGTGAAATCATTAGAATTTTTTTCGAACAGGCATAAATGATCGTATGAAAGAAGTAAACATTTGCTTTCACTAATTAGAATTTAGTTCTGTTCTTTAATTGCCAAATCTGATTTAATATTTGCCTTGTTCCTTGTTCCAAAGCTATATATTTTCACGAATGGAATTTACATTTGATTTACTACATCTTACCATTGCTAATTACTGATGGAATAAATTAAAATAAAAATCCAACTATAACAATGATTAAATTAGTCGATAGATTTATGTTGCTTCTTTGTAACATGTAACCTACAGCGTAAAATATTTGTGTCAATTGTAAGTATATCACTTTAGGAGTATAAAAATTAAATATGCATGAAATGATGCGCCTTCGAATATGTAAAAATGTCATAAAAATATGAAAAGGTTAAGTCGATTGAAGGCTGTCATCATTACATTTATTTGATAAATTTGGAAACGAGGGCTGAAAGCTGCACGATAATTAAAGAACTGACCGGTCCTGTGAGATGTAACGTATTGAATAGTCTTACGGTGGCGGTCAACTTGGGGGGTTGATCGCCAGACAAGATTAAGGCCGTCTGCACACGGAGCAACTCAAAAGAAACTGATAACTGACTCAAATCACAAACCAATCCGTGATATGTCGCAACCTATGTAATTGAATGGAGTCACACACTGGTTACAAACCCGTCCGACGGGTTTGTAACCAGTTGCGTCGTGTGCGTGACTCCATTCAATTACATAGGTTGCGACACATCACGGATTGGTTTGTGATTTGAGTCAGTTATCAGTTTCTTTTGAGTTGCCCCGTGTGCAGACGGCCTAAAGCGAGGATATCGCTGGGGTTTGACATTATACGACAATGGACATTGTATTCGGATTTACGAGTGGCGTGAAGAAAAACACGGGCATCGTGGGAGGTTGTTGCAAGCTTGCTTTCCGTCGGGGGCGTACGACAGTTGAGCAGGGGTGGCAATTTAAATGATGGTGCAGTAAGACAAGCGAATGAGATGATGACAAGTTTCAGAATTGGTTAAAAAGAATTTAGAAGGGGGGGGGGCAAGGAAGAAAAATGGGCTTCAAAAAAATATAAATTGAGGAATTTGAAAAAACTCAAGAACTCTCTCTCTCTAGGCCTCTTTCTCGCAAGGGCTAGCTCTCTCGCTCTTGCCTTCTCTCGGAGATAGCCAATTCTACGATCTCAGGGAGAGAACTTTTTCTTGATTTTTGGCCTATCTGGTCGAAAACGGAATTCCCCGTTGCCTATTTAGATTGGTGTGCTACGACGTGGTGAAAATATTTTAAATGCCCCAAATAAAGTCTGTGCAGTGAAATATTGGTGTGTGTGCGCGAAGTGATTTAAAGGCAGCAACAAACTCCCCGGCCATAGAAGCAAGAGTTCCCCGGTCCACGTCAGAAGCAAATCTACAAGTGCACCGAAATACAACGTATCGAGTGAGTCCAAATAATTATTTTTTGTTAAGATCAGTCGGGTTCTTTTGGTAGAGGTTTTGATTTTGCTTTTAGAGTTTGGTTTACGAATAGGTGGGGAAATAGTTGATAGAAGAATTTAGTGGTATTAGATGTTTTGGTTAATTATTCTGTGCTCCCTTGCCTTGTTTTTAAAAGTAATCTTTTAGATTTATACTTTTTTAGTTGATGATTTGGTTGATGTATGGATAAGTGTTTTTCTACGAAAGTTTTTAAGATAAAATGTACAAATGTATAAAATTGTAAATAAATTAAATTTAAATTTAAATCAACTCTCTGTTTTAATTTGTTTTCAGTATTTATTAGTTTACTTGTTCGTCATTGCTAATTAGGTCCTGAACTAAGGGTTTTTAACAAATAATTTAAAACACAACGCACCCAACTACCCCTTAATAAATAATTAATGTATTTCCCAACTAATTCACTCCCGATAAAATAACTTTGGACGAGCAATACGACAATGCATATACTTTTTAGCAACAAACTTCAACAAATAAAATTTGTTTAAAAGAAAAATTCGTTTCAAATAAATTTTTTTTAATTCAAAGGTTTTTTTCATGACGTGATAATTTAAAGTTCGTTTTAAAAATTTACACGATGATCTTGCATTGTGCATCAAAATAGTTAAGCATTTTTATTGTTTAGTAAACTGTCCAACATAGACCAAATTTTCATGAGAATATTTTACGTTATTTCTTAAACTGCCTTTGAATTTATACAGGTTTTAAACGCTGTAAAGCATCTTGGCTTTAAGCTAATTTATGCGCATTATATTATGAAAATAGCTCATTTAACAAAGATCTTTTTTTATAAAATATCTTAGAAAAGTTGTCGGGCACATGTCTTTCACTCAGGTACTGTACTTAAATCCACATTATACAAACATAGAACAAATTCCCTTTGCATATAAAACTTATAATTTTACCTAACTACACTTTAGTTGCCTTTTTCAAAGATATTACATTCATAAACTGAATATAAAAAAAGATAATTCATATTTACGACAAATAACGCGATTAGACACTTTATGTTCTCTTAAACATAAATAGAAAAAAAAACTATTTTTTGGTATTTCCATAGAGATGGTTAGATTACCATTAGCTTTATAAGCATTATTTTATATTTTCAGAATAGATTAACCAACCCTTTTTTATAACACTGAATTGAGTTTAGTTCATTCATATCGTATATATTACTAACTTATATTGCCACTTAGAAGCTATACAGTAAAACTTCTCTATGGCGGACAGTAATGGTTCCGAAAAAAACGACCGTTTTGAGGGGTGGAAGAGGTTTCTTCCATAAAATTGGCTCTATAGGGTCTTGAATCTGTTCTCATCAAAATATAGCCTTTTACGAGGGTGGCCGCAGAATACGAGTGGTCGGCTAGAGAAGTTTCACGGTACTCTGTTTTTTAATTGTAGTTTCAAAGTATCTTAAAATGTTTTATAAAGTTTATATCTTTATATTGACGGGTTTTGCAATTTTTTTTTGCGCAGTTATAAAGCATCCAGAATTAACACACTTCAGTCATTGTGCTTTGGATCTGTCTATATAGAAATGGAAAGGATTTCGCAGGATAGAATTGAAAATTAAAAGTTTTTGAGCCAAAAGTTTCAAATCACTTTTAAAACTTACATTAAATCATAAAGGTTTCTTACTGCTTCCTCAAATCATCAATAATTTCAAGATTATCGTTCCCGACATTCGACAGATACCCTTCCAATAAAACAACTCTTTCAAAATGTTTTACAGTAGAAACCAATTTCTCTTTTTAAAATTCTTCCTTAGTTCTTCTTTATACAATTATTACGTCGTAGAAATTAACGTTTTTCAAACCAATAAATTTATTCTAGTTGTCAGAGTAAATATTTACAATTCTATAAAAATAAAAGAACATAAATTTCACTCTATTTATTAACTTAGAATTATTGCCTTACCATTCAGTCATGATATCCAGTAAATACACTGAAGTGCCACTGAATTAGGGATAGCAAAGCCTATGCAAATTGTGTAGCGCTGCGCATCATGTATGCGCAAGTGAGGGCGCTGTGGTAACTGCATATATAGCGCGTACTGCGGTTGTTCTGAATTAGTTGTTGGAATTGCCAGTATGGGTAAACTGTCTGATTTAGACGCCTTCGATCGCGGACAAATCGTAGGTGCGCGACGCATGGGCCATACAGTTTCCGAAATCGTCAGACAGCTAGGATTTTCAAGATCGACAGTGTCAAGAGTATACCAATAATACATGGATGGTGGAAAAAAAAACTAGCGATCGGGCAAAATGCAAAGGACAATTAGCCTTGACAGTGCGTGGTGAGAGACGGCTCAGGCGTTTTGTAAGTAGCCAGCGAAGCCAAACATTAGCTCAAATTACCACCCAGTTTAATGGCGGTGCCAGTCGTACAGTCAGTAAACGGACTGTGCAACGCTCGCTTCACCGTATGGGTTTCGGGAACCGTCGACCTACGAGAGTAACATTGCTCTATACTCGCCATCGGGCTGCACGTCTCGCCTGGGCAAGAGAGCACAGAGACTGGAGTGTAGAGGACTGGAAACGAGCAGCATGGAGTGATGAGTCTCTATTCCGACTACTTAACGCCGACGAGAGGCTAAGAACATGGCGTCAGGCTCATGAAGCCATGGATCCTGCATGCCTGGCTGGAACTGTACAAGGGCATGGTGGCTCAATCATGGTCTGGGGTGTTTTTTCCTGGCACAGTTTGGGATATTTGGTGCGTGTACCAACCTCCCTCAATAAAATTCGGTACGTAGAGTTGCTGGGTGATCACCTCTATCCGTTTATGCCGTTCTGTTATCCGCACGGTAATGGAGTTTTCCAGCAAGACAACTGTACCTCTCACAAGTCTCGGTTGGCTACTAACTGGTTGGATGAGCATTCCTCTGACTTCTCTGTCTTGAATTGGCCACCTAGAAGCCCAGACTTAAATCCTATTGAGCATATTTGGGATGTTTTGGAACAAGGCGTGAAAGACCATCACACAGCACCAAAGAACCTTACTGAATTATGGACAGCTTTAGCCAATATTTGGCAAGCCATTCCCGTGGAACGTTTCCAGAAATTTGTTGAATCTATGCCTCGTCGTGTGGCAGCCGTTATCAAGGCCAGAGGAGGCCCAACTCGTTACTAGGTAGGTATCCCTAATTCAGTGGCACTTCAGTGTATATTGGAAGCAATACGTTTCAGTCATACTTTTTACGATGGGTAAATGAAAGGTCTTGTCTGAGTACGAAAGAGACAAAAACGATGCAAATCTAGAATGTGGAAAATCTGTTTCGAAAATTAGTAAATTAATTAAAATATCAGTTGGTGTGATATATAACTATAGAAAAGATTCAACAAATTATGGCTGAAATTTTAACAAGAAAGATAATCCACGTTTAACTAAGATGGAGAAAATGGGGATTCTTCAACTTGCATCAAAAATCGGCTATAGTTCAAAGCCGATTTGTGCAGATTTATCTTTTCCTTTTATTTCTAGAAGTGTTAGGCACATTTTACATTCTTTATGGAGCTTGAGATGGTAGATAAAAAGTCACTTCTTCGTCACAAGCTGATGCGTTTGCAGTATTGCGATAAATACATGGCAATGGGTGACAATAGGAAGAAGTAATTTTCTCCGATGGAAATAAATTTAATTTGAATGGCCCAGACGGTTTGAGGTATTTTTGGAGGGATCTCCGAAGAAAGTCACGTTAGGTATTCAGCAGAAATTTAGGCTGCAGGATTTTTATGCAGCGATTGCTTCTGATGGCAGAAGGGAAATTGTATTTTTAAATGGTCGCCAGAATTCCTCTGATTTCAGATTATATTTAGAAAATTCCCGTCTTCCATTTACATCGCAATATTATGTAGTTTAGAATACATCTTCATGCCAGACAATGCATGAATTATTTACACTTCATGCATTGTCTGGCATGAAAGTATTCACACTACAAATGTGATGAAAGATTGGTCTGACGAACAGAATATTGTTCTTTTAGATCATTCACCTAATAGTCCTGATTTGAACCCCACCGAAAACATTTTGGGATAGCTTGTTCGAATGGTTTATGCAGATGGGATGCAGTACACATCACTTGTAGAATTGAAAACTTCAATCTGTCAAAACTGGAAACTAATTGATCACAAGTACATTCAAAATCTTGTTTTGTCAATGCCATCTGGAATAAAAGAAACTTTGGTGAGGAAAGGCGGCTTTACTAACTATTAATTTCAATGAAATATGATATTTCATAAGTCAATTTCCATGTTTGTATGTTACGAAAATCTAATTTTTGACCTTATGTTTTTGTTTATTATTATTAATATAATTTTATTTTTGTAAATCATTTGTTATGCCTAACATGTATAATGTATGAAATTTCATTCATTTTTAATGAATATTAAAGAAGTTTTTGTTAAAAAACCGTGTTTACATATATCAGTTTCCAGCACTGTAGGCATTTGGTCGCAAACTCAAAACTATAGTTCTTAATCAAATATATCGTCATTTGAAATCTTTTCAAAATTGAAAATACTAATGCATTTTACACACTACCTAAGTATATTTTGTCGAAGAAACTGGAACATTTAATCCTTAATGTAGGAAATAAGCGATAGGTGCTTAAGATTTCGTAAGACATCTTTTCTATGGTTTCTGATACAGAATTGCTGAACAATACGAAAACTTGATTTATCTTCCTTTTATTCTTCCCTGTTAAGACCAGACTGATCAGTGTATCTCTGGGAAAGAAAGCGAGAACATTTGGATGTGATAACATTGATTTTCCGTTGATTTGTTTCCCTGAATTACATGGGGTGATAAATAAAATACAAGTTAGGCTGAAAGGAATGGATTATATTTCCTTAGAAAAATGCGGTAAGTTGTATGTGAATAGATAAGGCCTCAAAGCTCATTTCCTTACACTCATTTGAGGAAAGTTTGTCATAATCGTATATTTTATCCCTTTATTGCTTATAAGGTTAAAAGCCATCATTTTAGAATAAAATTCATTGTTTTAGTCATATATTTTAGTCAAAATAATTCAATATTTCTGATGAATAAAATGCCGACTAATCCATGCAATATTTTGTCTATGATATTGAATTTGTTATAATCTGTAAACTTTGTAAAAAATGCTATTTGTTGTGCAAATAAAGAAAGGAGAATGTTGAAAAAAATATTTTTTGTGCAGAAAAAAAGAACACAACCTACTCAGTACACTGTTGGTCAACATTTGTCTCTCCATATTGCAATAATTCTCTTTGGCACGGGCTAAAATGTTTGTAAGCTGCTTGAAAATTCTGAAAACATATGCGACTAACCATAGTTCTCAGTTCTCTAAGAATTGATGGTTGGGAATATAGCTGCCCGATACCACTTTCTAAATCATCCCACATATGTATAATAGAAATAGGATCTGATGATTGTAGAGGACCACTAATCAAGTCTCTGTCATGTTCTTCAAGCCATCTGCGGACATTGTGAGCCATATGGTATGGTAACCAAAGACTAAGGAGGAATAGTTCTTTTTCTCAGATGGAATTAATGGGCTTATTGGACCGAAATGTTGAAAGACACTCCTGGAGGCCAATTGTCAACCCTCTGGAGGGTCTGTCTAGAGTTCATTTCCAAACAAAAAATATGACTGACCAGAATACTTGCATAAGCTTGTTCTTGAAATCATAAACCTTGAAATCATCTCCCTCATACTGCTATTCAGATGTATACAGATGGAAGTAAAGATTAACAAAATGCCTCCGGCAGTGGTGTTTTTATCAAGACTCCTAATAACTCAAATAATTACAAGTTTAGGAATCCAGATTACAGCTCAGTTTTCAGATCTGAACTTATTGCCATTGAGAGGGATTGAAAACTATTAAAACTGAAACCTCTCAACGTAATATTTGTATCCTAACTAACAGCCACAGTGCCATTCGGCACTTGAGCAGCTGGACAAGAGTCGGAGATAAAGCTTCACTTTCGATACTGGATATCCTCAAAGATCTTTCTCAACAACAAGAGGTTTATTTACAATGAGTGCCGTCTCATATAGGACCTTTTGGAAATGTGACTGCTGGTATTCTTGCTAAGGATGGAGCCTCCCTTCCTATTTCATCGAGATATACTTTGAATTATCTTGAAATTTACTCAAGAAGAAAACTTATAAACCAGCATTCATGGAAGAGCCCTCCGACACACCACTGGTACGACCGAAAATCTCCTGGTGGAGCCCTTACTGTCAAGAGTGACAGAAGGATACAGATCACCATTAACAGATTTTCTAGTGAACAACTAAAGTGTCTGTTAACAATCAGAGGCAAAAATCTTACCCTTTTTGCTCCAAATTCAATACTGCTGAAGGCTCTCCTGACCATATTTTAAACTGCCTGGGACTTGCCAAGGAGGAAATTTATAGAGAGCCTTTGCCTGTTTCTGATTTCATTGTAACTTTGGCGTCTTGGACCTGGTCTAGCCTATGGCTAGAGCTGGTGGAATAAGTCACACACACACACACACACACACACATGGTATGGTATATTGTAAGGCTGAAACCATTCATCTCCAGTGGGGTATACCATTAACATAAGAGTATATACTTGGTCAGTGACGTTATTTATTTAAATACCCTTACGTATTCAGACGTTCTTTCAAAAGAATTAAATGTCCTATGCCTTTAAATCATCTCCCAAGCCATAACATTGATTCCACCAGCATAATATGTTGTAGCAATGCAATGAGGGTCCTTGTTTTTTTTTCTTGCTATTTCTTTCAAATTCGTGCCCTGCCATATGCATGATGTAGCTCCAAATGGGATTAATCGGATCACATTACCCTTTCACATTCATTTACCGTCCATTAGTTGTAATCCTGTGATATATGGATACTTTGATCTTAGCTGCAGGTAGCAAAGGTTTTCGAAGAGGCCCTAGGCTTCTATACCCGATATGTTGAAATTTGAGCTGAAGTGTAAGTTACGGTTCTATCGGAGTTAGTCCCGGAATGAGATTAGCTGAAATTTGACTTGCCGTTGCCCATCTATTGGACTTTACAAGTCTCAAAAACCTTGTCTTAGCTCAAGGACTAAATAGACGGTGATGACACACGCCTCACTTTGAGATCCGGGTTTTTGTATAGCTCGCACACTTTGTAAACAGGAACAAAAGCTCCCCTCCAACACTTTACGAGCGAAGGAGTTAACTTTTATCCAACAACTACTTTTTAATAACATTATCACCATCTATCAGCTACAGTGTGAATCATAGCAAATTTGCATAACATTCCCCAATGGTCATAATAACTTCGCAGTTCGAGAAATTTAAAGCATTTTCATTTGCTAAGTATACTAATGCATTAAATATACACTTAAATTGTGTTTGCCTATTTTCCCGTCATTTTATAAGCTCTAAATAATTATAATTTAGGGAAAATATGTATAAAACAGCGTTATTTTAATACCGATCAAAAATATATAGATTTTATGTCTTTATATGTTTGTTCAATATATTACCAGTCTAGAAATAATACAGCCAAAAATGTAGCGTTTTCGTCATTAAGAAGGATTTATAGGTGAAATAAACAGCAGAGATTATTATTATTATAGAAACAGACACTTGGCTACAAGAGTCTGCGAAATCACACCTTGTACTCAGCGAAAGATTTTTTTTGTTAATACAAAAATTTAACATATTACATTACCCCAGAGAATAGAAGACAATTAAGATTTCTGTATATTTTTGTGTGCATATATGGACTTATTAAATTTAATATCATTTGAAAATTTTACCATTTTATCTCAATATGTATGCTATGTACTGCTCAGGTTAGAAGAATAAATGTTTTAACGATTAGTTAATTTATTAAAGTTAATATTTTTATATTGACATAACTATTTGATAAATGATAAATGAAATTCTTGTTAGTATAATGAGATGCCGTAATAGTCAGTTACTACAGTTCATTTTAGGCACTTAAAATTTCAATCAACTTGTTTATTCAGTTTGTTTATTTTTCATTTATTCCTCACTATTTTTCACTTCATTTCATATATATTCAAATGTATTTTTCTGTCATTGTCGTATGTTATCTTGATTTCGTATTAAGCCGAAAGTGCAACAAAGCCTAATTCTTTAAGATTGAGAAACATGTTTTGTGCTTTTTATCTAACATTTCTTTCATGATGGACAAATGGCAACCCAGAATAATACGCTGACTCAAAACAACGCACAGTTGTTTTGTATAACCTAGAATAATTACATTAATTAAAGAAAAAATTGCATTTTTGCATTATTGCCTGAATTTTTCAAATTATATGTTTTTTTCTAATTTCTGATGAAAATTTGATATCGTCAAATCATTGGAAAAAAAAATTTTCCTCAATCATATGGATTACTGGGAAGAATTTAATTTAAAAGAAGGTCAGTAATTTCACTATTATTAATAAACCTTATTAAATATGGTCTGTTCTTATCAAAAATAAATCTTTTCATTAGATTACTGCTTTTAATTACCGTTGGGCTCAGCTTTTTGCACAGGTTTCTTTTTTTTTTTTCTAATGCACCTTGACGGAGGTACTATCGGGAGATATCCACCTTTTGTTATTCGTAGCTGGTTTACTGTCTACTTTATGGGAGCACCATTTAGGTAAGCCAACATTACTCCCTGTGAGGGGTACGACCAAGGCTTATTCGTAAATTTGAACACGAGGTCACTGCGTTGCAGCTTATGGCGCTAAACAATGTGGGTGGTGCTTTTCGCACTGTGATAAAGAAAAAATTCTTCGCAGATTATTCTGTGAAAAAATAAATAAATAAATGCTAGGATAATTATTTTTTTAGCGCTAGAAAGACAGGATTTGTTTTCTTACTAAAATGACTGAACGCCGTCATTTTGACAAATAAAATAAAATCAAGAATTAAAAATATTGAATGTTTTTAAAAATGGCTAAAGACTTTGAATTTTAAACTATTTCCTTCTAATATATATAAACAATTAGTAAATATTTAGATATTTTTTTATGTAGGTATGCCGAGCTGGCAACCTGGTATGGTTTATCCGTAAAAATATATGCATGGTTTGTGAGGTCCATATTTTTCAACACCAATATTTCCAAAGAGCCAATATTTCTGTTATTTGCAATAGGGGGAAGAGACGAAAAGTAACTGACATTTTTTTTTAAAGATTTCTGCCTGTTTTCTATATTGCCGTCAAATTGACGGCTTTAAGTCTTAGTAGGTATACAACACATTTTCTCCCCCTCTTTACTATCGAATATAATTTTGTAAATGTGTATACAAATTTCGCGTAAAATTAGAAAAAGTCCTAAAATTTCAGAAGCCTGAGGACATAAGTACAGACATAGCGCTCCATAGTATGTCCGAAACCGTCAAAATGACGGCAGCCGTCTTTCTAGTGTTAATTCTTGCTGAACTATTTGCATTCCTAAAGAATAATCAAAATTGTATGCTGAAGATATGCAAACATTTTAAAGACAAAAATAAAACTACGACATATATGGGATAATACATAGGTTATGAATTTTTGTAATTTGCATTTCAACTGCTTAATTAAAACAGCCTGTAGATAGAATTCAAATACCATTACTTGTATTGATTATTTTGATTTTAAGTTAGATTACTTTTGGTTTTAGATCTCCGGAATTGAAACTGACTGGAGAGGGTCAGTTTACATATGTTACATACTTAAAGATTCATCGTAAGAAAACTATATGACAACTATAACTGCAGTATGCAATGCAGACGTTAGTTGTCGGCTAAACTGATAACATGCCAGTATTTTTTATTTAGTCTTCCCAACAGAGAATCCTGATTAACTTTTTAAAGAAATTTTCTACTTACATGAATATCTCCAAACACAATAAATAGTAGAATGGAGTTGTAATTAGTAGAATAGAATGTAATAAACTAATAAAAATTACTCAAATCAACAGCTATCACACTTTTTTTTCTTTAATCATACAACAAAAATATTTATCTGGCTATATCTATGAAACTAAAACGTAATGTGAAATTGCCACTGGACTTTTTTTTGAACAAGTTCAAACGTTGTTGTAATAAATATGCATCTTGTGGTTTGAAAGAAATTATTTTATTTTAGCACATACTAAGAATATGGTTTAAGTCCTTACCACTTAAGGCCGGAAGATGGCCGAATGGCTAGGGCGCTGGCTTTCGGTACCAGAGTCTGTGGGATTCGAATCCCCCTCCTGGCATGGACGTTTGTAGCCGTTTGGAATCGGCTTTAAACAGTAGGTCCCGGTCTAATTAGCCCTCGTGAAGCAAAAAATGACCGTAGTGCTCCAAACCAATCCTTACCACTTATGACGTGTTTTTCATATTTAAGTACCAAATTTAATTTTTTCACTTATACTGGAGTTAAAAATTAGTTGTCTAAATGACATAAGTGTTATTCATATCTTTTAGATATAAAAATTTTATATGGACAGTGGTCCAACACCAGTTTAAAAAAAAATGTATTTAGCCTCACTTTCATGTTCATACAAGTCATTTCTGTCTTATTTTTAAAATGGTACACCTCCAGATTATTTCTGCTGTCAACAGAGGACATTACAATTCACACTACAGCAGTTATTTCTCAGCACTCATTAGACTTTAAGGCTATGTATCTCAAAATGAACAAGAATACAGTTGGACAACTATTCAAATAAGGCCTTTATATTTTACCTACTGTTTGGTTTACGTTGGACGAAGTTTGCGTAGAACTTGTCAATACAGCTGATTTTTGTAGCAAAAATCCTATTTTTAAAGCTATTTCCTGTTTATAATGCATTAGATAAGATAATCCATAAGAACTCTAAAGTGCCCACAGTAAGAAATTTAATCTCGAATCTATGCGAACTTATAAAAGCCATACAGTACGCTGTCCAAAAAGCGCATTTTTATTTGGAAAATGATTGCACAAACTGAGATTTGAACATTATAGAACAGCTAACTACGTTTAATTATGTTTTCTTTTTCAGAAAAGTCCTTTCTTCAGTTAAATGTTACTCTCGACGCAAATAGTCGAGATATTTCCCTTTTTATTTTAGATTTGTTATAGTAATGTCAGCACAAATGATATTTTGGTGAGAAGCGCTCTGTGTTTCTCTACCAGATTACCGCAAAAATGAGACAAGAAAGAACAAGGTGACGGAAAGAGAGAAGCGGCTGCTTTAATTAGAAGAATTATTCCCAAACAGAGAAATCTGAATTGTTATGCGACATAAAAGTACCAGAGAACCCACCTAATTTTTAAAAGCATTTTTTCCAGACAGAGAATATTCCTCTGTTCTCTTCGCTGGGTAATTCTCCGTATTTGTATATGATAAAGAAAATGCGTGTGATTTTATGCAGATTGAAGTGAAAAAGAATTTTGTTATTACAAAATGTCAAAAGACTGCGACTATCCATGTCTGGACCGACTAACTGCAGATGCAGGATATTATGGAACAAACATGTAGCAAATTCTGTGCTATAAGAAAAAGAAGCTTTAATAAATGTCGATTAGGTACGGAGACTCGACATTAAATATATTTCAGACTAACATATAATTAAACTTTAAATGTGTTATCTGCTAACGATTTGGACGAATACATGATAATTATAACCGATCTCTGCCTTTTATTATTCCTCAGCATTTAAAGACATTTTAAGCATATGAAATTAAGTTTAGTTTCTTAAATTACTTGTTAATTTGAATAATTTCAAAGGAACAACGTTCGACCACTCACTAAGGCAGAGACTGTAATATATAGTACACAACTGTACAAAGTTTTATCTGAAATTAGGTTTTATTTGAAATGAAATAATCGATACCTCAACTTTCTGCTTTGAAACATTAATGGAACTCTTATGTATATAATTAAAATATGTTTGGAAATAAGTAATTTTCATTTTTATACGTTTTTCATTGTCTAGATGCTTATTCAAGACACTCCATCAACCAAAAATTAAAATATTAAGATTATTATCAAATTAAGTAAATGTGATAAACAGTTAGAGACTTTATCTTTATACTTATGGGATACAATCTAACAATAAATATTTGATTTATTAGCTTACACTATCTCATTGTGACATGGAACTCTACTTTTGTAATTATTTTAATTAATATACTATTTTAAATCTAAAGAAAAAATTACTATTTTCTTATTTCATACTTTCTAAACAACATTAATTCGGTTCCATCCACATTTATAAGTGTATTTATTTTATTTTGTAAAATCTTAAATTGTCTATGTTCTGAAAGTCATTCCTGTGGTTTT
Organism: Dolomedes plantarius; assembly: GCA_907164885.2. Taxonomy (NCBI): domain Eukaryota; kingdom Metazoa; phylum Arthropoda; class Arachnida; order Araneae; family Dolomedidae; genus Dolomedes; species Dolomedes plantarius. The sequence continues at coordinate 146,242,528 of OU015491.1, read as the reverse complement.
TCAAACCGGGTTTCATGGAAGAAGGGAATGTGCTCCCCACAGGCAATTAAGTGCGACATATAGGATTACCGACAGTACACAAGGTCATTTGCACTAGAAGAGAGAATTACTTTCCACCCCCTAGGTCATTAGGGGACATAGTTCCTCCATAGCAACGACCCAGCAACTTTTTTTTTCCCAATCATAAATCTGAAAGGTGTGAATGTCCTAGAACATTTTACTGACCTCTGCGATTTTGGTGCTAGGAAGTTTTAACGTTTTTTTTTGAGTCAGTTGAAGAAAAAGCTTCGACAGTGAACTGGATTGAGGTAGTCCGCTCTTCGGCCCTTGTCGCCTTTTTTATGCTGAGGTATCTCGAGGTTTCTGGTCTGCTTTTGGACCAATCTTAGTAACACTATGAGATATAATCATCAGTCTACAATGAGGGTGGTGGTAAGGAAAAATAATTTGTAATATATTTAATCAGGCGAGAGCACAGACTAATTAATATATGTTGTTGTCACTCCGCCCAACTTTCGAATTAAATATTTGGAAGTGACATCAAACTTATAGGGTAATTTAAATTCCTACCTCCATTGACCCGGGGGAGCTCCTTTAAAATGAAACAGATCCTGGGGTGTTATTCTTTAGGTACTCATATAATATCGAGAAATATTAGTTTAATTCATATTACTAATGACACACATACAACTTTATATATATATTAATTTAGACCAAAGTTACATACTTCCCGCCGTAAAAAACGGGACCGAAAAATTTATATCACCAACAGACGCCGTATCTTAACATAACAATAATAAAAGAAAAGAATAAAACTCAAAATTTAATTGCGTGTTGCCAAACATCAAAAAGTTATCTCGCGAAATGTGGCAGGAGTCAACAAAGGTAAATCAAACAACGAGTGAAAACCATGGTAAACCATGGATTCTGCGACATTCTCCCACATTTGAGTTTTTTAATATCAATCAAAAAAACTCAAACCATTGACTCGCTAAAAAATCTTAAAAATCGAGTCTCTGAGGAAGTTTTAAAGTTCGTCCATATCGAGAATGAGGAATTGCACGAATGTTACATGCATCAGATATGTTGACTTCTAACGGATAAAGTCTTTGGATAGGTCTCATGAAGGTGCAAAATGTGTCTTTACTTCCACCACACAATTCTTCCGTCTTTTATAACATGCAAATTCAGCTGTTTCTCTTTATTGAAACTTTCTAGTTGTATTTCTTTCAAAATTAACTGTTCTGCTTCTTCGAGTTTGGCAACTTCCAGTTTTCCTTTCTTTCGGTCGTTTTGACCTATCTTTAAATTTCCAGAAAATCGTAGAACATAGGTCATGATTCTTGAATTTTACCAAAGGATGATATATCCTCGAAGAATTTAAATTTATTTATTTCTGAATTCATGGCAGAAGTAACAGTCTTCCTCTTTTCAGAATTAACAACTTCAGTGTTCGGAACAACTTCAGATACTGGCCATTCTTTAAGGGGTAATGCCAACCAACTAGGTCCCTCACACCAACGAGATTTCAACAGTTCTTCTGTACTACATCCCCTGGATGGAAGGTCTGCTGGATTCAGGGGTCCGGCAATATGTCGCCAATCTTCCGATTTAGTTAACTTTCTGATTTCTCGAACTCGATTGTAAACAAATATAGCCCAAATGTCATTTTCTTGTTATCCAACACAACGCGTTCATAAAATCTGTCCAGTATGTCGTAGGTACATCCTCAAGATTCATATCGGTTTTAACAGTGTCAACTAATCTAGCTCCAATTGAACACGCTAAAAGCTCCAATCTAGGGATAGATATCTGTTTTAGTGGAGCTACTCGGCTTCTAGCTTGAATTAGCTGGCATGTTGTGCCTTTATCTGTTTGACATCTCAAGAAAACACAGGTTGCGTATGCTAATTTACTAGCATCACAAAAGGTGTGCAAGGACAGGTCAGCTTCTTGTTGAAAGTCTGTTAAAAGATATCGTGTTATTATGAGTTTCGGCAAATTTATCAACTTGGTTTTCCATCGCTCGAACTTTTTCTTCGTTGACATAGGGAATTCTGCATCCCACGTAACTTTGTTCTTCCAACATTCTTGCAAAAGTATTTTAGGCTGCAAAGTTACGGGACAGGTAAAGCCTATCGGGTCGAAAATTCGATGGACAGCTGAAATAATTTTTCTCTTAGTAACCACTGTTTCTTCATCGTAAAAGGGTTTCTGATCGATGGCTAGAGAATCTTCATTCAATATCCAGTTCAATCCTAACACAGGAACAATCTTTTGGTTGACCGTAACTTGCTGGGAGGAAGTCGGAGTGTGCTCCCACCCTCGGAGTTCGAATTTGCCCTCACTCAAAATAGCTTGCGATTCAGCGATAAATTTATTCAGTTCTTCTTTACTGTTAACACTGCATACCAAATTATCTACATAAAATGACTTTAAGAGAGTATGTGCAGTTTCCCAATAATGGTTTGGAACATCCTTTAAGTGGAATTCTAAAGTGGCCCCTAAAAGAAATGGGCTAGGTGATATCCCGAATACTACTCTTTTGTGTTGATAAACAGTCAGGTTTTCGTTTTTTCCCTCTTCATTCCAAAGAAATCTTAAAAATGGTCTGTCACGTTCTTGTAGCCCAATCTGTAGGAAAGCTTTCTTTATATCCGCAATTACCCCAAATCTACCGTATCGAAACCTATTTATTATAGAGGGTATAAGCTCAATGGGATTTGGGCCTTTTTACAAACATTCACATACATTGATCGATAGAGAATTTTTTTCCTTCGCAGATCCGTCAAAAACTGGGCTAACCTTAGTGGTTGAGTTTTCCTTAAATACCGGTCTGTGTGGTAAATAATGTTCTTCGGCTATTTCTAGACAGGATTCAACTTTTTCAATTATATCTTCTTTCACCCACTCATTGAACACTTCTTCGTAGTCGCGTAATTTTTGGATCCTTTCTAATGATTTGACGCAATTCACAAGTCTTTTTTCTCTTATCTTTCTGCAGCTAGTAAGAGGAGGGTGATCTTTTATCCACGGTAAATTTACCACGTAACGGCCTTCGTGATCTCTTTTAACATTTTGGAGAAAATGTAATTTCGCTGCCTCTTCTAATTCCTTTTTAGACTGATTTTCCCCAGAATCTCGAATACCTATTGTATCTAACTGCCATAATTCTGGGATATACAAATCACTAATATGTAGAGAGAGCAGAGTCTCACAGCATCTAGTTTTTTCTCCAGAATCTCCCATCAGCGTCCAGCCTAAACGAGTATGCATGGCAACCAGTCCCTCATATATTTGCTTGATTTTACCGGTGAACAATCTTCCTGCAAAATCAGCGCCAACTAATATATGTATTTCGTTTGGATCTCTTTCATACATGCAAGTATTTTCGTTAATAGAAATATCACTTACTAAAATGCCAGATTGTTTAATTTTATTGATAATCCCAGAATTACTGATTTTGGGTATCGCAACACAAATTCTTTCTTGATCCATAACATCTAACTCGCACGAGAAACTCTTATCAATATTACTTATATTCACGCAATATTTTTTGTGATCTTCCTTTTTCTCAATTCCGCCAAATAGACCATGAACAACAGTTTCTTCTCCTAAACATCCCAATTTTAAAGTTACTACCAGGAATTTACTGATATAAGATTTTACAGATCCACTGTCGAGTAATATTCTAATGTAATAATCTACACCATTTACACTTACGCACACAACTAAGGTCTGCAAAAACACTTGCTTAGAAAATTATTTATTAGCAAGTACGCTATCATCAATATCACCATTAAACATATTACTATTTAAAGGTTCACTTTTAGCCATTTTATTTTCATTTGCATAACATAAAATGTCAGAATGGTTTTTTGAACAAAATTTACAAGTTATTCGGGCTCTACACGTTTTCGATAAATGATTAGCGTGCCTTATGCAACGAAAACAATAACCCTTTTTCATTAAAATATCTTTTCTTTTTTGCAAAGGCAGTGAAAAGACAAATTTACATTTCGACGATTCATGTGAAGATTCATTACAAAATATGTACGGATAGCAACTTTTTTTCTTTTCAACGGTTAGTAGATCTGTCGCGGTAAATACTGTTCTATTTATTTTTTTATTCTCTTCCGCCAAAAATTTCGGTTTGTGCGACTCATAGTCTCGTCGCCAACTCCTGTTTGCTTTGCTCTTGATGTGGTAATTTACATGGGACCTTTAAATTGCGTTCAGTTGCTTAGATAAAAACACAATCATCTGCTTTAAATCACAATCGGATTCTCCAATTTCTTTATTAAACTCAAAATTAAATGTGGAAGTAATAAGTGGGACTTCTAATTTCAGTTTGGACTTGATCGAAAAATTTCCTAAATGATATAGGATCTCTTGCATTTTTCAATGGGGGAATTTGTAATAAACTGTTTAAATGAGTATTTATTAAGGTATTCTTTTTTCCAAATCGAGATGACAGAATATCTATTGCAGTATCATAATTTGCTGGTGTTATTGCCAGACCTTCGATTGATTCAAAGGCGGATCATTTTAAATAGGTTCTTAAATAACTAAACTTCTAATCATCTGCTTTAAATTTTATCTAATTTTATCTAATGATTCATTTTTATGTATGACGGTCTCATAAGTATTCCAAAACGTGAGCCACTGATTCTTCTCTCCATAAAAATGATAAAAAGACTAAGCTTCGGTAATTTAACACTAGCCCTTTCCGTTACAAAAGTGTTGTTTCTTAGTTCAGACGAACTTGATGTAGAAATTTCCATTGAATTACTTTTTGACAACTCACGTATTTTTTTTTCTGCGCGAAATGTCCATGTTATTATCTTATCTTGGTAATCTGTCGCGCTTTTTAATTCATTATCTAAATCCTTGAGATCTACTCCAGATTCTATTTTTATATTTATAGCTTTTAGTTCATCAGAATAAATTCTTATACGTTCTAAAATTTCTTCTAAGACTATATAGAAACTTCAGAATTATTAACTTCAGTTTCAATACTTTTAATATTCTTAGCGACTGATGATCTAATACTAGTACGTTTCTTTTTTAACTTAGTCAAAACGTCGTCAGCCATATTAATGGTTATGTGTGTCACACTATTTTTTTTAATATCAAACTACAGTTCTAAACCAAATCTATACAAATCTCTTCTTTCTTATATATCTATCTGAAAGAGCTCTCGTCCCGGCAGGGAGGCCAAAAAATGTTGTCACTCCTCCCAACTTTCAAATTAAATATTTGGAAGTGACACCGAACTTATAGGGTATTCAAAATTCCTACCTCCATTGTCCCGAGGGAGCTACTTTAAAAATAAACAGATCCCGTGATGTTATTCTTTAGGTACTCATATAATATCGAGAAATATTAGTTTAATTCAGATTACTAATGACACATTGTCGAGCCCATTCACTTCTGCGGGTTCACTTTGGTTCGTTTGTCAAGACGTTTTCAATGATACACAAATAAATTTTCACAGCATAAAGTTCTGTACACACCCGTGAATATTCAAAATTTATTCCTTTCACAAACACAATCACAACATTCAGTTATCCTCAGAACTTATTTTACACTACTATATACAATTAACTACTTCATCTCCCTATGACTGTTATCTAACAAAGACCTAGTGCGTCTTCGGGGTGTCAATACACCCACGCACCGTATTCGTCTGCCGGCCCTCTCTAGAGCCAACAACCGCAGACTAAAACAAAACCACACGCCTTCTCTCTCGAGTGGGCACAAGCACTTACTCCGACGTCCCCCTGACTTCTGCTCGGGGCACCGTCTCCGAACACCACACGAATCCCTTATCAAGCCGGGGTCATTGCCCTACCCCCCCCTGCTTTCTTGTGAGGAAAGTACAGGGACAAAAAACAAAGGGTTGACGTGGCAGACCCGACACACACATACAACTTTATATATATATATATATATATTAACTAGCTGTACCCGTCCCGGCATTGCTCGGGTAATGTAATTACCAATTTTTTAGTATCCTTAACCCTTTGTTAATGGGCGTCGCTGTCATCCTTTTCCTCACCACGATACATTATTTTACCCATATAAATTTAATCCCTTCTGGCACATTTTGGCAAAATTTTTGACATAGGATTACTAATCGGATATCACTGCAATAGTAATCGATTTCCTTGAAAGCGAATATATCACATCCTCCACATGCTGAAATTCTTTGAAATCTTCATAGATTTTTTCCACAAATACACCACAAATTATATGATATTAACTAAGTGCTGGCCAAAAAAATTACGGCATTACTAAATGTGATTTTTTAATCGATTATCACTGCAATAGTAATCGATTTCCTTTAACCACCGAATCCCTCATAGAAAACAAACGCCCCAACACATCACGTGCATGACGTCGAAAAACTGGTTTTTCTCCTGTTTTACCTTCGTCCGGAAATGAAGAACGAAATCTCCAAAATGAGATTTCTCGCAAGAGTTTCCGAATCATAAAATAAATTATTAAAAAATAACTACAATTTGCAAATTAATTTTGGTTCCGGCTTTCGAAACTGTGATGTCTAGGGTCTCTGAGATAAAAATTTCGTAAAAATGTAACGACATTTACGTATCGATTCGACAATTTGGAAAAAAGGGTCACGGACAAAATCGCGTTTTTTTCCGAAAAACGGGTGCGTACAGGCGATCGAAAAAAAATCACAATTAATCGATAAATTAAGACAGACAATTTTAATTGTGATTTCCGTATAGTGTCATCTTTCCCGTATAGGCTCGTCCGAAAAAAAAATTCTTGGACGGATACGTTAGGATTTACGGGGCTTTTACTCGTCCGGGAGCTCCAAATCGCGACTAAATATTTAATTACGAAAAATCTAATTAAAAAATCGAAAAAAGGGCTTCGAGGTGCATAATGAGACTTCGGGAGGCATCTTCGTGTCGAATCTCAAGACTGTCCGACCTACCGTCTTTGCGCTGCGCCGCGAGCAGACATAAACTCGGTCACACACACACAGACTTTGCCTTTTATATATAAAGATTTAGACCAAAGTTACATACTTCCCGCCGTAAAAAACGGAACCGAAAAATATATCACCAACAGGCGGCGTATCTTAACATAACAATAATAAAAGAAAAGAATAAAACTCAAAATTTAATTGCGTGTTGCCAAACATCAAAAAGTTATCTCGCGAAATGTGGCAGGAGTCAACAAAGGTAAATCAAACAACGAGTGAAAAACCGGGGTAAACCATGGAGTCTGCGACATATGTAGCTAGGTTTTATTATGTGTTCAAATACTTTGTTAATGTATGTAGATAATTATTATGCTTTTTCTGTGCAAATTGTAACTATAGATAAAATTAATTTTAAATAAGAAAAAGAGAAATTAAATGCTAATAATATTTATTAAAATTGAGTTTCTTTTTCTAATTATCTCAGACATGTGTCAGAATGTGTTTTCTTCACTTAACAATTTTAAATGTGCCACTATACGATTCTCTATTTTATTACCTTTTTAGTTCCACATGATACTCATCATGATTTTTTAATTAGAACGTTACGTTCAATTACATTCTAAAAACCTTTTTCTAGCTTTTTTTCAAATTGAAAATGAAAAGTTTTAATGATTAATAAGAATTTCATGAAGATATATCCACTCATATTTAATAATACTTATAAATTTAAATATAAAAAAAGTGCTAAATATATTTTAAATGAAAAAAAATCATTCTTAACTTTGATTAGCAATAGCCTAGCTCATGAAAAATGAAACATGATATATAATAAATTTGATTCCGAGTTTAAAACCATTTAATTAAAATACTTTAATGAATCAGAATAATGAGGCTAAATCAGCAATCTTTGTGCTCGTTAAAAGCCTTATATTAAAACTATTGTTTAACTACAAAATATCTAACATCATTAATGATCTTAATTATCTTCAATTTTGAAAATATGAATTTCTTCAAACAAACCAAAATTTCGGATTCATTAAATATTATACGCTGCATTAATTTGTATAATAAGCAACAAAAACAATTAAAAAACTTGTAGTAATATATTTTATTCCGGCAAAAATGTCATGAAAAAATTAAGTTAACTTAAAATGTTAATGTTGTTTTCTAGACATATACGCAGAAAATCTGATGCAAAGTCAATCCGAAATGTTTTTTTTATAATTTTTCAGGCTTCTGTAATTTATATCTCATGTTTATTTTCATCTGTTGTACTTTTCAGGTATTATTATAATGGCATATTCAAAAATTCTAATTGTTTAATAGTTTAATCGTTCACAATTCTTTACTAACAAGATTAATGAGAATGTGAAAGTATTGTGTTACGAGATAACAATTTTGATGTAATAGCAAAAGAAAATACTAATTATAAATATGCCATATTTTTTACTTAATGGAAAACTGCAGACTTATTTTTAGACTAATGAAGGTCATTGTTTCTCCAAAAGGTAATAGTTTATTTGGTCCCTGTATTCTGGAATATGTTTTCAAAAACTAGCAAGCTTACTGGCTAGGTACACGTAATAAAATTAGAAAAATCACCATTTATCGCTTTTCGTCGTTTTATTGAACAAAATATGTTTTAATTGTACTGAAAGCAAGACCAATAATTATTTCTAAATATAGAGAGTTCTTAATATAAATTTCTTAAATATAGGGATTAAATATTTTATGTTCAACCAATAACATTTTGCACTACTAATACTGCATAAAAGGCCCATCTTTCGAGATCCAAAAGGAAATTTTGATGCAGAAATATTTTCAACTCACTAAAAATTCAGATTTGAGGAAATATTATTTGTTTATGACAGTAAAAAATATTTCCATGGATGAAGGAAAATATTCTTTCTAGGGTGAGTTTGAAGTCCTTTACCTAAAACGATTATATGTCATTCGAGTGACAACGAGTGAAAAGATGTGCAGCAACAGATAAACCTGGCAGAAAATCTTGAACAACATATGAAATAGAAAAGTAACCAAGATCCTCCGACTTATCCAGTGGGCAAAATAAAATAAAAAAAGCCTCGTAGTTTACTTCTGAAATAATGTCAGAAGGAAACGAGATAATTCCTGACTATTTAAGGCGACAATGGATCATGAAAAACTTTTCGTAATTTATCAACACAATTGGTATGAAATTTTGTATACTCATACAGTGTTGTTTAGAGATAAAAATGCTAAATTAAAAAAAATCAGAATGTAATTAATTAAGATATTAATTAAAATCAGTTTGTTAATTACTCTATTTAAAAGTTCTCCATGCGCATCAATTTTTGTCTCATATATCTAATTTTCTTTCTTAAGCTAGCTTTATATAGTTATAATAAAAGTTAGTAGCAATATTGATTTTGAGTTTTATATATAAAAACTAGAAAAGAAATTCATAAAAATAGGTTATTTTATACAAAATTTTATCAAAAAATGTTTTGATTGAAAAAAATTTAAGGTGTTTTAAAAAAGTATAATGAATTTATTACTAAGTTTTATTCTAACTTATATAAATAATCATTTTATGAAATTTTATGAAATTTTATGAAAATTCAAGAAAAATTATGATTGTTTATGTATTTTCTGAAAGAAAAAAAATCGTTTTTGGGACATATTTTTGTTAATCCGAAGATCCATTGTCGCCTTAAAGGATTTATAAGGATTTATCACCACTTTTTAATTAAATATTAATCGATATATGTATGTTCATATAATACGTTTTTAAGGTCTCAGTATACGATTACACGTGCTGTATGTGAGCCCAAGTTAGCCTAGTGGTAACGCGACGACTTTCGGCACCGAGGGTACTCGCTTCAAATCCTGACAAAAGGCATTAACTATCTTCGTGTCTAGGCCGGATGTGGGCACTTGATATCCGTATCCCGGAAAGTCCATCTATAAAGTCAGAGAGGGTGAGAGAAGGTACGATTCCTCGAGATGTCATCTCTGGGTTGCATTGAGAGGACATCTGGCTAAGTAAAATTCCGACCCTTGTGGTGGCATTATAAACCGGAGACATACTCCTCAGTCTGCAAGCCTATATAAACCTGGTCTGGAATACTTCCGGTCAGGTGGCATAAGCAACAATAACAACAATAACAACAACGATAATAACAATAATAACAACGATAATAACAATAATAACAACGATAATAACAATACAACGATAACAACATTAACAACGATAATAATAATACATCGGTAACAACAATAACAACGATGATAAAAATAACAATAACAATAAGCAACAATAGTAACTACTGTCCAATAAGGCTGCTGAATGAAAAAAAATAAATTCATAGTTCGGTCAAAATTTACTTTGAGAGACGTACTAATATATAAAAATGAAGTGTTTTAAGACCATTAAAAAGCAAAACTACTCAAATAATTTTCGTAGCACTTTCAGTTACATTATGAGAATTTCATTGTTTACGAATTGCAAATTTCTTTCTATTATTTTGACTTAAAGCCAACAATTTAGAGCTTCATGTATTTTCATTACTCTATCTTTCATAAAGATCGACTTCCCGGTCAAATAACACTTCAAATGGCTTTGAATTCAAAATTTTGTTATGTGTTGAACAATTTTAACTTCTATATTGATATATTAGTTAACTAATCTGAATATTTATCAGCAATCTGTGTTATTAGGAAATCTGAAAATCTAAAAATCTGAAAGTTTGAAGCAACATTCCTTTATAATTTCTTATTTAGTTTGTTTAGTTCTTATTTTTCTGTGCTTTTTTTTCGTATTTCTAAACTAAATTGCGTAAGTCCATGACTGATAATTGATAATTTAATGTAATAATTTTTAAAAATATTTTTAAAAATATTATGAATAATTGTTTTTAAAAGAAACAGCTGAAATATAATTCAAAATAAGCTTTAACCTGTGGGGAATTTAATATTACTAAACTCTGTATCTTCTTTGTAATTTACAATGAAGAATCCTTTCATAAACCATTAAACTTCGCTAGGCCCTTATAAAAATAGTTTATATTGTAAGAATTATTGATTTTTTCATAAATATTTTATAAGCATAAAAACATGTATGACTTTTATGCTCATAATTTAAAACATTAATAATCATACATAAAATAGAGAGTTTTGTGATGAACAGTTATGTTCGGTTTAATACTAAGAAAATACTCAGTGTTCATTAACCAGAACGTTTGAAGCTTAATGTAATTGACAACAAAGCAAACGTAAAGATAATATAAAATACACACGTTTTATATCTCGTTAATGGATTGTGACCATTTGATAAATAAACCATTTTACTTGTTGAAGGGAAAATGACACGCTCCCTACTAATTTTCTTGACTTTCTCCTTTCTTCATAATGAACAGATCGTTATCACCTGTCTGGGAGATTCAGCATTTAACTAAAACGCCGCTAGAATAATTGAATTTGATTTACAAGAGATGCAGTGTTCAAATGAAGCATCAGGAATTTTCTGTCCTGGGAGATTATGATAACGTGATTGCCTGTTCCAGTATTGCGAAATGTAATATAAGAGATAGCCTAAGAAAATAAGTCGTGATATAGTATCACCGAAAAAGAGATTTTTCTAAGTTGTAGAAGTCGTGTAGCGAAGATTAAAATATAATGATGATTTCATGAAATATATTAAAATGGGAAAACTAGTTTGGATTCACATTTAAATTAAAATAAAGATACGAGTATGATATGAAATGCCAAATCTTGAGTGAAAAAAAAAAGCAGACTCATTTCCAAGCAAAGTACTGTAAAAGCTAAAAATGCAGAACTATGTAATGCGCAGCGAGACATTATTTGAAATGAAATGAGATGTAACAAGCATAAATATTCAGAAAGTAATTTAAAATATTTCCTTTGATGCGTTTCTAAGATTTATCATTTTTTATAAATCAAATTACCTTCCGTCTTCATATGCTTAACTCCTTCTGAAAATTTATTGTCATTATGCATTTCAGGATATACAGCGGCTGTTCGCACATTTTTTAGACTTGTATATTGTATTCACATAACTAAATTACATAAAATTCTTGTGTTTTAAATGTTATATTTGACATCCCTTATTCTGAACTATCTTTCGACACCGCAATTACCAGGATAATAATGCCTTTTGAAGTGTCAGAAGAGGTATTCTATCCCATTCCTCCTGAACAGCTTTCCAGAGTCCTGTAAGAGTTTTGGGACGATGTTTGGATAATGCAGATTTTAAAAGTCCGAAAGCACTTTATTTGGAGATTAGTATTTGGAGTTAATCTTGACATTTTTTCCCACTCTCTTTATTTTTAACTTGCCATTATACGAAAAACCAGCAACAATCATGAATCCCTTAGAAAAACTTTCTTTCGATTCTTTGAACCATGTACTTAAATTTTTTTCTCCCCTTTTATGATAATAAATGGCTCTTTTCTTATTGCAATCATTTAAATACACCCATGATTCATCTATTGTGACAATTGCTTTCCATTTTTATTTGGATAAGTGTTTATCATATAGAATTCTGCAGCGTGTCCTGCGTTCAGCGATATGATTTGGAACAAGACGATGCACATTGCGTTTTTTCGCTTTCTTAAGATTTAAATCAACGTTTATCATTTTGTTTACAGTGGACACCAAGCATTTTAATGATTTTGCAACTGTCCTTTGACTAGGGGGATTTTCTTTTAACATTAAACAACGTACCTTTGCAATAGTCGAAGATGTCCGTTTTTTCCTTGGATACTTGTCTGGAATTTTTGTCCCACTTGAGGCTCTAATTTAACGTTTTTTTCCCTTTCTTGTTGACGATATTACCTATCTACGCTTTAGATATCACAAAACCATGACTCTCACATCGTTTTTGGATAACGGAGTATGCATATTTCTCTTCGGAAAGAGCATAAATGTAGCCTTCGAACCACTGCTTTGTTAAAAACGCCATTTTGAATAAAAACAAAACTTTCAAGCCGCAGATTATAATTTTGACTTTTAAAAACATAGTACAATTGCAATTATTTCTTTTGCATCAAACGATTTTTTATTACCGCTTACCAAAATCGTCTAAAAAATGAGCAAATAGCCTCTGTATTCATACATGAGATATATATTTATATATATAGTACTAGCTGAAAACCCGCGCTTCGCTACGGAGTACATTCAAATTAAATACAACGGTCAACGTATGCAATTTATGCCAAAAAATAAATATATATATTTATAATAAATGCGATGATGAATGTATACAATTGATGTAAAATATCTATCTATCTATATATATATATTTATAAAAAAATCGTAAGGGATATGCATTTTTTTTTATAATATCCAGTCGTCTGCTGCATTAGAAAGAGAAAAAAATATTTTTTTGTCTATTTAGTTGTTACGCACGTGACGATAAATTTATTGAAAGTACCAGAAAAAGAAATCACGTGATCAGCATTTAATAAATTAAATTCTAAAAATTAATCTTTAAAAATTCACCAAAAATCAGGATATGGAGGTAAAAATTCAAAAAAATTTCATTTTGAAGGAATTTTTATGATCTTTCTAGTGATATAAATTTTATAACCCTCAATGTATTATTTTAAATGCAAACGTAAAAAAAGTTTAAAAAACAGCTTAAAAATTTAATTTAAAAAAATCTAAGAAGAATTTTTGAAAAATCTTTGTTAGTGCACAGCTACACTATTAGAAGAATCGCCATGCAAAATGTCAGCCCTTTAGGTCCAGCGGTTTGGTCTGTGCGTTGTATGTCAGTCAGTCAGTCAGTCAGTGAATGAATGAGTCAGTTGCGGAACTGTTTTATATTTATAGATATATATAAATCCAGAACGAATAATAATTATATTCCAATTATATGCGGTGCAAAGCGATGCAAGTCTTATATGAAAAGGTTTTGATAAACTTTATCTTTGATTTCTTAAAAAATGATGACATGATAATCTTTTATCATTATTCACTGACAATTAATCTGAAATTATGCGATAAAATACTCTAATTCTTATTTTTAAAGAGAAAATGATAGTTTTTTTTAAGTTAATGATACAAACTTGTTATTTATAAGATGAATAAATAAAGTCTTGCTCACAACATACATAATTAAGCTAGAAAAACCTATTTAAAATCAAGTAATCAATGAACTGGGAGGATCATTACATCTTATTCATACATAGGGTAAGGAAGACATTAAGTAATGTTAATGATTAAGTATACAGAGGAAAATTAAACTATAGAAACAAAAAATACACACATAAATAGTGTGCATATATTTCATCTATACAATTGGGATTTAAATACTTAATTATTTTATTCTTATCGTAATTTTATTTGCTTATTAAATGAAAATTTCCGCCTCTCAAAGTAATTTTTAACATATTCTAATATAAGAAATATATGTTGAAATAAGAATGTATGTTAATATAAGGATATCTTTAAATATATGTCAATAAAATGTATGTTTAAAAGCGTCCAGAAAAAGACAATTGAATTTAGTGCATTGCAATAAAATGTATCATTAAAAAAATTTCAGGTAGTCTCTTCTAACGAAACTACCGCGGATTATTAGCGTACGATTACTTATCGTTATTTGCCTATTTTTTTGACGGATTTTGTTGCTTTTATGTTTAATGCTTTACTGCTTGCTGAAGCGATACAGTCAGGGTTTGGTGCGCTGCCAAAATTATAACTCGTTACGAAGGACGTCTGAAATTTTGCTTTACCGCGGACCGTTATGGGGGAACGTAATCCTACGTTAAAAAATTTCATTATACAACAATTGCAGTGTTTCACTTTTTTAATGCGGAGTAATTAAAGTAATGACTTTTAATGTTTAGTTAAAATTGAGATGATGACATTTATAAATGTGTAATTTTAGAACTTAGCTCTCACCATAAAGATAGTCTTTTTTTCTCAATACAAATTTTTCTTATAAAGACTGTAATTTTTTGAAAAAAAAAATTCTTACAGATGCAGTAGATAGAACGAACCACAGATGTTAAACTAAAACATTAAATTTTATTTCTTTCGTAATGTAATTTATTTTCTTGTTAATTAATGATATAACTTCAGTTAAAATAACAAAAAAGTTATGTTGCACAACTGATGGTCACAATAGCAACTTTACAGTATCTGCAATAGTGTATAGTAAAGAAAAATTCTAGTCATAAAAATTGACATATGTTAGAACGCATGCCCTTTTTATGTAGAAAATAATATGATATTCATTCTGATTACTCTCGGAATGTAATTCTGAGTAATTATAAATAGTTGTAACATTATACCTATGAAATGTGCAATTATAATTAAGAAGTTTGGGCTGGTCTTATTTTATTTCATTTCATATTTTAGAAATGAAACATATGG
The DNA here is from genome assembly GCA_907164885.2 of Dolomedes plantarius. NCBI lineage: Eukaryota > Metazoa > Arthropoda > Arachnida > Araneae > Dolomedidae > Dolomedes > Dolomedes plantarius. The sequence continues at coordinate 146,227,188 of OU015491.1, read as the reverse complement.
TGATAAACTCGATATAGAGAAACTCGATGATTTTTACCTGAATTTCTGAGCTCCACAAAATAATCCACTGTGATCAAAATAATTTTTGGTACTGAACTGATATTTCGTTATGTGTGTGTGTGGGTAATATAACAAAATAATACAGACAACTGTAAAAAAAAATATTTAATTTGATAACTAACACAAAGACATGTAAATTACAAGTGTTCATCGCATGTCTTTTTTTTTTGATAAGTTTACCAGTATTGTGTACCAGATTATTGTAGAAATTAATCCAAACAAATTTAAATATCTCTACTTAACGAAGTAGGATTTTTACCAACGTACAAGTTTGGGATTTAATGAACTAAAGTAATTAGATATGAACAAAATAATTCCTTAATATAATTATAATACTGAAATAATAAAGTGAGCTTTATTAGGAAATCAGCATTTATTCACAAAGGGAATTTTCAATTCTGTGTTGTATAAGTTCCTTCTGTGTCGTGGTAATAATTTTTCTTGTATCGCCCTTTCGATACTATTTTGGGTCACTTACTATTTTACAAGTATTTTTAGTGGATAAGAAATATTTCCTTTCTGCATCATTTTAATCATTTATATATCGAAAACATTATTTAACCACTAAGATTTTAAATCAATGCACCATAGAAACATAAGATTAAGATGATTTTGGGTCGTGATTGTTCGACTAGTGATTATGTTGAAAATATGGTAAATCTATATTGTGACAGTTCATATTAAAATTGGTATTTTAATAAAAGGATTTGAAAAACAACGCTGCAAGAATCTTCTGAACTAACACAGTTTCAAGTCCATTCTAAAGAGGGCGAGGAATACTTCCCTCAAATAATATACATTTATCTTAGCAATATGAATGTTGGGGAATGGCTGTTTGTTCCAAAGAATTGATACTCGGTGTATTCGAAAATGGTTTTAGATTTATCTCCTGTACACGTCAATGAAACAAGCAGTATCACGGAAAAAGTCCTTGTAAATACATCCATGACTGATCTAGGATATGTGTTCTTTACTGGTGATCCACGGACGACAAGTGGTTCGGGAGAACCCAAGAAGTGGTTCACGAAGTCAAAAATGATAAAAAACGACCGAAAATTTAGCAGACGTGTTAAATTGAGAACAAAAAAATATTGTTTACATTCTAAAAATTGATAGTTATATATATTTCATTTCCTGTATGAACATGTTTTCCTTTATCAGTAACATATTTTGAGATTGGCGACGAACCGTCACAGAAATTTCGTTGCGATGCAGCAATTTTACAACTAGTAGAGCAAATGAACGTTCAAAAATCTAATTTATTTTTGAGTTTCCGTAGGCTTGTATGTTTGCTAATAAGTTTACTTTTACGTTCACTTTGTCATTCTTACTATGTAACTTTTTATTAAAGTTTGTTTAAACAAACAGTTTGTTTAATTGGAAAGTTTAACCCATATTTGCGTCTAAAAGGTTTTTGTATGGGAGTGGATCACCGACGATTTTTTTTAAAGTGGACCCTGATCAACAAAATTTTAAGAACCACTGATATAGAACATGTTAGAAGAGTGTTAAATTAAAATTTTAAAACTTAAAAGTCCGACCATTAGAGAAACAATTCAATTATTACAGTTTTTTTAAGATACAACAAACTGTCAAATAAGTTGAAAGGAAATAGTTTGGATGAAAAATATTTAACTTTCTTCTTTGGTAGCTAATTTACCAGTATTAGAAGTACAGGTATTTCACAGATATTTGAACTACATGTATTGTACAGGTACTTTAAGTACAGATATTGAAAGATATTTCTTATCATTGGCAAAAAGGTTATACTCTCATACTCATATATTCGAAAGACAATATTATAATGCGGAAAACAAATTCTAAAACATCGTACGTGAAACAAGAATTAACATAATATTCAGCATAAAATATCACTGTCAGTATTTTCTTTACAGCGTAAATGTGATGACAAAGCTCCCTTTATTTAATAGAGAAAAACGTCGGAAAGCTAAAACGCTTCGCGTGAAATCTCTAAAAGTTTCCTTTCAATTATTTATGTATAACCTAGGAGTTTCTGGTTTAACGTAATTGCGAGTGACATAAAATGAAAGAAGTTATAAAGTGCAGGAGTGTTATATCGTGTTAACGAGTTGTGAACATGCTAGAGAAAAGGAATTAAATTCACTTGTTGAAACGGAAACAAAATTTTTCCTGTACGGTGAACTTCTTTGTGAAAACAATTGCGAATGTAAATAAAGATATATATTGAAAGACATAAAATCTCGGTATCTAATGGGATGGTAGAGCTCCATTGAAATATATATTAAAAGAAAAATATAAGAAAAAGCAGCTTTATTACCTGTTTTCTGATTTCTTACTAAGTCAGTATAACCTATAACATTCGGTATGAAAAAATATTTTTTCGCAATAGTCTTAGGCACTCTTAGTAGGCGAAAATTAAGCATCTATGAAGAGGCTCGTAGTTGATATTTGCAGCAATATAGTATGAATTTTTTAACATGATTAGTTAATTTATTAATACCTTTCTTTGAAAAATCTGTTTATAGAAGATACACAATTATTGTTTTTGCTGTCTTGCTAAAATAATAATCTTGTTTATCTCATAAAACTAGAGATGCTCATATATATTTGAAAGATTGCAAAAACTACGCTAATTTAGTTTAATTTTGTCATTCATTTTCCCATAAATGAATAACATAATTTAACCAAACTAGTTGGTACCCATCAAAACATGACGTCTAGATAGAAAATAAATTTACTATTACACAAATTATACTCAACACATCATTACCAAATGTTGAAAATCAACGTGCAGAAACAAATTAATGTGTTTAAGAGGCCTCGTGCTTAGTGAGTATCTAAAGCGAGAATTAAAAATGTCACTGGGCATGCGCAGAAAGCAATTTTTATTTAATTGTAGATTATCTCTAATTAAGCAGCGCGAAATAAACAATTTCCATTAGGTTTAATCTTATATTTCACAAACATAATTGTCATAAAAATAAAAATGGCAGAGAGAGATCTAGAGAGACTCCTCGGATAAACGTGTATATCAGTAAAACATGTCACTGAGCATGTGCAGAAACTGAGTATCTAAAGCCAGATTTAAACATGCCACTGAGCATCCGCAAAAATCAATTTTTAATTGTAAATTATCACTAATTAATAGAAATTCCGGTTACACAAACCAAATTCGACAAATCTACATATTACAATCTTTCGTTTTAGACCAAAATGAAGTAAATTGATGCAGTAGTTTTCTCTCACGGACTGCCCCAAAAGTCGGCTTAGGAACGTAAATATATAGATTAGCACATTAGAATAAAACACTATTTTTGTTACAGATGTTCTTATTCACTTATGCAACAAATGTATAAATGTACGTTGTCCTGCTCTCGATGGGGCAACAGGACCACTAATATCATAAATATTGTGTTTCCATATGTTATGAGTTGAGCTAATGTTACTATTAAAGCTTTTAAAAAACATAAAATATTCATTGGATTATGAATTTTTCAACTTTTAACAACTTTGTACGTACCGAATGTTCTTAAATCTTAAACTGAACCAACAGATTATTATTTTAGGTATTTAGCTTCAATACTTAATGTACCAGTCACGTATTAACGTTTTTCCTACTTCGGGGGAAAGTGCAGTGACCATAATTGAAGGCCTTATTTGAATAGTGGTCCAACTCCACTTTAAAAAAAATGGAGTTAACCTCACTTTCATGTTCATACAAGTCATTTCTATCTTATTTTTAAACTGGTACACTTCCAGCTTATTTCTGCTGCCAACATAAGGCATTAGAAATCAGACTTCAGCAGTAATTTCTCAGCACTCATTAGACTTTAAGGCTCTGTATCTCAAAATGAACAAGAGTGGAGTTGGACAACTATTCATTTAAGGCCATCAATTCCCCACGGGTAGTACAGTACATGCGAGCGCTATTATGAAAATTTCAGACTGAAATAGGATTATCTTAAAGAGAAGAACTTTAGAAGGTTGTTAAAATCCATAAGTTCCCCAGCAGAACAATATTCAACGCCGATGCGATGCAAGTGTTTACTTAAAAAGTTATGATATAGCACTATTCGAAAATTTACAACAGCAATGTGTATTTGGAGGGCCCGAGGGGCAAAGCAGCAATTAATGATACTGTAGTAAAATAATATGCAAAATTCTGTATGTGTTTTACATCTTCATCTGTATTTGCATTTTACGTTAAAATGACAACACTCATGACATGCATTCATATTTTTTTTTATAATGATCTTTGATTTTGCAAATAATATGAATTGATAAAAGAAAACTTAAACTGGATTTTAGTTATATTTTAATAATAGGTAAACATGTTCGACATTTATGTGCATTTTGAAATATAAAAGGCTGCGCCTACCATCAATATACTGTACTTAAAAATGTCAGAGTTTCAATTAAAACAATGTAGGAAATATAAAATAAATAAAATGCTCAGGTTTAAATGTCTATTATAAATTACTGTCTAGATATTTTCTCAGACAGCATATTAATATATTAAAATATGTTAATAAGATTAAAGTGCAAGAAAATGTCTGTAGATCCATCTTTAGATAGTATCATAATATTTTTCACTTTTCATAATTTTTATGCATCCCGCATACAATTTGAAAAATGGAAAATATTAAAACTAATTTCGATATTCAATAAAGAGAAAAAATAAAACAAGGAAATTTGCTTACAAATTGGGGGATATATTTAGAAATTTTTTAATAACTTTTTTTAACCATTTGCTTTATATGCAAATTTTACATTAAAGATTTTCATTAAATAAATAGAATTAGTTTGAAATTAAAACACGAGATAATGTAAAAATTCTTCAAAATATTGAATATAAGATAATTTTATTTTGAACTCTAGTAAAAGTACTTACATTAAAGTATATACACTCCGTGAAAAACTTAAAGTATTCTGCTGCTACTTTGCAGTAAAGTAACCTGAAGGTAGAAAAATTATTCAAAATATACGCCGGGAGTTACCAAATAGAAGAGTAAAATCAAAACGATAACAAGACTAGAAACAAATAGCAAAAATAAAAAATAAAATAAATAAATAAATAAAAGTCTTTGAACAGAAGTGGTGACACTGCTCTAGATGTCAAGACACAGGAGGGTAACCTTGAAAGTTTAAATAAAGAGAGAAGGTGGTCCTTTATTGTTTGCATGACTAGCTCGAACACTAATGCATGCTATTCACTCCGTTTGCATACTGAGAATAAACTTGCAGAGGAGTTCCTGCGAAAGCAGAACCCCTTTCTATGTCAGAATAATTTTCGACTGCTGGGTAGTCCGCAGTGGGAGAGGCCGCTCACCAGCCGTCTCCCTAGAGCATGATATACGTGTTCAGTGGGTTTCAGACCAAATGGATAAGCAGGTTAATCCATGTATAATATCCTCACTTTCTAGAAGCCGCAGAGCGGTTGGGGGCGTTGTGGTCCGCAAAAGCGCCTCGAAGCAAACTCACAAGGGACAGGACTATTATCACTGCAGCACCGGTTACAGTTCCATCGTCCAGCATCTGAGGCTCTGTGCGGCTGTTCATTGTGATTCCCCAGGCTAGGACACGTCTACCCCCTTATCAATCAGTTTCATTCATTATTGCATTTTGGTAATGTGCTCCAGTCTCTCTCTAGATATGTTGAACGGTTAGAATTACTGCTGAGTCTGAAGCAACTCTCGTCAGTACAGGGTGAGAACATTGCCCCGCTGCACTGGTGCCCAGTTCTTGTGTTCCCCTAGTTGCACAACTATAGACAGTGGCGATGATGGCCTGGCCTCTGTAAACTGTTAAACCTCGCACCCGGAACTGCTCTGTTTTGAATGGCTGTCGCTGTCTGCCGACAATCTCTCTTAGCCGGTACAACGGTAACGCGGTAACCAGTAGTTGCTATTTTTCGCAGCTGACCAACATCAGCCAGTCGCGCAGCTGCCTGGAAGACCATCCATGCCAGTGAAAAGACACTAGAGGCAATATTGGACTCGGCAGCCACACTCCTCAAATTCGCCCTTCCACCAGCTACTGAACAATTGCAACTCGTGCAAATCAACTCTTGCAAATGTTTTCCGGTGGCCATTTCATGATCTTTAATACGGGGCGAAACTCACTGAACGTCTGCCATGATCGTACGCACCGTTCAGAAATTTGGACAGGAGTCATTCTGCTTCAATCGTTTACAGACAATGACAACACTTCTAACGTTACGATTCCAGAATTTGGATATGCATAAACTTGTAGGGGTGTGTAAGTTTTGCACTTCGGTGTAATATAAAGTAAGAACAGTAACGAAGTGTAAACTAATTTATGTAGTTAACTACTTTTGCACTTCCCTGAAATACATTTAATTGTTGAGGATTTAATAAAAAAGTATTAACCTATTTAAGACTGATGTAGCGAAAACGCAACATTAATTTCTGTATTTTTTGAAGACATTTTCTAAGTTTTGTACGTATGAAGTAACATTTTTATTTTATTCTCTATACTTTAATTGTTCATAATAAGTTTTTGTTTCCACATTTTCCAGCTTTTAGTACTTGCAAAAAAATGTTTTTTCTTTCGTGTTTTGAAAGGGAAAAAATTGTTAATTTCAAATAACTGTAGATAGCAGCACATGTTAAATTTCCAATTTGATGCTTGTTCCGAGTTTACTAGAGACTAAAGAACAAAATGGCTTAAACAGGTAAGGTATAATTTTTGTTTTTATGTTTCTCAATTCATATTTTTAAAAATGTTGCGAAAACGCAACATCAGTCAAATGTGGATTACTTAATTCCAATATGTATTATTAGTGCTGCCTAGTTTTTTATGAAGTAAATTGGTATTGTTTGCATTTCAGATAAGTTTGACTCTAGAAAAAAGCGATTTTTGACATTGGAAGAGGTAGTGGAGTATTTTCATGAGCTAGAGGATGATAATTTTTCAGAATCGTCCTCAACAGAAGGTAAATATGGAGACTCTACATGGATGTAATGAATTCTAAAATAAGTTTATTAGAGTTTAAGAGACTAATATTTTTGAGAGAGCCATATCTTTGATAAAAAGGTTTTGCAGAAATGCAGATGAATCCTGTTTTACCTGAAACTTCACATATTGGAATACCATCTTCAATTCAAAATCTAATCCTCAACGAAACTCGGAAAGACCGTATGTGCCATATTATTACTAAAAATAGTGAAAATAAACAAAAAAATGTAAACACTGCGAAAGTCAAACAATTACTGTATGTAATAAGTGTAATGTACCTCATCATGCGAAATGTTTCAAAGACTTGTGAAATGTTGGAATGTTGAATGTCTTGTGAAAGAAATGTTTCAAAAATTATTTTTTATATCGTTTTGGACTGGTGTTGCGAAAACGCAACATTTTGTAACTCTCGTAAAAATAAATTTAATTTTATGGAAACAACTGATTTGTGAAATTAATGTTCTAAGAAGTGTTAAAAAACAGTTTGGTGCATTTCCTATAAAGAGAACATGGAGTGGTCTTAAATGAGTTAAAATACAGTTTTAAAACTGATTGGAAGGACATTTTTACAGTTTCATTTATTCCTTAATGGATATATTTAAGCTTAAGTATCCGTAGAATTAAATGAACATTAACTTCAAGTAATTTATGACAATCCTTTTCTTTTAGAAGAATGCATATTGTACCAAAGGGAGTTGTCGCGGATGAATTCTGTTCGAGTTAACACTTAGCACTTTTCTAGTTCGCCATCACTGCAATCTCATCGGATCTGGTTTAATGCAGTTGAAAGTAATACGAACGAAAAATGGAATGCGTTGCTCTGAAACTTTATATCTACTTAATGGATCGTGACCATTTCATAGATAAACCATTTCACTTGTTGAAAGGAAAATGATGTGCATTTGGCAATTTTCCAGGCACAACCCTTTCTTGTGCGAATGAGTTGATTATCATCACCTTTCAGAGATTATTTTTGTTTTTCTTGGGAAATAATAGTGGTATCTGATATATATGTGATGCAGTGTCTGGCGATAATAATTTTGAGGCATCTTATTTGGCTTTAACTGTTATAGTCATGGTTGTCTCTTTTCAGGCGAATAGATGGAGTTATGCATTATTGATAATGTTCTGATAAATTAAACTTAGCAAAAAATCTTTTTAATTATCTTAATAGTGTTAATAACTTCCCATAAAACGAACACGAGAACACAAGTTTACTTAACGAAACTTATAACATTCATATATTATGGTTATTAATGTATTAAAGAATACATATTTGCCTCTGCTTACAAAATTACCTGTTAGTATATTCCGGGTCAGGATTTGGAATAGAAACTTAAAAATATATATATATATATATATATATATATATATATGTCATGTCCAGAGCGTAAACTATATTTAAATGGGTAAAATTAGGTTAAGACTAAGAGAAATTATAGAAACTTATAAATAAATATTGCGAATTGCGAGATTAGGGAAAGAAAGAGTCAACAGAGGGCGGTACTTAACCGCCTCTCGACTTAACAGCTTACGGCCTTGCTGTGAAATCGGCAGAGGGGGTTACTGCAGATTATTTTTAATCAGCGGGTTTTGTTCGAGAACTTTCGTGAACGCGAGTTTTCTCGATGAGGCAGGAAAAGAATTAGAACAGAACTTGAGATAATCACCTTCGGTGTAGACCTGGGTTAGTCAACTCCGTGGAAACGTAGTGGCGGTCATCCATCTTAGTTCTTTAGGGATTGGAGCTTGATATAAGTTTAAGTTTTAATAAAATGACATGTTATACTGCAAAGAGAGTGTTTTGTATGCTTATCCCCCCCCCCCCTGTCTATGTGACTTCAATATAGATTGCATCGAAAAAAAGGAGTGAGGACTACAAACTAATCGTAGAAGAATTCATGCGGTTTAAGAACCATGTCATATATATATATATATATATATATATATATATATATATATATATATATATATATATATATATATATATATATACACTGAAACTATATCATAATAAAATAAATGACTACTTTTGTTTAAATGATGTGTTAAAACAAGACTCCCACTTTAAACTTCATCCGAAATGGAAAATATTTCGTTATTTTCTTGCCTTTTACTGCCCGACTCAAAAGAATTCATCGAAAGAATTTTACCTGGAGCAGTAATTTAAATATCAAAATGGAAGAAAAAGTTGCTTTAGTAATTTTTCGAGATTTGAATTCGCTTAAAGCTTATTTCTATTTTTTTATTTTAATGGTTTTTCAGAAATAATTCTCAGCTCAAGAATAAAAAAAATATTTTAAACTTTAGGTTCAAGAAATTAATCCTTTTCATTTGTACGGGATGATTGTATTAATTCATTTCGGGAGTAAAATGGTTTTTAGAATATGTAACGAACAATTTAAAAGTACAATGAAAAGTAATGAACAATTTCAAGATATTTTTGATTATGAACTTAAGAAAATATATTTTAAAATTTCAATTTTAAAGGAACAAATTTGAAGTTTTGAGTTCAGTTGAAAGTATTGGCTTTGCTGCGAAAGCATAATTTATCTGCCATGTCAATATTATTTTAACAAATTATGGAAATGTGTTCGATACATATATCAATACTACAATAAATAGGAACGCCTAACTGTGGTATAATAAAATTGTAATTCCATATAGCGTTGTAGGTTGAGTTATGAGGAAATAATATCAAATGACAACAATAAGCAACTGTTCCTTTATAGTATTTATGCATAATTTTATTTTCCTAGAAATGTATTTTAAGATGAAATTATTTTATGAATTTAAAGTACAATGAAATATGACCTTAAAAACTTTTTTGGTTGTTCTTTGCTAGTGAAATAAAATTACCTGCAGTGATGGGATTCAAATAAATTAACAAAAGGTTCTATATCCTAATGACCATTTTAAGTACTATACCAAAAGTTATACTGAAAGGGAGTTTAATACATGCATTAACTACTCAAATGAAAACAATATAAGAGCTACACCAAACTAGATTATGTTTTAAAAAAGAGTTTTAAAATATTAAATGCCTGACAAACTATTATTGAAGATATTTCCATAATGTTATTTGACTGACGTCCTCACTTGCAATTTTCTTTGCTTTTATCATAGGCTATTTATTCTTAACAATCTTTGGCCTCTAGGAGTAGGATTCCATTCATTTCCTATTACACTGGACCGGCCGCCCGGTGTCGGGTAGATTTATTTTCAACAAAATTTGTCCTAGGAACGATGCAGATCATTAGCAAACGGTTCACTGAACCGATACCTACGGTATCGGTTAGGAATCGGTTCTACAGAACTGGTGCGAACCGGCTGAATCCCTCCACTGACTACCAGGTTTTATGAAGAGGGTCTCACATTATTTATAAATATTTTCCTCTCTTATAAGCCCTTCCAATATATGAGATACGAACCGAAAACCTTGTATAAGCAAGAGTAGTGGAATAAAGCAAGGTAATAATTTTTAAATTTGAAATATTTTAATATAAGAACAATTATTTAACATATAAAATAAAAGTAAATCATGCATAATAAGCTGTTTACTCATGTATAAAGTAAGTATCGTTCTATGTCATAAATTATCAGAAGAAACATTTACAAATATTATTTACTGCTACCAAATTCTATCTCAATTTTGACCGAGAAACCCACGGGCAATTTACGAGGGATCATACCCTCTTCCACCCTCTCTGATCTCAAAGAGGGACTTCCGGTGGACTTACGGACTTAACATGTCCAAATACGACCTATACACGAATGTATTTAATGGCGCTTGTCGGGATTCGAATCAAATACCCAGTGCACCGAAGGCCAACCCGCTATTAATAAGCTACCTCGGGTCAGGAACATACCATCTGCACATAAATGTAATTCACTGATTTCCTTTTCGAACTTAAAAAGTCATACTGTACTACCAATGATGGGTGAAATACAAGCTTTACGTTTTTATAAGGGCTCATACCTAAATTTCTTATTTTATCTTTCCAAATTCTTTCCATCTTACCAGCCAAAATTTTTTAAAAAAATTAATGAAAATGAAAGTTTTTTCCTATTTTGAATTATTTTTCTTCATCTTATTTAGACACACTGCATCCATTTTAATCCATACAATGAACAATATAATGAATAGGATATCAGCAAAAGTAAGGAAGGATATTTATATACATAGGAATATGTAAAACTGTTTATCAGTCTTTTTTATATGCACGGAAAGACGTTCATATAGGCGTTTTATCACAGTAAATGATATCCATAATGTTATTTTCTTGTGTACATAACATCATATTGATCAGAATGTTTTCATGAGAATAGCTGATATTTCTAAAAGATATCAAAGGAAACGAGGAGGAATATCCGCATTAGCCCATGAATATGCAATACACGCTCGTTGTTTATATATTTTTATATGTTCGCCGGGGAGAGTTATCGTTTTACACGTGTCAGTGGTACGATACAAAAATTAAATATCTTTAGTCTGAAGTAGTATAAGTACATTATGTAGGCTACAGTTTCGTAAAGTGCATGCCCAAAATTTTCTTAGTTTTGAAATGTGTTCATAAAATTATAATCATAAATTAAATGAAAAATAATCCTGAACATTTTAAGGCCTGTCATAAAAGATATATGGAATAAACTAGATCATGCAATTATGTAAAATACTATTGAATTTCTGCAATTGAATGTTTTGTGATTTTTTAAGACTAATATGACCTTTATGATATTTTTGATAAATATGCATTTTGCGTATCAAAACACTTTATTTGTTAACAAAGTTTTAATTGCGAACAGTTATTGCTTAAAATATTAGCACCATTAGTTTTGCTTTTCATGAAAAGTGTTCTTTTTAGGGGTTTGTGGGTTTTAGCATTACAATTTGGAATGAAAGCTTGCAGTCATTCGCAACTGCCATTAGGGCTTCGCTTTTTAGGGCGATCCCTTGTAACATAGAATAAACATTCCACACCAAACATAGGTCAGCTAACCAACCACCTTGGAAGGACTATTGTATGTTGATTTTACTATTTTCCATGACAAATCAGACCAACTGAAGTTATGAAACGTGTAAGGTGGATATTGTGTTCTTCTAAATCCTGAACCACCAGAAAACTCAACCGAGACATTGTACAGTTTGAAATAACCTGAGTTATGCTAGATTTGAACCCTCTTTGATGCTTTAGAGAAATTTTTTTCTTAATAAGTTAAATACTTATATTTATTCACTAACTTAATGTTAAGTAACAGACCGATTTTTACCTTTTTAGAGAAAATTATGAAGTAATAATCTTTCATAGAAATAAAGCAAACAACTAAAGTGTTCTATTTCGCCTCGCAACTTAGCTAGTGAAATAGAACATTTTAGTTGTTATGCTATTCTTTGCTTTCTTTGTTATCTATGCCAGTAAACTAAAATTTGTAACCTTGATAAAACTAGTCTATATTTATATTTTTAATATTACCGTTGTTAGTATTAATTTATAATTATGATAATGTATTTAGAAATATTTTATATGTCTGGTTCTTTCATGGATTTTTAGAAGCGCAGAAGAAAATGTGTCTAGTTAGGTGTAAAGAGACTGCTCTTTGTATGATGATGCTTGCATTAGTTTTGTCAGAAATTTCATTTAATAATAAGTGAATATATTTGAAAACAATACTTTATATGTTAAGGTAAGGTATTTTTCTCCAAAATGCACCGAGTAGGTGGGTTCATGTACTAACATTTATTTGTTTCTTGAAGGTGACTTGGATGTTTAGCACATCATATCATAATCATCAAAATGGCACGATTTGCCATTTACAGAAGGTTTGTTGGTAAGTTAAGAGCGATACGGGCAATTTTTTCTACTAGGGTTAGTTAGACCGGGACTTCCTGCTCAAAGTTGATTCCAAACAGCTACAAACACCCATGCCAATAGTGGGATTCGAACCCACAGGACACTGGTACCAAATACCAGCGCCCTAGCAATTCGACCATCGTCTGGTACCACATACAGATGGAATTTACTGTAATATAAGAGCTTTTAAAACCTTAATATATTTACTTTTTTAATGAAATATGAATACATAATTTGTATGCTATAAAATTAAAGATTTTATTTTTATAGTTCTATGAGAAACTGTATAACATACTATGTTAGAGATTTTTGTAGTTTATCAATGCAGACAGACTGAAAAATAAAATCAACAAAAAATGAGTAACTCAAGATGTTTTTTTATATGTAAAAAAAATCTTATTGCTCTTTTCAGTTTCCAAAGCACTTTGTCAGAAGTTGCAGTTTTATTTTTATCAAAAATGAAATACCATTTTATTTTTATTTTTCACTCTACCGCAAATGGTTTCTTAGGGAACGCACATTAAATTGAGTTAAACTTCATTATACCTCATGTATAAAATGTTACTGGATTTCTCCCGTGATACCGCCGCTTTTGTTGTGGGCTCCCATCTTCAACCATTTTAATATAGTTAGACACATTTTACCGCAGCCACTAAATCAAGAGTCGCTGCAGCATTCAGAGTCCTTCAGCTTCATTTCAGTGCCCTTATATAATTTTAGGGCTGCATTCCATCGTTTTCCCCAGGATCATAAAAGTGGGGGGAACTTTCTTGAAATCATAAAACGGAATAGAATTACCTCAGACTCTATTTACACCGCGCGCTGGGTTTTCAAACGTTTCGCTTTGCTATGTTTTTAAATAAGACTCGGCTTTTACTTGCAACATTTTATTAATGTAACCAGTATTTTAATTTAAATTCTTCTTTTAACCTGAGAGTGTTTAAATTTAGTTAAGTTAAAGTTTCTAAGAAATTTAATATTTATTCCTTATTGGTGTCTCAGCCTTAAGTAACTTTATTAAAATTTTAAAAATAAGTTTTTTCTTTAACTTTATTCTTAAAAAGTATTCAATAAATATTTAAATATTATGTAACAAAGGATTTTTCAAAGAATAAAGAGGTTTATGTACTTAAAATATTTTCAAATTATATCTTTAGTTTTCTTTAGTAGTTGTAACTTTGTGGAACGGAATATTGTGAAACTTTCACATGCTTTACCCATAAAGAATGGGATTTCATAAAAAACATCGAAATTTTTTCATAACTTTCTTTGTAATTTCTAAGCGTAAGAAAGAAAAAAACTAAAATTAGAATTACAGTTGACATTATTACCTTTATGCTTTAGTGTATAGCTAAGAATAGTATAACAGAGTTTCAACGAAACATAAAAACTTAGCGAGTTGCATAGGCAGAGATCAATTCAATGATAAAATTTCAATTTAACTGCGTAGTTGTCTCCGAAATTTAATACTTTTACAGCATTCTTAAAAATCTTTCGCATTTTCTCAATCCTGCTACTCTGGATGATAGCCGTTTATTTTTTAGTCCCCAGTTCAACAGTTGCTAGAGGAATCAGTCACTTCATAAGAATCAATACTATAATGTATGTACGAAAACTACCACAATTCTACTCCTCAAATCCTGTAATAGAGTGGTTGATGGCTGCATCATATTTACTGGTTAGCATACTCTAGTCAATTTCTTCCGATTGAACAGCAATTTAACCCTTATAGGGGCAACAACCTCCACTGTTTGCATAGTGCAGATTTTTTACCGATTTTTTTAACCTAAAAAAATATTAAAAAAACTCTGTGGCACTAAAATTTTTTTGTACATTGTGGCACTAAAATGGGAGATGTGGTACTAAAAATGTCATTGGAAGAAAGGAACTCCATATCTTAATATCTAGTGGCTATACATATAACATGGCCAGTGCTGGTCATTCTTAAAATAAAGATAAAAGGGTGACAGGCACGAGTATATGAAGTACTTCAGATTTATTTTTAAATTTAAGTTAGTTAGAGAAGGCTTAAGGCCAGTGGCTTATTGCCATTTACAAATACAGGTACATGGTCGAGCAAGGTCTCCGGTCACCAAGGATCAGGCGGGTGAGATGGTGTCCAGTAACGGCATTGGAATCGCTTCTTCCAGGGCGTCGGAAACAGGAGTAATAATAACTGCATGGTCCTACGGCAAGGCTCCCGAGAGATCTCTCTGTCTGTTTTTCTTCAACCTTTGCCCCGTGCTGGGTCGGTCACGTGACTTTTTGATTCAGACACCATATGGAGCATATCACGCCAATTCCAGCGCGAAGGCGCACGGCTAGTTCTGTGGACAAAGATTATTGATGTGTCTGCAAGTAAAAAAAAGGGATCAAAGGAGAATCTTATCGCCAATCGTTAGGCAACCCCTTTTAAGGGATTAACATTGGTATTTTCTGTTTCTGCTGATAAGCGCTGAATGCTGATAACGTGATCAAAAGGGTGCACATGTTTTTGAGAAAGAAGTGATTGTCTGGGGGACTATATACCCCTGGAAAATTATTGAGGGAATAGCTCCCTAATGCGTTTAAGTATTCGAATGGCAAAGCGGGCTTTAATAGTAATATTGTAGCAAAAGTTAAGCGTTTCAAAACGTTACGACAAATTCCGAATTAAAGTTTGAAAAATAGTTTTACTTCTTTAAACTAATAACAGATGGCAGCACTAGCCATCTTTCTGCTCATTTAACTGGAACACATTGAATGCAAGTGAAAAAAAGACTAGATTTAGGCGTTTGCAATCTTCAAATGACGACCCTCAAAGGGTTTTAATGATTGTACATGGCGATTATTAAGAATTTTTGTTGATAGGAAAGATTTAGAGACAAAAAATAATCAAGTTAAAAAGAAAATTTTTTATGCAAAAGAAGTGTAATACGAGCTACAAGAAAAAATACTTTGTTTATTTTTAATATAATTTTTGTAAACATTAATCTGACTCTTCTTCCCTATTATTTCTCACATTCAAAGATAAAAGAAATTAATAACGATTCACAGTTATATAGTACTGTATTGGATAAATATTTAATTTTCCCTGTTTTGTGGACATTTAACTCTCAATTTAACTTCATTTTATTGATTACATTTCTTTAATTCTAGTAACCTTTTGCGCATCGAGTAATTTGAAGTCATACGGAATAAGACTGGGAATACTTTAAGTTCATATATTTATTTTCTTTCTATCATATCGGCGTGTACTATTAGTACTTGAATGCATTATTAACATACCTAAATCTATAAAGATTTTAAGTCGCAGAACGAAACAGTTTTTGTGTTTCTGGAATAAATTCATACAAAAAAATTTAATGTCTTGCAGTACTCTTCATTTTACACTTACAATAAATAATTTTATACAATATAATTACTATCTACATGTTAAAAATGCAAACAAACTTTAAAGATTTACCAAAGAAAATTTTTTAATAATTTTATATTGTTAACTCCAAATTTATAAGACGAATGGCGATAGATAAAAATATTTAATTTATGCACCTAATAGCGACACTATTAACTAAACAATGTCTAGAAATAACTTTTAATTCTAATCATTCGGTATTAATAGTGCGAAATTCTTCTAACATAATTCTTTTGCTGTCTCCTAATTAGAATTGGGTAAAAATATAAATTCTACTTTATCGGCTTTAATAGCTTGAAAATCATCTGATTTGATGATACTTTATCTCGTAGAATAATTTATTAAAGGTTATGCTATATTGGACATTTTTATCTAATTACTGAATGGCTATATTTACAATCTGGAGAAATATTAAAATTTAAAGAAAACAGATAGATAACAAAGTATAGTGGCTATCAAAACGTACACCTTGAAAAGTGTCAATATAGTAAAGAACACGAAATATTGGAAAAGAGTTTTCAGCAAAGAAGTTGAGAAAACATGCCATCCGAGCTTTACATAGACTCTAAAGAAAGACAGTAAAAAACGTGACAGAAAAAAAATATCAAAAAGAGGTGTATAAAGAGCATATAATGAAATTTTGGGCAAACTTTGAAAGGATTTGTAGAGCAAATTTCTTAGGACTTTTTTTTTTAATAGAAAAGGTTTTAAAAACTTACATATAATTTTGCTGATATCATAAAATGTAAAGAATGCATTCAGTATTCACTATAAATTTTAAGTTTTGAAATGTTATGTTTGTCTTATTCATTTCTTTTTAACACCAATAGAAATAAGAACTTTAATGTACTTTTATAAAACTGAAGTGTAGGAACATTTTTATGACCTTAACAATGACTGACAATATCATTAAAAGTAATTTTATAGACATTTGTGAGGTCAGAAAATAAATGAGTTCTGGTTAGAACACAGAATTGAAGAATCATCATTGTGTTATTTTCTTTATTATTAGACAATCAGTATTTCCTATGAAGAGATCTGAGATAGAATTGGAGAAAAATATGATAATGATCAGATTCTGTTGTAGTACTTGTTCAATTTTCCATGTTTAGATTTGTCAATCTCTGCATACATTTTCTAGTTTTATGCATGAGCATAGAAGATAAATATCGGTATTTTAAGACTATGATCCTTATTAACAAACAAACACATTGATTCTAAGTATTTATTTTCTATCCACTGGTAATGAAGGAGAAAAAATGGAGGAGACTTTAAACCCTGGTATAGTTAAACAGAGAGAGCTTTCGTCCATGAGTATGGTGATGTGCATTATTAAATAATTGTTTATCACTTTGTAAAGGAAATAACCTTTGCTTACACATTTTGAGAATAATTATAATTTCTATCATAATAATAGTATAAATTAAGATTATAAATTTTAAATATCTTTTTTTCTTTTTAAATTCTCTAAAGAATTTCACATTTAAGATTTTGGCAATGATAACGAAGGATTTCTGTGTATAGTTATTTCTAGTTACATTTTAGAAAATTTGTCAAGACTAACAAAATACCATTTTCAGCATTACTCAAACTTGACTAACAGCTAACACCGTCTCTCCCTCAAAAAATAAATTTAAGTTTAAATAAAAAACAATCGCAAATTATGCATTCTACTTTATTTAATATTTTATCAAAGAATTTTTATGACGTAATAATAGTTTTTCTTACGTACATCAATACTAATATAAATCAATTTCACCGTATGTTAGAGTTTACATACAGCAACGTTTATCTAAGTGGTACAGCTTAGAAAAAACTGTTTAAGTGAGGTTAAATTTAAAATCAATTGATACCCAGTTTAAAACAAAAAGAAAAACTTTTTAACAGGAAGCGTTCGAAAGTAAATTTGATCCGCTTTTCTAGAAATAACTCTGACATGGTAACCGATAAGCAATTTAAAACTATCGGCAATTTCATTAGCAAAAAGATCCTTTATAGGAAATGCTTTTCTAACTTCTTTTTTTTTTCTATTTCACAAAAGGAAAGAATATTCCATCCTGTAGGTTCTCAATACTTTTCTTTTTCTAGTATGTTGAAATACGTAAAATCAAGTATTTCCCATAGTTTAGAGTAAAAATTCATGAAAGCAAATTTTCAGTCAATCTTTTATTTCCTGAAATTCTGGCCATAACTTAATACGTATCAGAAATCATAAGATTTTATCTTATTAATTTGATATTTATGTGTTCAAATGTGTTAATTTTGATACACACATTAATTTATGAAATTTAATCTATTATAGCACACTCATCTGGTATAAAATACACTTCTGGCCATTAAAATTGAAACACCAGGAAGGAACTCAAATAATAAAGCTTTACTTATTGCACGTGTCGTAACGTTTTGAAACCCTTATTAACTTTTGCTACAATATTAATAGTAAAGCCTGCCTTGCCTTTCAAATACTTAAACGCATTAGGGAGCTGTTCCCTCAATAATTTTACAGGGGTATATAGTCCCCCAGACAATCACTTCTTTCTAAAAAATGTGCACTCTTTTGGTCACGTTTTCTGCTTTCATCGCTTATCAGCGGAAACAGAAAATACCAATGTTAATCCCTTAAAAGGGGTTGCCTAACGATTGGCGATAATATTCTACAAGTATCCCCTTCCCCTCGCAGAACACACAAAATAACCCTTTGTCTGATAGCTTTGGCGGAGCCTGCTGGCTACCGCTGGGTCGCCAAATTCCAGATGTTTTCCTCTTCACGTCACGTGACGGGGCCAGCACAGGAGCGAAGGTTTGAATGACAAAAACAGATCTCGTCTGGCCACCGATTCAAGAAGATGTATTTTCCCGCACAACTATCTCCGACTTACGGGACCAAAGTTGTCCGGCGAAGATCGGCGTTTCCATCCCGGCCTCCTGACTCTTCATGGCTGATCCTTGCTGACCTGAGACCATGCTCGACCATGTACCATTTTGTAAATGGCAATAAGCCACTGGCCTTAAGCCTCCTATAACTAATTTAATTTAAAATAAACTATGAAGTACTTCTAAATGACTAGACTTGTGTCTGTCACCCTTTTATCTTTTTTTTTCA
Source organism: Dolomedes plantarius (assembly GCA_907164885.2). Taxonomy (NCBI): domain Eukaryota; kingdom Metazoa; phylum Arthropoda; class Arachnida; order Araneae; family Dolomedidae; genus Dolomedes; species Dolomedes plantarius. Next base: position 146,207,819 of record OU015491.1, on the reverse strand, counting down.
GAATGACCAGCACTGGCCATGTTCTATAGCCACTAGATATTAAGATATGAGGTCCTTTCTTCCTATGACATTTTAGTACTCCATATGGACAACCAAATTCCTACAATGTTCTACATAAACAACTTTCTACATAACAGCACGTATACAGCATAGTAGGAAGAAAATATGGTTAATAGATGAAAATATGATTATAAATATGAAAATCTGATTTGTTGGTAATTTGGGGATATACAGGGTCCAAAATTAGTACACACCGCTGCCGCTTCTGGCAGCTAAAACGGCTCTAACCCGGTTTGGCAGGAAGAAAATATGGTTAATAGATGAAAATATGATTATAAATATGAAAATCTGATTTGTTGGTAATTTGGGGATATACAGGGTCCAAAATTAGTACACACCGCTGCCGCTTCTGGCAGCTAAAACGGCTCTAACCCAGTTTGGCATCGAGTCGAACTGGGCGTGGATGAGAGATACGGGAAAGTCATTGCATGCAGGTTCATGTCTTTGCCACACTCCATCAATCGTAGTGGCTGGAGAGCGGTGGCAGACCAGTCTCTCAGCAACCCATGAACAGAAGTTTTCAATAAGTGAGAGATCTGGAGAATGCACAGACCAGGGAAACAGTCGAACATCCTATGTGTCGAGGTAGGTCAGGACACGACGGGCAGCATGCGGTTTTAAGTTATATTGTTGAAAGATGACGTCTCCACGGCCTCGAAGATAGGGCACAGCCACCGACCTGAAGATCTGAGAAATGTAAGACTGATTGTTCAGATTAACGAAAACGTGAACAAGAGGTGTTCGTGTCGTGTACCTCATGGTTACCCATTGTAATACTACAACTACACATACTCGAAACTGAGAGCGAAGTGTGTAGGGGAAAATAGTGATTTATTGGTACCCTCGCAGTCGTCCCTTTGATGATTCGTCTCCCACCGCTCCTGAGCAGTCGGAGACGAATCATGAAAGGGGCGATCGTGACTAATCGACCACAAAATGTGTCAAGAGGGGACAGGGGGAGCTGATTCACTTGTGTGTACATACACCATAACGTCGTGAATACCTTTTTCCTGAGGAGCGACTGCCCAAGCCCGAAGTTCTCCCATTCGAGAGAGGACTGTTTCTGGGAAGCGAGGGACCCTTTTTAATTACCAGGGAGAAATATAAGCCCGTGGTGTAAATTGGCTTCCATGTACCTCACTGAGACCATCGGTCGCCTTGCTTCCTTTCCTTAGGCGACAGTGGACACTAAGAGAAAGTCTGGTGACGCTATCCCATGGGGAGCTGAGAATTACCCGTCTAGTTGACGCTCCCTACCTAGGTCAACTAAGAAGCGCCCCGACTGAACGGTTCTCGCCCACGTGGAGACTGAAAGGACCTGACCGTTCGGCTATGGCCAACAAGCGTGTGAACCGCAAAAAAGCGGGATATACGACTGCCGAACCCAGAGATATATAGAAACGACTTGCAGAACCCCACAGAGACAGTGATGGAGAGTGCTGTAGCACAATACCCGCAGTACGATACTTTTTTTCCGAATCCCCCCTTAGAACGGGAAATTACACACCCCTTGTAAGAACGGCCATTAAGGGGTTTACATATATATATATATATATATATATATATAAAGTAGACGCTCGTTAATTCGAACTCGGTTACTTCGAACTAATCCAAAGGCCCCCAAACACTTGTATTGGAGTAATGTTAAAAATATCTCATTAATTCGAACAAAATTTTTATCAATTTGGTAACTTCGAACTAAAAATTTAACAAAATTTTTTTTTTCTCAATTAACGGAGAAAATACACGCTGCATTTATTATTTTTTGTGTCAAAATCACCTGTATTTTTTTTCTATGTAAAGAGGCACATGCCCGCATTCCTAGACTATTGCATTTCCGCTAAACGTTAGTGGCTATTGTCCTTATCAGTGCTTAATGGAGAAAGCGATTTTCCGTTATTTGTATCGATTTTCTTAGAATTTCAGAAAAACCAGTCTTTATACAGATTCTAGGGAGCTGCGTCAGTTACGCTTGCAGTGCAGACAAGTTAATGTGATCTAGTTTTTCTTCCTCAGTGTGTGATGTGAAAGTGTAAAAATTCAGGATGTCTACGCGTGGAAAGTACAAAACCCGAATTTTGGAGACAAAGGTAGAAATTTTAAATAGAGTAGAGAATGGCGAATGTAAAACAAAGTTAGTAGCTGACTATGGAATTAAAAAAAAATCTTGTCAACTTATTTGAAAAAAAAGGAGTCAATTTTAGATTCATGGGGAAAATCAAAATTTGCTAAAGGAAGGAAACGCATGAGAAATGCATCCCAAGAATATCTAGAAAAAGCTCTACTGCTATGGTTCCAGGATGTTAGATTTCGAAATTTTCCGATAAATGGACCCCTAGTGCTGAGGAAGGCTGATGAATTGGCAAGTCGAATGGGTATTGAAGATTTTAAATGCAGTGATGGATGGCTTTCTCGATTTAAGTCAATCACAATATTTCTTATCAAACTGTATGTCGCCAAAGCTCTGATGTAAACGAAGACGTATGAACTAATTTCGGTCGGAAACTGCCAGGGCTTTTCTCTACTTACCTGCCGAAAGATATTTTTAATGCGGTCATAATGGACAAAGCCATAATGGACTCTATTAAAACTCTGAAAGCATTTATTCAGATGGAACCTTCCTTTGAAAATGAATTGAAATGTTTACTTCATATCGAGAAGTTGGCTCAACAATGTAGGCATCATAAACAAAATCAAACATCCACTTTACAGTATATATATATATATATATATATATATATATATATATATATATATATATATAAACATATATAAATATATTGATTCTTGGTCCCGTATTCCTGGGATACATTCAATCCCACCCTGTAAGGAAAAGGTTAAATTGCTTGAATGATAAGATAAGGTATTTATAGTATATAACAACACACACTTATACATGAAAACATAACAGAATTAAACAATGAAATACAGCATAAACTGCAAATAAATAAGATATCCTTAAATTCTAACCCACGCATTGCTTACCAATTTATCAATGGACATATTTTTACGTAGGCATTGATTTATGTGACGCTGAGCAAAGAGTAAAACAATTTAAGATATACGTATGATGATAAATATGACCACTTGAAAGGTTATTAAACTGAATGTTTTATGATGAATTAGAAATGCAGCAATAGAGTGGAATACGGACTGTATACTTGGTTTTCTAACGGTCATAAGTGACAGCTGACATATTCTGTATACAAATGTCAATTTCTCATTAGCGCGAGTTTCATCCAAGGGGTCAACAAGGAGAAAGCAACGAAATTTATGACTAGCTAGATTTACGGATATGTTCACACATTTGTATATATATATATATATATATGAGAATTTACGGAGGTCTTCGAAATAACTAATTTCTAACGTTAGAACCCATGGTATTTCTGAGTCAATCAGATTTCACGCGACTACGAATGCATATACTAAAGAAGTTATTAATAGAGTGGAATGACCTTGGGGAGAATCAAGAAAGAGAATCTCAGGCATTCATTGCATGGGGAGTTGTTTTGGAATTCAGACTAGGTTTCGCACGAAAATTATTTGTAAGGTCAGCAAAAGATGTTTTCTCGAACATTCGGCAGTCGTCAATGAGCAAGCGCGATAAATTTAGACGCCTTGGGGAACAATAGAATTTCGGCAGAAGGGGATTAGCATTTGGATTGAACGGTCACGCGTCACGAGGTTGAGATGATTGCTTGGAAAACTAAATTTTGTGCGGATTGAATTCGAGGGTATTTAAATTAATAATTGGAATAAATTTATTGGATGTAATTAATATTTAATCATTTACCACAGCCTATGTTTACTGACTGCAATATTATTAATATGTATCAGGGAGTTTAAGAGGAATGTACGATATAAAGAGCACGCTTCGAGCCGGCAAGAGACAGGCTCGTCATATATATATATATATATATATATATATATATATATATATATATATATATAATATATATATATATACATTGAAATGCCACTGAATTAGGGATAGCAAAGTCTATGCAAATTGTGTAGCGCTGCGCATCATGTATGCGCAAGTGAGGGCGCTGTGGTAACTGCATATATAGCCCGTACTGTGGTTGTTCTGAATTAGTTGTTGGAATTGCCAGTATGGGTAAACTGCCTGATTTAGACGCTTTCGATCGCGGACAAATCGTACGTGCGCGACGCATGGGCCATTCAATTTCCGAAATCGTCAGACAGCTAGGATTTTCAAGGTCGACAGTGTCAAGAGTATACCAAGAATACATGGTGGAAAAATACTAGCGATCGGGCAAACTGCAAAGGACAATTAGCCTCGACAGTGCGTGGTGAGAGACGGTCATGCGTATTGTACGTAGCCAGCGAAGTCAAACATTAGCTCAAATTGCCACCCAGTTTAATGACGGTGCCAGTCGTGCAGTCAGTAAACGGACTGTGCAACGCTCGCTTCACCGTATGGGTTTCGGGAGCCGTCGACCTACGAGAGTACCATAGCTCTATACTCGCCATCGGGCTGCACGTCTCGCCTGGGCAAGAGAACACAGAGACTGGAGTGTAGAGGACTGGAAATGAGTAGCGTGGAGTGATGAGTCTCGATTCCGACTACTTAACGCCGACGGGAGGCTGCGAATATGGCGTCAGGCTCATGAAGCCATGGACCCTGCATGTCTGGCTGGAACTGTACTAGGGCATGGTGGCTCAGTCATGGTCTGGGGTGTTTTTTCGTGGCACAGTTTGGGATCTCTGGTGCGTGTACCAACCTCCCTCAACGCAATTCTTTACGTAGAGTTGCTGGGTGATCACCTCCATTCGTTTATGCTGTTCTGTTATCCGCACGGTAATGGAGTTTTCCAGCAAGACAACTGTACCTCTCACAAGTCCCGGTTGGCAACTGGCTGATTGGATGAGCATTCCTCTGACTTCTCTGTCATGAATTGGCCACCTAGAAGCCCAGACTTAAATCCTATTGAGCATCTTTGGGATGTTTTGGAACAAGGCGTGAAAGGCCATCACACAGCACCAAAGAACCTTACTGAATTATGGACAGCTTTAGCCAATATTTGGCAAGCTATTCCCGTGGAACTTTTCCAGAAACTTATTGAATCTATGCCTCGTCGTGTGGCAGCCGTTATCAAGGCTAGAGGAGGCCCAACTCGTTACTAGGTAGGTATCCCTAATTCAGTGGCACTTTAGTATATATATATATATATATATATATATATATATATATATATATATATATATATATATATATCGGAAGATGTAAACAATTACTAGATTTGATTTAAAGAACTAGCGGAAATAACTTTGAATCCAGTATTTAAGGAACTTCGAGAAATAAAAATATAATTAAAAGAAGAAAAGAAACTAAAAAAAAAATCTCCAATGAATTCTATCATTTAATTTAGATATAAAGAAGGCACGGAAAGTTTTTGTAAGTCCGTCTCAAAAGAAACTAATCAATGGTCAATGGACAAAGGAAAAGAAAAAAATATATAAATAATAAAAATGACATGAAAATATGAAGAAAGCATAGTCGTAGACATAAAAATTCCTGCGTGAGCCATTTATTCTTTCCTTAATAGGATAGGGAATAGAACAAACATGAAAGTAACTTTTCTTCGTTATATTTATTACTTTGTATATCTAAAATCATTAAAATATCTTTCAATTTCTTACTTAATGTTATTAATTTGTATATATATATATATATATATATATATATATCATTAAAATTTCCTTCAATTTCGTACTTAATGTTACTAATTTGTAATTTTATTAAGGTGTCTCTCTAGACTTTTTCCTCAGCCACCCTACTAATAACATAGGTTACTGAGTTTTAATTTGAATAATACTTTGTGCTATTTATAGTTGTCCTATTAAGCAAAATTGTTTTACATGTTATAGAAAAATTCCCATATACTTTTCAGCATTATGATCTATTTGTGATGAAAATAAAAAATATGTATATATATGAAACCTCTTAAAGTATCTGAAAAGCCTTCTTCGTATTTTATCTTTCATTTCTAGTTGCGGATGCATTCAGACTCATCTCTTCTGTACCCATTCCAAGTTTTAAATAAGCTCCACGCTTCTGGTAAGAAAATAATTTATGAATATTTGCTTTTCAAGAAGTACTTCGCGAGCCATATTGTTAGGGGCAATGGAGCTGCAAATAGTTCGTCATGCTTCAGTAGGAATAAGATTTAAAACTCCCTGGCTTCCAAACTCGCATTTAAATTGTTGTATTTAAATACGAAGAGAGACAGTAAAGAGGGTAATTTAAAAGATGTACTTAAGATTTATTTTTCTTTTTGCGTAAATTGTCGATGAAAGTATTTATTCACCTTCAGTATATTTCATCGAATTATTTATAAAAAAAAGTTTATTTTCAGTTTGTAGTATTTTTCACTTTAAATTGCTTCATAGAAACTGATTGAAATATTTTTTGTACAGTTTCTGACAATATTTCTATTTCACTATTAACTCAATAATATAATTTAGTATTGGTTTTATTTGTAGTAGTATTTTACCGCCCTAGAGGTAACAGTCTAGACACCTCAGTTTACGCAGTTCTTTGTAAGATATAACATAAAGTAATCAGCAACTAGAATTCGTGACAAAATAAGTAGTTTTTTTTTTGTTCATATACGAGCAACTGCACCGAAAAAATATTCCCTTTGTATTAAATTAGATACAGTAGTCTAAGGTGAAACGTTCGTAATGCGTTATATTTTCTTAATTAGGTAGAACTCGGATTACATAAATTACTTCATATTACATACATTAACTCTGTTGTTTGCTTCTTGATTAAAAATACATCTCCAACAGATGGTTCTATAGCAGATGTAATAATTACTGTACATAATTGTTGAAAGACTCTAATTTTGTTTCCGTTATTGGCTGACAACGCTAATAATTAAAACGGGAATTAACCTTGTAATTAGAAACATAAGTACTCTACTGATGAGAGCAGGGATTAAATATTGAGATGTATTTCAAAAGAATGATACTATACAGCAAATTAATGTGACATGTCATTTAGGCTCGCAGAAGTACAGGGTGCGGCAGGATAGACTCCCAGATTTTTGTAAGTCACTGGTGAGGGAGTAGTAGGGTTAAGGCAGCTCTGGACGTAGAAACACTTCGGGCGAATTGTCTAGTTGCGAGTAGATACCATGAGCTGCTCCGGTGAACTTCGTTGTTTCGCTGTCGAAGCGTTATTTCAAAACATCGATTGTGTAACAAGCGACACAGGACGGTCCTCGGGTTCTACGAGGTACGATCCAAAAGTTCGGGGAATGAGGTAATCTATGACAACAAAAGCATGTATTTGAAGTGACAGCGTATGGAATGGATTCTACCAAACAACCCCTACGTGTTCAGGTAGGTTTCGCCCATTTCAAGTGATTTAACCGCGCGCACTTCTGTTTTCTTCCGGAGATAGATACCTTTGTTCTGTGACGTAATAAAACTGGTTTTTGAAGAACAGCGCTGCAATATTAAATTTTGTCAGCGCTTAGGTAAACCACCTACGGAGACTTTAAAAATGCTACGAAAGGTGTGCGGTGATTCTACCATGGTGATGAAGCAAGTGATGAAATGTGGTGTTATTTATTTGATATCCAATCAAAACGTGCTTCTTCAACATGGAAATCACCCTCCTCACCGCGATCGAAGAAATTCGGTCAGGATCGGTGCAAAGGGAAGGTTATGATAGAGGTATTTTTTGATTCTCAAGGAATTGTCATTCAGAATTTATTTCCAAAGGCAGAACAGTAAACAAGGAGCCTTATGTAGACAATTTACGTCGTTTGAGGGAATTCATTCGTCGTAAACTGCCGCAGATCACGACGATGGCTAAGTGGAGACTGGTACATTCCTGCATGACAACGCACCTGCACATCGGTCCCAACTTGTCACACACTTTCTCGCCAAAACTCACATGAATGTGCTTCCACACCCTGCCTATTCACCGGACTTAGCCCCATATGATTTTATTTACTTCCATCAATGAAACAACTTTTGAAGGGACGCCGTTAAGTGTCAGCAGATGAGATGAGAGCAGCATCGCAGGAGTCCTTACGGGAGGTTTCAAAAAATGGCTTCCCGCAGTGCTTCCAGAAGGTATACGAGAGATAGCAAAAGTGTATCGTCGCCCAAGGTGATTACTTTGAATGTGGTTGTGCATAGGCAATATAAACTTTTTAAGTTTAGGACTTTGATGCCAATTCCCCGACCTTTTGTATCGTACTACGTATATATATCATGCCATTCCTGGTCGAAAAATGATCCTGCGATGGGTTTCAAAAGTGAGAGCAAGTGAGTCTACATTAAAACGAAAACCAAGTGGTCGCACTTGGAACATTATAAAACCTGAAAATGTGCTACGAATCCGTAAGCACGCTATTCGTGAGGAAGTTGCCGTCATTCCCCCTGAGATTACCAACAGAGTGATGGAAAACTTTAAAGAACGGTTTGAGCAGTGCTTCCCAAATCAGGGGAGCCACCTGAGTGATTATTTTCAAAACCTAGTTGGATAAAAACTAGATTGTAAGTACTTTTCGGAAAGATAAACTTTATTTGTCTGTAAATTGCTTTGTTCGTTTTTTATTACCCTTTCAAATTTGGGTGGCTGGTTGTGAGCGCTACGGTGACCGTTTGCTACACGAGGTCTGAATTGACCGGGACCTACTGCTTAACCGTTTAACTGTCAAGCTATTTTGATGATTTTGGCACGGAAAATGTCAGTCTGTTTTATATTGAAAAAATCAAATGCTTAGTACAAAATAACGTACAATGACTGCCATCTACTGAATAAAGCAAAAATTCGCCTCCCAAGAAATGGTTTAGACTACTAGTACTGCCATCTATTGAATAAAGTCCAAATCAACTTGTCCCGAGATATAGTCGGGTTTGAAAATAAGATACAAGAAAAAATCTACACCGAGTGGGATTCGGGCAGGACATTTTGAAGCGCAAGGGCCGCGCCCGAGACTATCTGAGGCACGACAGTTAAAAGGTTAAAGCCGATTCCAAATGGCTACAAACGTCCATGTCAAGAGTGAGTTTCGAACCCACAGACTTGGCCAGTGCACTAGCCATTTGGCCATCATCCGGCTTCGAAATTCGAGTGTCTATTCTGCTGCACCCTATATGCTTAAGTTCCTTGAGGTTCTAACTGGAGATTAGTCGGTGAAAATGAAAATTAACCCATGCGTAATGAAACTGACATTTATTTATAGATGAGATCCGCAGACTCAAAGCTTTACATGATAAGTCAGTGAAAACAGATACGAGAGCATTCGTGTCTAAGTCGAATCTGTTATCATGATTCTTTTTTTTTAGTATTTAGATTACTAAAATATTTGATTAAACATGCCCTGAATTTTATTCACATAGTCACGAATATTTAAATGCACGGCTCTCTCTCTCTCTCTCTCTCTCTCTCTCTCTCTATATATATATATATATATATATATATATATATATATATATATATATATATATATATATATATATATTCCAGACATAGAAGTTTCGTAAACAAAATGGTATTGAATAATGTATGTGCACTGGCAGAAATGGAGCACTGCCAAAGTTCTACATTTTTGATTAAATAATATGCGTATTTTGAATATAAAAAAAAAGAAGTTTTGTAAAAAAAATGTGTTTTTTTTTAATTTGAAAAGTAAAGTTTCAACAACAGGTGGATTTGCAGCACGCAGTACGAAAATATGTATCCTCGAAATTATTAGTGCCAAATTACTTCTGGTTGAAATGCTGCATCCGAACACAAAAAAAGAATCTTGTTATGTTGTCTGCTTTTAAAAAAAGAAGAAAACTTTTCCTCAAGAGAAATAGTTTCTAGTTTTCACTTTTTAATCCAATTTCCTTTAATCTTTTACTCGGGAAAGGGAGCTTCGTTATAAAATCTTTTATAAGAAAAGAAATGATAAGTTTTACCTACTTCTTTTTCTGAAATGTTTTTTTTTTCACTAGAATTGAAAACACAAGTTCACTTGCAATTTTCAGTAAGCCAATTATGAAAGGAAAAACACGTTTTTATGTGCTAATTTAGTATCTTTGCGACTCCGCAAAATGTAACATATATGAAAGATAAGGCCCATTTTTTTAAATTTAAAAATTAGTAAGCTGTGCCTGATCAACATTATTCATTTTCAAGTCTGCTTTATACTCTTTATTTACAAACTAGTTACTTCACACCTAATACTAATGCAATGAATCCAAACTACTAAATCGTGAAGATATGGTATAATAGTATTAAACGTAAATTAGTGCCCATGCCTTCCTGAAAAAAAAAAAAACCTTTTTGATCGCTTTGCGAAGAGCATAATAAAAATAAATTTCCAAAATTGATAGAATGATTGAATAGAAATTTTAGTATAGCCAAATCTAATTTAAAAGCGACTATAAGTAGGTGATTTTCCGACATTCTAGTACCAATTTTATATTAATTTTAAGAATATATCTAAAGATACATTCGTAGGATTTTAAATGTTAAAATAATAAAATCTTCAACTTTTCTAAAAACTTTAGAAAATATATATATATTGCAGAACAGTAGTATTTGAATAATTTGAGGGCAATTATGTGTAGGTGATTTTGCGGTACTCTAGAATCAAATAATTTTATTTTGAAACATGTCTAAAGATACGATAGTACAAATTTAACTCTCAAAATACTAAAATTTTGAGCTTTACTAAAATCTTTAGAAAATACAAATATTAATGAATATAACTATTTTAATCATTTGAGGTCAATTATAAATAGGGCATTTTGCGATAATCTAGTACAAAATATTTCTATTTTGAGAACATATATATTGACATATCTATCCAATTTTAAATCTTTATATTAAAAAATGTTAAGCTTTAGTGAAATCTTTGGAAATGACAATTATTAATGAATTTAAATTCTGTATTATTATTCTTAATCTCTCCATACTAATGTAACGTTTGGAAACATAGAAGGTTGAAATAAAACAATTTTGTTTTGTTTACAATCAGCAAATCTACATAACAAGATATTGTCTCTTATTAACTCATGCTGCAATTCTCTAGCATTTAATCTAAGGAAGAAATGTAAGTATTTTGAAACAAAGCATTCTAAACTATACATACCAGCGAATTAAAATTTAATCACTGAACATTTTACAAGTTCATTCAGCTTGAAGTTATATCTGACCACAATAATTTCTGTAGTAAATTTATAAATGTATACTTAACGTGCTAAAATTACAGTGTTGACAAGTCGTTCACACACTGTAAAACACTTTTCCTCACTACACATTATTAACAGTTTTATATACACACACATACATTCAAGAGCCAAAACATTATGACCACCCCTACATTTTGCAATGAATTCGCCTGGATGACGTGGAAGGCACGTGATCAGGTGGAAGTGGTATTTAACTGCTGCTGGAGAGTCTGAAGAATCATTCTTTCACTTACTTCTGTGTGTGATGGGAAAGGCTGCGGATGTAAGCGACTTTGATAAAGGGCAGATTGTAATGGCTCTAAGGCTCGGAACAAGTATTTCCGAAACTGCACGACTCGGGGGTTGTTCGCGAGCTACAGTTGTTAGTACTTTTGCAAAGTGGATGAATGACGGTGAAACCAGCAGTAGACGACATGGTGTTGGACGTCCACACGCTATCAAAGAAAAAGGTCGTCGGAGACTGACTCTCATGGTGAAGCAAAACCCGAGCCAGACAGTGGCTCAGCTGACAGCCCAATACAATGCAGGGCCAAGTAGAATAGTATCGCAGCACACTGTTCAGCGGACACTGTTGGATATTGGGCTACGCAGCAAACGTCCCACTCGTGTGCCTTTGCTGACCAAGCGTCATCGCCAACTGCGCCTGCGCTGGGCCCGGGAACATCGCGACTGGTCCATGGATCAGTGGGAGAGAGTTGCCTGGTCAGATGAATCACGGTTTGTTATTCATCACGCCGATGGCCGTGTCAGAATACGCCGTCTTCCAGGCGATCTGTTGCTCCCTCAATGTACAGTAGGTCATACACAGGCCGGTGGTGGCGGTATTATGCTTTGGGGGACGTTCTCTTGGGCGTCTCTGGGACCCGTGGTTGTGGTAGAGCAGACCATGAATGCTACAGGGTATCTGAACATCATTGCGGACCAGTTGCACCCTTATATGGCCTCTGTTTTTCCAGCTGGAAATGGAATGTTCCAACAGGACAAAGCCCCGTGTCACAAGGCTAAAATTGTGTTGGAGTGATTCCAGGAACATGTTGCTGAATTCCACTTAATTTCCTGGCCGCCTAACTCACCGGATCTCAATACGATAGAACACATTTGGGATGTCATGGGACGGCAGCTCAGAGTTCAAAGACCACCAATTCGCAATATCTCGGATTTGCGTGACCGTTGCTTAAACATCTGGTACAATCTGTCTCGGGCCATCTACCAAGGACTTGTGGCATCCATGCCAAGGCGGGTTGAAGCTGTGTTGCGCGCCAAAGGTGGGCCAACTCGTTATTGACAGGTGGTCATAATGTTTTGGCTCTTGAGTGTATGTATACAAGTATGTATATACAGTGGAATCTCGATCGATCGTTTTCAGATCCATCGTTTTTCCGTATGTGTCGTTCATTTTATCCAGTCCCAACGATCTTATTGCGTTGTTATGTTTCTGCATCTATCGCGTTCCCGCATTTATCCTTCATTTCTATCGGTTCCTTGGAAAACGATAGATCGAGATTCCACTGTATATATATATATATATAAATAAAGAAATATAAGTTAATTATATTAAAAATATATATATAATTTATAAATATACATAATTCTTTTTATATTCTTTATTTATCACAAAAAGATATATGCACCCAGAAGGAAACGAACTACTATCACGAAACATAACATGTATGTAGTGTATGAGGAGATAAGCAAATGATAACAAATTCAGAAGAACAGACCGTTTTATTAAGAAGACATGGCACGAAAAATGTTACAAATCAGTAAGTAGTAAATCCACCTGTGGCAGCTATACAAGCCGAAGCACGTCCCAGACGTGTTCTATTGTCGAGAGGTCTGCTGACATGGCTGGCCATGGGAGTACGTCATATCCTTGAAGACATTGTTGGGAGAATTGCGCAATATGTGGACGAGTATTGTCTTGCTGATAAATGGCACTGGGCGACTTGATAGCATAGGCAGTACAACTGGCTTTAAAATATCGTCCACGTAACTACGTGCCGTCAAAGTGTGTTGAAGGACGACTAGAGGTGACCGTGTGTCCCAACAAATCGCTCCCCACACTCACACCTTGTGTAATCGCCGTTTGCCTCTCGACAACAAATGCCGGATCGGACCGGTGGCATGGCCGATTCCACACGCGCATTCGCTGGTAATTAGCATTCAGACTGAATCGGGATTCATCGCTGAAGATCACACGACTACAGTCAGTCACACTCCATCTTGCCCGCGGCCGGAAAAATCCAATCGACACTGCTTATGATGTGGGGTAATTGGTAGGCGTCTGGAAGGTGGTAAAGGGCGTCGAACCGATTCTAGCGACATTGTTGGTGCGGACGTGGCTGCTCTAATGATTCCACGATCCTCGTACGCATTTGTGTTCCTGGGACGCCCCGACCCTCCATGACGGTAGACTATCCCTTCCGTGATCCATTGTTGCCAACACTGAGCAACTACTATATCTCTCCGACCGAGGTGGTGGCCGATACGCCTGTTCGACCAACCTGCTTCTCTGAGGCCTACTATACGACCCCTCTCAAAGTCCGACAATTGTTCGTAATGTCGCGAGTTACGTCTCAGAGGCATCTCTAGTCACAATACCGTCCATCCAAGTCAACAGATTTGTTTGAATAACCCTATGGCCCGAGCAATCATGCTTTTAAACTCTCCCAGCTGCGCATCCCATATGCGCATAGTGCACTTACCTTTGTCTAATTTGCGTCGAAATTTTAATTATTTGCATATCTCTTACCAGACTACATTCCTGTCAAGTTTCATGGTAGTAGCTCGATTTCTTCTGTGGCATATATTACTTTGTGGCAGAGTGTATATATATATATATATATATATATATATATATATATATATATATATATATATATATATATATATATATATATATATATATATTCATAACGCCAGAGAGATCCTTTTAATACTCTCAACCTAATTCTTTCCACGATGTTGGAGGAAACTGTTTTACTGCAACATGAAAAAATTATGATTACACGCTTAGACGTTTTATTATACACATGTATTTACATTTTTACATATAGAATAGAATAGTTACGTATTAAACTTATCAACTGTCAGCTGAAAACAGCAATTAACGTTCTTTTACAACTAAAAATTAAATCTTAGTGTTTTTAAAGGGGATATTACTACTCAAATTCATATTTTATGTCGATTTTCCTTGGAAATCGATAATGAGAACTAATAGAAGACTACAACATGGAGACATATTTTAAGCAAAATCATCTTCAGGACATTCATCTATTATAATTATAATACATTTATAAGAAAAAATATGAAAGACATATCATTTGTATAACTACAGGTGTTATTTTCATGGTATATTTTACTTCTGAATCATTGTCAAGTTTTCTGAATAGTTATATACAGATCCTTCGTCAACATATGTTAGTCGAATACCGATGAGTATTTAGGATTATGAATAAATAGCAAAATAATTTTGAGCATATAGATAGCTCAGAGAAACGTGTTGTAAGCCTACTGACAGCCTTTGTAACTTACAATAACTGTTAAGAGATCTTAGGGCCACATGAGTATGAAAATATATAAATTGGGCTCTCCCAATTAGGCCAATTGGGCTTCAATGTGCAATATTGATTCTTTCGTCAATCCATTGTGTATGAATGAGTCTATACAATTATAAACCAAAAAGTAGTCAAATAAATCTAGGACAACATGAAGCTGATTTTTCTTTTAATCATCCTGCCATATTATTTAATAAAATGTATATTAAAATTAACAATAATTGACTGCTTTGTGACAGTAAGATTATCCCAAACTCTGAATTCATAATGAGAGTATAAAATGTATAGACAGTGGATTATATGTTTTTCCTCATCTGATATTTTTCTGGGCAGATATTAATGTGTGTATAATAGTGAAAGATATGAAAAGACATAAAAGTATTTTTATCGCTGTCTGCGACAGGAAATTCTCCTTTCTTCGAAATTATATCTGCAGTCGTATATTGTTCCAGCTCAAATGCTTTGTGTTGCCAAAATCATTAATTTTTTAAGGTCAATAGGAGAAGACGATATGTTTTGGCATTGTTCCAATAAAGACGTAAAATCTTAGTACTTTTTTTTGCTAAATTCAATAGGCAAAACGTAAAAATAAATATAGCCCGTGGAAGAAAATTTACTCTGATACAGATATAAATCTTTCAGTCATAGATATTATGATGATTAAGTCTGAAAATTGAACTGAGTGTAGAAGCCTTTTGAGAAAAACACAGAGATAATTTTGAAAAAAAAAAGTTTTCTTTTTCTTAGGGAATAAAACTAATTCGATAAATATTAGTACTATTGGGGCATTTGAAACTTTTTTAAAGATATTTCTCTTTCTGTGACTAAAAATGTAACACATCTCAAAGATAAAGTTAGTTTTTTCTTCAATCATAGTTTTTTCCTTAAATTCCACTTCGTAGTAGATTATTGGAGCATTTTAAAGCAATAGAACCCCATACACAACACTATTTGCATGAAAATCCGGGAGGTCGCTCGTCAAAAAGACTTATCTTATCACCCCTAAGTAACAGTTGAAAATTGCTACTGATTTGAAACTAATATTTTTGCCTAAATATCAGGCCAGTAAACACCAATTTTGATTGTGTTTATGTAAAACGCAGTCGTTTGTAAAGTCAATGGTACGAAAGACCGAAACTCCAGAGACAATCTATTTTTCCATGGAGACATACCTAATGTACCCAGCCAAAATTATATATGAAATAATTAATTTGATACTAGTTATTAAATTTACCCTCATTATGGATTTTAAGAGGCTGCATGTATTTTGAATCATTGAAAAATGTTTTCTGGAAAAAAAATTATGTAAAAGATGAAAAGTGACTTGAGTGAATAGATTTTAACCCCTTTTGACTGGCCCAGTGAAGTCCGATAATTGTCAATTCGGGATGCTGTAATCAAAACTCTAAAAATAATGAAAAAAAATGTATTTATCAAATAAAAATTGCATCTAAGTATGCAATTGAACAAAAAATAACATTTTGGTTAGTTTTTCAAGAAATCAATGGAAGAACCACCCAACTGAGCTCTCTCTGTTTTAGCGTTTGTTGCTAATTTGCCGATTTTTTCTTTACAGAAGTATTCGGTTACAGCCTGAAAGCATCGCATTTACCTGGAAGAATTATTGCGCTTGAATACCAGTATTTTTTTTAATGATATTCTTCACTTCTTAAACAATATTAATGTTATATTAACAAGACAAAAAGATGCTTTATTTTTAGCTTCTAATGTTAAGACTGATTTTGTTGTACCCCATTTAGTTTTCCTATAGATTCTGTGCATTCAGTAAACCAAATGAAGTAAAAATTATGAATGATTGATGATGATAATTTTTCGGTATTTGAATGACAAAAAAAATAATTAAGTTGAAAATCAGGAGAAAACACTATTACTAAAAAATAAAAAAGAATATATGAATATTAGTTGTAATATGATAGTTATATACATTAAACCATTTTACGTAAATAATAGCACACGATGTATTCACTACATAATAGGGATAAAAGCAAAATACTGCAAAATTAACAGGACAGCTAACTATACAATCTATTTCTTACAAAAGGGTAAACTACATGCGAGAAAAAAATTGCAATAAAAGTTCAATAACAAATGAAAAGCACAGTTTAATACTTTTACGGTTAATTTTAAATATTTTCAAAAGCACAAAATGTTTCATCCTGACTGTTAAATTACTCTTTTTTTACACCATGACAAAGCAACTGCAAGAATTTATTGTATTCCTCAAATATTTATGAGTATTGTTATTTCATTACAATTTGCTTCTCTGTGTCGGAGCAGGGAAACAAACGAGTCTGTAATCTTTGTATCGTAAAAATATAAAACAAGAAAACTTTGGTAATCTGTTATTTCTGGGTGAAAATGCAGGAGCGCCATAAACACATGAAACAGAAAAACTTAAGTGGATTTTTGCTACTGCCATAAAGAATTTTTGTTCCATTTAAAGAGCTAGCTGAAATTCCATTCAACTGAAAATAAGAGGCTAAAATAATTTTGAAAAAATATGCCTTTGGAGCTAGAATATCAATTTTGTCCAAGAATTAAAATACTGAGTCCGTATATTTGTCTTATAAGAGTTATAAATTTTTCACAAAATTTTATTCAGATTTCATCATTAAATTTATAAAGGAATATGAAGAACAAAAATTTATGTGATATGGTTGTATTTTGTAATATGATTATAAGTCTATTGAATACCAACTCATTTGAATCAACTCTCAATAAAAAGCAGATAATTTTATTTATGTTTTCATTTTTAATTTAAAAAGATAAAACTCTCATTTAATTTGTGAAAGAAAAGAAGACTTACACAACACATTTTTACGCAAACATAACTAAAAGATGTTTCGAAGAAATAACCTTTATTTTATGGATGTACAACCACTGATGCTTGTCCTTTAAAAGTTCACATCGATGGCACAACATGTTATCAATAGATGTAAACTGAGTGCACACTAGATAAAAAATGTAATAAGACACTGTAGAAGACTGTTTCCTGACGAGACAATGAAAGTTATTAAATTTTTAAAATATTACTTATAAAGACCCGTACATTCCCCCATATTAGAGTAAATCCAATGGGAACGAGATCAATAGACATAAACAATAGTATGAGAGGAAGAGTAATTTTGTTTTTAATGCTTTCAGTTGAAAGCTTTTAAAAATCTTCTATTTTTAGGATTTGAATGACAGTTTCAAAATCATCCTTCTTTCAGAAAAAAAATAATCAATGAAGAAATTTCTTTCCTATCTACTTATATTAAAATGCTTATATATTTTACGTCTTTTTGTCCACGTATAATTATCAAGACTTCAGTTGCGAGAGAAATAATATCTAAATTTCAATCAAGATATATGAATTAATATTGTATATATCTTTTAACAAAAATTTTATAGCTGCTTTTTTTTAACCTTTTTATTATGAAACATACTTATTAGTGAAGTATTACATTTTCAACTTCTTCGAAATAAGTTTAGCGTTTATAGACATAAAGTTTTTTTTTCACACGTTCAGGACATTGAATATAATTTTGATAAAAATAAAAAACAAAATCAGAAATCTAAATAAATAAATAAGCTTATGAAAAATGTATACAAGGAACATTAACTGCCTACGTAATCCCATCAATTAAGTGAGTTGGTTTTCGCATGGTGTTTAATATGAAAAATAATTTTTATTTTACTAAACAAAAAATAAAGTGTAGTTTTTATAAAATTCTGCTTAAGTATGAACAAATAATTCTTAGTACGACTATCAGATTATACCTTCTATTTCACATAGGTAAATTATTTCAATAAGAAATTTCATATCACACAGAGTAAAGAACAAAACAAAAAGAACGATTGTTTTCAAAAATAAATTCGATTACAAGTAAGATTTTTTTCCCCATAGATTATCCTTTAAATATTTCAGGGCATTTTAATTAACTTAATTCCGATTTATCAAAAACGTTGCTATTTTTTTATTATTGGCCATATTTCATGCACGCATGAGAACTTTAATTCCTTTCTATTACCTTTCGTGAGAATGATGTGTCAAACTCACTATAAAGACTCCTCTTCCGCATCAGAAAAAGCAGAATTTTTCAAGACTACAGAGAATCTTTTTAAAAACAACTACCAACAATCTTGACATAGTTATTCAATAGCAATTGCTACTAAATTTTAGTAAAAACTATTTTTTGCATGGTTTTATAGATCAACCTACATTTCTTTAATGATCTCCTGAAGCGATGTGCTGCAATATTTGTTTAGCATCTCATAATTACATAAACAATTCATTTTCACTATTTTGATCGCTTATTTTCATTTTGTTGACCAAAATTTTTATATTGAACTAAGATTTTAAAACAAATTACTTTTATTCTTTTATTCGTATCTCTATATTCACAAAATAAACGATTCTCATATCTTCATGCAGATAATCTGTAACACCTTCCAACACCTTCCACATCATCATCGTGTTGTCAAAATTGTATGGCATTGATATTCATGTTTGATGTAAAAATGCTACACAATATTCAGAATATGAGGGGAAATTTCATATCCTAAGAAAAGTTACAATTAAAACGATGCATAACTAAAACCGAACTATGAAAATATGGAAACAAGCATTTATAAATGCATATTTGTATTTATAAGCAAATCCTGAAAAAATATTAGAACTTTTATTGATTGTTTTGTATGAAAAATTAATCCATTTCATTTCTTTGTTTGAAAAAACCATATAAATATCCTGTATGCACAGGAGATAATCTATTTTCCACAAAACAAAGTAAAATTTGAAAAATGGAGAAAATGCCAAAAACGTTAAAAAATTACCGTCAAAATATATTTTAAAAGAAGATGGAATACTCATATAGGCATAATAGAAAAAAGACCATAAACATTTTTAGGCAAATAAATGGTAGAAGCCTTCTGGAAGTATATATTTCTTAATTTGTATACCTATTTTTAAGAAATTTATAACATCTATTGTTAAACACCATTGTGAGAATTTTTAAATCGCTAACAATGCTAGAAAAAACGAAAAAAGTCAAAATAAGAGATATGGAGATAATATGGAGAAAGATATAGAATGAGTCATTTTGCGTAGCATACGTTTATGTAATGAAATTCATAAATGCGTTTTAAAAACTACTAGAAAGCCTATATTAAAATGAAAGGAATTATTATCTTCATTAAGTCTGAAAATGTCTCTTCCGGGAACTATTCTTAGCATTTTTCAAGCTCCTATTCCATTAAACCTATGGTAGTTTCATAGAGGAGCACAAAAATGTGTCTCATAAATTATAAAAAACAAATTTTAATATGTGTCTCATTAATTTTTACATGAATATTACCAGAACAATTTCATTCTCCGTATTCCTTTAAGGTTGATCTTAAAGAATATCATCTTAAAATTAATGTTTTACATGTATATTACTAATATTTATATTTAATTTAAACTGCAAAAATATTTAAATATGTCAAACTTTCAACTATTATGACTAAAACATTATTTTTCAAGTCCTGAATTTCTTTTTCTAATATATCTTATTATACATTCATATCTTAATTTATAAAGGTTAGTATTCTTAAAAGATCACTGAATTTTCTATTTTCCTGTTTTTATGTAAGTTTGAAGTTTGTTGTATTAATGGTTAAAATGGCATAAAACACACATATGTAAAATTATATAGAATCACAGGCAGCCCATATGTACTTATTACAACATTGTAGAGTGATTAAAAAGAGAAATTATTTTTCAGTTTAGCAATTTTCAAATTTCTCATCTCTTTTCCATCTAAACATGTTATATAAAAAGATTGAAGGAATAAAATACTTAGGAAAGACCAAAGAAATACGATTATTTATAACTATATCTGCATTTTGTGTAAAAATTTTTGAATTTGTGCACTAATATTGTAACCACGTTACTTAAAGATATTGACGTAATTTGTAAAGCTTTGAAGAAAGAAAAAGCTGCAACGGTCAAATTATTGGATAAAATAATATTTCAAAATGGAAACACGAGATTAGATCGTAATAGAGTTTTAAATTTTAGTGGCTTTACATATGAAGTGGTAGATGATGTTATGTGGTTCTTCCTTTTTTGTGTGATTCCTTTTTTTATATCTCTAACGGTCCAGGCACATTATAAAGTACGAGGGATAACTTCAGAATAACTCCTTTATTCTCTACGTAGAGGCAGACTAACATAGACAGACTTGGGGCTTCCAAAATAATACACAACAGTACCACAACCCGCGTTACTAAGAAACTAAAGGTCGCAATGAATCCTTCAGGCAGAGTATGCATTTACTAATAATACCCGTAAACCTCGGCTCTGAGCTAATTCTCGAAGTCGTGCGGCCACCTCGGCTAAATACCAATACACGCTCTATCAGTTAAACACCGCTATCACCTTCCATCAAGCTTGCCTCGGCTCTCTCTCGTATCGCTACTCCAGTCTTGGGCAGTTTCTGCCAACTCAGCGTGTGCCCTTTAAATAGATCAAACACCTGCTCCGAACTCACTTCGGCTGGCATGTACAGCGCTGCTACCAGAAATTTGCATCTGAGCAACACGCGAACTCTACACTCTCCCTGACCCAACAAAAAAATTTAGACTGCCACCCCTTTAACGGGGTGCGGGCGCAGATTTTTAATAAAACTCCCCACGCGATTGGGAGTCTATGCAATTTCCTACACTCCCCTAGAAACTACTCTCTGCCTGAACTGATTCTTTACCCCTTTTAACATTCGTTCGTCTTGAGTAACATAACCTAGAAGCAAAGTTTATTACAAAAAGTCTCTGCACTTCATCATCGGCAGGTTGTTCTTAATTCGGAGTCCATAGCTGGAATCCCGGAAAAACTCCCCTCCGGCCATAGGGTAGAAAACCATTAGTTTTATTCAAATGAATAATAGCCCTTCTCTGCCGTATAGTGTGATCGGCAGCATTTCATCGGAAATTGTCCTTCGGCTCCCTGGCAATTGCTGGTGCGTCCATCTCATTCTGTAGCCAGCACTTCTTCCTCCTGGTATCCCTCACTGCAAGTACACCTCCGTCTACTTAAACAGAAAATCTAATTTAAACGTAGAGCTGCACTCATGTCTGACTGACCGGAATCCCGTTCAGACATCCAAAATACAAGTTTCATAGTAATCTTATTCCTGCACCAAAATATATAATTCACCTGCAATCTTAAACATTCTAAAACTACAATTTCAATTTCTAATTATTTCTAACTGAACAGTTGCACATTTCAATTTTCAATTGTATTTCATTTGTTAGTTTTCTCAATTGTACAAACAAAACATAGTATTAACATTTTATTAGTTGTATAAGTAAAACAAAGTGAAAATTAGGCATATACTTTCTTGATACTTCAGAATTTAAATTGTGTTATATAAGATACCTAAATTTAGTTCATTAATCATTTCTGTCCGGGATCTCAATATAATGCCATTTAAATCTAGGCAAGGCTGACACTAAAAGCCTTATTTTTATTTTTTATTTTTTTTTTCAGTTTCAAGTTCTAAGGATACTTAAAAAAATTATTTCAGACATGACATCACAAATGTCAGAAATGTAAAGAAATGTCTGCTATGTACAGTCAGTTGAATACAATACATGTAAATATTTACCAATTCTAATACATCTACAAATACCTAACAAAACAATCTATATATCTATTTATACTACTAAAGCAATCTGTTTGTGCGTGGAATGTGTAACGCGCGCAAGTGTTGTTAGGGATCAATTAGTTAAATGTGTCGGCCCGTGTCAGAGAGCAGTTGGGGATTTACAATTTAAGAGACCATGGTTTTCTTCCGAGGTTAAATTGCAAATTCCTCTGTGTGACCTTGATCGCTCTGAGAGAGGGGATATTACAACTTAGTGACGACACGTGTTTAACCTTAATTATTGCAATTCGAAATACGCATTCAACATCAAATATTTCGCAAGCAATATTACACATTCAAGTCAAACTTTGATACAAAATTACATTATCTTCCTAAAAAATTACATTTTTATGCAATAGAATCACAATATATTCAAAAATTTTACATTTTTATGCCATAAAATTACATTCTTATCACAAGTTTCACTTACTACAATTCCAGAGTTCCACATGACACTTTTTTGAAAATACCTCGCGTCAAAAATTATTACAAAGCCATCATTAAAGTTATTACATACCAATCAGAATTCAGATTGTATAACAAAATCAATTATATCATTATAGACTCATAGCACTGATTACTCAAAATATCAGAGCTGCGTTCCAAGGTATTTTACTATTAATGTATTTTCACAAAAAAAGTTCGACTTTGGAAGACTCTGAAGTCCGGCTCCAATCTGAAAATCAATAATGTTGAATTTATACATCACCACACATCTGGGCTCGCACTGTATCCAACCAAGCTATCCATCGAACATCAGAATGTGGCATAAATCGTTCCTTACTGATTTGAGGCTTCCGTCTAGACTTTCCCGAAGCCATTCTGCCTTTTCGGTGTTGTTTATTGTTTGGAATAACCGCTGAAATGCGTTGTTTCCTTTGCGAAGTCCCCGTCTGCGTCTTCGCCCTCCTCTTTCTGAGTTCGTACCGTGGTTGTTTTTCATATTGCCCCGATACACCGTCTGCCAACTGCCGTTTCTGAGGCGGTTGCTTCTGAGTGTTATGGCTGCTGGATTTCGGGGGTCCTGGTGTGGGCCCTGAACTTTGATCTGTATAACTGCAGGTCGGTATTCTCCGGCCAATTGTTTCTCGTCGCACATTCCTTGGATTAAATTTGGATGTGTAAAAATAGGGTTTTGCTGGACCCTCTTTCTTCTTGCATTTTTTTTCTGGAATTGCATTACCGTTTGAAAACTTTCGTTTTCCCCTTATGTGCGGCCCTGGGATTCTAAATTGGACTTTTGTGGGCCCTGAACTTTGATCTGTATAACTGCAGGTCGGTATTCTCCGGCCAATTGTTTCTAGTCGCACATTCCTTGGATTAAATTTGGATGTGTAAAAATAGGGTTTTGCTGGACCCTCTTTCTTCTTGCATTTTTTTTTCTGGAATTGCATTACCGTTTGAAAACTTTCGTTTTCCCCTTATGTGCGGCCCTGGGATTCTAAATTGGACTTTTTTTGCTGTCTGATCTCCGTTTTCATGTTTCCGTTTCAAGCATGACTGTGGAGGGCTATGTCCATTTTGAAAATGCGGATTCTGCTGTTTCTTTCCGGAATTCTCAATCGGTGTGTCTGTAACACGTTTTTGCGATTTTGAGGGGCCTGCTTCATTTTGACCCTGGAGTTCAGAACTTTGTGTAGATTTCTTTTTTTTTATATCTCTAACGGTCCAGGCACATTATAAAGTACGAGGGATAACTTCAGAATAACTCCTTTATTCTCTACGTAGAGGCAGACTAACATAGGCAGACTTGGGGCTTCCAAAATAATACACAACAGTACCGCAACCCGCGGTACTAAGAAACTAAAAGGTCGCAATGAATCCTTCAGGCAGAGTATGCATTTACTAATAATACCCGTAAACCTCGGCTCTGAGCTAATTCTCGAAGTCGTGCGGCCACCTCGGCTAAATACCAATACACGCTCTATCAGTTAAATACCGCTATCACCTTCCATCAAGCTTGCCTCGGCTCTCTCTCGTATCGCTACTCCAGTCTTGGGCTTCTGCCAACTCAGCGTGTGCCCTTTAAATAGATCAAACACCTGCGCCGAACTCACTTCGGCTGGCATGTACAGCGCTGCTACCAGAAATTTGCATCTGAGCAACACGCGAACCCTACAATGTATTTGTAGCTAAAGTAACTTTAATTTCAGAACAGTTTAAATTAGCGGAATTGCTAAAAATTTGCGATATTTTAAATATTTCTGGAGAAGGTGAAAAATAGGAAATTACTAAACATATTATTTCGTGCTTATCTTATTTCGAATTTCTTAAAAATTCGATAATTGCAGAGGACATTTCGGAAGACGAAATTAGTCTCGAAACAGAACAAGCTGAATTTCAGTCCGGATCCACAAATAAATTAAATAATGAAAATAATACTCAAACCGAAAGCCTTATAAGTAATAACGAAAACGGTACTCAAACCGAAACGGTTAGCGTCAAAATGAAAAGTAATACAAGTAGAGAACATGAAATCAAAAGCAGTAATGACGAGGAAGATAGGTATTCTAAAATCGAGAATGTCGATATAAATTCGAAATTGTCAAGCATGTTAGAAGTCAGATTACACTGGTCTGCAAAAAAAGGTTTTTTTCTGGCCCTGAGACCATTCCTGCTGATTCTTATGTAAAATGACCTCCTGAATCCGAATATGATCCCCGTTTCCCCCCATCACCCACCATTTTCGGGGGATGACCCTCCATCTATTTTTATCACTTTTCGATAACTTCGAGGGATGAAAAGAATTATTTTCGCCTTTACATTTCTCCTTAGGGGCTGGAGAGGCGAAAAGTTCTAAGAGATGAACATTTGTAGCAAGGAGGTAGATTTGAGGGGGGGATTTTCCCCCTTAAATTGCAAAATAAATCATTAAAAATGATCGATTTTTTCCGGTTTTTTCACATATTTTCTACATTTTTTTTAGTTTCCAGGCCCCCCCTCATCCCCCCCAAACCCGCCAAATAATAAAAGTATATAGCAACAATATATAGCAACAATAATAAAAATATACAGCAACAGTCAGAAGATTCACTGTACCACGCTGGCGCTCTCAAAACCTCGGGCACACAAGTTTGCACAGGAATTTTCCTGCTTTGATAAGTTTATACTTGCATTGCTCTTGTCACTATAGTCTTGCACTGTAATCCTTATCTTCCCTCAGTACATCCCTCAGTTTTCGTTTGTCTCCTTCATATCCACAGAGTATGCAACCGGGACTGATGGTAACTCATTCCCATTGGCCAACAGGAAAACTTTCAAGCCTGTCTTTCAAGTGTCTATAAACGGTCTTCATTTGTCTGGGTCACATGGCATCTTCTACGATCATGGCATCTTCTACTATGGCAGTTCTACGATCAATGCATTTGAATTAGGGCAGAGCATGAATCCTTCATCTTCCGAAAAAAGTAATTTCAGAATTGACTGCCTGGTCCTGTAAGAAGAGATTTTTAGGTCCGTTTCTAAGAGATTCCACTGCTGAAGTCGAGATCCAAGAAGTTGAGATTTGCTCTTAGGAAACTCCAAATCCCTGACGAGATCATTCAATTCCGACTGAGTAACGAGGTGAGGTTGTCGATGAGCTGAATCAGCTAAACAATCTTCATCATCGGTATATATAACATTTGATGTTCGGAACATATATATATATATATATATATATATATATATATACACTGCTGGCCACTGTAAATGCAACACCCTGAAGGAAACATGCAAATAACATGAAATTTACAACATGCATTAGCGGAGGTGAGATATGCAAATGATTAGAATTTCAGCGCAGACGCACATCAGGCGCGCCTGTGGCGCCACTTCAAAGAGCTATTTAAGGCTTGGAGATTTCGACGATTTCAAGTTCGGCAATTGTGTTTTTCTTGTGGTTTTTTCAAAAAAACGACCAATTATGCCTCGTCGAAAACAGCGATCATCTTTTGATCAAGTATCCAAGTTCGACAGAGGAAGGATAGTGGCCTACCGAGATTGTGGATTATCTTTCAGGGAAATCAGTAGTCGTGTTGGACGAAATCAAACAACTGTAATGCGGATATGTGATCGTTGGATGCAGGAGGGTACGACGGACCGGCGTGTTCGATCGCATCCACCTCAGCGCACCACTTCACGTGATGACAGGCAAATTGTGCGCATGGCAGTGACGGATCGCTCAGTCACATCACGAACCATAGCACAGCACATGCAGTCTGTAACGCATCATCCAGTGTCTGCGCGTACCATTCGACGCCGTTTACAGCAGAGTGGTTTGTCCGCAAGACATCCATTGCTTTGTCTACCCTTGACGCAGAACCACAGACGTCTCCGCCGCCAATAGTGCGATGACAGAAGGATGTGGATCGCAGAATGGAATGAAATTGTCTTTACTGACGAGTCACGCTTCTGTCTGCAACACCACGATGGTCGCATTCGAGTCTGGAGACACCGTGAAGAGAGGATGCTGAACAGCTGCGTTATGCACTGCCACACTGGTCCTGCACCGGGTATTATGGTATGGGGCGGTATTGGATATCACTCTCGCACACCTCTAGTACGCATTGCCGGTACTTTAAACAGCCAGCGCTACATCTCCGAGGTGTTGGAGCCAGTTGTCCTTCCTTACCTTCAGGGCTTGCCCACAGCCATATTTCAACAGGATAATGCGCGACCACATGTGGCACGCATTGTCCAACGAACGGTTCTTCGTCAATCGCCAGATTGAATTGCTTCCCTGGCAGCCTCGCTCTCCGGATCTTTCGCCGATAGAAAACATGTGGTCCATGGTTGCTGTACGATTGACCCAGATTCCATCCCCATCTGCCACAGCAGATCAACTTTGGCAACGTGTGGAAGCTGCTTGGTCTGCTGTACCCCAAGAACTCATCCAAAGTCTCTTTGAATCAATGCCGAGGCGTGTGGCAGCGGTGATCTCCAACAATGGCGGCTACTTTGGCTACTGATTTTGGCAGGAACCACATTTCACAGAAGTCTATAAATTTAATCATTTGATACTTGGTCAACATGTTATCTACAAAATAAATTTTGCTGTGATATCTCTTGTCTTTCTTGGTGTTGCAATTTTGGTGGCCAGCAGTGTATATACATGTGTATATATATATATATATATATATATATATATATATATATATATAACCCCTTTAATGGCCGGTGTTACAAAGGGGGTATGAAATTTCCCATTATAAAGAGGGAATCGGAAAAATGGTCCCCGTAAGCTAAAGGTTAACAAAAAATATGAAAGTATACCGTCCATTATATACTCCGCAACCAACTCATTTTAAAACATTTTGCTCTCACATTAAGACCCAAAACGATAAATCTCTTATTCTGATTTTATTAGAAAAGGATGGAATTCTTCAGGAATTATCGATAATTTTTATTTTCAAGCCACTGGATAACATTGCAGTCATTGATCACAATCATATTATAATACAACCTGTCAAAATTTTACCTCAGTTATAGTAAGAAAACGATGGGACTAACAAAGTACATGAATAATTATTTAAAAGTCCGAAAACTTCGAAATATATTTAAGTAATTATTTCTGATAACGAAAATGAAGTTATTTTTTAAATGCAACTGTAAAAAAAACCTTATAACAATGAGAAAAATCCTTAAAAGCCGGCAGTGTAAAATAGATACTTTAAAGGGTTATACGCAAATAATGATGATGAAAATGGGTTTCCTTGAATCTCTAATGACTTCGAGCAAAAGAATCAGAGAAGAGATATCTTATCGATTAATAATTTCTCGTACCTGTGAGAAATGTATAACGCGCATTAAACGGTTGAATAAAATCTGACAGAGGTTAAAAAATTCTCGTTAATGTTTCTAAATATAAATCTTCTAAGAACTACCTGTTGCAAGATTGAAAAGCCCGTTTAATCATACGGTGTTAAATAGTCAGTCGAAGCAAAAATGCATCGCCTTCAAATTAAAGCTGAATAGAGCAAGATACTTAAAATAAATATATGTACATCTTTAAAAAATAAGAACACTACAATGAGTCGAAAATGGAAAATATTGAAAAAATACTTCCGAACACTGAAATGGGGAAATATTGAAGCTTATGAGTAGATATGCGAGCGCAGTTTAAGTTTCAAATGTTTATTTATATTTTTCAATAACGTAAAAGAAAATATCTCTTGATTTGGTTCACTTTGCTTTACTCTCATCAGAGAAATAACGGGACGATCTTCAACGGTATACCAGATTTAATTTATTTTTCTATTTGAATGCAGTTTTCAATGATTCTTCAATTCAAAGTGTCTTGTGTAAGACTCTTATACAAGACACTTTGAATATTTTACATGCTGTTATACTTATATATAAGTATAACAGCATGTAAAATATTTAAAAAACTAAAATTTTATTAAAAGAGAATTTAAACTTTAAATTTAATTCCTATTTAGTTTTCGATGTATTTTTTGTAGAAATAGCTCTACACATCTATCGCTTTTAGGGAAGGAATAAAATTAATTTGTTTTCGGATATAGGAAATTTTATTCATAAAAATGTTACTACACTGAAGTGCCACTGAATTAGGGATACCTAACTAGTAACGAGTTGGGCCTCTTCTGGTCTTGATAACGGCTGCCACACGACGAGGCATAGATTCAACAAGTTTCTGGAAACGTTCCACGGGAATGGCTTGCCAAATATTGGCTAAAGCTGTCCATAATTCAATAAAGTTGTTTGGTGCTGTAGGATGGCCTTTCACGCCTTGTTCCAAAACATCCCAAAGATGCTCAATAGGATTTAAGTCTGGGCTTCTAGGTGGCCAATTCATGACAGAGAAGTCAGAGGAATGCTCCCCGCAACTCTATGTACTGAATTGCATTAAGGAAGGTTGGTACACGCACCAAAGATCCCAAACTGTGCCACGAAAAAAACACCCCAGACCATGATTGAGCCAACATGTCCTTGCACAGTTGCAGCCAGGCATGCAGGATCTATGGCTTCATGAGCCTGACGCCATATTCTCAGCTCCCGTCGGTGTTAAGTAGTCGGAATCGAGACTCATCACTCCATGCTACTCGTTTCCAGTCCTCTACACTCCAGTCTCTGTGCTCTCTTGCCCAGGCAAGACGTGCAGCCCGATGGTGAGTATAGAGCAATGGTACTCTCGTAGGTCGACGGCTCCCGAAACCCATACGGTGAAGCGAGCGTTGCACAGTCCGTTTACTGACTGTACGACTGGCACCGTCATTAAACTGGGTGGCAATTTGAGCTAATGTTTCACTTCGCTGGCTACGTACAATACGCATGAGCCGTCTCTCACCACGCACTGTCGAGGCTAATTGTCCTTTGCAGTTTGCCCGATCGCTAGTATTTTTCCACCATCCATGTATTCTTGGTATACTCTTGACACTGTCGACCTTGAAAATCCTAGCTGTCTGACGATTTCGGAAATTGAATGGCCCATGCGTCAAGCACCTTCGATTTGTCCGCGATCGATGGCGTCTAAGTCAGGCAGTTTACCCATACTGGGAATTGCAACAACTAATTCAGAACATCCACAGTACGCGCTATATATGCAGTTACCACAGCGCCCTCACTTGCGCATACATGATGCGCAGCGCTACACAATTTGCATAGGCTTTGCTATCCCAAATTCAGTGACACTTCAGTGTATTTGACAAATTATGTTTAGATTCCTTTTCTTAAAATTAATAATCCTGTAGCCAGTTTAAAGAAAATAAAATAAAAGGGGTAATGAAGAAGCCTAGAGACCGATCGTCAGCTATCAGCACAGAGGGTCAACATTGAGGTGGAAACTAGCTAAGACGGACCCCGACCCTTGTGGTGCAATTGTAAACCGGACTCGCAACCCACAGCCCAGAGATCCTCTATGGACCTGATCTGGAGCACTTCCGGCCAGGGAGCATTAGCGACAGCAACAATAAAACAAAAGGACGCAATACAAAATTTTACGAATATACCTTATTTTATAATTGCCTACGTTCTAACTATCAGAATATACGGGATTCCCACCTGTATCCGTTACACCCCCCTTAAGGCTGCTATATACTAACCCCATTGGATTCGCTCACCTCAATGTTAACCTATGGAGAAAATTTGTCCACGGATTGTTGACTTTGATTCAAAGATTTTTTTAAAAATTTTACTCCGTCATAGAGAAAGATATTTTACATTTGTATACATTTTTCGTTTTTTTTAATGGAATTAATATTTTAAAATTTAAATTATTCGGGGGAAAATCTGATATAGTTTGCTTTAAATACTCATAAATTCCTTCGGTGGACGAAATTTATGAAATGAATCCTGTAGCGCATTGCAGAAAAGTTCAGGCTATCTGACAATACCAATTTTATTTGATTATTAGCATTTATGTACCTGTAAATAGTTGACAAAAATATATTTTAAATAAAAAATTGGGGGCAGTGCCTAACACCCCAATAGAGAGAGAGCCATTACAATCCCTCAAAATGTCAATCCTAATGGGGGTGGAATTCTCGAGCTGTCAACTGGACTCCTACCACCACAAGAGTCTGCAAGAAGAGGAAAAGGGAAATACGATTTTTTTCTTAGTACATAGCAGCCTTAACTTCTAAACGGTAACAGCTTAGGCTATAAAGTTGGTGCCTAGGTATAGTAAAAAGGTTATGCGCTATTCGATGAGGCAACTTACAACGCCATCTATCGGCAAATTTTTGAATAAGCGTTTTTATCTCAAAAACGGTACGAAAAACTGGAAAAAAGTCAGTTAAAAGTTGTTCAACATCATTAATGAGAAAAGACACCTTGCGCACATTAATACTTAAAACATAATGTAGAAAATGACATTTAGTTGGTTACGATTTCGAAAATTGCCATGTCATAAAGAGTGGAAGAAAGAAACTGAGACACTTCCCTATCTGCAGGATCATTTATTTATGTAACTGAAAATTTTCTCCGTTAGCCACTAAACACATTTGCCCTCTGGACTGGAATTCTCGCTGCACATAATGCAACATCCACTCTTTATGACATGGCAATTTTCGAAATCGTGACCAAACAAGTGTTCATTTTCTACATTCAGTTTTATGTATTAATGTGCTCAATGTGTCTTTTCTGACTAAATCGATGATTCTTACGAAATTTATAATTGACTTTTTTCTCGTATCTCGTACTGTTTTTGAGATAAAAACGCTAATTCCAAAATTTGTCAATAGATGGCGTTGTAATTTGTCTCATCGAGTAGCGCATAACCTTTTTACTGTACCTAGACGCCAACTTTATGGCCTAAGCTATCACCGTTTAGAAGTTTAGGGGGTGTAACGGATATAGGGGGTACCCTGTATGTAACATTTCTTAAACAATTTTAAATTTTGTTTTGAAAATTCAATACTTAGATCATGGTTAATTTTCAGTATACCTACCAAACTATAGTTCTGTTTGCATATTGTTCGCCAGGAAAGGTTTAAAAATTATTTGCCTACGGAATTTATGAAAATTTTTTTAATAAAAATGTTAGCATTTTTAAAGGACGAAAATCCTTTTTAAAATAAACTTTTTTTAAAATTTCTAATGGCAGAATATAAGACACCTGTAGACAGAAAAACACAATAGAACAATAACAAGTAACAAAACTGAACTACAGTAAGTCTATACATCATTCATCTTGTGCCGAGCTCTCCAGTATTTTTCCCACAGGTGTCCCGAGACCAGTGCAGGGCAGTAAACCAAATGGTTCACATCCATTTCCTCACGAATGTTACACAATTGACAGAGAGGACTTGAAAGCAGTTTTATTCGGTGTAGATGCTTGGAGAAGCAATTGTGGCCAGTAGCGAGACGGAAAATGGCAACAGATTTGTCTCTTGGCTTCTAGGGGGGTGCAACGTAGATCTACCTCCTCGTGGTGTACCCTGGGTAATGCTAAGTTATCTACATCTCTGGTATTATGTGCTGCTCTCAAAGAAGATTTTAAAATAAACTATGCATTAGATTTTTTTTTCAAAATTTTAACTTAAAATCAAAAGTCCTAAAGAGGATTTCTTGAAAGTAGAACAACACTATATGAAAATGGTTACTATACAAAGTTCATGGAAATTCAAGTCAATATCAGAGAAATTTTTAAAATATCCTTTAAAAATGACAAATGATAAAATAGTCAATTTTAAGATGAATAGAATTAAATTACTGGTATACAGAGGGTGTTCACACATTTTTTAGACGATGTATATTGTATTCACAAAACTAAATTACATAAAATTCTTGTGTTTTAAATGTTCTATTTGACATCCCTTATTCTGAACTATCTTTCGACACCGCAATTTCCAGGATAATAATGCCTTTTGAAGTGTCAGAAGACATATTCTATCCCATTCCTCCTGAACAGCTTTCCAGAGTCCTGTAAGGGTTTTGGGACGACGTTTGGATAATGCAGATTTTAAAAGTCCGAAAGCACAAAAATCCATAGGTGATACATCGGGAGATTTAGTAGGGATATCAGTGAACGGTATGGCCTTGATACCAGTTTTTTGTTCCATTTCTTTTAGGAAATTTACAGTGGATTTTGATGTGTGACTGCTAGCTTTGTCCTGATGGAGTGTCACAGATTGATGGCACTGTGGGTAAAGCGATGGTATTTCATTCAGAAAAATTGGCGATGAAATATGTTCCTGATAGTATTTGGAGTTAATCTTGACATTTTTTTCCACTATCTTTATTTTTAACTTGCCATTATAAGAAAAACCAGCAACAATCATGAATCCCTTAGAAAAACTTTCTTTCGATTCTTTAAACCATGTACTTAAATTTTTTTCTCCTCTTTTATGATAATAAATGGCTCTTTTTTTTTGTTGCAATCATTTAAATACACCCATGATTCATCTATTGTGACAATTGTTTTCCATTTTTCTTTGGATAAGTGTTTCTCATATAGAATTCTGCAGCGTGTCCTGCGTTCAGCGATATTTTTTGGAAGAAGACGATGCACATTGCGTTTTTTCGTTTTCTTAAGATTTAAATCAACGTTTATCATTTTGTTTACAGTGGACACCGAGCATTTTAATGATTTTGCAACTGTCCTTTGACTAGGGGGATTTTCTTTTAACATTAAACAACGTACCTTTGCAATAGTCGAAGATGTCCGTTTTTTCCTTGGATACTTGTTTGGAATTTTTTCCCACTTGAGGCTCCAATTTGACGTTTTTTTCCTTTCTTGTTGACGATATTACCTATTGACGCTTTAGATATCACAAAATCATGACTCTCACATCGTTTTTGGATAACGCAGTATGCATATTTCTCTTCGGAAAGAGCATAAATGTAGCCTTCGAACCACTGCTTTGTTAAAAACGCCATTTTGAATAAAAACAAAACTTTCAAGTCGTAGACGATAATTTTGACTTTTAAAAACATAGTACAATTGCAATTATTTCTTTTGCATCAAACGATTTTTTATTATCGCTTACCAAAATCGTCTAAAAAATGTGCGAACAGCCTATGTAGAACAGGAAACGCATACACAGGATAGCATAAAAATGTTTTGTCTAGAATATAATTATAGTAACACCGCATGGGAAAATGTACTTTTTCAAGTGCACGTTCTCCTTTAAAAGGTATAATTTATCCAAATTTGAATTTCTTTTATATTAGTAGCAATTGCCCATTGTGTGATTGGTTTTTCTTAAAAGGTATATCTTTCCATAAATTTGGTTGTATTTCTCTTTGAGCAGAAAAGCATGCTTTAATGGCTACAATTCATTTGGTATCTTGGTTATTTAATTTTGAATTTTTAATTAAAAAAACTGCTAAATCTACTAACACTGGTGCAACATTTACAGGAGGTGTTTAATCTCATAATGATGTTCTTTGTAGTCTAAACCATGACCGAATACAAACAAATAACATTTGATGCCAAGTAACGGATAACTAATAAAATATTTAGATAATAACATTGACATAATTTTTTTAAAACTGAAACTACCAACTTGAAGTGTTAAACTATGGAGAATTTAAAGTATAAAATAATCTAGAAATATAAACGACTGAACTTTCAATAATCAAAAGATTTAAATTAAAGTTAATTAATACAAAGCATTCCTCTTTCTAGAATGCAACATGCATGCTAATATAACATGAGAAATGGTTTGTAATTACTACAGAAACACACACAGCATCATTAAAGCCATGATGAAAAATTCTAATAGCAACTTGTTTGAAATTAACAAATGCATTCCTCCATCAGGTCGGGGGATTATTAGCAGTGATTGCCTATACTGACTGTTCATAAATGCTATAAACACAACAAAATTAACAACTATACTAATTAGCAAGAAAAAGTGGTCACTTTTATTTGTTTTCCTTGTATTTATAGACTAGAGACATTAGTAATTAACCGATTATTCTAGGTTGTCAGTAATGAAATAGAAAATCAGGATTTCAGTTCATTCAAGTATTTGTATTTTTCAAGCGAAACGAGTTTTAACATGCCCCTGAAATAAGTGGCTAGCCTCGATTAAATTCTGTCTGTAATACACTTGGATTAATATCGTAAGGCTGTCTTTTAGGTTCATGTGTGGAGGAAAATGGCTGAAAATCCAAATGAATAATAAGGAAACTCGAAACAAAAGTCGAGTCATCTTCACAAATCATTTTGATTTGACAACAATTTTATTGGAGTAGTCTCCCATGCCTACACGTTTTGGTCGAGTCATGTGTTTAAAGTTATTTAGGAAAATTTTAAATAGTAGAGAAAATTCAGGAATATCATTTATATATATATATATCTATATAATATATATATATTATTCTAGCCAATAAAAAAATTCTTGTAACTGGTAAATTTTTCCAGTCACTATTATATATCAACTGATTTTCCGAGACTTTTAAATAGATACCTCACTCCATTAAATCCTTTTTTAAGAACCCTTTTATATATTCTTCCATTCCGAAACCCAAAGAACTGTATAGGAGAATGAGTCAAAGATTTCTAAATAGACGCTTCGATGTAGCGTGATTGAAAAAAACCAGAATTCCTAAGAGAAAGGTTGCAGAGATGCTGATACAGTCATTTGAAGTGTTTGGCCTAGATCTATGGTGTTTAGTAAAAAAAAAATAGCTCCATAGCATTCAGAATTTTTTCTATAAAAGATAAAAAAGATTTTGCCGTAACACACTTTCTCAATTGACATCACACTTTTTAATACCTG
This sequence comes from Dolomedes plantarius, assembly GCA_907164885.2. Taxonomy (NCBI): domain Eukaryota; kingdom Metazoa; phylum Arthropoda; class Arachnida; order Araneae; family Dolomedidae; genus Dolomedes; species Dolomedes plantarius. The sequence goes on along the minus strand of OU015491.1, from coordinate 146,172,113 downwards.
TGTAGATTGATAAACTCTTAATACTACTTGTGAGGTTTTATTAGTTTATTTTTTAAGTGAAAATTCGTAAAATGTAGATTGTTTATTTGAGAATTTAAAATTCGTTGGTCAATATAAGTAATATGTCTGTGTTCACACTTGAGTTTTATTTGAATTTTATAGCACATTATAGTGGTCAAAAAGTTTAAAAGAATTTTGTATAGAAAAGATCATAATATATATTTGAAGAAGTACATTCTTTAAAATTTGAAATACATAGAAATAACTCCCTTTTCTTAAAATTCATCGTGATCCAAAAATGTTTCCCTATTTTTCCACTTTAGAAGTTGATCTATACTCCATATTCATAGAGGTTTTGAAAGTGTAAACCCTAACAAAATATGCCAAAGCAATTAAATTTATCCCCCTAGTAAAATTCTAACAATTTCCAAAAGAAACTTAATTATAAATTAGAGAATTTTATAAAAGTATTATAAAGTGTGTTAACTGGAATCTTTTCAGAATGTTAAGAAAAAAAAATGAAGGAAAACTGGAATCAAGCGACATCTGTAATCATTAATGACCCACGGCAAAATAATTGGATATAAATGGTATCAATCCGAAGAAATATTTTTTGCGAGTTCTAAGGGTAAATGCACCCTAAACCCTTGAATAAAAACTGGCGGAGTTAAAAATTGCCTCGTTAAAGAACCAAAAAAGAAGCACGTGTTCAAAATACGGTTGGGGTATAGTAATTACTGTTTCTTTTTTTACGTTAAGAAGAAGAAAAAATAAGCGTCACTGCGAAAAGGAAAACTGCAGCAATTACGGGAAAATGTCAGATAATATTCGGAACATGCCAGTTTCTATCTTTAAATAAATAAGCATATCATTGAAAACAAAATTTAATAAGCTGGTGTTATTCACTTTTGGAAACAGAGCAAATGGAAATGTTTTTGCTTAGTATATTGTATGTAATATGAAACTAAAGAAAAAGATTCCCGTTGCAAGCTAAAGTAGCACAAATTCTGCTTATTACTTTGAATAATTTCGTGCATAATGAATCGCAAAATGTGTTATTTTATTTTATTTTTATCTACTGTAAAACGAAAAAAAATATTTTAAGAGTATATATATATATATATATATATATATATATATATATATACTTAAAATGAGATGTTTCTTGTACCAAAATAGATTCCTTTTGAGACTCAATCCGTATTATGGTAATATGAATTTTCCGGACAATTTATGTCGTTTTTGTTTTAGTCATTAAGAGTATAGAAATAAAGAAAAAAACTATCATTTCTCTTATTGTAGCCGAAAAAGTATGCAATTCTATATCTAAGTAATTATGTAATACATGCAGATTGCTTTTAGCATACTCGTAGAAGAGATCTATTCTAGACTCCTATACTATTGCTATCTATTCTAGTTCCTGTTATTTAGGCACTGACTTTTTGAGGTTATTTTAGTTTGCCCTAGTTGTTACATTTTGTTTTTATTCTTTATGTTAAGATCATTCACGTTCCTATAATGTGAATAATATAGGGCATAATAATCTCATTTTGTAACATTGACATTTTAATTCTAGCCAATCAAAAAATATTTTTCGATTCGAATAAACACTGTATGCATAAAGATATGTGTTCAAATGAGTTTTGAAATGATTTAATTTTAAATATATATATGTATAACATTATTTAACAAATTATAGTAATTTTTAAACAGTATTTAAAAAAAGTTAATTAAATGAAGCCAATAAGGAAAAGTTTTAGCAAAAATTGATTTAACGGGAGTGCTTATAAAAATGTTTTTGAGATTATTTGCTAACAAATGGCGGTAGAAGTAAAGTCTTATGAATCACCACCGGCAACTAATAATATTAATCATATAGAACTTCAAATATTTTTTAACAGATTGATTTCAGATATGATTAAATAGCATAACCATTCGTGTATAAGATACCGATAAAAATACATATTGCATCTGTTAGTACAAAAGACTAAAAAATGAAGTCCTTATTTAACAATTTGTACTCGCTTTTAAAATCATCTTTTATAAAAGTAAATTTATTAAAGAGAGCCGATAAAAAAAGCTTTATCAAAAAATTGTTAAAACAAGCTAAATGCTTTTTAAGATTACTTTCGCAAATAATGGTGGCGAAAGTGAAATTTTATGAATCACTAACGACTTTTGAATGTAGCTCCGGGCAAAATAATTGAGGAAGAGATATCATATCGATTGGATTTTTTTACATGTTTGTAATGCACCCTAACGCTTGAATAAAAACTGACAACGACGAGGGAAAAAATTCTCGTTAATGATTCTAAAAGTAGCTCTTCTTCAAAAAGCTTGTTTGCAGTAGCGTAATTACTGTTCCTTTCCAAGCTGGATTAAATAAAAATAATCTGAACAGAAAGTAAATTACACAGCGGTTACGGGTATATATCACATTATATATAAATAAAAAGTAAATTTTAAAGATTATATACTCTGTTATGCATATATTTATTAACAGTATCAGTTGTTATTGTCGAGAATAAACCTTTTTACGGAATGTATGAAATACGTAGGACATTGTAATAAGTTAAATAAAAAATTTTGATAAGTAATGTTGCTTTACTTTACAGCATTACAGTAAATAAATTTCCATCTATGTGTAAGAAACATCTATATAAAAACAAATTTATGAAACTAATACGACAATAACATTCTCTGCTCATACAATCTAGATACTTAAGTTGCTAAGCCGACTTTTTGGGCAGTCCGTGACAGAAAACTACTTCATCAATTTGCTTCATTTTGGTCTTAAACGAAAGACTGTAATCTGTAGATTTGTCAAATTTGGCTTTTGTAACTGTAAATTCTATAAATTAGCGATAATTTACAGTTAAAACTTTATTTCTGCGCATTTTCAGTGGCATGATTAAATCTGTCTTTAGAAAATCACTGTTTTAGCGCATGCTCAGTGACATGTTTTAATGATAAACACGTTTATTCCGAGGAGTGTCTCTAGATCTCTCTCTATCTCTCTGCCATTTTTATTTTTATCATAATTATGTTGGTTAAACAAAAGATTAAACCTCATGGAAATTGTTTATTTCGCGCTGTTTAGTTAGCGATTATTTACAATTAAAAAAAGAATTACTTTCTGCTCATGCTCAGTGACATTTTAAAAATCTGGCTTTAGATACTCACTAAGCACGAGCCCGGTTAAACACATTAATTTGTTTCTGCGCATTATTATAATTTTCAACATTTGGCAACGATGTGTTGAGTATAATTTGTGTATTAGTACATTTATTTACTATCTAGACGTCATGTTTTGACGGGTACCAATGTCACCGTGATTTTATGGTGGTTAGTTCATGGAATAATATAAAGTGATTACTCATATGTATACATACCAATCAATTTATTAAACATTCACAATACACATACAATTAATATTATTCATTACTGAAGTCCAACTCCTACATCTTATTAATACAATATATATATATATGATTCCAATTACTCCTATATCATATTAATGCATTATTTATTCTCATTAATACACTATTTATTATCATCAATACCCTCCTTCAACTATTCATTTCCATCATTTAATTATACTCCAATCTTCTTAATTAATAATCCCACATATATATTACTCATATCATCATATCATTTATCTATTCAATAACATTCTTTACTTATCCTAACTGATATACATAAACATATTGCTAATATCATTATATCAAGATTCCAATTACTATGGAATTACACAACCAAATATTTTATGATAGATATCTATGGCCAAATAAGTGAATGTTCACCAAAATAACTCATTCATCATTCCTATGTTCTAGCTATACCAGTGAGCACTGCATAAGTAATCTACCAAAGATCATAAGCATTTTACCTGCGATCTCTCATTCGCTTAAACAGGAATCAGGCGCGCTGTCATCATTCACAATGGTTTCTCCTGGTGCTAACATCGGAGGCGGGGGGGTCTTGCATCTATTCGATGGCACTGGTCTACCGGACTTGTCACTTCGGTGTCGGTGCACCTCCAACGAGCGGGATCGGCATGGGTGGGATTCTCATCTGCGTAGGAAGTGTCAGGGCAGTCCCTGTAGAGCTAGATCTGCTCACCGCTTCTTGACATCGGCTAACATCGGTGGGCGGACGGGAACGGGCGCTACTCGCATCAACATCTAGGCTTTCATTAGCTTTTTCACATTAGCTAAGGCTCTTTCTCCGGCGGCTTTTTGGCTCAGCCTCGGTTTCTCAGCGACTTTGCCTTCCTTCGTCAATAATTGTCGGCCTAATCTATACCCATATTGCTATCTCAATTGCAGTCTCTCAGCTATTCAGAGCAGACTATGTCTCTTGACGATTTCAACGCTTCTGATCTCTCAGCTTCTTTTTTCCTTCGAGCTGAACTTCGATAATCTTTATTTAGACTTTCATTGGTGGCTCTTTCCCAACCAATGCTAAACTCGGTCTTTCATCATTGGCTGGCCCCACATTTTATATTACTAACCTCTCCAATCTAAATTGAAGGGAGCTTCAGCCCGTGCACCCTTCTAAAGTTCCTTCTGGGGATCCTTCAACTTCCTGACTCCCACGCTTCGGCTTCATATCCTGCTGTTAACCTAATGAAGTACACCTCGTAAAATCGCGTAACTCTATTGCTATCACAACTTAGTATCCTCTTGGCTTCAAATTCTCACTTCTCCCACATCATTATCTGCAGCTGGTGACCCTCTACTGACCATATTTCTCTTAACTTGACATTGCTCGTCTGTAGTTATATCTGAGCAGTTCGTTAACTGCAGCTGGTAGCCATTTTCTGCCCTTTCTTTAACACTTCTCTTCTCCTATTACCTTGTGCCTAACTTGCATCTATTCAATTTTCGAAAACTGTCGCCTATACTGCGACAACCAACTTGTGAAATTTAAGATTAAAAAAGTTTTCACGAAATCGTAAATTGTTTACCATGCTTACGATAAACCCCCCCACACCCCTCACACACACACATATATTATCATAAACTGGCCAGCGTGACTTCCCTGCCTAGTCTATTAGATAGCACGCCGATCTTCGGATAAGTCCTAGCCGTTATGTTCCCTCAGAAATTACTGAGAATACGCTGGGTTAATGAAAGTAAAAAACATTTATTCAACTGGTGTATTTACAAAATATTTACATTCATTCGTTGAGTTTTGCACCTCCAGTGCATTCATGGCCTCCAGCCAAATACACAATCACAAGAATAAGGCACTCCGTGCAAAATCACAATTATTTCGCACGCGGGTCTACGGCCCGCGATAAAACAAACTCCTTCAACCGACGCTCCGGTCTCCAAAAAACCAGCCTTTACGAGAAAAGTCGACCTCCGTCAAAGCCGAACCCCATCTCTCTCCGCAACCTCTCTCTCTCTCTGTCCAGCTCAGCCTATAGTCCAGTCCAAACCGGTTCTCCTTTGACCGCATACCTCGGAACAAAGCCCCTATGTCAAAAAATATTGGGAAATCTTGTCCTCCGGGCTCTCCGTTGTTCGGCTCTTGCCTGGGAAGCATCCTGGCATCCTGGAGTTTAATGTTCATAGACAGCGGCATGCCTCTTGATCGATTGACTTCATCGTACAAGCGTCAAATCGCCCCTGGTATTCAAAACTTTGCCGACTTCAAATGTAGGGCGGGAGCAATGGATCCGCCTCTGGAAAATACTCATTCACCGCTATAAAGAATTTTCAAACTGGAAAAATAGATCGTTATTCATAGTCTTTCGGCAAACAAAACACAACTGCTTCCTTCCAAAAGCTAATCTCTGTACCATATTTCACATATAATACCGGGGGTTAAGTAGAGAGTTCTCCGACATCACAATATATATATATATATATATATATATATATATATATATATATATATATATATATAAAGCATATTTATATATATAAATATGCTTTATTGAAAAGTTATAATAAATAGCATACGTGTTTTCGGTTGTTCAAAGCAAGGTTGCAGGTCATCAACTGTCCCTCTCTTCTGCAAGTTTGCTGTTTTTTCCCTCACCTCTTCTACAGACTGAAAATGTGTTCTATTTAATACACTTTTCACTTTTGTGAACAGGTAGAAGTCGCACGGAGCGAGATCTGGTGAATACGGTGAACGCTCGAGAACAGTAATGTGTTTGTCCGCTAAGAACTGTTTCACAGAGAGCGCATTATGCGCTGGCGCGTTGACTTGGTTCAGAATTCATGAGTCGCTGCTCCACAGATCTGGTCTTTTCTTTCTTACCCTTTCTCTCAGCTTGGTCAGGACCTCAATGTAGTACTTCTAGTTTGCCATTTGGTCCTAAGATACCCACTCAATCATGATGATATCCTTAATATCGAAAAAAGCGATGAGCATGCCCTTCAGTTTCGATTTGCTCATTCGAGTTTCCTTGCTTCTTGGAGATGTGGGGGTCTTCCAGTGCATGTATTGGCGGTTTGTTTCAGGGTCGTACCGGAAAATCCATATTTCGTCACATGTGATGAAATTTTCTATCAGTTAAGGATCTGCTATGAATCGCTCAATCATATCAGAGCAAATGTTTTTCCTGTTCTCTTTTTGCTCCCTATTGAGGATTTTTGGTATGATTTTTGACAAATTTTCTTCTTTTAAAAATCCTTGTGCAAGATTGTTCTTATTGTATCTTTGTCAATGCTCGTCACGTCTGCCGTCATCCGAATACTCAAACGTCCGTCTTTCCGAACAATTTCATTGATTTTCTGAATGTTTTCCTCTGTTCGTGATGTCGCAAGTCGACCACAACGTTCATCTTCCACCTCCTCCCAACCTCCCAAAAATGTTTGTGCCATTTAAAAACTCTAATACTTGACATGCAAAACATCTCATATTATTACTGAAAGCATTCAGTTGCAGTTTTTTTTTAACTTCACGATTAATTTGAGATTACTACGCTGATCGATTTTCGAGCTTATCATGATCACGGCACTCCGACACGACAACGTCGTACTCAAGCAAAGAAAAAAAAATACTAGATAGAGAGACGAAATAAGGGGCCACCTGTACTGGAAGCATTGACGTCATAAACATTCCATTCCCAGTCCCTCACAACAGGCCAAAAGGCTAAGGCACGAGGGGTTCCATTACTTAATTGTTCCTCCTCGTATATATACATATATATATAATATATATAAAAGCTAAAAACCCGAAATTCGCTACGAAGTGATTCAAATTAAATACAACGGTTAATATATGCAATTAATGCCAAATATATGTATATATATATATATATATATATATATATATAATAATAATAATAAATACCACGATCAATGTATACAATTGATATTAAAAATATATATATATTTATAAAAAAATCGTAAGGGACATTTTTATAAACAAAATAATGTAGAAGAAAATATTCAAATTAAATGTAATAGGACATACTAAAGAATATAGTACAGTTAATATAGTACAGTTTGAGGAACATAATATCTTTTATTGTATTTTAATATTTATTTGGATAATGTCCAATCGTCTGCTGCATTAGCAAGAAATTTTTTTTTGTCTATTTAGTTGTTATGCATGTGACGATAAATTTATTTAAATTACCAGAAAAAGAAATCACGAATTGAATTCAGTTAGGGCCCTCCTCCGCGCATTGACTAATTGACGGTCCTTAAAATATGAAATACTAGTTGAAAACCCGCACTTCGCTACGGAGTACATTCAAAGAAAATACAACGGCCAATGTATGCAATTAATGCCAAAAATAAATAAATAAATATATATATATATATATATATATATATATATATATATATATATATATATATATATATATTATATAATAATAATAATAATAATAAATACGACGATCAATGTATACAATTGATGTAATATATATATATATATATATATATATCGTCTCATTTATCGTCTCATTTATTATAAATATATATATTTATTTTTTTGGCATTAATTGCATTCATTTACCGTTGTATTTAATTTGAATGTACTCCGTAGCGAAGCGCGGGTTTTCAGCTAGTATATCTATATATATACATGATAAATACGACCATCAATGCATACAATTTATGTAATATATATATATATATATATATATATATATATATATATATATATATATATATATATATGTATATATATATATATATATATATATATATATATATATATATATATATATATATAAGAAAATCGTAAGGGATATTTTTATAGACAAAATAATGTAGAAGAAAATATTCAAATTAAATCTAATATAAAGAATACTAAAGAATATAGTACAGTTAATATAGTACAGTTTGCAGAACATTTCTTTTACTGTATTTTAATATATTTTTGGATAATGTCCAATCGTCTGCCGAATTAGCAAGGAAAAAAAAGTATATTTTTTGTCTATTTAGATGTTATGCACGTGAAGATAAATTTATTTAAAGTACTAGGAAAATATATCACGCGATCAGCATTTATTAAATTAAATTCTGAAATTTAATCTTTAAAAATTCACCAAAAACCAGAAAATGAAGTTAAAGATTCGAAAAAGATCTCATTTTAAAGGACTTTTTATACTCTTTCTTGTGATATAAATTGTATAACCCTCAAATTATTATTTTAAATGCAAACTTAAAAAAAGTTACTAAAACAGCTTAAAAATTTAATTTTAAAAAAACTAAGATGAATTTTTCAAAAATCTTTCTTAGTGAACCCCTACACTATAAGAAGAATCGCCATGAGAAATTTCAGCCCTTTAGGTCCAGGGTTTGGTCTGTGTGTTGTATGTCAGTGAGTCAGTCAGTTACGGAACTGTTTTATATACAGTGGACGCTCGTTAATTCGAACTGAATGGATCTCGGAAAAAAGTTCAAATTATCCGAAGTTCGAATTATCCGATGTTAAGAGAAAATATATAACTTTAAAAGTGTATCACTGAAGAAGAAAAATCTCCTAGTATGTATAACACCAGAAAATATATTATATGTTATCTAAAATTAACATATTAAAAATCAATACAGACTGCCCTTAATCATAAAATGAAGCAGAAGATATGCAGTAGAAAGTAAACTTTAATTAAAAATACGAATTACACTTTGGGGAAAAACTGTAAAGTGGATGTTTCGTTTTTTTATGATGCCTACATTGTTCAGCCAACTTCTCGATTTGAAGTAAACATTTCAATTCATTTTCAGAGGAAGGTTCCATATGAATAAATGCTCTCAGAGTTTTAATAGAGTCCATTATGGCTTTGTCCATTATGGCCGCATTAAAAATATCTTTCGGCAGGTTAGTAGAGAAAAGCCCTGGCAGTTTACTCCCGAAATTAGTGCATACGTCTTCGTTTACATCAGAGATTTGGCCACATACAGTTTGATAAGAAATATTGGGCCTTGACTAAAACCGAGAAAGCCATCCATCACTGCATTTAAAATCTTCAATACCCATTCGACTTGCCAATTCATCAGCCTTCGTCAGCACTAGGAGTCCATTTATCGGAAAATTTCGAGATCTAACATCCTGGATCTAACATCCTGCAGTAGAGCTTTTTCTAGATATTGTTAGGATGCATTTGTCATGCGTTTTCTTCCTCTAGCAAATTTTGATTTTTCCCATGAATCTAAAATTGACTCCATGTTTTTCAAATAAGTTGACAAGATTTTTTTTTAAATTCCATAGTCAGCTGCTAACTTTGTTTTACATTCGCCATTATCTACTCTCTTTAAAATTTTTACCTTTGTCTCCAAAATTAGGATTTTGTACTTTCCACGCGTAGACATCATGAATTTTTACACTTTCACATCACACACTGAGGAAGAAAAACTAGATCACATTAACTTGTCTACACTGAAAGCATAACTGACGCAGCTCCCTAGAATCTGTAGTAAAGACTGGTTTTTCTGAAATTCTAAGAAAATCGATACAAATAACGGAAAATCTCTTTGTGCGTTAAGCACTGATAAGGCCAATAGCTACTAACGTTTAGTGGAAATGCAATAATCTAGGTATGCGGGCATGTTCCTCTTTACATAGAAACAAAAAAACAGGTGATTTTGACGCACAAAATAGTAAATACAGCATGTATTTTCTCCGTTAATTGGGGAAAAAGAAAATTTTTTTGTCAAATTTTTAGTTCGAATTAACCGAATTGATAAAAATTTAGTTCGAATTAATGAGATAGTTTTAACATTAACTCCAATACAAGTTTTTGGGGCCTTTGGATTAATTCGAATTAACCGAAATTTCAAATTAACCGAGTTCGAATTAACGAGCGTCTACTGTATATAGATCGTGAGGTTCCATTACGGACCTCTCAATAAATCGTCTCACCAAACGTAGCAATAGCGCCCCTCGCCAGGTGAACCAGGCAATTTCTATGATCCGATGCCATATTGTCTATGAAATGGCATTAAAAGAGAAAGATGTCACGTCCAGGCAACGCCCTTGGCGGATATTAACTGATGGTCGTCTCACTCAGCTGTTCGAAGAGCCGCCGGCGTGTCACCATCGACGAAACCAATCACGCAAGAGAATCATGACGTCACAGCGGTCGTCCGACCAACCGGAGGCTATGCTCCGCCACGTAGCTGAGACGCGAATTTCAGAGAAGAGGAGAGAAAAAAAATCAAGAGATTTTAGACGGATCAAATTTCATCCAGAGAAGTCCAATTTCTCAGACGTCCTCGCACGGCCGATGACTACACTCCATCCCGGAGGTATTTTATTTTCAGTGCAGAACGCTCTAGAGGCTTCGTGCCATCCCTTCTAAGTCCTCTGGCTGATATATATAATATGTTGGTTTCAGGGTAACGAATAATAGAAGATATACAGAGTCCAGTCTACTGAATTAATAACACGTTTATTAGAGTCTTGATTAGATGATTTTTACAACTATTTACAAAGGCCGTTAAAAAGCCTCTAGACATAGAGGGAACTGGCCTTCACAGTAGCCCGTGATGTACCTAACAAATTCAGAAACGAAACACAATTTGCCAGAGTTTTACAAAGTTGCAATAAACATATAAGGGTGGCAATAAACATATCTCCAACAGGAACTCTCCTGGTTCCTATAGCAACAAAGTTGCTATAGGAACCAGGAGAGTTCCTGTAGTTAAGAGATCATCTTGCATCTTTTGAGACCAGCACGATCTATTATATTCGCCTCCCACGAAGGCATTATTGCAACTTTGGAAAACTCTGCCAAATTGTGTTCCATTGCTGACTTTGTTAGGTAAAGTACGGGCTACTGTGAAGGCCAGTTTCCTCTATGTCTAGAGGCTGTTTAACGACCTTTGTAAATAGTTGTAAAAATCATCTAATCAAGACTGTAATAAACGTTTTATTAATTCAGTAGACTGGACTCTGTATATCTTTTATTATTCGTTACCCTGAAACCAACATATTGTATATATATACATATATATATATATATACATATATATATATATATATATATATATATATATATATATATATATATATATATATATATATATATATATATATATATATATATATATATATATATTTATATATATATTTATATATAAATATGTATATAAATATATATATATATATATATTTATATATATATTTATATATTTTTATATATATATATATATATATATATATATATATATATATATATATATATATTTGAGCGTTGTTCTACGCCCGATCAGTGCAGTTTAATTGCAGTCTTCTTAACGATATGCGTATCGAGTGGAAGGAGAATAACATAGAGAATCCGTACATCCAAGAACATGGCGTTTATTCCTTTCATATATACCAAGGCTCCAAGGTAATTTACTCAGTATTTGCCATTTTGGGATAGAGACGCGGCGAAGCATATGTCTGTCCTCAATGAATTGCTCCCGTGCTCTGACAACAGTTCGCGGGCATCTCCGCGTGTCAACTCTCCCTGCACATGCGCAGAGCCCAAACCAGACATCTTTCACGGATAATTATATAATTTTCCTCCTCGAACGCAAAACCCACAGGCGCGCCAAGACTACATAATGAAAAGGGGAATTTCCCTTTCCCAAATCGGGTTTTGAAATACGAACAATTAGAGGCAAATTACGCTACAAATATAATTTAATTCCCAAGTCCCCTTTAAATTTAAGGTAATCTCTTTTCCCACTTAAATTCTGACAACTTTCCCCCCCGTCCCCCTGAAAGTGCGCACACAAGGAGTAGCTAATTCCATGTGGCAACACCTCAGAAGAGCAAAATCATCAAATCAGCCAACTGGAAAACATGCTGAGTGGGGACGTCTCCCCACACAACAAAGATCCCAGTGAACCCCATTTTTAAAATCAAATGTCCCCGTTACAACCCTTGGATAATCTCTTTCTGTTCTGTAAGACTTGGAGCAGTGGTTTTAAAAAATACACAGTTTACAATTTATGCACAAATTACATTACAAATATTCTTGAGTTGTACAGTATATTCTTTTATATTACTGATAACTTGAAACAAAATAGGAAGATATTACAACATTATCTCAAAATATATCATTATAAAAATAAAAATATCTCTTAATAGTTACTACATTATACCTCTACAACCATAATTGCTATCTACCACATGGATAAAACATCACCTGAAATTATCACTTTAAGTCTCCTTCAGGAACTTTTTTTTTATTAAATGAATTTAATAGAATAATTGCAAGCCATTAACGTGAACTGTCAGTAAGCATTTTGTAATAAGTCTAGGCTTAATCATGTCTTGCCATTTTCTTGAGTGGTTTATTGTTTGACAGTCCTGTAAGCTGTCCACTCACCTTCTAGTTTACAACACTTCCAGTTTACATTTCTTAAAATATTGAGTTTATTTACACAGATTATGGTAATATGAAAATGGACGTATAATGAAAAGAACAATTAACTATGAAAGACAAAAAGAAACTTCGGTTGACCGTTTTGCTTGGAGGCCTCTTGGAATCATTTGTCCCTGTAAGACTCAAAGACAAAAACATATTAGTGGTTGAAAAGGAATATAAACATTTGATCTTTTTTTCCCATGGGATTATTTTTCTCATTTCTTTCAATCACCGAACATCACAAATTTATTTTAACATCAATTCCAATACAATTTATCCTTTTAGAGTTTTGTTATACCTTCGACTTATATTACATATGAAATTCAAAATATTTCTACATATTATTTATAGTTCACGATATTTTTTTCTTTTACAACATAATCAACAATTTAAATTTTAAAACATTTTATAATTTACACTTCATTCACTTTAATATTTTCACAATGATAGATTCATCGTGTTAACGCGCCTTCTAAATTCTGAGTAATTGTGCATAGTTGGGTCAGAGTAGAGCAGGTTCAGAATTTTCCCACAGTCTTAACCACAACAATGGCCTAAGTAACAAAATCTTTGCTGTCATATTCGGTTTTGTGGCTCAGAAGATCCAAAACATCACATACAATAGTTCTCTAGTAGAAAGTTTAACCAAGGTAGCTTTTTTTAAAATTATTATTATTAGTATTAAATTTAATTTAAGACAACACACAAAGTTTCAAAAAAGGTGTTAGGCACCCAACATGTAAAATCAATTAAGAAATGGATCTCTGAGTTAGGAAGATTGGTCATATTCGGGAAAATGTAAACACAGTTCAGCACATTATACAAACAAAACATTGCAAAGATGGTAACAAAACATTTCAAAATAATCCAAAAATTAGGTTTAGCCAAAGTTCTTTCATTAGTTACTAAATTTCAATTCAAAACACACAATTGTTACAACCCAATAAATTCAATACAAATCATATTCTAGTTTAATTTCAATATCATCAATTCCAGTTTTATTATTTATTTTACTCATTAATATTCATAATTTTAAAATTTCATTTTTTTTTACTTGTAATTCCTACCAAAATCTTAATTCCAAAATGTTATTACCAAAATCTAAGTATATTCAAAGTATGCACCCAACCGTGACAAATAATTTGAATAGTACAAACAAGATGAAAAATTATCGCATTAAACATGAATGAGTTAACATACAGAGAAATCTTTTGAAGAACATGTTAGATTTAACTTTTCCAGTAACTTCTAAATTGAAACTAACTGACACAGAGATAGTATTGATTTCGACGGGATTCCTAATTTATAGAATGTTCTGAACAAACGAAACATAGATTATCCTTTTAATGACTCCATCGAAAATCATTTATTTTTCCTCGCGAAAAAAAATGTAATTGCAATCTCTCATTAAAGAAAGAGAATATATTTGTAACTCAGTAACTGTGAATGATGAAGGTACACTTAATGATTTAAAACGAATATCTCTTAGGTAAGGTTAATTGGTTGTAATTTTCGCTATAAAAGCTCGTCTTGGATTCCAATGCGTGTTTGAAAAGACGTTAATATTTTATTAGATCTAGGAAAGCAGTAAACGCTTAAAGCTATAGAGTAAACTCAGAACCGGATAAAGTCCTTATAAGTGTCTGGGATAGGGTAGTATGAAACGCCAGTAATATCGGATTGGGCATAATTACTTAACATATGCTTCTTTTAATACATATTTACTAAGTGTTTATAGTGTTCCATTTTTATAGTTATAAGTTTTATGTACATATAGTATATATTCATCTATTGGTGTTGTTTTTGTCGCTACTGTTATTTGTTCGCTCCGACCATTGCTAGTCCTGTGCCTTCAGAAAAGACGAATAACTACTAGTGTCAAGTGATTTTTACATCACTCCGTATTTTCTAAAAGCACAGAAAAGTTTATGACAAAATTAAATTTCTTTTTTCCTATTTTAACAACAAACATTTGCTTTGTATTAATTATTGGGAAGAAATTTCATAAAAATCTAGGTACGGTAAAACCTCGTTTAACCAGGCCTCGTTGATCCAGATCTCCCTATAATCCGGATCAGATTTGCAGACATTATGTTTATGTAATGTTCACATTAGATAATCAGTTTAACTATGATAGCAAAAACATAACTACAAGTACGTGAAATCTTCGCTTTTTAGTTTGATTCAATGTACAGTTCCTATATAGACTGTGCAATAAATTATGGTAATTAAATACTTTTTGTTGAGTTTAAGAAAACTTTACTAGACTTACCAATTCTTTGTTAAAAATGATGCCCAAAGTTATTTTTATATTTTTAACGTCTTGGAAAAAATGCTGTGCGATTTTGTTACATAGCAAAGTTAGTTAGTTTTTTATGGTAATAAACGGTAAGTCTGCGTAGTTAAGGATTTTGTTTTGCATATTACCCATATTACCCGGATCATCCGGATTTTCGATTGTCTGGATTGCCTATGGTCCCAGTTAGTCTGGCTAAACGAGATTTTACTGTATTATGTCCCTTAAAATATCATTTTCAATTACCGTAAGAGCAAGTCTGTTGAGTCTCTCTTCTGCCATTGTTGATCTGTATGCATTCTTTAAGTATTTCATCGTTGAGAAACACCTTTCTCCAAACGTCATTATCAAAGACATGCAAATCTGAAGAGCTAGTATTTAAAACGGACTCATCACCATTGCAGCACAAGTTGAAAAGGCAGAATTTTGCTGTTTGTTCTAACTTCTATAACATTTTTTGTTATTGTCAATTATATATGAAATTATCGGTATTAGTTCTCTAAATGTTATATTATGTTCCCTGAATTAATTTTATTACAAGTAAATAAGAATTTTTTTTATGAAGTAAGAAGTGAGCGTATTTTTTGACAATTTCAAATTTATACTGATCGCTTTATACTCGCTTTATTGATGATTTATACTCACTGCGCGCAGACTTAGAACAACACTCACTATGTTTCAATAATAATAATTTTTGCATTTTTGGGATCTCAAAACATTAGGAATAATTCTGCACCTATTTAAAATTTAAAACACTCAAAAGGTTTACTCCACGGCAATCAGATTTAAAAAGCCCATAAAATTTACAAGTCAAATGCTATAAATTCATAGTAAAATATCTTTTTTTACGAAAATAATTAGGTGCATAATTTTGGTACCATCGTTATACACCTATCCTGAGAATATGAAAGCAACATCTGTAGTAATTTCCTTTATACAGTGCGCGCAAGCATGAAAATGATCATTTCGAGAAAAAGGCTTCTAAAGTTCCCACACTAGTAATGTTTCCATTGGAGCTCCTTCTTTCATGTCATAGTTTTTAACGTTCTATTTAGAATATTTTAATGCGGTTTTTTTTAAAGGATTCAGAACTGTTCAAATATTCTAAAAATGCAAAAAAATAAAATTCTATTTTTTAAATATTCAATGGTTATGACTCCCCTTAAAAATTAGTGTACAAAGAACATAAACCATTGTTAGCGACAAGGGTGTATATATCAGAATCCTTTAGAGATTCATGTTTTTTCCTGAATTCAATTTCGTTTTTTCTCTCTCTCTTTTCGAAGGCCGCCCCCTCAACCCCCCTCCCCCATCGGGCCAAGGCCCCTGAACTTCAGCTTCTAAAGCCCATGCTTTATTCCAGTCCTGAGTAAACAAATATAAGAGATATAGCTACAATATACAAAGCGTGAACCCTACGGCCTATTTGAAAATCATTATTTTGTATTTAACATAAAGGAACAAATAATACGAGTCTCAGAAAAAATTACTTGAGAAAACAAGCGAAATACAGATGCTGTTCACACATTTTTTAGACGATGTATATTGTATTCACAAAACTAAATTACATAAAATTCTTGTGTTTTAAATACTCTATTTGACATCCCTTATTCTGAACTATCTTTCGACACCGCAATTTCCAAGAAAATAATGCCTTTTGAAGTGTCAGAAGAGGTATTCTATCCCATTCCTCCTGAACAGCTTTCCAGTGTCCTGTAAGGGTTTTGGGACGACGTTTGGATAATGCAGATTTTAAAAGTCCGAAAGCACAAAAATCCATAGGATACATTACAGTGGATTTTGATGTGTGACTGCTAGCTTTGTTCTGATGGAGTCTCACAGATTGATGGCACTGTGGGTAAAGCGATGGTATTTCATTCAGAAAAATTGGCGATAAAATATGTTCCTCATAGTATTTGGAATTAATCTTGACATTCTTTTCCACTCTCATTATTTTTAACTTGCCATTATAAGAAAAACCAGCAAGAATCATGAATCCCGTAGAAAAACTTTCTTTCGATTCTTTGAACCATGTACTTAAATTTTTTTCTCCCCTTTTATGATAATAAATGGCTCTTTTTTTGTTGCAATCATTTAAATACACCCATGATTCATCTATTGTGACAATTGTTTTCCATTTTTCTTTGGATAAGTGTTTCTCATATAGAATTCTGCAGCGTGTCCTGCGTTTAGCGATATGATTTGGAAGAAGACGATGCACATTGCGTTTTTTCGCTTTCTTACGATTTAAATCAACGTTTATCATTTTGTTTACAGTGGACACCGAACATTTTAATGATTTTGCAACTGTCCTTTGAATAGGGGGATTTTCTTTTAACATTAAACAACGTACCTTTGCAATAGTCGAAGATGTCTGTTTTTTCCTTGGATACTTGATTGGAATTTTTGTCTAACTTGAGGCTCCAATTTGACGTTTTTTTCCTTTCTTGTTGACGATATTACATATCGATGCTTTAGATATCACAAAAACATGACTCTCACATCGTTTTTGGATAACGGAGTATGCATATTTCTCTTCGGAAAGAGAATAAATGTAGCCTTCGAACCACTGCTTTGTTAAAAACGCCATTTTGAATAAAAAATAAAACTTTCAAGCCGCAGAAGATAATTTTGACTTTTAAAAACATAGTACAATTGGAATTATTTCTTTTGCAGCAAAGAATTTTTTATTACCGTTTACCAAAATCGTCTAAAAAATGTGCGAACAGCCTCTGTATAAGCTAATTGCATCAATATCTTGACTCAACATTTTATATTACAAAGAA
Organism: Dolomedes plantarius; assembly: GCA_907164885.2. NCBI lineage: Eukaryota > Metazoa > Arthropoda > Arachnida > Araneae > Dolomedidae > Dolomedes > Dolomedes plantarius. The sequence continues at coordinate 146,154,199 of OU015491.1, read as the reverse complement.
TCGTATATTTCAGGTTGTGCGGATAAACTTGTGAAATTTTTGGTGGGGAAAGAATGGACCATCTAGGTTTTAGATACTTCTAAGGAAGAATTGCATATATATGCTTAACATACAGTCCCTCGAACAATAGAATAATCCCTTTTCTCAACAGCATAAAAAGCTAAAAGATCTGGAGCAACTACTAAGAAATAATTGTATATGTTTATAATAATCAAGAGAGTAGGTACAGGTATTCCTCGACTTACGACCGCTCGACTTACGACCGCTCGCACTTACGACCGAAATTTTTATTTTTATTTTTAATTATTTTTATCCTTTTCTCAAAAATATTGTTCCTTGAATGTACAATACATACCTATAAAAAGCGAAAAGATCTGGAGCAGCTACTAAGAATTAATTGGATATGTTTATAATAATCTTGAGAGAAGGTACAGGTATTCCTCGACTTATGACCGCTCGCACTTACGACCGAAGTTTTTAGATTTACTCTTACTTATTTTCATCTTTTACTAAAAAATATTGTTCCTTGAATGTACAGTACATACCCATATGTATTACATAACTATTAAAAACTACCTTGGATAACTTTGTTAAAAAGAACTCGCAACGTACCCTCTGTGGCAAATTCTGAACCATTGAAATGTACTAACATGTAATATGTAGCGATGGCGAAGAATAATTTATGCTTTCTAAATAAAGTAAAATGTATTTTAAATTACGTATGTATATATGAAAGTCAAAAATATATGTATGTACATATACAAAAGAAATTTTTTTTTTTGAAACTCTACTTACGACCAATATATCGGTCCCCATCACGGTCGTAAGTCGAGGAATATCTGAAATACCTATTTAATGCATTAAAATTAAATGAAAAAAAACCTGCAATGTTTGTCGAAATTCGTGAGTATTGAAGCCAGTTCCAGTAAAATTAAATTGTTGTGTAACTGACATTCCAGGTATTTCCCCAATCGGATTAGAAATACAATAGTGGAGATAAAAAATAGAACAGGGAGTGATTGGTGATGAACATCGTTAACTTAATTCTATTCATCTTTGATGACTTTCTTAATTTTCTTTTCTATTGCATTCTATATTAAAGGAATCCATTGCAAATTTCTTCAAAATTTCATTTACCCGTATTTTGTAAGGATTTCCCCTCAAAACGTCTATTATCACTACCATGTAAAAAACTCTTAATTATTAGCTAATTAAAAACTTTTAATAGATATAAAATGATAACATTCGTCATCAAAATCTTAATTATAAACTAATTTTTGAAATTTTGTACAAAAAATTTCAAATTTTGAATATTTAATTTTTTACAAATTCTGCAAATTTAATTTTACTAGCAAAATGTTTAATCCACGCTCAGGTTTTGATATAGGTTCCACAGCAATACATTTTCTGCTTATTTGTTTTCCATATAAGCCCACGAAAGGTTTCAGATTTATTTATTTTCAGTATTCATATAAAATACATTGCTTGACAATTGGTAAGGAGCAACTGGTTTTTTCAAACTAGCGTTCCCGACAGCAGACCAATCACAGTAAAAGGAAATGCAGAGGGCGTAATAGGGCAGGACCTGTTGCAAATTGAAATTATATAGTATATTGTATTTGTTTTGGCGTACTAGTAGCGCCACCTGGTTGCTTCGCGGTTAGCGCGAAGTGTGTGTATAGTCAGTTGGTGTTGGACTCTTGAAACGAATAAATGCCTTACGCTTGATCTTGGTGATTAATATTTCTTGAACTCTTGTATTATATTTCTTCATGGTGAATTACTACAGGACCTGTTATCCGTATAAAAAGCAGTGCACGAAAACTCTCTATTCATTCGAAAGTTCATACAGTTAGGTGTTTTGCGGAAATAGTAGTTTGCCGTAGGTTGTTGGAAGTTATTTCTGTGAAAATCAGTGTGGTGTGGCAATAATTACGTGCAAAGTGTCTGCAAGACATCATTTGAGTGCGTACGATCGTGGACGAGCAGTTGGACGGCTCGAAGCAGGACAAAGTGTCACTATTGTGGCCAGAGTAATGGGAGTGGCAAAAAGGGTCATATCGCGATTAAAAAAGGGCGCTGAAGGTGGAAATGCTCTGCGAAAGCATACCGGTGGTCGTGAAAGGAACGCCAAACCTCAAGAGGATCAATATGTATTCTCTAGTGGTGAAAAGAAAGAGACATCTCCCTCCTAGTCACATAGATGCAGACCTTGCAACCGCTATCCGTACAAATGTATCAGTCAGAACAATTTTTAAGCGGTTAAATCAAGTTGATTTGTATGCACGGAAGCTTGTTCAATGCATCCCACTTCAACCACGCCATCGTCGAGTAAGATTGCATTTGTGTAAGGAACATATTGGTTGGGGTCAACAAGAGTGGTCCAGAGTGATGTTCTCTGACGAATCCCGTTTCACTGTGACAAGTGATTCTGGCCACCAGTTTGTGTGTAGAGAGAGGGGAACACGTTATGCACCCCAGAATGTTCAGTAACGTCATCGGTATGGCCAAGGCGTGATGATGTCCGTAAGCATTATACACAATGGCAGAACACCGATTCACATCTTTGAGCGAGGTACCGTTACATCGCGGCGGTATAGCAGAGAGATTATTCTGGATCATGTTCCTCTTTTTAGGGGGGCGGTAGGTCCAGATTATCTTTTTATGGACGACAATGCGCGTCCACACAGGACCGCTAAAGTATCGGACACACTAGAAAGGGAAAATATTGAACATATGACATGGCCTGCTTACTCTCCTGACCTAAATCCTATAGAACATGCCTGGGATACTTATGGCCGACGTGTTTCTCAAAGAACTGACTCTCCCCAAATGATTCAAGAACTAAAAATCGCCTTGTGAGAGGAGTGGGACAATATCCCCCAAGGACTCCTCAATATTTTAGTAGACAGCATGAAAAACAGATGCAAAATGTGCGCTAGTTTCCGAGAAGGTCACACACCTTAGTAAGGTACTCATAACTGTTTCATTCTGGCAGGAAGACCAATTTTTCGTGGCTGTTTGGAAATGCTACAAAGATCATCTTTTTTGTTTTTCGTTTTCTTCTTTTTCCATTGGCGAAATCTGCGCCATTTTGCATAATAAATAATGCACAATATCTCTACTAAATGTGTACTAAGTTTCATTTCTTCAATCAATGTCTATTATGAAATATTTCGAAAAATTTGACTGTTCTTTAGCAATTGTCAAGCAGTGTATTTATTTTTAAGATTTTTATGCCGTTAGGGGACAAAAATAAATCCCCTTTTTCCTTCAATAACCTTTGCTTTAGGGAAACTATTTTCAATATTTTTACAGTAAATAAAATATTCAGAAGAGAATTCAATGCATATATTACAAAAGAATGGAGTACAAAGTTTCATCCTGGTGCATACCAAAGAATATTTCTTACATCGTTTTAAAGGTGCTAAATCGGGAATAATTCCGTTTTAATATATTTATATCTTTTAATCCTAAATAAGCTTAAATGGCAGTTATTTAGCATATTATTTATAAGCTGTGCAGAATAAAATAAATTTCAATCTGGTTACATAATGATCTTAGAAGTGTGAGGTTGTAATAAGCGGTATGTGAATATGCGTTATCTTTAGGCGGCGATCTAAATTGTTAGGAAATTCCCAAGGGAGGTTGTCAGTCAAAGGTTTACAGTAGCCACTTTTGGGACACCAGAGAGACTTTTTACAAAACTCGACAATACAGATTTCATAAAACATCGAGAAATAAGGAGACGAATATAAAGCTGAGGTTGAAGATCGAAGAAACAAGGACATTAACCGGTGAGAAAATGTTCCAGACAGGGACAGACGCCAGAACTAAGTAAAATGCATCGTGAACACTTAATATGCAACCAATGCAATGAATGGGATCGGGAACGTAACCTATGAGCGGAATGACCCATCCTTCATCCCGATAAAGGGTATTGCGAACGTATGGAAATGCACAAGCTCCACAGCCAATAAGAAAAAGAAAGAAGGAAATATATATACCGAGTTGGAGCGTTTCAAGGGAGTCCACTAGTAGAAAAGAAAAAAAAAGAACTAAGTTGCTACAGGGCGGACGAGAATCCTAAGACAACGAAAAGATTGAATACCCAGCGAAGTGTTCGCAAATCAAGACGAAGTTTCAGCTGCACGACAAAAGAATGGAAAAGAATGAGTAAGACTAATGCTGCCTGACCATTACCTGAACGAGTGCGTAACATACCTTCCTATAGTTGCTAGACGATGAAGGAACCTACGGAGATCGGAATTTCAAAAAACGAAAGTTTCTACGAGGTGCTGAGAGATAGCCTATTACCGATGATCACTGCCGACAGACCTGCGGACCGACGTAGAGCATCCGGAGAGAACTCAAGAGTGATCATCGACTTACGAGATCCAGAACTCTTTTAGTAGAACTGTGATGTACTGCGCCCTATGAACAATAAACGGACTATTTGTGTATAGGTGCTTTTAGCAACTGAAGGAACGAGCCAAAGCTGCATTGACAGAGGCCTCGGGGTGAACATCTTTGCTATCATTTTTCAATTCCCATCCTCTCTTATTTACATATTCGCCACTTACCCGCAAGGGTCGGCATTGACTGGTGCATGATGAATATTATGAGGTGCAATATGGAATGACTGTATGATATAAGTTAGTGATACGCAACCACTGTGCAGTGGCACACTAGTGTGCCGCGAGGTGATCTTCACTGTGCCGCGGTGATTTTATCGATTGCAATAATAAAAAAATTAACAACCGCTATTCGTTATAAATTTTTCTAAGTAAAATGTTCCTCTAACTTTTTGCTAATATGCAATTTCTCTAGGTCAAAATTATACACAAAGCACAAACACGTTGTTAACATACATTGTATGTATGCTCGAACATCATATTTCTGGATTTCAGTTAAGAAAGAATATCCACAAATTTCTGACAAGGCCATTACAATTTTGCTGCCTCTTTCTACGACATACTTATGCGAACAAAGTTTTTCAGCACTGGTTCTAATTAAAAACGACAAACGATCAGGTTTAAAGGGTCTTGACCATGAACTTCGAGTAGCTCTTTCTAACATAGATCCAAATGTAAAATGTACATATGTTCATCAAAACACGCTCAAATATCTCATTAATAAATTAATTATGTCAAATTAACTTTGATATATTAGGCTTATGTAAAGACCAAAAAACAAATTTTAATATAAAAATTCAAAGACAACATTTTTTTACTAGTAAACTATAACTTTATATTTGTGTTTATGTGTTGGTGTACAATTCAAAATGATTTATATAAAACTTAAAAGATTATAATTATCTTAATACATAGAGCTGTTTTATTGTGTTTTTTATCTAATAAAAACATATACGTATTTATTGTAATTTATGTATTTGCAAGCTTTTACTTGTGGTATGCCACGGAATTATCGAAAAAACGTTGTGCCGTGGAAGATAAAAGGTTGCGGAGCTCTGATATAAGTGACTAGTATAAGAAAGTCAACTATATGCCAAGTGCACATTAATTATTTGCGCCTGATGAATATGATGAAGTGAAATGTTGATTGATTGTATAATATAATTGAGTAATATTCGGAATTCAGCTAAATACTCGTACTAGGCGTAACGTATATATATATATATATATATATATGTGTGTGTGTGTGTGTGTGTGTGTGTGTGTGTGTAAGTAAATAAATGTAAATATGTACAAAACTAGTTCCTTATTTGAGATTTGTACTTTTTTTCTTAGCTGAGTTGTCTGAAGCAGCATTGGTCGCAACGCGACGCAACGGTCTAACTATATGATCACAGCCTAACGACTCCCATCAGGAGCAGTTACATTAGCATATTATGTATATTTAGCATATTATGAATAAGCTACGCAGCATAAAATAAATTTCAATCTGGTTACATAATGATCTTAGAAGTGTGAGGTATATATTATTTGAATGTAAAAGCTCATTAATAAGTACTAAAATAATAAAATTAAGATTTAGTTTAATAATTTTGAGCCCCGTACCCCCTTAATGCAATATTGAACAATTGTTTTCGAAGCACAATTTTGCTTTAGCCACAATACCGTCAATAATGATTTGTCGTGTCTATCGAAGTCTGCTTTTTCTGTCATACCGAAGGAACAACCTTGATGAAAAATAAAATTGCATTTATATGAGGGAAGGAATTTTAATAGTGGCGACACTATTGCAGAGACACCACGCAGCAGAATCCAGGAAAGCAGCTTGCACCACACATACGTTACATATCTACCTTACCTCGGAGCCAATGCGCCCACACATATCACACGCCTGCACAGTGACAGGATGAAAACAGAAATGTTTTCGTTGCCGGTCTATCGCACGAAATAATTTGTTGCATCGCACTCATGGAAAGAAAATGCCTATACGCACGCTGTGGCTCGTGTGTTTGCTCGCTGGAGTTGGGAAGTGCTCCACACTTCTCCACATTCCCCGGACCTGTGACTTTGATCTCATCTCTAAGGTGAAGGAACCGCTCCGTGGATTCCATCAGAGATTCTGTAGGCTGTAGACCGTTGCATTCGAAGGATCAACAGATTAGGTGCTTCCAACGGCATCCTGCAGCTTCCAGAATGTTAGCAACGGATGCTAAACAATGCTGGTTACTAATTCAAAGGACTATAGATTTTTCACCCTTCTCTGTGTCTCTTCTGTATACTTGTACATACCTAGTTGTCCCTATTAAAGTTCCTTCCTATGTAGATGTCATCGTAAATGCAAATTATAAAAAGAAAATAAAAGTAGATTATGGGACATTTATTGTGTATGTTTTGAAAAATGTGTTGAATTCATCTTGTAGAAAGGAGACGAAAAAACTGGATCAACTAATGCTGCTGCTAATGCTCCCTGGCCGGAAATATTCCTGACCAGACCAATATAGGCTTTATTGTCTAAAGAGTGCGGCTCTGGTTTTCAGCAGCATCACAAGCGCTGGAGTCCGTATGAGCTAGACGCCCCCTCAATTTTGCTCGAGCATTGTGATATCCGACGGGATCGTACCCCTTCCACTCTCTTTGACCTCATAGAGGGACTTTTCTGATCTATAGATTTAACGGTCCGATATCCGGCCTAAACATGAATGTAGTTAATGGCGCTTGTCGGGATTCGAACCGAGCACCATCGTCCCAGAAAGTCGAAGCGATAACACTAGGCTACCCTGGCGGGAAACAATTAGGGGAAAATTTTTAATAAATTTCCTTTATCTTAATATAAACAGCAACTAAGCATATTTAAGAAATACCCCTTTTCAATTATATTCTAAAATAAGGGATCAACCAATCCTTTTTATATTATTCTTTGTTTGAGTTAATCCGCTCATTATCCCCAAATTGTTTTTTAATGAAAAAAAGTTAAACAAATTACTTTTACTTTAATGTAAACAAAATACTCTTGTTGAAAAACATCTTTTTTCATCGCATTCTAGGATATGGGATTCAACAAACCCTGTTTATATTACTGTTTATTAAAGTTCATCCCCTAATTATCTAAATAATGCTGAATTGAATCTTTCTAAGCATGGTTTTGTAGGAATTGTGTTCTATGTATAAGCTCTCTTATTACAGGGGAATCCACTCTGCTCGAATTCCACGTTATTTATAGTCATGGGACGAAATTCAAATAATCCGATTGTTTCGTGTCGATCACATTAATCCTTCTGATTTCAAGTGAAGAGTCCATGTATTGAATATAATACAAGTGAATCGGGAAGTAGAACTTTCACATATCACCAGTAGATATCTCTCGTTGCTATATTTCATTTTAACTCGGCACCAATGCCAATTATATTGATAAGCAAATAACCCCCGATTTGGATTGTCCAGTCCTAGATAATTATATATCCTTCAATTGACATCTTAATTAATAACTCGAACAGAAACAGCCATACACTTTTGAAATAATTATTGGACTGATTCATTCACTGAATATCGGGGACATCTCTCTCTCTCTCTCTCTCAAATTACTTAGATTAAAGCTTCTGCTTGAAATGTTTAAATGCGAATATCTTAGACATTACTTTACGGATTAATGTATCGAATTACTTCTATCGAACCTGTAATGAATTCGTATGGACATTTATTTAGTTTCGGTAAAGTGTCTTAATCTGACATTGTATCGAAATTTTCTGTCATAAATTACTTTAGTGTTATTATTCAGTCAGTTGAGTTTTACTATTCATTTTTAAACAAATTTTCAACGAATTTTATGATTTTGAAAGCAAAATTGCATTTGTAAGCATTAATAATGTTTTAAACTTATTAAAAGGGACTAAAAATATAAACAAATTATTTTAATAAAAAAAATATGTTTTAAAACACAGGGCGAGCGCCCCAAATATTGCCCCTGTGGCTAATATCGCCTACTCTTGTTTCTAAAGTATGAATCACGCTATGTATGCGAAAATGCAGTAACTTCTTAGTTCTGGGTTTGTACTAACAGCGGCGATAGCGACAACGCTCTTATCACTGACGACAGAAAGTCTGAAGTTGGTTTCGCTGTTGTCTTCGTAAACTTTGGCTCTAAAGAATCAGAATCCAGTGAATGACCAGGTAGGTGCATCCAAATTCTAATTTTGCTTATACCATTTGAAAGTGCATTAAAAAGAGACTTTGCTAGCAACGCCTTTTAACAGGTGCTCATTAATTCCGCCTGGTAGGCGGTAAGAGGAACAGAGGCAGGCGATAATAGGAATCGCTCTGGAGTTCACTGGAAATTTCAATGTTTCCAATTTAGCTACATAACTTAAAATGGTACTGGTTTTGGAGCTGGTTGATCTTAGGATACCAAAGGAAATAGTTCTTAGGTATGTTCTTTGAATTTCCAGCCTATTAAGAAAATAACAAGGGGAGGAAATGTCGAAAAAAATTTAGATTAGGCGATATTTGGGACACCTACCTTATATGTATAAGTATAAAATTTACTTAGGCATATTTATTTTGATCTCATGAAATATTTATTTTTGCATACATTTGCTACGATTTTTGATCCTTAATTAATACTGATCAAAAATACTCTTTTCAATCGTGTAAATATCCAAAAGCATCTGTGAAAGCCTGAATTTTATTACCATGTCTAATGTTTTATTTTTTGGAGACGCAAAAATCTCACTTAATTTTATCTGTGGTAGGATAAACTTGTAAAAACTAAAGTAATAATGAAAACTGGACGCACCTTGTAATATTGGAATAAGACTTTGAAATGCGTCTGGTTTGAATGACGCTTTTAAAAAACAATGATATCCATTTTCAAGGAGAAATGAAGACATGTCTACTAAAATAGCCTAAATTTTTCTAATAGAAATATTTAGATTAACCCTTCTTTCATTTAAAGAAGGAATATTAATTATTTGTACTTAAGTATTATATTATATTTGAGGAATTCAATACGTAGATCATTAAAATAAACAACTTCTAAACTTAATTATAATCAGTACTCTGCTTTCTAAATTTTCATTTAAAATCTGTATACTCTCTAATGAAATGAAAACTTAATTACTTCATTAATTAAAATCCCTATTAGATTTCCCTATCTCAAAATATAAGATTATATTATCATCTTTACATCATGTCCTTTGGAGGTTCACTTATTGTTTTCTTTCTTTTTTTTCCAAGATCAACTTAAAAATGTGAGTCATAGATGAACATTTGAAAGCTCAGGATTAAAATTCCCCTTTTATTACAAAATAAGAAGATTTTCACAATCAACATTGATAATCTAAATCGTTGAACAGCAGATAGAGTAAAATTCCTATATCTAAACTATAATCACAGTGAGTTTAAATTTATTCATAATATAATCTCATATTTCATCTGTTTGTGGTTCAACTGCATTAAAACTATGTGGTAGAATTATATTTACGAACAGACATTTTGTTTGGAAGTAGCACAGAAGTTAATTCATATGCTTTTCCCTATAATTTATTAACTGGCAACAGAAGAACAATCAATGATTTTGAAAGTTGGTTTTACTATTAGTTCACCGAATTATGAGCACATATTAACAACTGAAATTTATAGTCGTGTATCATTAACAAGTTGTATGCCGATCGCATATATGTGGGGTATTTATCCCGAAGAAATGGAAGGACCTGTTTTATAAAGAATGTTAGTGAAGAGAGGGGCGAAAGGTTCCATCAAGACATAAAGGAAATGGAAAAAAGGCACCAATGAAGATGGAACGTTAACATGATAGCGGATTACTGCTGGATATTTAAAAGGAACGATCCTCAAGCTGTCCACATCAGGCAGAGCACTAAAAGAAGTTTTGATGTGAAGCGAAAGCGTTTCTACAAGGACTTTTTACTCTATAGTTATGCACTGTTTTCAATATTCTGTTGTGCAAACTATGCATCTTTTATCTGTTTATTGAAACTTAGAACCTTTAGAAAATATGTACAAAATTGCATTAAATTGAGTTTTTTTACCTAAAATATATACACTTTTTGTGAGATAACCTGGCGTGATAGAAAAACATGCATTTCATTTTTGAAATCAGAGCGAAAGTATACATAGAAAGCAGTTATCAAAGTACAAACAACTTTTAAAGATTTTTTTTCAAAACTGTGTTATTATCAAGAATTGCGGAAAACCTAATAACTTATAGATTGTTAATTCTGCATTCACTCCATATTTTCCAATAAAGTATTCGGTAGCCATGATCTGACTTTTAATTGGTCATGACTGGTTAGCTAAACATCTAAGCCGTTTCGAAATTCTAGAGATTCCTTTCTTCACTATTTGTAATAAACCACAACATGTGGACATATCCCACCTCCAGACCTGTGAGGCACTGTCGTCTCGGGTTCTCTGTAGCCAATATGGGGAGGCAAGAGTGTTAAGCAATAAATACGTCCTGTTTCATTATTTCTTTTACGTTTTATCATGTGGCTGCTTGTTTTCCCGTTGTATTTTTTATCTTCTTGATTTTGTTTATTGCTTGCAAGTAGAAAAAACAATTAACAATTTATTTGATAATAGGTTTGTTAAGTTATCACAATTGGTTTATGTGAAGCTCGATAGTTGGCGCAGCGATCGCACATTGGAATGACCTTGAGATGTAAGCACGTGACCACAGGGCGGAGGCGAACAACTCCAGACGAGAATTGTAAAGGACCGTCGCTACTCGCCTCAGACACAGATACTCCCGGAAATGTTTTGCTGTTCAATAAATTGTTGTTTTTAGAAGGTGTACTGTGTTTATGAGTACTATATGGTTGTCTAGAGGTCATATGGAAGACAACATGTTACTTACCCAGCGTAGATACGAAGGCATTCATTGTAATGGTTGGAATTCCTTGCCTGTTTTTGTTTCTAAATTTTTTTTCCTAACGCGGGTGACACTTATTACTTCTTTTACGGCGTTCGTCCATCGCCATGGCAAATTAGTTGGCTTTTTTTATCGTGGGAGGACCTTATAAATGAACCAACATAACTCCATAACCTCAGGCTTCTAATCTTTCATTTCAGCAGACAAAATATTCTCAGGCTTATTCTCGAACAAGCGGGAATCGGACCCACAACCCAGTGGTGTAGGCCTTCAGAGAACGTCAGTGGGCCAGACTACTGCAACCTCCGGCTCGCAGTGAAACCAAAAAAGTGTAACTGAATTAAATAGATATAGAATTAAATTTATTATGCTAAAAAATAAGTTTAGAGGTTACTAATTAAACTTATTCTTATTACCAACCATTTGCAAGTACAGATAGCCCTCCTACACCACGGCATCTTACAACACGGTTTCGCTCTACCACGATAAGATAAATTGCGGGAACCCTGGTATAACATTGCAACCTGTAACACGGTTTCGCTCAAACACGATAAATAAATTTGGAAAACCTTTGTACAACACTGCACTTCTACAGCACTAGATAACATGATTTTTGTTTAACACATTTAAAAACTAAATTACCTTAATCTTTAGATTACGGGGCCCATTTTTCTGATTCCCTCTTTAGAACGAGAAATTTCAAACCCCCTCTGTAAGAACGGTCATTAAGGAGTTTAATATATATATATATATATATATATATATATATATATTCATTTTTGGGCCCGTATTCTTGGGATACATGCTATCCCACCCCGCAAGGAAAAAGTTAAAATAATGACGGGAAGGAATAATGAACTATAGTGGTTTTACATCAAAATGTATAAACAAATTATAATATATTCATTTTTCAACTCTATAAAATTACAAGAAGGCCTGAGATTAGCTGAAAATCTTAAATCATTTTTCCTGAATGCAGACCCTGCAGCTGAAAGAAACCGAAAATTCAAAAGGGAGCTAAAACATTGTCTCTCTCCATACCGCGATTCTACAATGACCTTGTAAGAACCAGCAAATAAACCAAAATTACAGATTTTGCAAAGAGGATAGAAGGTGCAAAAAATCTAAATGAGGAAATAGGTCCTAAAAGTGAAGGTGATATCGTTCGATCGAAAAAACGTTCTCGTTTGATTGTACTGACAGTGATGAGGAAGAAATTTATTAAATTAAGGTTGCATTAAATGAAAATAATATTTTTTTGTTTCTTTTCATTTTGTGTTATACATACATTTATATTATTCATAAAAATTAAGTTGCTTATATGGAATTTAAAAAAAATATTTGTTTTTAATAAGTTTTCGGTACGTTAACTATTCTTTTTTTAACTGTCTCTGGGTCTCATAGAACACGGTTTCACACAACACGGCGTTTTCTAGGAACCTATCTACCGTATTATATGAAGGTTACCTGTATTTTAGGTCTGCGATAATTTTTGGCTAACGGTCAATGAAAAGTTGCCATTTATCGATCATCTTTAAAGGAAAATTAAAACACAAAGTTGCCCGATTTGTTAAGTGAATGTCATAATTAGGATTGTATAATTTGGCCCGAAATCGGATCCACAAATGAAAACAACACATGTATAGTGGAAACTGAAATTTGTAATCATATTGTATAGTGTTGCTAACATTAGTTTTATTTAAGTGATCGAATACTTTTTACCGATTTTGCGGCTATCTAACGGCTAAAAGAGTAATCTTTTATTTATACACAACAGGTTGAAGGCGCCACCTCCATAATTCATCCAAGAAAAAGAGAACGTTTTAGTATTTTCTACTGAGTGAAAAGCTATAAAAAGTGTATTATCAACAAGAATTTATGTTTCAAGTAGATAAATAACTTCTCAAAAAAAATAAGGAATACAGATATGATTCTTGAATCCTTAATAACTGGAATTAGTTGAAATATTTAATTTAACTCTTAAAACAAGCCTACACTTCGAAAATAGCTTCAAATCACGAAACATATGAATAGTGAATGATTAAAGGGGTAATAAGTTTGTAAGTAACAACTGGGTAGATAATATCTAATTACTTCTAAAAAAATCATTAAAATAATACTTCCGAAATTTTTTCTTCTTTCTCATAGAAGCATGATTTATTTAAATACACATGATATACCATGTGCTACTTACAATTTTTAATTATCATGTATCAGACACACCCGTTATGAAATCTGTTAACCAATCAATATTATTGTTAAAGGTGAATACACCATATTCGAGCTAAGGACTGCAAACTACTGTTGTCTGTAAGCACTTAACAGTACAGATACATCATGAGTCCCTAGTGAATTGTGAACTGATAACAGAACTGAGTGAATATCTAGAAGCATTAATGCAGGGCAATCGACATTTCTGAAGTCCAGAAGTCATTCGATTTAATGAGCGTTGTTTACTTTCGTCTTGCTCTTAGCGTATATATCTGCAATATGAGTTTAATATATGTATAAGACGTCTATGGAGGAACGTAAAATTACATGTCTAGCATTGCCTAACAGCAAAATTCCATTTTTTGTAAATACTGCTAAAAGGAGCATGAAATTAAATACTCCAATGTTGTTGATAAAAGTTCAACAACAGTTGAAAAAAGTATTCTTTATTGAAATTAGTAAAATATATATATTTATACTATGCAATTATTTATGTCTTTCATTATATTGTTTTCAAGAAAATTATATATATATATATATATATATATATATATATATATATATATATATACAAATTTTTTGTTATAACTGAAGTGTCTAGTCTAATTGCGGCAACATTTCGTCAATATTAACAAAGATAATAATGTACACTAAAATGTGCATCCAATTAATTTAATTCAAATGCTTAGATCATTTCTTATTTTCTAACTACATTTTGCAATATCAGAAAACCCCTCTACTGTTATGTACAGTATCCATTAAGTACATTTATAGAAGACTTTAAAAACCTTTAAGTTACTGCATCTTTTCTATACTAGTCAACACAGGGATTTAATGTGCCTTCTAGATATTGAAACTGGTTTTGATGGTATTATTTCGTTTTATTTTTTCACTTAAAGTGCACACAGAATTACATGTGTATGCCACTATGTATAGAAATGAATCTTTTATATTACACTTCTCTCGGTTCTTTTACGATACCACTTTCCATTTATTTTGATGCAATTTAGGAAAATATTAAACCCCTAAGTAATTGTGAGGCACATGAGATTATAAGGTATCTAATACTTTTATACGGAAATATTATATATCTTAGAAAAAGCCACTTTTATTTAACTTATGGGATGTTTCATGTTAAATTCATATTTTATCAAAGTTTTCATATTTTTGTTTGAAAGTCATTTTTTGAAAAAAATAGTATACTGTTCTGGATAATTTCTACTTATGTTCTACTTTTGTTCATTTCTACTAATATTCATTTTTGACACAGAAGTATAATAAAAATTTCTTTTGTTAGCATGCAAGGATAGTCTGCAATTCAATCTCAGAACTTAATCTCTCCCTGGTGATGATGGGAAACATGCTGCCCATCTATTTCATATCTTATCATTTATTTCGATTATTTATCTAAAATTAGCAGTTAATCAAGAAACCAGAATATATATCTTGCTTTCTTCAAATAAACCTTCAAACAATTTTTCAATTTATATAGCAATCGGTACAATAAAATGGGCGTTATATCTGCACTATTTCGCTTGTTAGTGTAACGAGTTTAACCTTAATATATAATAATAAACCCTTTATACAACTTATTGAATTATTTAAACACATAGACTCGTGGAAATAATTTATATTTCCATGGAGAAGTAATGAAAGCCATGTTAACACTTTTTTAATCAGTTTGTGGGGAGTGTTAATGGTTCAGAAGGAGGGTCACATAGTGTAACAATTATTTATTAACTAACAAAGTAAGTTACACACGGTGCACACAAAAATTTTAGGAAAAACATGGGACAATAACGCAAGACTAAGCATTAGGGTAGCCATCTTGGCTTCTACTGAAGTTTCTTTCTGGCTTGCCACCAGAGGGCACTGTTCTTGGACGAGCAGTGTTCAGCTGTACTACAGGGAGCCGTTACAATCTCCCCCTCTGGCTCCGCCGACGTCCCGGCAAGGAGACAGCACTGGGAAACGTGGGAGTTCTTGCAGTCTTTGCTCTCCGAGGAGGCGTTTGGGTTTTATGGGCAAGGAGATTGCGCGAGTCCGATGTGACCTTTGGTGGGCGACCTCTCTTTCTGAGAGGAGCTACTGGAGAAGTGTCAATATCCGTGGAAAATGTGAGGGTGGACGTATGATACGTTGCAATCGGTTCAGACGGATTATCAAGGCTTGTGATAACATAAGAAGTAGGTGATTTCTTGCTGAGGACCAGGTATGGACCGTCACGCTTTGGCATGAACTTCCAGGTCTTCTTATGTTGCGCATTACTAAGAGGATGTAAATTGACCCAAAGTTTGTCACCAGGCGAATAAAAAACTTGTCTTCGTTTTCTGTCGTACTGTTTTTTGCGTTCATCTTGTTTTATTTCTATTATTTCTCTTATATCCTGATTGAGACTAGCAAATTTTTTAAGGTAAGGAGTGATTTCCGGTACAAAGTTGTCGTTTTCGACCACAGCCTTGAAATTATGTACAACGTCGTCCACAATACGCAGTTCTCTACCATATCACCTACAAGGATTGCAAGACGAGGTTTTAGGTCTCTATTTTTACGTTCTACAGGATTAGATTGAGGGCAATAAACTGGGATTAAGTTTTGGCTTATGTTTAGGGTAAAAGAAACTTGTTGAAGAACCGAGCTAATGAATTGCGGTCCATTGTCGCTAATAATTCTTCGCGGTATACCATGCTGCATGAAGACTTCTTCGATCAGAGTCGTTGCACACTCGCGTTCCGTAGCTTGAGCTAGAGGGAATAACTCAATCCATCGCGTAGCACAATCTTCAACTATGAAAATCAACTATTTACAGTATCGGTTTTTCGCAATGGTCCAAATAGGTCTATGGAAAGTATCTCAAATCGTTGGGAATAGACAGGGGTTCTAAGTAAACCAGCTGGCTTTTGGTTGGAAGCTTTATAACGAGTACATTCAGGACAATGCTTAACATAGTCAGAGATGTATTTTTTCATACCAGTTCAATAATAACGTTTGGCGATTCTTTGGAATGTTCCTTCTTTCCCATAATGTCCTGCCATTAGATCATCATGGTGTTTTTGCATTATGGATTCACGTTCAACTGCGAGAATCACTAGTTGAGCCTCTTCTGCGTCCGAGTCTGGGACGTATCGGTACAGGACTCCGTTGTTCATCAGAAATCCCCGTTCGGTCCAATTAGCATAGTCTTATTTTTTTTTTGAGTAGATTCAAAGCTTTCGATGATTTTCTTCAGATTATCATCTTGAAGTTGCGATTCTCGCATATCCTTCACACTTCTTGTAGGCAGGTCGGCAACAGCAATGTTCAATACTTCACAAGGAGAATTTCCTTCCTCGAAAACTAGACGTGAGAGCATGTCGGCAAGGACATTTGCTTTCCCAGAGACGTATTGTACTTTCAGGTTGAAAGATTGAATTTCGAGTGCCCATCGAGCAAGTAGTCCGGTTGGAGACTTGAGGCTGAGAAGCCATTTCAGAGGTGGGTGATCGGATGCCACAGTTATTTCTGATCCTTCTACATAGCCACGAAATTTCTTCAGTGCCCAAACAACGGCAAGGGCTTCCCTCTCCGTCGTAGAATAGTTTCGCTCTGCCTGAGTAAGTAATCAACTAGCGTACTCGATCACATGTTCGTCTGACTTCTCTCCTTGAAGTAAAACAGCACCAAGAGCAAAATTGCTGGCATCTGTGCAAATGATGTAAGGTTTTATTCCATCAGCTTGTTTCAACACGGGAGGTGTTATGAGGCATTTCTTTAACGTTTCAAATGCATTTTGCTGATCGGATCCCCATGTCCACTGGACTTTCTTCTTTGTTAGATCACTAAGGGGTCGCGATATTTCTGCAAAATTCTGTATGTATCTTCGAAACCATGAACAGGTTTGAAGGAAGGATTGCACCTCTTTAAAGTTTTTGGGTGGTGGTATTCTTTGGATAGAAGAAACCTTTTAAGAATCAGCTTCGATACCATGTTGCGTAATCCAAAATCCCAAATATTTAACACGAGAAGAAACGAAGTGACACTTTTCTCTGCATGAAGCTTAAATAACAACAGTCTTTCGAAAACAGCTTGAAGATCAAAGACGTGTTTCTCAACTGATTCCGACAAAACAATTATATCGTCGATATAGGTGAGGGTTAATATATCTTCAAGACCACTACTGAAATGGTCTATGAATCTCTGGAATGTTGCAGGGGCATTCCTAAGTCCAAAAGGTATTCGTAAAAATTTATAAGTACCAAAGGGACATACAAAAGCTGTTTTGTCTTGATCAGCAGGATGAACTTTTACTTGATGATATCCTGCACGAATATCAATGGTTGACATGAAAGCAGTAGGTTTTGCTTCGTGTAGCAAGTCATCCATCCGAGGAAGTGGATAGGAATCAGCAACGGTGATTGCATTCAGTTTTCTATAGTCTATACACAGGCGTACGGTTCCATTAGGTTTTAGTATTAAAACCACTGGCGAGGCATACGGCGACTCGCATTCTTCGATAATTCCGTCAGCCAAGAGTTTGTCAATTTCTTTCTTCAATATTTCTTTTTTAGCAGGATTCATTCCATAAGGTGATACTGCCACAGGAAGATGGTTTCCAGATTTTATGCAGTGTTCAATGAAAGGTGTTGGCTGTCCCCCTGGCGGAAAGCATTTTTCGTATTTTTCAAGAAGAATATTCATTTCGTCTCGTTGGGAAGAAGAAAGATGCGGACCTTTATTTTCACGAAGTCTACAGGGATGTGATTCAATGTGTACTGCTAGAAGAGCATTGATGTTTGGTGGCGTTTCAACGAAGCTATAACGTTTCTGGGGAGATTCAGAAAAATACAAGTGTTTTTGCTAGAGATCTAGAACGATCCCTGAAGCTTTCAAAAAGTCTATACCGAGAAGAGTACGGTTATTCCTTGCATTTTTAAGCACTATAACTTCAGTTGAAATTATTTTTCCTTTCACACTGACGCCTACTATTGTTGTAAGTATTTCTGTTTTTTGAACATGTCCATCGGCTAATGTCATATTAATTATTTTATCTTCAAACTTCATGCCTTTACTTTTGAGAAGATGGTACAACTTTTCTCCGGCTACAGAATGTGTAGCACCTGTATCAGTACACACAGCCGCTCGTTCTTTACAAATGAAATCTTCGGTGAGGCTTGAAGGGTTACTTTCCATTGAAAAACTGTAAAAATTTAAATTGTTTAGGCTTAACGCATCTGCATCGTCTTTTTCCGCAACAGGAGTGCATGTGCGACTTTTGGACTTTATGACGCCTGGAGCGCCACAGCCATAACAGTACAAATAGGTTCTGTTGTCTGAAAGTCCTTCAGAGTTTTTATCACGAGCTCTGTCATTGGAACTGGGATCCCGCCTACTTTGACTGGGGACCCCGGGATCCAGCCTATTGTGACTGGGGACCCCGGACAGAGGATGTTGGTCATTCCCAAATTTAGAACTTTGTGTAGGGAGACCTTTCCTTGTAAAAGTTGTTCTTTGCTGTTCCCTTTGTTTTGGCTGAAAGTTTTTTCTGGCATCAGTGAATGGTGTTTTTACTTCTTTTTTCCTTGGTCGCAAATTTTCATAGATGTCCAGTTTTTCTACTAGGTCATCAGGGGTGATCCAGTCACACCATACATCTAAAAAGTGATATTTAACGTCTGGAGGAACACGTTTCTTCATTTAGTCAAGTATCATCAAATTTTTTAATTCCTTGAAATCTTGAATATTTAATTCAGTTAACCAGCTTTTAAAGTAACTTCGAAGCTCAAAATGAAAACCTTCCATGTTTTGTTAGGTAATTTTCTGCGAGTGGCAAACAACTGCCGAAATTTATCTGCACTAAGCTTAAATCTCATAAGTAACATATTTTTGATGTGGTCAAAATCTTGAGCTTTTTCTTCAGGTTCTCTTGCAATGAGTTGTGCAACGTCATTGGGCAACACTCCAAGGAAATATGCAACACAATTTTCCTTTTCTACCTTCAAAAATTTTAGTTGTCGTTCAAATAAATTAACGAATAAAGAAAAATCATCCTCTTTTGGATCAAATTTAGAAATTAAATGTTTTAAGTGAAAATTAGCTGGGATAGCACTATTGAGACTTGTACGGACTTTTCAGCGGCGATTTGTAAACGTAGTTTGCCCAATTCGATGGCATGTTGTCGCTCTTTTTCTTCCTTTTCTCCAGCAAGTTTCGTTTCTAATTCTTGTTTTACACGAGCTTCTAACTGTAGTCTCAGCTTTTCTAATTCGAAGCGTTGATCTTGTTCTCTTTCGTTTTTCTTTTCAGCACGGCCAAGGGCTGCTTGTCGTTCCCTTTCGGCTTCTTCAGCTTTTCTATCCTCAATGATAGTAGCCAATCTTTCTTTAGCAAAGTCTTCATCATACTGATCAGATTTGACGATGAGATTCTTCAATTCGATGACCGTTATGTCAGAAGCGACATAGACTCCAAAATCTTGAGCCAGGTTCCTCAGATCCTCCTTCTTTCCACGTGCGAGGAAAGCCATTGTTGCCTGAGGGGGGGGGGGGGAGAAAGAGTTCCAACGAAATTTTGTGGACGAAAAAATACCGTCCTAACAGTGTGGCCCTGAGAAATCTATGACAACTCTTATGGTATAGAGTCCTGACAAAATTAGGTCCTAACTGGGTGTAACAGTCCTAAACAATATAAACTGGTGTATAAAGTATGTAAGCTGAAATAAAATAATAGTATTACAAGATCGGTAGAACATAAACAGAACATAGGGAGTGAATACAAAACAATGTGCCTACTTTCTCTTTTAAACAAAACAAAATCAAAAGTTACTAAATATTCTTAAAATTAAGAGAATTTATTTTAAATTATTCAACAATGAAACGTTTACACAATTAAATCAATTAAGTTTTGAACACAGTACCATGCCAATCCTGTAATAATAGAATTCTTACAAAATCGAAACAATAATAGCGATGAATCAACTAAAATTCTAAATGAATTTCAAAACCAGAATTTTAAACAAAATACCTAACAAAATTTAATTCAAAGTTTGCAATTAAGAATTAAAACAAAATTCAATTTCTAAAACAAAATCAAAATCAAAATTCAAATCCAAAACAAAGTTTACACTTAAGAATTTCAAATCAAGCTTAAATTTAAACAAAAGGAAAATTTAAACCAAAATTTAATTTAATACCAAGTTAGAATTAAAGAATTCAAACAAAAAAAACCAAATTAGAATTAAAGAATTCTAAACCAAAATAAATTTTAAATTTAAGTATTGAAAACAAAATAGAATTTACATTAAGATAGATTTAACCAAAAATCAAAATCAAAACGAAATTTAAAAAAAGTTCAGTCCTATATTATTTGAAAACATGGGTTTTAACAAGAAAATACAATAATCAAAATGTTATAAAATAAACAAAATTCTATATTACACCATCAGAATTTAATGTTAGAACGCTGTTGGTTCTCATATAGCAAGGATTGCTTTATTATAGGTTTCAAACACCAGCTAGGGCTACCATTAGAACACCGATTTGAATGATTATACATATATACTACAAAATACATATATAAAATACAAAAGATACTTATTTCTGACGAAACGAGCTGTTGTCGCGACGAACCAGACAATAAGTGCAGACATTCGCTTCAATAGGTTGAGTAGAACGGAAAACAATACCGAGCCGACAGGTGTGGATATGTTAAAATTCGCTGGAAAAAAATGAGCAAAAGCCAAGAGAACATTCCCAAAATTTAGTAACGTTAGAACGTTGGGCGCCAATTGTGGGGAGTGTTAATGGTTCAGAAGGAGTGTCACATAGTGTAACAATTATTTATTAACTAACAAAGTACGTTACACACGGTACACACAAAAATTTTAGGAAAAACATGGGACAATAACGCAAGACCAAGCATTAGGGTCGCCATCTTGGCTTCTACTGAAGTTTCTTTCGGGCTTGCCACCAGAGGGCACTGATCTTGGGCGAGCAGTGTTCAGCTGTACTACAGGGAGCCGTTACAAGTTTAATAAACTACATATTTCAAATATCTTAAGTTTTTTATGAGGTGTAAAACATTGTATCAATTATTTTTGTTTCTGCTAGTTTTAATAAATTTAACAATTCCTCATTTTCAGCAAAATTTCTTTTTAAAAAAAATTGAACCGCTCTCTAAAGGTAACACGAAAAGAATTAGTGGTAAGAATGAAGAGGTATGACGAAACTTGCTACCGAGTAACTAATATAGTGGGAAAAGTAGTCAAGTGAGAGCCTAACACATATATAACAGTGTGTAAATTTTACCCCGAAGACTTTAGAATTTGACATATAGCCGGTAGGAAAATAAAATGACGTCAGAACAAGTCGTAATAGCGATGAGAAGATAAGGTAAAGTAGAGACGATTCTACCATTTATCTCCCTTGTCAATATGGTTTTGGCATCGACTAAAAATGTATCAGTTAAGGCTCTGCTACATTTTTTTGTTGGGATCTGCAGTTACCAACCATGAATTTTTTACTTTGTTTTTCTATTGTACATTTATTTCCTACTGCTTATTCCTTAAGCACATAGTTATAAATATCCATTTCTTCTTTTAAAACATTGTTGACCAGCAATTTTATTTAAATATATGAAGTCACCGGTAAAGACTGAAATTTTGGAATAAAGTACGGCCATTTTTATTCTCTGAAATCTGTTTTCTTTATATGGGGGTCTTAGATTCACAGTTTAAATGATTACATGTGAGAATTTACCTGAAACTCATTCAGGTAAATCCTCACATATAGTAAATGTAGTTTTCGAGTAAAGCAATATTCATCTGATCAAAAATTTCTCCAATTTGAATTTCCTTTTTTAACACATTGTCTTCAACCTTTGCGTGTAAGAACACTAGTTTACTCAGTACAGGTAAACAATTTGTTTTGACGGTGTTAAATTTTCCTTTATAAAGCCAAGCACCGTGATAAGTCAAAATAATTATATATCTTTATAAAGTAGGTGACAATAGTCTAGAAGTTATAAGTATCATAACAGAAAATTACGTTTAAATCAAGGCTGTCTTATCCTTGCGCGTACTGTCATATAGTTGTAGAAAATTCACACGATAGTTTTAAAAATAAACCAGGTGTATCAACGCTATTACAAAATATACGTATCAGCGAAAAAAATTATCTCTTTTTTTCCCTTAAATGCACAAAGTCTCCAAGAAAGAATAACGTTTGCAGCATCAAATATTTGATTTCATACAAACATTCTTAAAAAAAAAACTTTAACATCAATTTGAACTTTTCTCGATTGCACACTTTTATTGCACTTTGTATGAATAGGATTATCAATCTTTATATATACATATACTTAAGTACTGCGCGGCACATAAGTTTTCCAAAGTACATGTACTGTAACGAGCCGTTACACTGGATTGCTCCGTAACAATATTGTAACCCTTTTAAAACTGTCGCAAATAAATAAAAATTTTCTCATACTGATAGGATCAATAAATCTGACGCACAAAATGTATTTCGCTATTTTCAGAAAATATTAACTTTCTCCGATTTCACTCGACGAAATACGGACCCCGATTGGATATTGGAACAAAGCCAAAGTAGCATATTTCCCTTTCGGCTCCCATTTTTATAACTGGGGAAAGAAGCGAAATTTATTTGTAATACAAGATAGCTCGGTCCGTGACAGTACATAACTGCAGTACTCAGTCATGAAAACAAAAAGTTATATAAACCGACTTTTACATCATAAAAAAAGTTTCGGTCAAAATTGATTTCTGGAAACCGTACACAGACTTTTTTTTTCTATAGGTAAGAAAGAAACTAGACAAAAGAAAACACTTGGTGTAAACAGAAAAGTGATAAAGAAAAAAAAATGGTTGACTTTTTTTCGAATTTTTTTGTTGTTGCTTGTTTGCCTTATTGACTGTTTTAGATATTAAAATAAAAAGGATTATAGAATTATTTTTGTAACTATGGAATAGGAACGAATTTCAAATAAAAGGTAACTTATAATGCAATAAATTTTAAACCTTCGCTTATATAGAAAATAGTTTAAAATAATTATAACTTTTAAAAATTTTTAGATAAAATAACAAACTTATCTTTTACTTAGACATTTAAATTTTTGTTCTTGTTTCTATAGTGATGTATACGCTTGAGAGAATTGCAGTATAGACAATTCTCTATCAGTGCACTTGAGTTTAACAAGAAATTTAGAAATTATTCTATTTCAATTTCCTACTTCTTCAGTTTGAAATTTTGCATAATTAAGATTTCCGAAAACTTTCTGATATGAAATTTCTGCCCCAGTATAACAATTTCAGGCATATTTGTTAAATGAATTTTTTTTATATCAATGCATCAAATTTTTCTTTTAAATTAGAAATTATTCTATTTTTAATGTTCATCT
Organism: Dolomedes plantarius; assembly: GCA_907164885.2. NCBI lineage: Eukaryota > Metazoa > Arthropoda > Arachnida > Araneae > Dolomedidae > Dolomedes > Dolomedes plantarius. The sequence goes on along the minus strand of OU015491.1, from coordinate 146,130,298 downwards.
TTTCAGCTAAGGGGTTGCATTACTAAAAATTTCTCTACCTTCAATATAAGAAAATTTTGTCCCATTGTAACAAATCCTAACATTCTTTTTAATTGATCTCAAAATGAATTACATTTTTCAGCACACTTTTATGCATCATATGAATAGGTTCAGGTCTGTAAGAAGAATTTTGAACCATTTGATCCTATTGTCTCAATGAATAACTTGATGAGAGTTAATGTAATAATAAGGAAATAAAGCTGCTAAGATATAATTAAATAAAAAATATGTATACATGAGGGATGATTCTAATTATTACTAGTTGGTACCCGTCAAAACATGACGGCTAGATAGTAAATAAATGTATTAATACACAAATTTCACTCAATACATCATTGTCAAATGTTGAAAATCATAATAATGCGCAGAAACAAATTAATGTGTTTAAACGCCTTCGTGCTTAGAGAGTATCTAAAGCTATATTTAAAAATGTCACTGAGGATGCACAGAAACCAATTTTTTTTAAAATTATAAATTATCGCTAATTAAACAGTGCGAAATAAACAATTTCCTTGAGGTTTAATCTTATATTTCACAAACATAATTATCATAAAAATAAAAATGTCAGTGAGAGATCTAGAGAGACTCCTCGAAATAAACGTGTTTATCATTAAAACATGTCACTGACCATGCGCAGAAACAGTGAGTTTCTAAAGCCAGATTTAAACATGCCACTGAGCATGCACAGAAATCAACTTTTAATTGCAAATTATCGCTAATTAATAGAAATTGCGGTTACAAAAACAAAATTTGACAAATCTCAAATACAGATTTCAATCTTTCGTTTAAGAACAAAATGAAGTAAATTGATGCAATAGTTTCCTCTCACGGACTGCCCCAAAAGTCGGCTTTGCAACTAAAATATATAGATTATGATTTTTCATCATCATCACGTAATTGTACATTTATAAAATAATAACAATTCCTTTGTTAAATATGCGCTTATATTCCCTTGCAACCTATGCAAGGTTGATCTACGACATGGTGATTACAGCAGATATTCGAAGACATCCCGGGATGTAGAAGATGTATGATTATTCATCACTCCGCTGCAGTTCGTTTTTGATGTAACAAACTCTTTTAATGACTTACAGATGTGGTCGTTACGGCGTCGATAAGCATAAAGTAAAGAATTTTTAAACTTAGGTATGGGGCTACAGTATCATCCATTTTCCGAGGGAAATGATGTAATGATTACGAACAATAGGCTTTTCAAAAGTTAGAATGCCATCAAAGAATGCTACGTGGGGTAATCCCTATTTCTAAACCCAGGAATCATTTGTTTTTGACGAGAGAAAATTGTCAATGACAGTAATTGAAGAGACATTGTTAGAAAAAGAGTAGAGCATAGATTGATTGAAATCTAAAATCTGACCCGTTGGTCTGACTTCCTGCGTAGAAGAAAATAAACCTGGTTAACAAAATAACACGATATTTTGGATTTTTATTTTTTGCCGTAAAACCAAAGATCGTAGGTTTGATTCTTTTCCGGACTCTAGAGGGATTTTTTATGAAATAGAACAAAGTGCAAAGTGAGAGAGGTGCCATTAGAAGACTCCATCATGCGATTTTCATTCATTCATGCTGTTGCATTTCTTCTTTTGTTCCACGTTCATGAGGATTTGTTCGTTTCTTCAACTGTTCGCGTGATGGAAAACTTTGATTAAATTCCGTATATAACAATATATGGAACACTAGTGAGATGGGTCATTTATGCAAAAATAGTCATCTACAGCATACCCTTATTAGATCCCTTATTGTACATTTATATAAACCCTTAATAAATATTCCTGATAATGTATGGCGGTAAATTTTCTGTAAGGAAAAATTCTAATCGAGGAATTCCTCTAATTATTTACTTCTGGGAGTGAAAGGGACAATGTTAATTTTGATCCCACTACACTAAAATTGTGAATTTTTTAAAAACCATCTGAATTTTGAACCCCAAATGAAGGAAGAGGCTTTGGTCTCCCCTTTGGGAGTAAACTGAGTGCACTTTGTCGGTTCCCAGTAAAAATTCAAACGTAATTCCCTTTTGGATTTTCTCCTTCAGCATACCTAGTGGTAATGCGATGCTGCGGAAATCATAACAAGGGCACTCTGCAGCTGGAGACATTTATAAAACACTTTCTTGGCCAGTTTTTTATTTTTTTTTCATTTCCTTAAAGATAGATCTCTTCATGCAGATAATTCAATTTGTTTAAAAAGGTAGTGGTATTAAAAATATGCTACTAAAAAACGTTTATTTTGATAAATCAAAGTATGCATTTAGATTATTATTTTTTATTGGAAATGTGAGTTATATAATGTTTTAAGAAATTACTCTTACCGTAAGCTAGCAGTTCAGTTAATTTATAATTTTTTTTAATATCCAGGTTCTATGTTTATATCTAAATTTCTGACACTGAAGGAAGGGGCATATTTCCCTTAAATTTATGCTTATATTCGGAAATAATTTGATTTATTTCAGAAATTCTTACGTCATTATAATGAAAGTTTCGAAATATGAAATGTAACAAAAAGCTAGGAATGGACTTCACAACAAATTTTATGTACCTTTATTTTTTTCTACAGAAATTTCAAAATGTGCCTCAATTATACATTTTACAATACATCTAGTAATAATAAATTATCTAAAAGCAATTATTCACGCCATTGAGTTCCTGATATTAATTTAAACTTTGTATTGATGGAAATAAACAAGTTAATGCAATACCATTCTTATGTGGCAATGTTTGTAGACTTTCTACAAGTATATCTCTCGAAACTTTCACATAGACGGCTCTGCTGTTTAAGAATTATACATGTTGTTGTTGTTGCTTATCCCACCCGATCGACAGCAACATCAGATCAGGTTCATGAACTCGTGAGTTTTCAAAAGATGAAGAACCGCGCCTGGATTGGAGTACAGCTGGGTCTTCTGGCAACCAATACATGTCAAGATATGGGCAGGAGTGGCCTGATCCAAACTGCACCTCGGGCATAGAGGGTAAACTTTAAAGCCCGACACAAATCGTAGAGTACGAAGATGACCGCTGTGGAGCCTGGCGAGAGCTGTCTGATCTCCCCTGCTGCTTGCCCCATTCAAAGCTAGTATTATATAGGGTGTCCCATAAATACCACCCAAACTCTGCACAGCTAGATTTCTCGTTGGGAGTACATAAAAAATGCCCAAAGAACTGTACCTGTACGACCCATAGAATTCGAGAAAAATACGAAAAAAAAGTATGACGTCACATCCGGTGCAAGGAACATACACTATTTGACACATTAACAGCAGTATTTGCAAATATTTATAAAAGCAGATGTAGGATGATGTTGGATTTTTTCCTATGGGGCCATCTGAAGGAATTGGTGTATGGAGACGTAGTGACTACGAAAACGGACTTAGTTGCTTGTCTGCATGCTGCTTGTACTTCGGTAGACACCGCGCTGCTGCGACGTGTGCAGTCATCCATTCCACGAAGCGCTCAAGCCTGCCTCGATATGCACGGCGGACACTTTGAACTTCTGCCTTTATAAATATTTGCAAATACTGCTGTTGATGTGTCAAATAAAGTGTTTTTTCCTTGCACCGGATGTGACGTCATACTTTGTTTTTCGTATTTTTCTCGAAAACTATGGGTCGTACAGGTACAGTTATTTAGGCCATTTCTTTATGTACTCCCAACGAGAAATCTGTCTTTGCAAAGTTTGGGCGGAATTTATGGGACACCCTGCATATTAATAGTACTAACGGTACTTCCAGAGTAAGTTATTTGTTGTTGTTGTTGTTAATAGCCCCGCCCCGGACCGGAAGTTCCAGATCAGGTACATATAGGCTTTGCGGACTGAGTAGTGTGACTCCGGTTTACAATAGCCCCACAAGGATCGGAATCCGAATTCGCTAGGTGAATCAACAACTTTGACCGTACAACCCCATGGCCAACATAGATACATGGATATATTCATAGATACATAGATACATTTAGTTATATTGCAACTGTAGTCTTGTTTTCCAAGAGATTGAAAATAGAAGCGATGGGGCTCTATTTAGAACATTTGTAGAGTATAATAGTTAAAATCCCCAACCAACAAATATATATTTATACAAAGAAATATCCACCACTTATGAAATTCTAATATGTATTCAGTAATAAATTATAAGAGTTAAAATAACTATATTGCAATATTTTAACTATTATCTGAGAGGGTAGATTTTAAAAGATTCCTATTTACTACATTGTGAACTATTACTTTGGGAAATTGTAAACTATTACTTTGAATCAATTCTTTATGATACAATGTTTTATAAAGAATTGATTCAAAGTAATAATTCACAATTGTTCGAATTAACACTGTTGAACTGACAACAGAGTTAATTCGAAACGAAAATGTTCTCATTGTTAAAGCTCCTTTTGAGGGTGAGTGTAGGAAAAAACCAATATATTCTTCATTCAAATTATATTTTGTAACACCTTGAATACATTAATATGTTTTTGCATATAATTTGTAATATAAAAACGTTATATAAAATATCCTATGGAAGACATATTAAATATAACTATGTATCTTAATTTATAAAGAAAATATCCACCACTTATGAAATTCTAATATGTATTCAGTAATAAATTATAAGAGTTAAAATAACTATATTGCAATATTTTAACTATTATCTGAGAGGGTAGATTTTAAAAGATTCCTATTTACTACATTGTGAACTATTACTTTGGGAAATTGTAAACTATTACTTTGAATCAATTCTTTATGATACAATGTTTCATAAAGAATTGATTCAAAGTAATAGTTCACAATTGTTCGAATTAACACTGTTGAACTGACAACAGAGTTAATTCGAAACGAAAATGTTCTCATTGTTAAAGCTCCTTTTGAGGGTGAGTGTAGGAAAAAACCAATATATTCTTCATTCAAATTATATTTTGTAACACCTTGAATACATTAATATGTTTTTGCATATAATTTGTAATATAAAAACGTTATATAAAATATCCTATGGAAGACATATTAAATATAACTATGTATCTTAATTTATAAAGAAAATATAATCCTATCATGAATTTGTTTTCCCTTTTTATTAAAAACATGGGTAAAACAGGTCAAAATAAGTATTATAATTAAAACGCAAAATCTAAATTTAAGCATATACTCTTTAAAAATTTAAGCGTTTAACTCAAAACTGCAGCAATAGGAAAAGAAACTGTAAAAGATTAAAAATACCGTTTCCCAAACTCTAAATCCTATTATTTTTCCTGGAGCTTTGTTAAAATGATACAAATAGTAACAATTTAAAGTTTATTAAAACGTACTTACAAGAATCGAATTCAAGTTGATCATATTACCTCATACACTCTCAAAAAGTACAGCATCAAAACTTTTTAATAGCCAGATAAATTTTAAAAAAAACTGAGCAACCAACTTTAAAATGATTTGACCGAGTTGCAGTTTTTGATGTTCTTTGCCATCATTGCTATTTTAAACATTTTAACATGGTTATAAATGTTCAAAATTTGCTTCCTTTTTTTCAAATTTCCTAGAATTTTCAAATATTACCTGCTCACTGGAAAAAAAACTATGAATTTCGTAGGTCAGACTTAATTAACTTTACTCGAAAAGCAAAAATTATTACCTTAAATTTTCTTAAAATCACACATTTTATAGCGACAGCTTAAAAATATATGCCGTAAAAGCGGAAGAAGTGATTATTTATTTTTAGTTCTACATATCATTTATCTCGGAACTTAGTATTTTTTAATGTATATTTGATATATTGTTTAATCTACTTGCATCGTTTTCAGTTAGGAATATCTCTTTATATCTTCTTTCTTTTCACGTTAAATACATAGAAAAAAATTCACTTTTCTTACACAGGAACAAATGCATATGCTAGATAACATTATATATGTATTTTTTGCCTGTTGATAGCGGTCGACACGTAACAAAGTACTAACTTTTAATGGCTAAATCCATTTTTCAATTCCAACAAATATACAAAAAATTTCTTTTTGACACCAGGTACTTGTATATACGCTAAAGAAAATTTTAAATATTTTATTGGCATGGTGAAAGCAGTCGACATGTAACACGGTACTAACTGAAAATGGCAAAAGCTATTTAATGACTAAAATTATTTTTCACTTCGAATAAAAAGACAATGTTTTATTTTTTAAAACAGACACAAATACATATGCTAGAGACAATTAAGAATTTTTTATCTGTCGATAGCGTTCGACGTGTAACAAGGTACTAAACGATAATGACTAAAGTTGTTTAATGAATAAATTTATTTTTCACTTAGAATAAAGACATAAAGATTTTTTTCTACATCATTCAGAAATACATGTTGTAGCATCTTGAAAGCGAAACGTGTTCAACTGGCGTGGTATCCGACTGGTCTAAATTAGCAGGCCAGAAGTAACGAAAAACTTAACATTTATTTAAACAAACGTAACAAGAGAAGTGTTGGTTAGAGCAGTTTACAGTATTACCAGACTGGTGCAAACGATGTTAATAGCGACAACTAAAGCTTCAGGGAGCAGAAATCTCCGCATTCGCTCTAGCCCAGATGTTACAGGGGCTCTTTCCAAGAAAACAGAGTCTCGCCTATATACCCAGTTTGGAACCTCCGCCGGTGGCGATTAGAGAAAACACGAGGAATTTCGTGCTCGCAGGCAGTCTTGGATGCGGTGACATTTTTATGAGGGAGGGAGGCGGCGTTTCGCCGATTTAGTCGGTGAAGATCAAACTGGGGCTTAACCAGCAGAAAACCAGGCACGACGACTCTGGCGGTGAAGATAACCTTTTAATCCCCACAGAATTTTAGAATTTTGTGCAAACATGTGGGAAAGTTTTTAAGGCCTGCAGCTGTGGACGGGCTTCTTCGCAGATTGTGAGAACCGCACGTTACATGCGCGACGTCACAATGTATACTAAATAAAATTATGTATGTTTTTTGGGACCTGCTTAGAGTGTTTGACACGTAGAAAATTATCAACTTATAATTACTAAAGCTGTTTAAATACTAAATATATTTTTCACTTCTAATAAATAGATAAAGATTTATTTTTTTACACCAAGGAGAAATACTTGTACATATGCTAGAACAAATTTTAGGGTTTTAATGCCTGTTGGCAGTGGTTGACAACTAAAAAGATACAAAATTATCTTGGCTAAAGCTATTGTTACTTATACCCTGAGTATTTTTCTTTATCTACTCCATGTCATACATAGTAGTTATAAACAAACATTTGTAGATTGATTTTAAAAATGAAAGATGAAAGTGATCCTGATTTTTTTCTAGCACATTACAAAAAAACTTCCCTTTAAAATGCCGTTTAAGATTCCAACCCAATTGTCAGTTTATTTTAAACGAAATCATAACAGGAAAAAATAATGATATCAATTAAGCATATCTACGATGAAATGTAACCTATTTTTTTATTAGAATTCAGAATTTGAAAGTGCATATCTGTTGTAAACAATTTTATTTTCGTTTGTTGTGAGTATTTCTCGAAATGAAATCTGACATATGTAACATTTATAAAATTTAGAAGTATAATATATTTGTCATGTACATCTCTGTTAAGATATCAGTGCTACGGTTGAAGAAACAATTCAACATATTGCATATAATATGAGTTTAAAAGCACTTGGATTTTGGACTAACGTGATTGATGATGGAAATCATGAGAGAAGCACAAATATTTAGTTTAATTGGAATTGGCAGGTATAAAGATGCGTCCTCGTATGGGAACGTCAGGAGAGATTTGTTTATAACTCCTGTGCAATAAAAGGATAATTGTTTACTTTCTTTAATGTATTTTAAAAATAATAACCTGAAATATTAATATCTATATTAAAGAAAATGTATGTTGGGAAAAAAAAATATGATTTGCCATGCGATCAGTGGAACAAATAGTTTGTGAATTTCGACACGAAGTATCCTCAAGGCTAAGTAGACCTTGACTTTTAGATAAAAAAAAGTGTTTCTTCGTTTATGTCATTCTGTATTAGGTAGACATCAGAGGATATTTTGCATGATCCAAGAAGAAACCAGTAGTTGTCACTAGACAATGCTTCAAAAATAAATATGAATGAAAAATTAGAAATATTAATTTTCAGCACTGGGTTCAGGGAACTATTATTTATTTTAACACATTGTTGACCAATCGCGGGTAAACTTCTGTTCTCATGCACAAAGGCAGAAGACCAGTAACGAGTTAACTTATGTTTAGCAGAAAGCTCGAGTTAATTTGAGCTACCAAATACACTCATGGACAAAAAAATTAGCGCACCAAGAAGGAGTCGACAAAATGAAACGAAATTTTACATACGTAATGACTACTTTGATATAAGTAAATGATAAGAAAATCAAAGAAAAAGGATAATTTATTTCAGAGAAAAAGGCAAAAGAACGGAGGAGTTAATACTCCGTTGGACCCACTCTAGCGGGAATGCACGATGCGACACGATCGGGCATTGAGTCATACAAGTTCTGTATGATGTCTTGAGACATTTCATTCCATATTTGCTGTAACCTTGCCTCTAGTTCGTTCAAACTCGTGGGATGCCCAACTCGTCGTCCCAAATGATCCCAGATATGCTCGATTGGAGAGAAATCTGGGGATCGGGCAGGCCAAGGAAGGGCAGTAACAGTGCAGAGACAGTCTTGTGACACCCTTGCCGTATGAGACCGAGCATTGTCTTGTTGAAAAATAGCTCCTGGGAGCCGTTGCATGAGTGTCAACACATGTGGTTGCAGGATTTCATGAACATACCGCTGGGCTGTCATGGTGCCACAGAACAATACTAGGGGTGACTGTGTATTGTAGGCAATGGCACCCCATACCATCACACCAGCTGTGGGAGCGATGTGTCGGTGTACAGAAAAGTCAGGATTGAAGCGTTCACCACGGGCTCTCCACACACGAACACGATTGTCATCACTGCCGAGATTGAATCTTTATTCGTCGCTAAAGACGACCTGGTTCCATTCCGCTGCAGTCCAGTTTCCTCGTGCGCGGCAAAACTCCAAACGGAGGCGCCGATGGGTGGGCGTCAAGGGCAGCACACGTAATGGGCGCGGCGATACCAAATGTCCTTCAGCCAGGCGCCTTCGTATGGTTCGAGAAGACACAGAGGCCCCTAGTGAAGGTGCTACCTGTGCCTGGATGGCGGCCGATGAAGCAGTTGGCTGTACGCGTGCATTTCTTACGATGTGGCGGTCTTCTCGACGACTGGTCTGTCGAGGGCGTCCTGAGCCTGGTTTTCGTGTACATGACATCTCTCAGGTCCACTGGTCCCAACACCTCCTCACAAGACAATCAGAGCGGCCTAATTGACGAGCTACTCGCCTAGCTGACCACCCAGCTTCCATCATCCCGACGATTCTCCCCCTCTCAAACTGCGACAACTGTTTATATTGTCTTCGAACACGGCGTAGTGGCATGTCTATCTCAGCTCTTCCTTTGTAAATGATTCAGCGCACTCAAACAAGCTTTGGTTACCTGTTTTATACTCCACAGAGTACAATGTTCAACGCCCTCTACCGGCTATACGTAATGCGCAATCACGCTGCATTTCTAATCATTTGCATATCTTCCCGACATGTACCTTCATTGCAAGTTTCGTTACGATCCCGCAATTATTTCTTGGTGCGCTAATTTTTTTGTCCATGAGTGTATTTTGACACATTGTTGACCAGTCACGAGTAAACTCATGTTCCCATGCACAAACGCAGAAGACCACTATCGAGTTATCTCATTTTTAGCAGAAAGCTCGAGTTACAAAGCTCGAGTTTTTAGCAGAAAGCCGAGCTACTATTTATTTTAACACATTGCTAAAAGGTCAAGAGTAAACTCATGTTCTCATATACAAATGCAGAAGACCAGTAACTATTTAAATGATGTTTAGCAGAAAGCTCGAGTTAACTCGTGTTTAGCGGGAAAGCTAATGAGCGTGACCAACACAATGTGCTATGAAACATTATTTTATTTTTGAAAAAAGTTGTATAATTTTACACAAGATTATAGTATATCTATGTTGAAAAAAATAATTGTAACGTATGTATGCTCAATAGAAACACGACGAAAAGATTCATAAACATTCAACATTTTAAACAAATATTTTAACAATAAATGATTTAAAATTAATCTAGTTCGCTGTTATTGTACAAGACTTTTGTTTTCAGGCTATCTTTATCTTCAAAACTAGTGGCAGATACATTTTGAACGAAAATATAACGGTAATCTAAGTAATGTACCCCCCAAAAAGTCTATACTTCACTACAAATCTCATCAGTGTAGAGTAATATTTAATAGTATTTTAAATCGGTCTTTAACATTTTCTTTCACTTTATTTTACCACCTGACAAGCCCACCATTAATGTAATATAAACGACATATATTCGCTTTTGTAATGCAAATAGTATGCAATCTAAAAGAAATTATTTTTTCGAAAAACAATCAGTTTTCATCTAGAATAAATATTCAGTTCTTAAAAAAAACAAATGACTATTTATTTTCTGTAAAATTATGAGCTATTTTGTCCAACGAAGTGCATTTTTCCCCTTTCTTTTAATAAAATTTACCGACAAAAAGTCTTCACAAAAAGTGTTTAAAAATATCCCAATACACTCAAAGAGAATAAATAGCACGTGTCTACGAATAAACACGGCGAAAGGCAAAGAACATTCTCAGAATCTTTTTCAAGACCATTAAGAAAGGGGTGTTTTTACCAGATATTGTACTTTAAGGCCGAAGTTGGTACTAAGTGAAAATCAATACCGTTTGATATAGCGATTAGATATAATGAATGTCTGAGAGAGATTTTCAAAGTGCTGCATTGTGGCTTTTAGATAACTTTGGATAGTAAAATAAACTGAAGTGTAAAGCGAAAAATACTGTGTTAAACGTACAAATTACTATTGAAGTTGTAAGTAAGCGTAACGGTTAATCGTAACGGTTTGCGCATAGGTAGCGGTATTATATTTATCGCAAGGGTTGCCTCTTCTTTAATTATAAAAGTATAAGGAAAGATTAATTTTTTTTGTTTTCCTTAATAAACTCATTAAATGGTAAACCATGTCTTGTGTCCATAAGAGATAGATTGACTGAAAAATTAAATCGACATTTGAAATATATTTAGGCTTTATAATTCCATTGCATTCGAACCCCTTTATAACGAACTTCGAGGGACCAGACGTTTTGTTCCCTTTATCCGGTGGTTCGCTATATCCGAGCAATTAAGAAAAATGCTAGAGTTCTCAAAATATATAACTCATTAGTTGCAATGTGTATTCAATAATGATGTATTAAATAAATGGTAAAATCTATAAAAAATGATCATTAATGGATTAAATCGATTAAAATCGATTACATTAAACTGACACAATACTAATTAAATTACGTAAAAAAGAAAAACGGCGGGGAAAAAATTTTCGTTCGTTATATTCATGAATTTGTTATATACCGGGTTCGCGATAACGGGGTTCGAGTGTATTCAATTATTCAGGTAGTCAATGAAAATATATTCTCCCTCACCCTCTGTTTTAATACACATAATATTTAGTTAATGCGTTTCCATGGGATAAAATTCATGAAGTCGAACGTCTTTATTAAAAGTAAATAAATTCAGTTACCTAAAATGAAAAAAAAAACAGTTTATAGATTAACTGCTATTCAAATTAATATGGATGATTTATATGTTTTATTCTATACACATGATAAGAAATAGATGTATCATCAGTATATGTTTGTAACAAAAGAGCCGATTAAAAGACAGCAACATTTAAAAACTTTTAAAAGTATTTTAAATGTATATGATATTTTACACTATTTAAACACTAGAAAGACGGAATTTTTTTCTTACTAAAAAGACTGAAAGTCGTCATTTTGACGGTTAAAAATAAAATCAAGAATTTAAAATACTTAGTGCTTTTTTAAATGGCTAAATACTTTAAATTTTGAACTACTATTTCCTGCCAATATATAATAAGTGTAATGAAGCGCTTTCAAAAAAGATTAAAATTAATATTTTAAGAGAAAATAAAAAGTTTGAAAGCTTGATTCATTACATTTTGTGTGTAAGGTCGGTAACGTCTTTAATGCCGACGTAATTATAGGGCAAAGCGTTTGTCGGCAACATTAGCCAATTTACGAAGGTTTTATGAGCCCAGCGTATGTGGGGGCTGTGATTCCAGACGCAGATAAGCTGTGGATAGCACCACTTGTGACATTATGCAACAATGACATGTTGGGGGTGATTGATAGCGGGGTTCGCTGGGAGACCACGAGGGGCAGCGGTTTTGTATTGCGGGTGGTCATCAGCTGTTCGGTATTTTGCGTAAGAGGGCCTTGTTGATCAAGTATGAGGGCAGCAAATGAGAGGCTTGTAGGTGTTGGGACTCAGCAAATGAAAAGATGTGAGTTTCCTGAATGGCTGAAGAAATGATTTCGGAGGCGTGGACTGTGAGAGAATTAAAATAATTGAAGTGAGTTTTTTTAGGGAAGAAAAAAAAGTCAGTCAGTCGGAATCAAGGAGCCTTCCCTGGGGCTCGACTGAAAAATAACCTGTCCCTGTTTCTTTGCCCCAAGACTCCGGTGGAATATTCCCGGAGCAAAAATAAAATTAAGGGGGTTTGATGCGACGGAGCTCGGTGGATCCTGTCCCGAGAAAGAAAGTTCGTGAGGAGAGACGGGTGGTAGCTGAGCCCAAATCCAAAATAAGAAGAAGGATAACAGAGGAGATTGCAGCCAGTACGCCTACAGTTAAAGCTAACCCCAGCGTGGAGGAGACACCCATCAAAATAAGGAGAAACTACAGAGTGCAAACTAAAGTCGCGGAAGGAGTCCCTACGAGTGTTATCACAGAACCCGAAAGTTGCTCTCAGCTGAAAGACGTGAGTTTATTTATTTGATTTTGTTTAGTTCAGATCCCGCGTTTACCTTTTGATAGTTAGTGTGAGTTTCACGTATTTGAAGATATCGTGCATTTAATTTGGATAGGAGTTTTTAGAATTGTGTGTAGTATGGGAGTAGGGAGCGTATGTACACTGTTGGCCATCCAAATTGCAACACCAAGAAAGACAAGAGATATCACAACAAAATTTATTTTGTAGATAACATGTTGATCAAGTATCAAATGATTAAATTTATAGACTTCTGTGAAATGTGGTTCCTGCCAAGATCAGTAGACAGAGTAGCCGCCATTGTTGGGGATCACCGCTGCCACACGCCTCGGCATTGATTCAAAGAGACTTTGAATGAGTTCTTGGGGTACAGCAGACCAAGCAGCTTCCACACGTTGCCAAAGTTCATCTGCTGTGGCAGCTGGGGATGGAATCTGGGTCAATCGTAGAGCAACCATGGACCACATGTTTTCTATCGGCGAAAGATCCGGAGGGCGAGGCGGCCAGGGAAGCAATTCAATCTCGCGATTGACGAAGAACCGTTGGACAATGCGTGCCACGTGTGGTCGAACATTATCCTGTTGAAATATGGCTGTGGGCAAGCCCTGAAGGTAAGGAAGGACAACTGGCTCCAACACCTCGGAGATGTAGCGCTGGCTGTTTAAAGTACCGGCAATGCGTACTAGAGGTGTGCGAGAGTGATATCCAATACCGCCCCATACCATAATACCCGGAGCAGGGCCAGTGTGGCGGTGCATAACGCAGCTGTTCAGCGTCCTCTCTTCACGGTGTCTCCAGACTCGAATGCGACCATCGTGGTGTTGCAGACGGAAGAGTGACTCGTCAGTAAAGACAATTTCATTCCATTCTGCCGTCCACATCCTTCTGTCATCGCACCATTGGCGGCGGAGACGTCTGTGGTTCTGTGTCAAGGGTAGACAAAGCAATGGACGTGTTGCGGACAGACCACTCTGCTGTAAACGGCATCGAATGGTACGCGCAGACACTGGATGATGCGTTTCAGACTGCATGTGCTGTGCTATGGTTCGTGATGTGACTGAGCGATCCGTCACTGCCATGCGCTCAATTTGCCTGTCATCACGTGAAGTGGTGCGCTGAGGTGGATGCGATTCGAACACGCCGGTCCGTCGTACCCTCCTGCATCCAACGATCACATATCCGCATTACAGTTGTTTGGTTTCGTCCAACACGACTACCGATTTCCCTGAAAGATAATCCACAATCTCGGTAGGCCACTATCCTTCCTCTGTCGAACTCGGATACTTGATCAAAAGATGATCGCTGTTTTCGAAGAGGTATAATTGATCGTTTTCTGGAAAAAACGACAAGAAAAATACAATTGCCGAACTTGAAATCGTCGAAATCTCCAAGCCTTAAATAGCGCTTTGAAGTGGCGCCACAGGCGCACATGATGTGCGTCTCCGCTGAAATTCTAATCATTTGCATATCTCACCTCCGCTAATGCATGTTGTAAATTTCATGTTATTTGCATGTTTCATTCAGGGTGTTGCATTTACAGTGGCAAGCAGTGTATTTACGCTCCCTATTTTCCTCGTGAAGTAAATTTTGAATGTTAAATTTCGATATAATGATAAACTGATTTTGGTAGATAGATAAGCGTGCCTATAAAAGATACGATTAAAATAGTGTGTACAAACAATGTATAATAATTTGTAAATAAATTTAAGTTTAAGTTAAATTTAAATCTCTTTGTTTTATTTATTCTTCAATATTTTTAGTTCACTTGTTCGTCAATTGCTAGTTACGTCCTGAACTACGGGTTATTAACAAAATAAATTTTAAAACACAACGCACCCAACTACCCCTTTATAAATAAATTAATGTACTAACTAACTAATTCACGCCCATTAAAATAACTTTGAACGAGCAATACAACAATAAGTTAGTATATATTTAGATATATTTTTATGCAGGTATGACGAGCTGACCACCTTGTATGGTTTATCTGTAAAACTATATGCCTAGTTTGTGCAGTCCTTTTTTTACAACACCAATATTTCCGAAGAGCCAATATTTCTGTTATTTGCAAAAGGGGGAAGAGACAAAAAGTAACTAACATTTTCCTGGTATTATTTTAAAGATTTCTGCCTGTTTTCTATATTGCCGTAAAATTGACGGCTTTCAGTCTTAACAGGTATACAACACATTTTCTCCCCCTCTTTACAATCGAATATAATTTTGTAAATGTGTGTACATAATTCGCGTAAAATTAGAAAAAAGTCATACAACTTCAGGGGCCTGGGGACATAATTAGAGACATACAGTTCAATAGTATGTCGGAAACCGTCAAAATGACGGCAGCCATCTTTCTAGTGTTAAAAGTATTTTGTAATGTATGGTTTTTAAAGGGAACCTTTATCTATGACTACTTAACAAAGTTGTAATTCAAATAAAAGATGATATTCATACAAATGATACTGATTAAAACGAAGAGTCTATGTTGTTCACTGTTTTTTCTAATATTACACAAATGATAACAATTTAAAGTGAAGTAGGTATCAGTTAATATTTTTACATTGTGAGTAAAATTGTTTGAATACGATTGTCAAATGACACATCATTTAAATATGATTAGAAAGGAGTATGGAGCTCTGCATTTGCATCCTCTAAAACTGCAACAAATCCTATTAATTTTGTAAGCACTCAATTCCAGTGCAGAAACGATCATTAGAAGCTTGGATAAAGTAACACGTATAATACATCACATCAGGCGGCAAAGTAATATTGCACTACACTTTTGTAATCACTGTGAAATCTCTTGAATTGATGTTATTAATACTACTTTAATAGCGCCCTTTACACTTACGTTCTTTCGCGAGTGCTTGGAGCGTACGGGATTTCGCGCACGCACCAAGTACTCGCGAAAGAGCGTACACGTCCGGTCTTGGAGTGCTTGGAGCGTACGGGATTGCGCGCGGGAAAACTTGCAGTAAGCTCAAAAGCAGCTTACCCTTCCTCTCCGACACCTTCACACGTGCACTCAATTTCGCGGGATCGTGGTGTGACGCGGGAAAGAGCGTACGCGTAATGGACGCTATTGCTTCTATCACATGTCACAAACGGATGTCATGTACAACTGAACTCCCAATATCAGCAGTCAATATAATTTTAGAGCAACATATTTTCATTTCATCCTCAAAATCCTATTGATAGTTCTTTCAGCGATCAGGGAGAAAATGTTTATGATTCTTTCTGATGATAACAAACACTTTTGAGCACAAAAATTCATAACTTAACTCGTAAATATGGTGCGCATTATATGAAAGTTATCCAAGTTCATTTTTACTGGCCATGTCGTACTAACACTGCCATTATATAGTAAGCTCATCATATTTTTAAATGCAATTGTGAACCAAGTTCGCAGCTCAAATTTCACGTTATTGAAGCAGAAAAAGCAAACTAAAGTAATAGCTTGTTAATGCAGTGTTCAACTTAGAGATCAATTTTCTCAGAACTGACTGTCATGGGCTTGGCTAACATTAACTCTGTGCTCTCCATATAACGCCTTAATCCGGATGTTACTAGTAAAACTGATAAAATATCTATTTGATAATCTTAATTATTATAATTAAATTTTAAGCTTTAATGTTTAAGAAAAATTTTCCTCCTAAAGAAAACAATGTTTTCATTTCCCTCTATAATTTGCATAAAAATAAGTCCCTAAGAATTATAAAAAATCGAACTAATATAAGAACCATTATTGCAAAAATTATTTACTCCATAGATAAGACATAACTTCTTAACTTTATTTCAGAGAAAGATTATAATGCTCTCCAAATTAAATAGTTGAACTTATATCTCCATGAAACACTTAAGGTATAAAAAGCAAACATAATATCTCTTCTAGGGTATTAAATAAAGGTGTTTTTACTTAGTAATCCATTTGCAGGGAAAGTTGAATGCTAAGTGATAATCAATATTCTCCGAAAATCTGATTACAGTTCTTACAAAAATTGATTATATTATCTTGTAAGAACTCTATAACGCTAACGATGTGGGTCAGATAATAGACTTACGCCAGACAAAAGAACTGTGAAAACAAATGATTGATTTTGTTAATGTATAATTAGTTGGCTCGGAAGCATGAGGGAACTATGTATACAAAAAGAAAAGTACCATATTGATACAGAGGTGACGCAAAATAATATATTTATTCTTTTAAACATGACTGAATTTTTTTTATATTTCCTTGTATATTGCTTTCTAACTACAAGTTGATACTAGTATGCAGATATATATATATGCATGTTTGTGAATGTATATATATATATATATATGCATATATATAATATTGTGTCAATTTTTGGGATTTGGAAAATGACTGAGACACACAAAAAAATTATTATTCAGAGGCCTTCTGTGTAAAGATTGAATTCATTAAAATATTTTATATGCATGTCAGGAGAAATACCATTAAAGTAAGATATTTCTAAATATATTATAATGAATGCTTGACATAATAGACAGGAGTGGAAAATCATTATTTGGTATATTTAGCTTTACTTTTCACTCCATTTTTCATTTGAAAAAGTATTTGAAATGACAAGTGATTTTAAGCTACATTTGAAGCATTACGATCGTGTGTAGCAGTTGCAGTAGAAAAAGCGTCATGATTTGCATGAAGATAAGGAAATAGAAGTTATATTGGAAGTATATGAGGTTTGGTGACTTTTATTTATTATAACTATTGCATATTATTTTTCATGTATTTACTTTTAGCTTAAGTACTTATATATATATATATATATATATATATATATATATATATATGTGTGTGTATGCATATATATTTATCATTACGGGATCCTTGTCCCTTTTTGAAACCTGTTGCTTTGTTACTAGAACTTTTGTTTGTATGAGGTGGAGCAGACTGTTGGGTAATTTTAAGATGGCAACATTAAGATATTTTGCTCTGTAAGTTGGTTTAAGATAACCGAGAATGGATTAAATCAATGCAGCCATCTAAATTTTCAGTTTTGAAAGTTTTTGTTGAAAAGGAATTTTCGAAACATTTTTAAATAAACATAAATTATGATCTTCCCGGAGAAACTAATAACTTCAAGCCATCTAATGCTATTTTCTATTGGTATTCATTACAAATAAACAATATATTATATAAAATAAACTATTTTTAAAAGGATACAAGTTTAGAATACAACATTTTTTCTCATGATGAACTAGATTGTCTTAAGAGTAAAATCTGCGCAAAGAAATATTATTTACATTAAATATTCCATTCTGCCTAGTACTGATAATGTAGGCTAATGAATTCACCGGGAGGCTCTTATCTAAAGTTTATTTTTTATAAACACTGGGGAAATAAGGCAGGTAACCAGAGATAGTAAAACCAATATTAACATAAATTTTAACAAAGAAAAATGAGGCACTAATTTACAATAATTTTAGCCTTGTAAAATAAAATATATTAAAAAAATTAAAGGAAAGTATTTTCGTTAAAAAAGATAAACATTGTCTACTAATTTTGAAGAGGTTGAAAGAATTTTAAAGAAGTATTATTGCTTAGATCATTGTTATTTATTCAAATGCACTAAACTTTGACTCTGAAAAGGGACTTTAACAATTTTATGACTTTTCAGTTATGGTTTGAAGCTTAGTTAATTAAATCAAATACAGTGAAACTATACATCATTGGTTCACAATTATTTATAATTACGTAATCCCGAAACATTTAATTTAAACATTAAACACGAGAATTAATACTGTCAGAATCTCAAATTATTGGTTAGAACATTGTTTTAAATTCAAAGTCTTCTTTAAATGAAGGTGTATAACAATTTTATAACTTTACAATTATAATTTGAAGCTTATTTAACAAACTTAAAATACAATGAAATTATTAATTGTCAATTCCTAATTATTTATAAAGACGTAATCAAAAAATTTAAACATTAAATACCACCATTATCGAGAGAAATATTATGGTCCGAATCTCGGATTACGACTGTCATTGCCACAACCAAGTTGATTGCCCAGAAATAAATAGCAAAACTCTTAACCTCATTAATCCTCGGAAGTCCTTGTTCTGCCTCACTGACGTCGATCCATTTGTCCATTCTGAGACAAATGTATAAGGAATCTGAGGTTCTATGGATGTTGTGGAAAGTGAAATTAGTCATCTCTCCGAATCGAATTGCGTTCTTTGCTAATCATTTGTAGTTCAAAGTTCGTCCATTGCGGTTATCCTTTTCGAAACCTGTAATGCTTTTTCTCGTGGTATTTTATTCTTTCGTTGCAATTTGGGGATTTCCCATCTAAAACTACTCAACGCTCTGAGCATTATGTCACCCTTCTACTGGAGCGTTTCGATGCCATTTTTCAAGGAATCATTTCTCCAACTTAAGTTGTATATAAACAGGAAATCCAACGTAAATAAAGCACAAATAGCAGTAAGGTGCAATTTTGCATACGGCCGTTTCGAAGCTGCAAAGGAGCTTCCTCATCAGTTCAAGGAACTTAGTGGCAGCTCAAAAAGCCGAAAACTAAGCGACCAGACCATAGGACCATAGGACCATAGGACAAAGTGTTTTAACTGAGTTACCTAGGCCAACGCCTTCAAACTCAGATATTTCATAATTTTAACAACGAAGACCTGGAAATGTTCAGAAAGTATAAAAAGTTAGTTGTGGAACGTTAAAAGTTCAGGAAATGCTACACAAAAAGTAAAACTATTAGTCTTCTGGTCTGTATATAGGAGGGTGAAAATGGGCAGTTCTGATTGGATGTCTCCTGGATCTTCGAGTTGATACGCTGGTGGGGGTGGTGTCAATGGTTGTCTGTAAGCTGGATTTCAATTGGCAAGTTGAGAGAGAATAGAGTAAAGTTATTGGAAAGAGAGATAAGGTTCAGTTTTAAAGCGACAAGACACGTGCACATGCACTTAAGTACCCGCGCGTGTCGAACGCCCGAAGGCGTGAACAACGCAAACAAATCACAAGCGAGCAGCGAAGAGACAAACATAGGGCAAGCAGCGCCATCTAGCAGCTAAAAGAGGGAAAAAAGTGAAAAAAGTAAAGTAACAGGCGGACGCGGCTAAATAAACCCTTTCCACAATTGAGGAAAAACAGGGATGCTAGACAAATAATTAACCAAAGAACCCGAATTTTTAAAAATGTGATAGACTTCCCTGAAATCAAGATCAGCAGGCAAGCGACATTTCTGAAGAATGGAGGCAGAAGAAAAATCAAACCGATGGTTCAAATTCCAGGCGTGTTGAGCAATGAACGAACGATTTAACTCCTGGTTTTTAACCTAACTCTCGTGTTCCTTCAAGCGGAATTTAAGAGCACGCTTGGTTTGACCAATATAGGAAAGGCCACGCTGTCGAGAAACCGGGTAGATACCCCAGCTATTTAAGAGATCAATGTGGTGTTTGAGATTCGAAAAAGATATTTTATTGACAGGAGAGAAAATAATCTTAATTTCAAACCTTTTAAGAATTTTAGCGATTTGATGACTGATCTTGGAAAAGACAGGTTCGTCTTTGAAATACACCTTTTTTGGACCAGTTTAGACAATTTCTTATAAATGGAATCAACGAAATTAGATGCATAGCCGTTGTCCACGGCGACCGCCCTCAGATAATCAAGCACGGAGCACAATAGTTTAGGAGTGGAGCAAACGTTCAACGCCCGATGGACAAGCGTTTCTACTGTCTTCCACAAGCCCTTTGCAGTGTCTCTTCACCCACATAGGCTTTCTGCCCATCCTCCCAGTCAAAAAATGGCCTGTTTCAACACATTTGTCCATCGATCGTGACGTTTGTCCATCGGGCCATCAGCATATATTTAAATTTTGAAGGCATTACGCTACCCTCTCTTAATGCCGTAACAAACAAACTACCTTAAACAAAAATTCTAGAGGTAGTTCTAATTCTTAAAATGATTGTGCTATATTTTGCTAAATTAATCAGATCGTTACCAAAGACTAAAGACAGTGAAAAGAGATCGGGCATTTTCCCACCAGTATTATCGGGTACCAAGCACTAAAATAAACCCTTGATAATTAATAAGTAGGCTTCAAAATCCCTTTAACTGGAATTTTGAAGGGGGAAAATTACAAAATTGTTCTTGGGTGTCGATTCCTTGGAAGTTTTGCAGATGAAGGGTTTGATAATGCATCCAAGAAGAAGTGTATAAGAATTGCTATTAATAGTTTTTTACATGCATGAGAAACTTGCTAATTATACTTTATAATAAATACGATAGTTTAATAGAAACCTTTTGAACCGGAAATTTTTTCTGACATTTTAGTTGAACTCTTAAAATTTCCCAATGAATTTTCCCCTCTACTTGTTCCTGTCATTATACAACAGAATTCTGTAAGTGTATTATTTTCAAATATATAAAAATGTATTCCTTTTCAAAAGAGTAAATTATAAAACGTAAAAATATATATTACTACATTAAACGCTAAACTTAAAAGCTATTACACTGGTAATGGTTTCAGAAAATCAGAAAATATTTTTCCTTCTCCATCGTTAATGTTTAATATAGTCTAAGAAGAACTTTTATTTTTCCATTGCTTTTCGGTTAAATAATTTCTAAAATAAATGTCTGTAATGTTTATATATATATATATATATATATATATATATATATATATATATATATATATATATATATATATATATATATATATATATATATATATATATATATATATATATATATGTATATATATATATATATATATATATATATATATATATATATATATATATATATATATATATATATATATATATATACATATATATATATATATATATATATATATATATATATATATATATATATATATATATATATATATATATATATTTATATGTGTATGCTTATTTATTTATTTATTTATAAATATGAGTGGGATAATTTTCTTTTCAAGCAGAACCGTAATAGCCGATGATATTTATTTTCTGCTATGAATTATAACTCGTCACTTAATCTTGCTTTAACACCATATGATTCACAGGTGGACGGTATTTGTCAACCAATTAATGAAAGGTATTTTACCGTAAAGCTTAATATGTCAGCTGATATTCTGCGAAATCGAAGGAACCCATTAAAAAGCCCTCGTAAATTCAAAATAAATTAACATATATTTAAGAGATTAATCTCTTACTCATTCTCCCACTGCATATATATATATATATATATATATATATATATATATATATATATATATATATATATATATATATATATATATACGTGTGTGTGTGTGTCTGTTTATATATGTCGTATACATACTTTTAAACTGCAAATAAGAGGTAAAATATTTTGATCAGAGTTTGGACCACTTTCTATGTAATACGTATGTTATTGTTTTCCACTGGATCAGTCAATATAAAGAAGCTATCTGAGTATTATTAAAATGTATTAGAACCAGAATGTTCTCCTGATCAAAAGTATAACTTACATTGGAATATAACTTTAATTAATTGATAAAATTAACAACAGTTTATTTTATACATGTGATGTAAGTATGTATCAGATACCGCATAATTTTTTCTATGTAAATTTTTTATTGTTTTTATTTAACCCTGAAAGGTTTCCAGTATTATATAAAAAATTAATTAAACAAAGTTTTCCTTTTTAAAACAATGAAACTTTATTTAAAATAACATTTTCTTAGTGCCCATTAATTTTTCCCCAAATTTGGAGTTTTTTTTCTGGTTTTAGTTTCATGCAATTCACGCTCTCATAAACGATTTTAGTTATGGAAGACCAACTAATTACCTAAGAACATAGTTTTACCTTTAATTTTCTACGCCTTAGAAAGAAAGATACCGGTCAAAAGGAACATTTTATTAAAACCACATGCGCTGATAGCTCTACTGGTACGCTGTAAATCTGTTTGTTTAACTCTCTTTCTTTAGTTTTAAAAGTACTTTAAGATTCAGATGAAAAACTGGTGTCTTTTCCTTCCCGTAATACAATAATGCCTTTCATATACTGTTTATGTAAGATAAGTAACATAGAATGAAGCATTCTCAAAGAAAGTTTAAAAGAAAGTTCTTTGATTGGTCCTTAAAAATTTCCTTCTAAACGAATTTCAATTTCCTCTGTCTTTTTAAACCATCTGGAACTCGACAACTAGTTGCCGAAGTATTTTCCGGACAATTTGCCTGAGGTGAAAGAAGTTTATCTCTCTGATAGAATTTTAAAACATCTACTAAAGTTTCGTTTCGTTTCTTTACCCGTTTTGTTTCAATTTCTTTTCGTTTGCGTAAAATTGAAAAACTACTTGTTGGGGTAACAGCATTTATGCTATCGGAACTGGTAACCACAGTTGGAATTTAAAAGATAATGTAAAGCTTTATTTGCTGAGTTGATATTTTCTATTTCTAACCTGATGAGTTTAAATGTTATTATCGGTTTTAACTTATTTTTTCCATTATGTTTATAATCGACCATGTTCTCATTTCCTCTGTTTTTCAGAATTCACTTCATAATATTCGTTTTCGTAATGTAATTCAAATGATTATCCATTCCTGCAGTGATGTTACTATTATTTGTTTTTGATATATTATTACTAATTTCAGAATGAATGATTATAGTATATTTATAAATGCTTAAAAAGATTAAAATTCCCTATATGTTAAGACGAAAACACAATAGAAAAAACAATCAATTGAGATAGCTTAGATTATTTTAGATAATATTTGATAAACATTTTTATTTTATTTACTACAGTTTTACTTACATTTTTTTTTTTAAATTCTCTCAGGAAAACCCACAAGCTTTAGTTTCGGGTCATTATGCACGTAATTCTTGATTGTAACACATTTAGTTAATTTTCCTTTTATTATTTTACATTACAGGAGATGTACGAAACTATACCGTGAATTCCCAATGTCTGTCTCAACAGACAGTGTAAACTATGACATTCAGCACTGCATTAAAAAAACACTATAATATTATAACAATTTGGTTGGCTCAGGTTGTTACAATTTGACAGTTCCTAGTTAATAAAATAGTCTACATTCATCCTCTTCCAATACAAATGAGCCAAAAACTTTGCATTCCAAACAGTTTTGCGTATTTTTTTATTACCGTGTCTTTATTAACTCGCTTTCTTGTTTGTCCAGTACAAATCTTGCAATCGATTTTTAACTAACTTCCCGACTAGCTAGACATTTGAAACTTTTAGAATAGCTCTCAACACGATGACAATGCATTTTTTTAATACTTTTCATCTTTAAGCAGATTTGAATTCATTTTCAGTTAATTTTGTTGTTTGAAAATTTCTTATAATTGCTCTCAGTATTACGCATTTGATCATTTTCTTTCGAGTTGATGGGATAATTCATTAATTTTTTTTAAGTATTTACTATTAACACATAGAATTGTCAAGTTTATATGATTCAATAGAAAATTTAAAAACGTGGTGTATAAAATTTATTTTTATCTTGTAATAATTACACCTTAAAGATATACTCTTTCGCATTAGTCTCAAAAATATTCATAGATATTTAGTACTACGTAACAATGGTAATTAAAGGTCATAGGTTATAAAAAGAGAAGATTGAGACAAATTCGTCAAAATAACTGAAAAGGTGTTTCAAATATAGTATCATAAACAGCATCAAGCATACTACAATTTTTTTCTTTTTGAGTCCAACACAGTTAACCTCGAAAAAGAGAGAGCAGTGAATGTTGTCCTAAGCATGTTATTTTTCTTTATTTAGGTATTTCTCATTATGCAGGCCATTTTTTTCAACCAATATTTTCTTTTCACGTTTCGTAACTGCTTAAAATAGGTATTTTTAACACGGATTCGGCGCCAACGCTATATTTTCGCTTTGGAACCTCCCTAAAAGTTACTGACTATTTCTGCTGTATCACCCCGTTCTCCTCGGGATTTTAAAAATCTCGCAAATTTGAGTTCCCTCTCGGCTCTGTGACACCCGACGCAAGAGGGGCACGTGGGATCGTCCCGAAAATTTGGTGTTTCTTCTATCGGTTACGGGAAAATCGGTAACTTCGATGATCTGACTTCACCGCTTCCACAGTTAAATCAGTAAAACTAGTGACTAACAAAAATTTTAATATTTCTTTAGGTTCTTCTTTAAAACGTTCTATAAACATATTTAAATGAGATAATCTATTTTCCATTAAAGTTATGAAACATAATTTTATTTTCGTTTAAGAGAGGCGTTATTATACTTAAGGAAGTAAAATTTTGAATAAAATCCTCTTCCAAAATTTGATTTCCGCTGATTTATATATATTTAACGTAAATTCTAGAAAATATTAATTATCATATAAAACTGTAATATTTTACTTAACGAAATTAAACTTTTTGTTAATTTTTGTGCGTTTTGCTATCTAAGGTCAAATCAACATTACGATGAATGAATGGCGTCACTAGTGCTACTTTTTGCCAGTAATATGCTAAAAAATGGTAAACTCGTACGGCGGTTTTTGGTGACGTCATCGCTTTCACGAGTAACTTGAGACCTGCACCCTCGTGTTCGTTTTTGAGATGTATTTTGCAGAGCGTAGATCTCTAAGACTAAACAAATCTTTAGAAAGAACTTTCATGAAGTCTTCAGCGGTATCACATCATGCAGCGAGATTGCTGTCTTTACAGACGGAGCGGAAACTGTATCGCCCAACTACTTAACTGATCTAATTAATAATGTTTTTAAATTTTTAACTACTAGCCCCAGTCCTGGAAATCAGTCATAACCTTTACTATTCATAAACCTGATGAGGATTCCTGAAAACCATTTCATTCCTAAAAACTGCAGGTCCATAAGTCTTTTATCTTCTCTTTCTAAAGTGATTAAACATATTTTTTGTAGACTTATCAATAAATATATCGAGAATAACAACCTTCTCCCAAATGCCCAATTTGGTTTCAGACCCAAATACTCTACCACACTCTAACTACTTCGTGTTTCTGAATACATCCACGATGGACTGCAGAACAGAATGCACACTGGCGCTGTATTTCTTGACATTCTAAAAGCTTTCGAATCCGTTTGGCACAGCGGCCTAATCTATAAACTCACCAAATTTAAATTACTAGCTGCTCTAATTAAACTCATTCACTGCTATCGTTCGGACAGAAATTTTGCTGTTGGCTATTCTGTTACCACGTCAGCCCTTCGCCCTCTTAATGCGAAGCGTTCGTCAAGGTTCGAATCTGGGACTGGTTTTATTAAACTTATTTATAAATGATATCCCTACCCCCTGAACACTTCGCTTGCCATCTATGCTGATGACATAGCCATTCTTGCTAAAAATTACAATGTCCGGTATATGCATACCTATCTCCAACGACACACAGACGTCCTTGAACGCTGGTTTAATAAATGACGAATCAAATGAAATCCCAGTAACATCAAAGCTTTCTTCTTCTCGTACCATAGCATTCCCCCATCCGCAGTTTACGTTTATGGTGAGTCCATACATTTTGAAAGGGAAGTGAAATATTTAGGTATTTACATTGCTAGTAAACTTACCTGGAAAATAATAATATCTGGAAATTATT
This sequence comes from Dolomedes plantarius, assembly GCA_907164885.2. Classification (NCBI taxonomy): domain Eukaryota; kingdom Metazoa; phylum Arthropoda; class Arachnida; order Araneae; family Dolomedidae; genus Dolomedes; species Dolomedes plantarius. The sequence continues at coordinate 146,103,792 of OU015491.1, read as the reverse complement.
CAAAGCTAGATAAGATATCGCCCACCTCCTGTACCAGAAGGAGATGAGTATAGAAAACAAACTACTGGTTTATAAAACAGTACTCAAACCTATAATTCTCTATGCAGTACCTGTATGGGGCGTCAGCGGTTGACAGCCATGTTCAGAAATTACAACACACCCAAAATAAAACCTTACGTCTACTTACCAAATGCAATAGATATAAAAGAAACTACTCTCTCAACAAAGATCTTAATGTTGAACCCATTCGCCTGGCTATAATTAATCTCACCACTAAATTTTATAATAGACTGTATTCCAGTCCTAATGAAGAAATTGTAAATCTCCCAGATTATGAGAATAGATAATTTAATCGTAGGTCCAGAAGGAATCTAGTGCTTGACACTGGTATCACCCCCCACATCTTCCTTCCCTTAATCTTAAATTGTTTTTCACTCCGTTTCACCGTCACTCCGTTTTCTTTAAATTAATTTTAATCTGCTTAATTCTCCCCACTACACCGCGATTCCTCGCGTGTCGTTCTACCTGCTAATATGTTTCACCAAGATCCCGAACCTTGTTTCTTTTGCAAATCAAAATGCGGAATTCAATAAGCTCTCTCAGTTAAGTTACCAATAGTTTAAGCTCGCTTAGATCCAACCTCTGTCACTCAATTTCACCATTTTTATTCGTCTTTCGTCCTGCTACCAATGCACGGGTAGCTTGATAGCTCATTCCCATCCTGGGTTTGATCCCAGCGTTTGTAATCACTGCTCGCGGACCTTTGCGGCTCGTCTTTGACTTTTGAGAGTTTCAATTTTAATTACATTGACTATACTTATCTAACTTCAACATTCCCATTTTTTTCTTTTTAACTTTGCTGTTTAATTAATGACTTAACTAATAAATTTTTAACTTTATTTATTTAATTTTTTCCTACAAATAAAGTCATATCTTTGGACTATACGGGAAAAACAAGTTATTTCCCATACTCATATGTAGGGTAAAGGGCCTTTCAGGCCCTCTTTGGAACCTCACGAAAAGTTACTGTCAATGTCGACTGTATGACACCGTTCATCCCGGGATTTTAAAAATCTTGCAAATTAGCGTTCCTTTTCTGCTCTGCGACATCCGAGTCGGGAGGGGCATGTAGATCGTCTGGGTAGATCCGTGTCTGTTCGATCGGTAGGGGGAAAATCGGTAATTTCGATAATCTGACGTCACCGCTTTCCCAATTAATTCGGAATCGGTGCCAACTCTGTGTTTTCGGCTTTCTGGAAAGAGGTTAATTGGTGTAACACATCTTTAGCATGGAACCTTCTGGTTAAGAACCTTCTGGGGAAATAACCGTTGGTTATCACATGAACTTTGATGTTTTGTTCTTTGTTGATGTTTTCTGTATTTGTTGCTTGTTCATGTGCCTCTGCCATTGGAAATAAAAAAAAAAACCTTTAGCATGGATAGTAGGCGCCTATAGTGCTACTTTTTGCAAATATGGTGCCGAAAAACGATTAACCTGTACGGCAGTTTCGCTGAAAACATCGCTTTCACGAAACCTGCCCCCAGTGGTCGCTTTTGAGGTTTATTTGGCAATCCGTAGTTCTCTCGGACTAAAAAATCTTTAGAAAGGACTTTAATGAAGTCTTCATCAGTATCACTTCACTCTGCTAGATCGCTGGCTTTGCGAACGTGGCGGAGACCATATAGCCCTTTTCTGGTCGGGATTTTAAAAATCTCACAAATTACGGTTCCCTTTCGGCTTTGCGATACTTGACTTTTGAGGGGCACTTGGGATCATCCCGAAAGCTCCGTGTTTCTTCATTTGGTAGCGAGAAAATCGTTAATTTTGATAATCTGACGTCACCGCTTTCACGGGTAAGTTTACTCAATATATGGCTACCAAACTAGATAAGTTCTGTATCCTGTTTTGGTTGGCTGCAGATGTTGATTTAAAATATCTGATAAATGGATTCCCGTATCTCGGAAAGGATAGCCACTGTCCATCCAACTTCTCTGAATATGTAGTACTGTAATTAATAATCCCATATGAAAACATAGGTAGAAATGATACTACAGGCAATTTTTTTCATAACCCTGAAGTTTGCAGAGGCATTAAAATCCAAAAACATCACCATTGCAGGAATTGTAAAACGCTCAGAAGAAATACCATTTTCTGTGAAAATGTCAAAATTTATACAATATTTAATATGTCTTTAAATTATTCTTTAAAATGTTCTATAAACATATTTAAATGAGGTAATCTACTGTCCATTAAAGTTATGGAGTATTTTTTTTGTTTTGTTTAAGATAGACGCATTGCGCCGAAGCGCACGAATGACTACAAGCGGAGGAATGTCTACAAGGTATAGACTAAAACACACAATGTTAGTTCCTACCTACTGACATTTTTGTGTTTGGTTTCGTCTTCTTCAGCAAGGCGTACGTTTCATAGATAAAATGTAGACGTTTGTATGTAACGTTCACTTTTAAGTAATATTATTTATTATTCAATACGTATGAAATATTGTCCTAGCGATACTCATCCATAGTTAAATAAACACCAATTTAATACAACAAGAAGTATATAAAGCACTAAATATCTTACACTTGAGTTTTATCTTTATGAAATGTAACCACTAATGAGTGGAATTTTTTTCATTTCTACATCATTTTTAGATGGTAAATTACACAGGCCTGCAAAATTGAAGTTTTTGTAAAATTCAAGAGAAGTTTTCATTGATTTTTATGTTATTTGGTGTTCTGATTTCGAAAATGACAGCCATTTCTTTCCATCACGTCAGGATTTTTTGTAAAATTGATATCGATATTTTTCCAAAAATCCTATTTGAAAAGGAATTCTCTCAACAATTTTGCATGTACTATCTGCTAACAGTGGTTTTTATTCAATTAAATCTATGTAAAATAACCAATTATTAATGAGGCAAATTGATTTTTCAGCAATCGATTATTTTTTATAGGTTTAAATGGATGAAAACCACTGTTGCCAGATCGCACGAGCTGCCTCTTATTGAGAGAAAAACAAATAGTTCCGTTGAGTTTAAACTTTTTCCATCAAATTATGGTGCAGTTTCTAGAAGAAAATCACCAACATACTATTTTAATTTATTTTTATTAAGGTAGCTTATATAAAATAGACGATTGACCAAGAGGAGCAAATATTATGTATGTGTACATTAAAATTTGAAACAAATTTTAATCTGAGGAAAAAACAAAACAAAACAAGTTTCTATTTAAGTACGTACTCTTTCTCCTTTCAAACTTCTTTTTGACGTTCTTCCTTTATGTTCAATATCAGGGCCTATATCGTGTTAACATCCAACAGTAATCGGCGAGCATGATCTTGTCCCATCTTCCTTGATATTTGCGCTCCATATCTTGTCAGAGGGGGTGACAATACTTTTTTTTGATCAACTAAGCTGTTCAGAATCACATTCTTGGTGCCAGGTTCAAGATTTTGTCACAAATGAAACATGGGAACTTTGTATATCCGCCTTGTTGACCAAGTAGCAGGGAGATAACTTTCAAATCACCGCAAATGTTCCAACCGTGGTCGGCATATTTTGTTTTGTTGAGGACGGGAGCCAGGTTTCCACAGCGTTTTTTGAATGCACCTAGTGTCCAACTGGTACAGATGTATACTGGCTTTCGTGATGAAGAAGGACAGCTTTAAGGCTCCATTTCTATCCATGAATCTATAAACAGCCTCCATTCATCTTTATCTTAGGTGATATTAAATTTGCTCATGAATCCAAGAACATCAGAACAATAAACCAGGGTACTATTTTCCTTTCTCTTTCTCCTCTTCTTCAAAGGTTTTTAATCCGGTTCTCCTCTTCTTCAAAGTACTTAACAAATTCCTTATTCTCGATTCGTGTACCAATAAAAAGAGTTTGCTTTGGCCAATAAGGTTTTTTCTTTCAATCTGGAGCACAACAATACAGCTGCCTCTTTCGAAAGGCCCAGATATCTAGTCAGATCATTAAGTTCAACCTGAGGGAAAGGTAAAGGGCCTCCCAAATTCCCTTCTGAAGACCCTCGCTTCCAGAGGGCTTATATTAGGTAGCGGAGCTTTGAACTTCTGGATGTTCCGAGTCTAATGACTGAAGAGATGACTGGCAATTCAGTTGGAAGCAAAGGCACTGGCACATCACGTCATGAGGGGCGTATGGCCGATGGAATGTTATCAGGATAAGAGATTAGATTTTGATTTTTGCGGTTATACCCACGGACATGGCAGGAACAAAAGTAACAATCATCAGAGTGGTTTTTCGGCTTCCAAAAAGATAAATAGAGAATTCCAAAAACGTACAGCAATCTTCTTTCCTTTGAGCCATAAGCGTAGATCATTGAGACGCCTATATCACTGCACATAAACTTTATGAGGAACCCACGATTTGCCCTAATCTTTGAGTTTCATGCAAAAATACGCAAGATAAAGTTGTCTTACATAGTTTTTAATGCTAGGGGAGGCGTCACAGACGGGTATTCTAAAGGTTTAACCACGACAGAATGATGGCCAGGCAGGGAGGGAAGATATTCAACGCCGAAAAAAAAATTATGGTAAAAGTTCATAAAAATCCAAGTAAAATTGAATTTTTCAAGAAAACTTGACGTGATAGAAATTTTTTATTATTTTTTTCGAAATCAGCATAAAAAAATACATAAAGTTCAGCTGTCAATTCCTTTGTATTTTTTCATCGCAGGCCTGTGTTATTATCCTTATTTCATGATAAAGTTTTCAAATTATAAAAAACGAAACAGATTTTTGATAATTTTAGAAATTTTCTAATTTCATTTTTTGGTTAAAATTTGTTTCTAACCAGTATGTTTATTCATAAAATGGATCTTATTTTGACTTAACCGGAAATCATGCTAGTCCGGTATTCATTAGTTTTGCAATCAAAAAGTGTCTGCTTCCTTTTAGAAGCATAACTTTCTAAGAGCTGATAAAAGAGCAGAATTTTGATTTTTCCGCTATTAGTAATTCATCAGAGATGCTTTATTCAAGAGCAAATTATAATTAAATTTCTGTTCCGATGGGAATCAATAGTTCTCAATTAATGTCTTAAGTTTTCAACTTAGTAATTTCTTTTACTGAGCTCGAACTGTAAAATATACCATTAAATATTCATTCGGCTAAATTTTTCTAGGTTGCATTCAATAATGAGATGTATAATTGATTTTTCTAGACAAATGAATAATTAATATCCCATGGAGTATTTTGTTGAATTACAAGATTACTCTCCGTAGTTCCGGATTTCATTTTATTGGCATCGTTACCGCAGCATATATTTGGCGGATTTTTTAGCAGCTTTACTCATTCTATTCTTATGAATAACTGAATTTTTTTATTCAGTAAATGCATGATATTTGCTAAAATTTCATGTTTTTTTTGCCAACACTGATGTTTTCATATATTATTTTACTCGTAAATTAAATTATCTCTGTATTGTACTTTGAACCTTGTTCAGTACATTTTAAAAAATAAGTTGAACGCCTTCAGCCTAGAATATATAATTAAAAGATTAGAGTAATTCAGTCATATTTAAACCTGAAGTTATTTTGTATATTTGCCTAATAACTGTATTTCATAAATAAATATTTGATATTCCGAAAATGTTTAAAATTGCTCTTTGTTTAAGTTAAGCTATATGTTAAGATTCATGTAAGAGTAAAACAAAAAAAAAATACATTAATTCATTTTATAACTGAATGTAATACAAGCGCAGCTCTTTAGAAAACCAGTAACATTGCATATGCATACAAACATAAATTTTTTTATTAGCTCAAATGCAGTGAAATTCTTTAATGCAGTCTTAAACTTACAATATTGCAACTCACCCTATACTAAAATTATCCGCCTCTTTTAGCTAATTTGTCACCGAAATTTAGGATTTTAAATGTACATCAAATGCACATTTAGGTCTAAGAAAATCTTCTATGAAAAACCCTTTTGTTTTCAGTTTTAGGCGAGTTTATTTATTCTATTTCAAAAACCTTTCATTACTAAGTGCATGAGATAGTATTGCAAATGCCTAAAAATATTTTACAGTAAGCTACGCATGCTTATTTACTTTTGAATATACCGTTATTTTACTAATGCTTACTAAAGTAACATTTATCAATTTGAAGATGTTTTAAATCTTCTAGACAAATTATTTTTACTGGAATTCTCTCGAGTTAATGTACACGTTATTTCATAACAGCCCCGAAAATATATGAAGGAAAACGTTAAAGGCTACTTTGAAAATATGATTGAACAAAAAACAATTACATTAAGCTGTTACAAAATCTGCATAATTATATGCAGTGTAAATTTATTATATTAATTTCCACAGACTGATACATATTTATTATCAATCAAATTTAACTGGTAAATTTTATTGTGAGTCCATAAAAATCTTCCATATGCCAAATACTTTCTTCCAAATAAGTTCCATAAATATCTTCCCATGTGAACATAAGCCATGGGTCTACTAAAAATTTTTTGCTGAAATATTTAGGTTGCCAACACGGGATTTTACCTGTAGTAAAGTATGAAACAGCAGGGTTTAGGGAAAGATGCCAGTCAAGAATACAAGCTCTTTGCTTAAAGATGGATGCTGTTGCATATGAGAAGGAATGTCACCGTGCTCTAAAGTCAGTTCCTAAATCCAGTGCAAATTAATCAGCATGTTCTAATTTGTGAACTATTGGTATGCTTTGGTTTTATATACAGCAAAATATATTTTGCGACAGCATTTAGTGGTGACAAATTTAGTTCAGTGAATGCATTTGATAATTTAAGATTTTCTCTGCGGAATTTTTCATCTGCAACGTTTTTACTAATTCCTTCCACCTTGTCATTAAAAAATTCAATCAAGGGTATTAAGCCATATTTATCAAAAGCAATGCAGTACTTAATTCCGTTCAATTTCAAATATTTATTTCATGAGTCTTGAAAAAGGCCATATTTCTACAAAAGGGTTTGACTTTCAAAGCTTTGTCTCTAGAATGACTAAAACCTGTCATGAATCGCTAATTCAAACCAGTCTGATTTCAACTAGAAAACTTAAAATTGCCAACGTTAATACCTCTCTATTAATCCTCAAAATTAATTTTATTTTTTTACAATGAAAAATGTAAAGTTTTCTAGTGCAAGTCATTTTGGAACATGATAAATATTCGAGGTATATCACTTATATCCTCGCTTATATCTCTCTTATATCACCTATCCTCGATATAATCACGAGGCACATATATATCGAGGCTATATATGTGCATGTGTGTGTGTGTGTGTGTAAGTAAGTAATTTATTTACGAAAGGGAATCCAGCGCAGGCATTAAATTTAGCAGCATGTGTCAAACATTCTAATTTCCTTTTCCCTTACGTGATATTAGCTTTATTCATGGACAATTTTTAAATTAGATCTAAATCAAGAAGCTATTCTTTCAGCGGAGGAAGAATTTAACATTCTTCCAAGCTCCGAAAGTGGATAAATAATTGGGTACGATTTAAAAGAAAATACCACCAATAAGAAAATACGGATGGCCTTCTCACAGCAATAACTTACAAAATGATGTAACAATTATGGTTTCTTGCAACACTTCTCAGCATGAGAAGTAATCATCGCTGATAATATTTTCTCCTTTCTTGGCGCGCCTCCAAACAACAAACATAATTATCAACATCAACTTCGTTGGGGGGAAGAGGATCTTTGTTTACCGTTTTGGCAACATAATAATGCAGTGCAACAACTCTCTAATTTTTGCTTGACTCTCTCTTTAGCCAAGTTTTTCCTTATCTTTTAATTTCTCACAAGGTGTTACGGATGGCGCAATTATTTGTTCTTTGAGGTGGAATAAATTATTATTATCGTGCAATGCAATTTCGGTTATTATTTTTCATTTAGACGGATTCGTATGAATATGCAAGCAGTATAGCTTCATCGGACACTGTTGTCATGTTTCATAAGCTGATTTGGGAGTCTTTTGCTTCAGATACCTTTGTTTTAATTTTAAAATTGACACAATTAGTTTATTCTTGTATGAAGTAAATCATTGTGCCTTTCATTTTCTAGTAACTAAAGATTGAATGTAGAATATAACCACATCCATATTATTAATCCATCCATATATTAACCCATCCAAGTAATTATTTAGCATATACTGTGAATTCTTATTTATTCTCACAGAATACTTGAGGGAAATGAACTACATGATGCAGGAGAATGGACTCTCAGATCCACATTTAAAAAAAATGTTTTTTATTATTCTGAATAATATATATATATATATATATATATATATATATATATATATATATCTGTGTGTGTGTGTGTGTGTATGTTTGTTTTCTACTAAAATTTCTCTCAAATGAGCATACTATGAAGGAAATATATGTACTTCTTTGATTCTTGCAATATCAAATTTATATTAATTTTTTTTTCTTCTGTAATATCTTAAATACTGCCTCTTCTTGTAAACTTTTGTGTAGCATCTTTTCTGATTTCTTCTGTCAAAAATTATCTTTTTATTTACCTTCCGGAAATGGGATACAAAATTAGATGCTTTTAAGAAGTGCATTATGATAATTGGATATTTCTCCTTGATTCCCACAGTGTCTTTGTACGGAGCAAAAATAGAATATTTGGAATATATTTACCTGGGTGACTCAAATATTTCAGGACCGTTGAGATGAAATCGGTTTATCATTAGTTAGCTTCATACATACTAAACGCAGTTGTTACTTATCCAGCATCATGAGTCAACGAATATTTCCGTTTAGTGGAACCCCCCCCCCCCCCCCATGAGCAATACTTACAGCATTTCGCATTTACCTTTATCACACATTCAGCTGACCACTGATGATGCACTTCAGATAGAATTTATGTGTAAAAAGGAATGTGAGATGTATTCCACACGATTCTAGTGGCAATAGCCTGATGTTGGTGAATCATTTATGAATAATACGGAAAAATTGTTTCGTTTCGCGTAACGATAACAAATGTTTTGGGGAAAGTAACTTGCTTACTAGGAAAATACGACAGTTTGCTAGTGAATACCGTGAATCGTAGATTATTGTAATAATGGTAGTATAAAAATATGCTTAAAACTAATTTGAAAAATAAAAGAGGTTCTGGCGAAAATAGACACGTATGATGCAACAGAATGAAATTTTAAGCAGAATAATTTAATTAAATTATTAAATATATAATTACAATTATTTATAATTATTAAAAATAATATTATTAATATAATATTAATAATAAATGATACTATAAATATTAATTATTAGTAACAAAGAAACAAATTACTTATTGATAAGCAGTTATAATTATTTATAATTATTAATTAGAATATAATTAAAGTATTAAATATATAATTATTAAAATTATTATTATTATTATAATAATTTTTGTTTTTATTGATTATTTAATTACATTATTATTACGCGAATTTTATAATAAACTAGATTAATAAAAATTAGAGTTACGCAAACAAGTGATGCATTTTTTTTCTTGATAAAAGATAATATTAAAAGATTACATTAAAATCTAAATGTCTTTCAAAATATTGTGAAACTTAACTTTTAACGATGTAATAGTGTATCAGTAAAGGAAGAAAACTGATTTTTGTGATCCATAAAAAGTAAAACTGCAAAACTCTAAAAACATTATCTTTGTATTAGCTGAAACTTCAATACATAATAAACAAAACAGTATATGATTTTGAAATCTTTGATGTTTAGTAATAAACACTAGTAATATAAAAATCATATTAAATGGTTTAGCTTACAAACGCAAGCACACAACAAATTATCCATGATAATAGAGAACTGAGTGCTTGAGAAATTATTGAACCACGCGAATACCTAATTATACTTGTCTCAGGATGGCCGAACAGCTAGGCCGTTGGCATGCGGTACCAGAGCCCTTGGATTCGAGTCTTCTCCTTTCTATAGACGTTTGTAGCCGACTGGAATCGGCTTTAAGAAGTAGGTCCCAGTCTAATTAGCACTCGTGTAGCAAAAATTGACCGTATCACTCTGAACGAAACGAAACCAAGACAGACAAAACTCCAAGCGAAACATAAATATACTTGTTAATTGGAAAGCCATCTTTGAGTATAAAAGATAAGAATAACAGCTAAATGAAGAAATTCAACCCTTTTTCGAATTTCAATTTCCAATGTGCCTAACCGAATTCATACCGAGTCAGAGTAAAAACATATTAAACGATATAATAATAACGCAAATTATTTTAGTTTATTAGGGTGTATTATTTATAGATTAATTGTTTATATTTACAATACGTATACAAATGTACATTTTTCTCTGTATATTACGCTAGGATGCTCAATATATTGTTTCTCCATACACGTATAAAAATTTGTATACAAACATAAATTTGTAGAAGTAAAGATCGTTACTGAGAAAAGCATTCTATTCTTTGTTTTCTCTCCGAAAATAGCGCAAGAAAGACGAAAAAAAATCCTACCCATTACTGCCGAAACATTAGATATTATATCAGCAAAAAGCCAACATGAAATGGCTCTCAACAAACTTCGCTTTGATTGGATACGTCATGCTTTAGACGCGAAAATGCACAAAGTCTGCAGATCCCATGGGAATAGAATTTTTTCTATTTCCCGGGCTTTTATAAGTAATTTTCTCAATAAGCTTCCTTAGACTTTCTTAAGTTATCTATCGTATTTTCTTCCGATTTTTTTCTTTCTTTTTTCCCCAAATCGAAGTTGAAGTTATCTAATATTTGTATTTTCCAAATTATTACGATTAATTATAAACTTGAAATATATACGTTTCCCATGATAACACAGAGAAATTTCGAACTTAAATGGTCGATTTTGTGGCAAAAATTTTTGAAAGAATAATTTAGAAGGTAAAATATTTGCAAAGCGAGTAGAAGGATTCTACTTTTTTTTTAAATTGCTAGCCTGAGGAATTTATGTATTGTATATGGTTTTGAGAATTTTGGAAAGAATAAAATAGATTTTTATCAATTTTTAATTATATGGTTAAATAAACTTAAATCTAGCAGTGTATCTATAATAATAGGAAAAATTGTTTAAAATGTGTGAATTATTAATTAAGTTGACAAACAAATTTAATTTTCCCAGAATATTGCATCAACAATGGAACTTATACTGTTTTAAAGACACATACTCTGGACGATTAAACAATATTGACAAATCTCTCTATTGTTTTACTTTGAATTTTTCTCGTTAATGAAATTTTCATGCTAAGCCTGTAAGCTACAATCTGTTGGTGTTGTCAATTGGGCGTACATTTTCAACTACGAATTATAGATTTGGTATTATCTTTCCTATACTAATATTTCGGTGTAGTTCATGATGTAAAAGTGACAATAGGGCATATTGTTTATAATATGTTTATTTTATTAAACAATCAAACACATTTCGATTTCTTAGAATGTATCAACAATGGAACTTATACTATTTTAAAGGCTTAGACAACTAACAAACATTGACTATCATCTCTATTGCTTCTATTTTGAAATTTTTCATGTTAATGAAATTTTCAAGCTAAACCTGTATGCTACGATATGTTGGTGTTGTTATTTGGGTGTGCATACTACAGAATGTGCATACTACAGAATGTGTTTTTAACTACAGAATGAAGATTTGGTAATAGCTTTCTTACAAATGTTTTGATTTAGTTCACGATGTAAAAGTCTAAAGTTTCAATAATTGAGGGATTGTGAAACCCCTGATTCACTCACTTTAAAATGCGCTTTCTTTTCTAAATGAAATTTTTATAACTTGAACCTTTATTAAACTCTTTTATCTTTGTAGAAAATGAATAGAAAATGAATATCTTTGTAGAAAATGAAAAGGCGAAAAAATTAAGAAATTTCCCGCCTCAGGTTTAAAAAGTTACAGAGAGAAAATCAAAAGGTATATGTTTTCCCCGATTAAGATTATCTAATAAATTTATATTATTTTGTTTTGTTTTTCAATGAAACAATTTTCTCATTTATTTGCCTCTTAGTATAGAAAATATGTCAGTTTATGGTAAAATTGACATAAGTGTAATTTCTTTATTGTCTCGTATTTCATTGTGGTTTATTTCCGCATATCTATTGTTATATAAAAATCATACTAGATTAAAAAAATTCGTTGACCTTCTCTTAAATTAATAAATGTTAAATATAGAAAAGTAATTTATATTTAACAGAAAATATTTTTATAATTGTTATTCTCTAAATCAAGAATTCTGTAAAAAGTTCAATCAAACTGGAACACAGGAGCGCTGAATAAAATTTCATTGTGATATATTTCAAGTAATTTCAGATATATATCACTTTTAAGATGGAAAATCCTGAAAAATTCTAACGTGAGTTAATTTCACTTAAAGTGCTGCATTTAACAAGCATCGTAGAAACATGTGATATCTGTTATTCGGTTCTAAAAGCTTTATAGTATGTTTGAAGTAAAGTTAAAAATGAACTGCATTTGGCAAGTTTGTATCAAGGATTCACTTAAGAGAAATGAGATTTTCATGTACGATGAAAAGCATTTTTAACAAAAATTTATGCAATAGATAGTCCCTTAGGTGTTTCTTTGGAACACGCTTTTCGTAACTGACGTAAATTTTCAAATCTCTGGAACGCAGGATTGACAAAAAGGCCTAAGTAACTTGAGTTACGCATTGCTAAGCCTTGACATGCAGCCTAGTTCAATTAGAAGAGCTTTGAGAAACACAAACAAAGTGTATAAACAGGAAATCCAACGTAAATAAAGCACAAATAGCAGTAAGGTGCAATTTTGCATACGGCCGTTTCAAAGCTGCAAAGGAGCTTCTTCATCAGTGCAAAGAACTTAGTGGCAGCTCAACTAAGCGAGGGCTTAGTTTTCGGCTTTTTGAGCTGTCACTAAGTTCTTTGCACTGATGAAGAAGCTCCTTTATAGTTTCGAAACGGCCGTATGCAAAATTGCACCTTACTGCTAATTGGGCTTTATTTACGTTGGATTTCCTGTTTATTCCTCGACCACAAAGGTTTTGTCTATTCTTTTCACAAACTAAGTGCTCTATCAAACATAACTAACAATATTCCTACTTGAACTTAATTCCCTACTTGAGTTTGGTTCGCAAATTGCCATGTCATTGATGCTTACCGTTGATAATATGATAGAAAGAAACAAAAAAATTCAGAGGGTAGTAATTAAAGACTTCGCAACAACGGTAAATTAATGGAAATGTACTGCAGCTTTTAACACCTTAAAATAGTGTTTGGTTATTGTCAGGGCGAAAGAAAATATATAACTGACACTAATAACATAAATCTATGAAGATTTTAACGTATATGTCAGAAAGTTCTGGAACATCGATACACTAAACTATTCTTAAAAATATGAAACAAAAATAAATGATCTTTACATACATGACACTTTGCCAAATATATAATAAAACGACAACGTTAAAACGACTTTAATAATAGTCTAATGTAGAACAGAAATTAGCATGGAAATTTCCAATATCCACAAAATTATTTATATCCGGTCAATAAAATAAACTTCCTCTTCCGAAAGATCAACGGGACATCATCAGTAACTTGATATAATATGGGATATCATGTCAATATATAAAATTCCCTACATAGATGAAATTTAACGTGTTCCTAAATTCATATCAAAAGAACATGAGAATTATGTTTAAAATGCTAATTGTTAAATCTTTCACAGTCAACCTTTGTTGAAATTTTATTAATTAGTTTACATCTTATATTATAAAAAAGTGCTCCCAAGTCTCTGATTTCCACTTCATCATGTGTTACCACATATAAAAGTACGATAACACTTCGGTAAGTGACTTCTCAAACGTACCAATTCACTGTCGGTATCTGACTTACGGTACACATACACCTAGTGATATTTAATATAATATGTCGAATTAGGAGTACTGTGGTCTGTCTTAAAGGCGTGGTGTAGCGTTTATGCACTGCAGATGACCTGGCTGGATCAGGTTACGTAGCTATACAGTACCTTGTATTTTAAATTGCTAATTTTTTTGTTTATATCTCGCCCTGCGTAAGGCCAATTGAGTATTGGCTGAAACAATTGTTAATTTTCATCTTCATAAAGTTCTTGCTTTCGTCGTTCTAACACCCTTTTATATTATTCTCTTGATGCAGTAATTTGAAAGCAATTAAAATATGTGACAATGAATTTTTTATATACAGGGTGGTCAAAAAAAAAAAACTTTGCCTATATATGGACGTCTAGGGGCTGTACCATTCAACCGATCGAGATGAGATTTCAGATATAGTTATTCAGATGTATGAGCTCGCGATTCTGTGAACGGCAACCAAGTGGTGATCACGGTTATTATTTTAGATACAGAAACTCGAAATCTTTCAATGGCAACGCCCACTTTTTCCCGACGCCAAATGCTCAGAGCATGCGAAAGCCGTGAAGAGCGTTGATATGTGTATCACTAAAAACGGACGCTTTATGCACACACAAAAAACAGCTCTGCGAATGGCCAACAAAAACACGATCGGGGCGCACGGAGGAAATTTACATATGACAGAGGCAAGACACCATACACAGATGACAACACATATAGGACAAAAGAAAACTTTTATTTGGATTACACATTTTTCCCTTAGGCCCCATCACAGGTCGTTCGCAGAGCTGTTTTTTTTGTGCGTGCATAACGCGTCAGTTTTTTGTGATACACGTACCGTTCCAACGCTCTTTAAGGTTTTCGCATGCGCTGAGAATTTTGCGAAGGGAAAAAGTGGGTGTTGCCATTCGAAAATTTCGAGTTTCTGTATCTATAATCGTAACCGTGATTGCCACTTGGTTGCCGTTCATAGAATCGCGAGCTCATACATCTGAATAACTATATCTGAAATCTCATCTCGATCGGTTGAACGGTACAGCCCCTAGAGGTCCATATATAGGCAAATTTTCTTTATGACCACCCTGTATTATTGTTGTCAAGATGTTGAGTTTATTTTAATTAAGAAAATTATGGAGTTTCATGGAATAAAGCCATAAAATTAAACAGCACAAAACAGAAATTAAAATGGAGTGATATATATGAGATGTAAACTAAACGCATCCTTATTTGCCTAAATTCCCTTTTCTTTTGCATAATAATTATTTTTAGAATAATTTTCCTCTAATTCAATTAAATTACCATTAATACTTTATTCGCAAGTATACAGTGTTTTTTCTACTACGAGCAGATAATGTGTAATTCACACTTTATTGCAAAAATATAAAATGAGCGAGTTATAAATTGAAATGAAATGAAAAAATACTGTTTATTTCCACAAATCATTCACTGACTTTTATTATTATCACCATGCTTCTAGTTCTATTAGTAAAATTTCAGAGCGAGAATTAATGACTTTTATAACAAAAATCTAATTAAATAAAACATAAAACATTTAGTTCCTTTAAAAATGTTGATTATTTATTTTGTAATATCTCTGTTTGATCAGGGTTGAAAAGAGATCAAAAATAGAAAACGAGATTGTATGTAATTAAATTTCAAGCCCAATGAATATTTCAAGGCTATATTTTTTTTTCTTTTGAAAAATTAGAAGCTCATTTCTAATATGTATGATAATTGAAATTTTAATCTTATATTTATTTTTAATTTTGCATTGAAACATTTACAGTTTGGTTATTTTAAATTGTTAATTTCTCGCACGAATGGCGTGAAGTAAAAAAATAAGATATTTATGCAATTTTAATGGGAAAATGATGTCTGCGAAACCATGTTAACTCTAACAGCTCAAATAAAATGGATTTCATTCTTTTTTAATGACACAATGGGTTAAGAAACTTTATTTAGAATTAGATTTCTGTTTTGAAGCCTAATAAAGATTTTGACTGTTCAAAAGTAATATCCGAAAAATACTTATTATTATTATTTTTTTTTTATTTTCCTTAACATTTTTTTTACATAGCAGGCTCTAATCTGATAAAATTCCCCAATGTACATAACTTGAATTTATTGTAGAGGCACATACTGGGGGAACCATCGTTATCTCCAGTTAGGTTTTTAACGTACGCATGAATAGTTAGAAATATACTTTACATTTTTTATTTATAATCTTATTACTTTATTTATAATTTTTTATTTACAATTTTATTTTCATTTTTAAGGTCGATTACGAGAGTGCTGAATAAATCTTGAACATGTTGCTCCGAGTTTCCCCCCTTAAGTGAATCTACATCTAGCATTTTGTTACGTAATCTTTATAACCTATTTTTAAATTCAAGTCCCTCTCATATTATTTGGACTTAAAAACAAATCTTTGACGTAAAGATGTGTTAATCTTTACGTCAATAAACTTTTAATTAATTGCTATGATTTGGAATATATGTTATGGCCTCGATTGCAGTATTTTCACGAGATGTCCACTCCGGACATTTCACACACACACACACATATATATATATATATATATATATATATATATATATATATATATATATATAGATATATAGATATATATATATATATATATACATATATATATATATATATATATATATATATATATATATATAGATATATAGATATATATATATATATATATATATATACTATATACATACATATATATATATATATATATATATATATATATATATATATATATATATATATTATATATATATATAATATATATATAATATATATATATATATATATATATATATATATATATATATATATATATATATATACATATGTAGAGAGGTAGTTAATTCGTCTAATTACCTGGCCACAGTCCAATGGTGGTGGCCAGGTACCTGATCCACACCCTCCGCTTGCGCGTAACGGCCATGGAAAACCTGAAGCCCGGCGTTACGTAGCAAAACCTGCGAACTCAGCCGAAGGTTGATTTCCTCTGTTCGGTTAATGTTTCATATGGTTTCATTTTGGTTTATGTTTCATAGTTTGTTTTATCTATGCTGTCAAAGTAAGAATCATTTATGCTTCATATGGGTCTGGTCGCCGGACGAACAGTACAGATCTGCCGACCAATTGGGGCAACCCGGGACCGTTAGAGAGGTAGTTAAATTTCGAGAAAAATAAATATATATAATCTGAGGTAAACGTAATGTCCACGAGGATTGATAAATAACTTTTAAATGTTGGGCACCGCAGTTGAAATGGATGCTTTCAAAAGACAGTGTTTATAGTGCATAAAGATCACAAGAACCATAAAATTTGTGTAAGCTTTTTTATAAAATTTCAATGACACCAGTTTTTATTATATTCTACGTAAACAAACACTATACGAAATGTGCAAAATGTGGAAGGGAATCAAATATTTCCATTGATAGTTTAGTGTTCGAAATTGAAGCGATTTGTTAATCTCATTTTAAAACTATTGAATTTTTCACACGATTTAAAATTGATATTTTGTCAATGTATGACAAAATACATTATGATTTTTCCCACTAGAAAAATTTAAAAAAACTGGTGGAAATTTTAAAAGTGGTTTAATAGGATCATTTTAATTAAAACCTGTTGTTTTATCTTATAAAAAATGTGTAGATAAGTTTCAGAGAATTATAAAATAACAATTTAGAGACTATTGGATTTTTTCTGAAGTACTTTTATCCTTTTAGAATATTCGGAGTAATATTAGAAAGTAATGAACATACCTCTCGAGGCATATCACGCTCAAAATTTTAATTTTTTTCACTCAGTAAAGTTGCTTGTACATTGCAAGTCGCAAGCATGTCTGTTGTGAAAAAAAGAGGATTGTGTTTAAAATATATTAGCAGTCATTAACATGATATGCTCAATGTAATGCTCAGATATAGGTTTATATTTATATGGAGTAATTATGTTGTTTTACTCAACAGAAAAAAAACCTAATGTAAATAGACAGGCTTATGTACAGGATAATAAAGAAAAAGAGTTACAGTTGTATTGACAAGTAAATTTAACAAGGAGAGATACAACTGTTGCCATGTTAAGACACCGACCCCATTAATATCTCGAAAGGCTGACGTACAGGTATATAGAAACGCCAGATAAATAGATAAATGTTCTTCCTTTAATAATTTACCTGCCAAAGGAAAACAGAACAAGATATATGTGGAAAGAGATTTTCAACCTTCCAGTAATGTACCCACAGGCGGAAGGCAGAACAGTACGTAAATGAATGAGGATTTATATAATCGTGAGAATATCAACAATTTAAATTCAAAGAAGACTCTTCTTATAATGATGTTCAGCAGTAAGTAGAGGACGAAGAGAGATTTCTCAAGAATGAATGTGTTTAAAACTATGTATAAATGTGATATATCAGATAAGGCTAAAAATTAAGTATAAAAACCGTGAGAAAAATTAAGTATAAAAACCGTGAGCATATCAACAATTTACAGAAGACTCTTCTTTTAATGATGTTCAGTAGTAAGAAGAGGACAAAGATAAATTTCTTAAGAATGGAGGTGTTTAAAAGTATGCATAAGTGTGAGATAACACATAAAGCCCAAAAGATTAAGTATAAAAATCAAACAGAAGGATGAAGCAGATGGAAAGATGTGAAGATAGAGAAAGAAATATGTTTAAAGATAATTATTTGACATCGAGATGCGAAGACCCCGAAAGTGGATGGATACTTATAAAACAAAATATTTTCAGTCCTCAATCTTTGGTTTGCTCAATGATTTATGTAGGGTCACCATGGTTTATTCAATTAAAATGACTTTTCAGCGAATTTCTCCGAAACAATTTCCCAAGAATGAAGTTGTTTAAAAGTATGTATAAGTGTGAGATAACAGATAAATCCTAAAAGATTAAGTATACAAATCAAATGGAAGGATGAAGCAGGTGGATAGATGTCAAGATAGAGAAAAAAGTATGTATAAAGATAATTCTTTGACATCGAGATGCGAAGACCCCGAAAGTGGATGGATACATATAAAAATATATATTTTCAGTCCTCAATCTTTGGGTTGCTTAATGATTTCTGTCGGGTCACCAGGGTTTATTCAAATAAAATGACTTTTTAGCGAATTTCTCCGAAAAAATTTCCCAGGAATGAAGGTGTTTAAAAGTATACATAAGTGTGAGATAACAGATAAAGCCTAAAAGATTAAGTATAAAAATCAAATGGAAGGATGAAGCAGGTGGAAAGATGTGAAGATAGAGAAAAAAGTATGTTTAAAGATAATTCTTTGACATCGAGATGCGAAGACCCCGAAAGTGGATGAATACTTATAAAGGTAGATATTTCCAGTTCTCAATCTTTGGGTTGCTCAATGATTTCTGTCGGTCCACCATGGATTATCCAATTAAAACAACCTTTTAGCGAATTTCTCCGAAAAAATTTTAATATTCTTTTACCACGAAATTGTAAGATAGTGATGCTGTTAAACGAAAAAGTCCCATTAAAAACACAAACTCAGTTCCTTAGAAATCTACCACTTTTATTCGTAATTCAAAATCATTGTTTTTTTACTACATACAGTACAGAAATTCTAAACGCCAGTTTGCCTTTCATCAGTATATATTGTCACTCTTGACATTACTATTGTGGCTTCCTCAACGGAATAAAACTATATTATTTAGGTAACAGTTTTTCTATTTTCATTCTAATAGAGTTCTTAATAATACAGTAGGTGCATTGTTTTTATTGAGGTTCTGTTCTTTTCTACCTTTTTCACATTTTTGACTGAAGGATGAATATTTCTTAACGTTTTCAAATTTCTAACAAAATTCATTTTTGTTAAATGAAACATTTATTTGGAATCAAATTAGATAAAATTCATTTTAGTGGAATTTTTTAACGATTTAAAACATATTTTTAATGAAATTATGTAAGGTGAGAAGAGGGGAGTGTAGTGCAATATGCGGGGAAACCATTGTAGGCGATCGCTAATCGAAAAGGTTGGGAAATCAGTGTTTTCAGTGATTTGGCATGAATTAAAATAGATCTTAAAAAAAGGGGGTAATGAAAGACAATGAGTGGAATATGTATTGAAATTGCAAGTACATAGATTATTTTTCATAGAAAACAACATCATTACTGACATAACATCCAACTTAGAATATCTGGGAACCGGTAAAAAATAAATATTACTTATATAAACGTATATATATGATAATTTCTAGCCAACCCCAAAAAAGTTCATTACCCCTTTAGATACAAGTACATATATGCAAAATTATTTTAAATTATAAATAAGGAAAAACACGGCTGAATAATTGTGGCCATTTTATATCATTATCACATGTCTCTCCCACAAAAAATAATATTGTGCCCACGATTAAGATTCCAATACGTGTGTTTCAATACACCAAGAAGATAAAAAATGCACTTATATTCTTAAATTTGATTCCGAAATTTTTTACGTACTGAGACAATAAAAAAAATATGCTAAAGGACTAAGAAATGGAATATTGCTTTGGAAAATATAAGTAACCATTAAACATATACCACCATTCCATCATGGGCATTTAAATATTTGCGTCTATAAGACTGGTTTTTTTAATGACTATATTAAGGGCCCGGGGTTGCCTTTTTGGATGGCGGATGTGTACTGTCCATCTGGCACTCGTGGGCCCAACAATAATGACACTGTTCACCGAACTTGGGAAATCAACCCTCGGCTGCGTATACGGGTTTTGCTTTGTAGCGGCTGGTCTTTAGTTTCACGCGCTTATGGTCTCATGACCGGGAAACATTATTTTGTGAATTAATGACTATGTTTCTACTAACGTACGTATACGGCATACTTTTTTCTTCCAATGCGGAGGCACTTGTCGTCAAACATTCGCCTATACTACGCCGCAATTTTACTGCCCATTTTATTGTGGGGGCACCATGTAGGCGGACAGCATTACCCCCTATGAAGGGACGACATGAACGGAGACATTTTTCGTGGCGCGACGCCAGGATTCGATCCGAGCACCCTCAGCACCGAAAAACAGCGCGCTGTACCACTGGGCCGCCACAAGCCCGTATACGGTATACTTCTGTCCTGATAAAAAAGAAACCTGTCATGTTAATCTTTTTATAAAATTGATCACTGATATGATTATAATATTTATGACAACCATATTGGGGATGTAGATTGATTTAATATACCATGTACTAATATATACGAATACCTACATTTATAACATGTATTTACATATACATGATTTTCCTTTATCTTCAGTTATGAAGCAAATTATCCAGCCTCACATGTAAGCTTGCAATCCTCTTTCCTCATACGTTTTCAGTTTGATAATTTAATTGATTCACTCTTTTTTACTGTAGCAAAGTTTAATTACTTTTACTTGAAGTATTAAAGACAGAGAAAACATTCTATGATTTACTTTGTTCTAAATGCAAAAAAAAAAGAATGAAGGAGGAGAGTGGGTGATGCAAGTCGTATTTTTTAAAACAAATTCAAACTCAATACAGTATTTCACGCATTACATTTAACTTTTTACCCGAATAAAACCGACAAAGTCTCGCAATGTTACTACGAGACTATTAATTTAACGGTTGAGCGGCGTTGAAATGAATGAATTATAGTGATTCACTTAAAGTGTTCATTCACTTTTTTTTTGTCTTTCGCCGAAAGATAACGTTCTTCGTAAAGTTCGTTAAAATGCTTAAACAATGAATAAGGAAGTCTCAGCACTGTGTAGTCTTCAGCAGCTTTTCAGAAAATTTTTAACAGGTGTGTAATGGATTATTGAGATTTTTCAGTGTTTTCGCTTGTTTAATCAATTCGGGTATTTTATTTGCGGGTTTTAACAAAATTTAATGGATTCGGAAATTTATTTCTAACAGCTCTCCTTTCATGTTGTTTGTGTTTTCTGTAATTCCATATGATAAATAAGTGATGAATTCCTGTGTATGGGTTTAAAAGAAATTCTCTCTGTATTCCTTTACTCATTGTAAGGGGATTTTTTTTTCAAAGAATAATAAAAACTAATTGTGCACATGCTTAAACTTTTAGGGACTGAACTGCTTTTTCTCAAGGTATTCGCAAGAGCTTTCTTTCCTTTTCTATAGTTATTTCAGTTGAAAATAGTAATTTTTACTACTTTTTCTGGTCTCCAGGTGCCTTTGCGGTAATGTGCTGGCTTTCATTGCTGAGTGTCCTCGGATGAAATCCCGGTGCACACCGATAAAATACCTCTATGTCAAGGCCGGATATAGGCACGTTAAATCCGTAGATCGGAATGTCCTTCTTTGACGTCAGTGGGTGGGGAATGTATGATTCCCCAGATGTCGCCCCTGTGAGTGCGCGGGCAAAATTGTGTTGGCAACTAGCTAAGACGGACTCCGACCCTTGTGATGCTATTTAAAACTGCTTTGGGCCTGAACTGCTTTTTCTCAAAGTATTCAAGGGCCCCGGGTTGCCTCAATTGGTCGGCAGATCTGTACGGTGCCTAGGCCCGTACTATTCATAAACCGAACAGGAGAAATAAACTCTAGACAGAGTTTGCATATTTTGCCCCGCAGCATCTGGTCTTCCGGTTCTACATTGCATATGGACTAACTGTCCGGGACTTTTAAAATTGGAATTTTTACAAGATATTCACAAGAGCTTTCTTTCCTTTTCTATAGCTATTTCAGTAGAAAATATCAGTAAATGTTACTAATTTTGCTGGTCTCGAGGTGGCCTTGTGGTAGTATGCTGGCTTTCGGTGCTGAGGGTGCTCCGATTGAATCCCGGTGAGAGCCATAAAGTTTAAAATACCTCCATGTCTAGGCCGGATATGGGCCCGTTAAATCCGTAGACCGGAAAGTCCTTCTGTGACGTCAGTGGGTGGAGAAGGTATGATTCCCCAGATGTCGCCCCTGTGGGTGCGCTGTTGAAATGTCGTGTCAACTAGCTAAGACGGACTCTGACTCTTGTGGTGCTATTTTAAACCGGTGCAGCATTCTTCAGCCCGTATCCTCTATGGACCTGGTCTGAAACTTCCAGCCAGACGGCATAAGAAACAACAACAACACTACTTTTACAAGAGGATGAATTGATAGTACAGTTAAATTTCTCTAGGATGCCCAGTAATAGTTTTACATTTTTTAATTTCCAATGACTCAGATTAAAAGACAACTACAGCCAGAAAAAAGCACAACACAAAGGGGGGGGGAAACGAAAAAAGCTACAGCATAGAGTTTATGAATCCAGAAATCCCCTGATCTCCCAGTAACGGTCCACAACAGAACGTTTAGTCATTGCAGGACAAGGAATCAAATGTTCACAGTTCATGACCCGTCTAAAGTCACAGAGTCTGCAGAAAGGGCTAGAAACAATGTTGAAGCGGTGTAAATGTTCCAGGAGACAGTCATGGCCAGTGGCTAGTCAAAATTCGACGACCATTTTATGTCTGGGCCATTTAGAGGCACCAAATAATTCCTCACTCCAAGGTTTTTGAGATGTTCTAACGGCGAGACTCTTTTTGAACTCCAGTCTCACAGTATTTTTCATTATACACTTTACAGTACTGTAAGGGATACTGGAAGGAGATGTATGCAAAATCAGATAATTGTAAAATATAATAGTTTTAAATAAAAGCGGCCATTTTGGGGAGTGGTCGTGGAAAAGGGGTTTCTTCCATAATTTTGGCTGTATGGAGTCTTTAATTGGTTCTCAACAAAATGTGTCCGTTTAGAGGCATGGCTGATCTATTCACGGGGCAAGGGGGTTCCCCAAGTAGGGGTGGGTAACTGTAGAAGTGTCACTGTATTAATATGGCAGGCACTATAGAAACATGTATTCGAAAACTTGTGAGAAGTTTTGAAACGGTTTTTGAATACTGAAACTGCTTAAAAATGATTACCTCCTGTTCCAAAATTTATAATATGAGTATATATCCGACTTTGGCATATTTACTTCTTTCCTTTTCTGTTCTTGGAAAGACATGCAGCATTGTTCCAGCAAACTGAAAATAAAACAAAACAAAACCCCCGGAAATTATCACTTTTTAAAGTAAGAAAAGAACCTCCATTCAGAGTTGCAGTGAAGTAGATTTGAACGCAATGTAACAGCCTGACTTGAAAAATTAAGCTGGCCAAATGTTAATCAATCCTTGAACATCACCACGATATACTAAAGCACTGGGATAGTGATCCTGCTCGGTCCACATGTAAGATATTTTTTAGAGTATACCACCTACACTGCTGGCCACCCAAATTGCAACACCAAGAAAGACAAGAGATATCACAACAAAATTTATTTTGTAGATAACATGTTGACCAAGTATCAAATGATTAAATTTATAGACTTCTGTGAAGTGGGGTTCCTGCCAAAATCAGTAGCCAGAATAACCGCCATTGTTGGAGATCACTGCTGCCACACGCCTTGGCATTGATTCAAAGAGACTTTGGATGAGTTCTTGTGGTACAGCAGACCAAGCAGCTTCCACACGTTGCCAAAGTTGATCTGATGTGGCAGCTGGGGATGGAATCTGGGTCAATCGTAGAGTAACCATGGACCACATGTTTTCTATCGGCGAAAGATCCGGAGAGCGAGGTGGCCAGGGAAGCAATTCAATCTGGCGATTGACGAAGAACCGTTGGACATTGCGTGCCACGTGTGGTCGCGCATTATCCTGTTGAAATATGGCTGTGGGCAAGCCCTGAAGGTAAGGAAGGACAACTGGCTCCAACACCTCGGAGATGTAGCGCTGGCTGTTTAAAGTACCGGCAATGCGTACTAGAGGTGTGCAAGAGTGATATCCAATACCGCCCCATACCATAATACCCGGTGCAGGACCAGTGTGGCGGTGCATAACGCAGCTGTTCAGCATCCTCTCTTCACGGTGTCTCCAAACCCGAATGCGACCATCGTGGTGTTGCAGACAGAAGCGTGACTCGTCAGTAAAGACAATTTCATTCCATTTTGCCGTCCACATCCTTCTGTCATCGCACCATTGGCGGCGGAGACGTCTGTGGTTCTGCGTCAAGGGTAGACAAAGCAATGGACGTTTTGCGGACAGACCACTCTGCTGTAAACGGAGTCGAATGTTATTCGCAGACACTGGATGATGCGTTACAGACTGCATGTGCTGTGCTATGGTTCGTGATGTGACTGAGCGATCCGTCATTGCCATGCGCACAATTTTCCTGTCATCACGTGAAATGGTGCGCTGAGGTGGAAGCGATCGAACTCGCCGGTCTGTCGTACCCTCCTGCATCCAACGATCACATATCCGCATTACAGTTGTTTGGTTTCGTCCAACACGACTACCGATTTCCCTGAAAGATAATCCACAATCTCGGTAGGCCACTATCCTTCCTCTGTCGAACTCGGATACTTGATCAAAAGATGATCGCTGTTTTCGATGAGGCATAATTGATCGTTTTTTTGAAAAAAACCACAAGAAAAACACAATTGCCGAACTTGAAATCGTCGAAATCTCCAAGCCTTAAATAGCGCTTTGAAGTGGCGCCACACTCGCGCGTGATGTGCGTCTGCGCTGAAATTCTAATCATTTGCATATGTCACCTCCGCTAATGCATGCTGTAAATTTCATGTTATTTGCATGTTTCCTTCAGGGTGTTGCATTTACAGTGGCCAGTAGTGTATTTATGTCAATAGGCTTTTTAATTTTCTTTTCTAAAAGATTTCATTGTATAAGGTGGGATCCAGTAAGTTCTACTCTAGTTTTTGAGAGTCTAAGGTTTTCAGCTGCACTTTGGAATCAGCTGAGAAACAGTAGACGAATCCGATGCAATGGAATCTTTATTACAGTGCGTAATTTTTCCTCATTCAATTTGACCATTTATTCGTGACATTCTGACACATATTTAAGGTAATACATTCTTTTTAGGCAGCAGGTAAGAATCCTCATAAGGGTCAAGTCTCGATAAAGAGAGGATACTGAATGACATAACTTTGCCTTTACTGCAATACATATATCGCAGTGGTAAGAATTATGCCAATCATGTGAGATAGTTAAAGGATGGGTTATTAGCCGGTCGCACATGTAGCAGACTATAAGTTCGAATCTAAATATTTGTTTACTGTCATTCGTTTAAAGACTTACAATAGCATACATATCTGATGACTCGAAAACAGACAGCTGCGGAAATGCGGGCTCCGATTCATCTGGCATGACCATCTCCTCGTGTAAAATTTTGAGATCATGTGCAAAACTGAACTTTGCAAACTGAACTTTGAATTTTTCTTCTTTGTTCGAGTCGGAATTTGGTTTTCGTAGAGGGAAAAAGGACAGCGGTTTTTAAAAACATATTCTGTTGGCAAAAATGCCTACAATCCAATCTGTTATTTTGTTAATTATTCGTATATTCAGTGGATATAAGTGCATCATGAGGATGCGTATATGTGAATTAAATAATTCATTAAATCAGAATACCTCGGTTTTGGGATATTTATTTGTGCCCGAGTGCCTAATTAGTCTGTAGTGGAAAAAAATGGAGAGGTGAGTACAAAAACAAATTATTCTTTTGGTTAGTCCAGTACAAATTCTTAGTAGATTACATTCTTTAATTCAACAGTATCATATCAAAAAACAACCACAAAACAATTTTAAAGGGGGTGTTATACTATAAACATTAATGAAAATAAGCATTTCTTCATATTTAAACAAAGCAAACATTTTAAATACTGTAATTTGTTTATATCTGCATTTTACATTTTACATACATCAGAATAAATAATATAATACCTTCTATATTTAGTAACTCTTATTCTTTTGTGTATTCTATCTGGGATCTCTGGTATTAGATTCCAAAAATTTACCAACATGTATGGGTTTCATTTTCCTCTGCACCTCCTTTCTACTCAAAGGTATATTTAGGGAACCTTTCTGAACGCTAATCTAAGATGCTTTGAAATTTTCTGAAAAAAAATCCCAATGGGAGATAAGGAATTGAAACTTGGATTATATATTTCACCCCAAGTTTTAGTGGGACGAAAACAATTCCTTCATTCGATTCTCATAGGTTTCAGTTATGTCTTTTATTGTAAGTTCCTGAAAAGTTTAATGGCATGCTCCCAATGTTGTTTTTCTTGTTTCATAAAATCTACCGTTAAACAAAATGTCTGCAACATCTGCAGTAGGAAACGAAAGAAAACACGAAATTTCTTTATATTGCCTCATTTATGTAAGAGAATTACTCTTTTAAATAATAGCATTTTACTTTTAAGTTGATAATGTATCGTTCCCACCACATCTTTAATAGAAGGTTGATGAGGTCTAGATTTATATGAGAAAGAAATTAAATAATTCTATCTTTAGTCCACTAAAGGTTTTCGTCCTACATACTTTTTTTCCGATTACGGAATTATATTTCAGTGGTCATTTTTTTATGCTGCAGTAGCTGTCAATTGTTCTTTTATTCGTTTCCCATACAAAAACAGGATTCAACAAAACCGATGTGCAATCCCATTTTAATTATCGCAAAAACCATAAAGATAGCTTTACAGTTTCTGTTGATGATCTTTGTAGATTCTGCTTTAAAACAATCCTGAATTGTTGTAACATTCCGCTTTGATATTTAAAGCAAATGTGACGGGAAAAATAATTTACTAAAACTATACAATAATTCAGCTTTAGACCTAATTTTATTTAAACTGATAAAATATATTCCGTTTGTATGGCTATATGACAGTTTTATAGATATCCCTATTCCTCTCAATCAAACATTTCAATCTCTCTTCTTTTCACCATGTATGAAGCAAAATAAAAATTTAAAACACATGAAGAATAATTCATATTAGTGCTAAACACATAAATATGCATTAAAAATAAAGTTATCATTAAGACCGAGGAAATTTTTTTAACTTTGAATCGCATTATTTTTTTTTAATATTTCTGTTCTTCATACTTGCACGTCTTCTTCATGCCTTCATTTAACTATTTTAGTAAAACTTTAATTACTTGTTAGGTTGCAAAGGAAGCATTCAATATTATTTTAATCAGTTTTCTTATATACCTTTGTAAGATCCTTTCCTTTATATCATAAATCCTTCAAGTCTACAAAATCATATTTTAATATCCTTTTTCATTTCTATGAAATACAGTTTCCCCACTTAATATGTAACCCTTTTATCGGCAGTCGTTTGAATCAAAAATATTTTAAAAGTATTCTGATGAATAATAAATCGCGAAGAGATATTCGTAAAATTGTTATTCAATAGCAAGGAAAATATTCACGCTGATTTACTCTGCTTTCATCTAAATTGTTATCAGTCCCGAGATCATAAATCATAATTTTCTTCAAAACGAAAGCGGGCCAAGGACTTTTAACGGACTTCCACTCCGTAATTCATAAAAGAATCGTAGGAATCTACTTCAAACATTTCTTGATTAAAGAGTTTTCAAGTATCATTTGAAAGTTAAACCGGTATTCATCATCTTTTTGGTATTCTTCAGATTTTGTTAAAATTCTTTGTAAATTAAAAGGTATACTTTTGCTACGGCTGATTTATTATTTGGAAAGAAAAGTCCTTTCATAGATCTTGAAACACAAAGCTATAGCTAGAGGCGATAATTGAAGATAACTTGATATTTAATGGTTAAATTTGTTGATAATATTATGCCCAAAAGAAAATTATAAAATTAAAATATTAAATGCAAAAAAAGATATTTATTATAAAAAAGAATACCATTCTTAGGAATAAATACTTTTATTTTTAAGTGTAAAATATTTGAACAAGTTTTTTTTTAATCTTTCTCGTCAAAATTTAAATGTATATACTGATTTAAAGTTCAGTTTAATGATAAATTTAGATTTCTTTGGCATTTTTCGTTAGCACTTACTTCTATCTTTCTCTCGGTTTACTTATATTGTTATGGTATTTAAAAAAATGTCAAATGACACTTTAGATAGTTTTAAATAAATTATAGCACGCATACATATTCTTTATATAAGTACAGGAGGGTTATAATTAAAGTTCTACTTTGAAATGGTCATAAAAGGAAAACTACTGGACCAAATGTTATCAAATTCGGTAATAGTTTAAAGGAGGTCATGGGAATTTCTTTTCCGCAAAAAAGGGTTCAAAAACAAGGGTTCCCCCCACCAGGGGGGAAATGTCGTTGTATGCAGTATTGTTAAACGAAATAAGACATGAAGACATCGGTTTAAATTGAGTTTAATCGTTTCTGAAACATATTACAAACATGTTCAATCCACCATTTTCCGAAAGCAAGTTAAATCGCATTACTGCATTCTCAACAGTAGTTCTTAGCATATCAGGAGGAATGTTACGGACATGTCGGTGTATCCCATCTTTCAATTCCGCCAAATTCTTTAGATTATCACCATAAACAGTGATTTTGAGATAACTCCATAGACAGAAGTCACAGGGGTTGAGGTCTGATGACCGGGATGGCCATTTTGTGGGGAAGTTTCGGCCTATAATCCGTTCATGGTTAGAGACATCGTCTATTCGTAACAATGAGAACTCTGACAAACAGGCTGGCTTTTATCTGGAAAATCAAATGACATGTAAAGCGCATCTGCATAAATCATTTGCTTCTTCCTGCCGTAAGCCAATTACAACACATTGCGGTTTGGCATAACCCCACAGGTTTGTTTTAGAAACGATTAAAAACGTTTTAGGACCGTATGCCGATCAAACACTTACGAGAGCTAAGCTCTCGCAAGGCCTCTCCCTCTCGCAGAGTGGTGAAAACTGATATGCAGAACAAACGGCGAGAGCTTTTTCTCTCGTAAATACGAACGTCAAGTGATCAAAACTTGCGGCTAGTACTGAGCTCTCGTAGACCGGTGTTTTCTCTCAAAGCCAGAATAGTCATTCGCCGCATAAAGAGAAGGATGTTATTCCTTTCTTTAAGCAGGGAATGGATATTGCAAGATACGGATAATCCACTTGAGATGGAAGATGAAATTTTGTATTACAAAAATTTAGACTTTGCTAACATAAATTTATGTGTTTATTACATTTTTTCTGCAACATCTTCTTCAGCATTTATGAGCTCTAAAAGCTTATTATTTCTGACTAACAACTTATTTTTGTCTTTCATTATTTTAATTAATGTTTCTAAATTTTGATTATTTTTTAGCAGAATTCTTTGCTGGGATGTTGTTTCGGCAGTAACATTTTTTATTTCTTGAACCATAGTTTTCTGGGTGTGAAGAGCCTCAGCTTCAAATTTATCTAACTCGGCTGCTTCTCTTTCTTTTTAAGGCTAGATGCCTCCTGCCACGTACTGTTGGACTGTCTAGGAAATAATAAAAAACGCATAGTAAATGATATAGCACATGGAAAAGAGCTATTATTTCATACATAAAAATCAACATAAGTTATTTCATAGAAGTTATTGTCACAGATTATATAGTAAAACTGCAAATGATTATAAAGAAGATTTCTATGCAGGCATTAACATAAAAATATGTATGTTACGTAAAACGTACAATTGTTTAATTTCTATAAAGTATGGTACTATAAAATTTTTAAATATCTCCAAAAATTTCAGTCTGAAATTTATATTTTAAAACTTGTTACAAAAATTTTATTTAAATTTATCAAAATCCAAATAAATTACTTGATGATTGAGAAATATGCCATGACTTTGTGTCTGCTGTTTTAGTGGTAGTTACAATCTTAGGGGTTGTAATTCACTTTCTATAACAACAACTTTCTGGGGGAGGGGAAATTAATTAGTATAAATAGTAAATAATTTTGCTTTAAATTTATTTAAAAAATTCAAATTTTCTAAAAGCATTATGAAATAAACATTCATTTTGATAATTATAATAGCTATTTTTTTCTCTAGGATTTTTCTTGCCTTTATGATTATGAAATACATAGTTGTAATAAATTTTATAAATTTCATGATAGCAAAGATTCAAATATATGAATACCATGCCATTATGTTTCTTATGCTCTTAGAACTTGTAACTTCCAAACAAAAGACACAAACTTAATTTTCTTGTAATGTTTTGTTTCTAAAATAAAAATTGTTCGTAAAATATGCATTTTCAATTTTATTTATTTGTAGTTCTTTTACATGATTACACAAAATAATTCTGATATGTGACTGGACATTGGCAGTAATCTTTTGAAGCACAATTATTAAATTTATATTTGCTATTTAAGTGTACAATTTCATGGTCTCAATCCCCCACCCTCAAATATTAATAATGCAGTGATCTTTATCTGGTAACAAAGCCTCCTGCAACAAAATATTTTGATCTTCGTTTAATGATTAACTAACAGCATTTTTTAAAACTTATAATAAGATTTATAAACAAAATAGAAATATGATATTCTTGTACACAAATGCCAGAAAAGTCTAACAGAACATTTTTAGTACTTAATAGTCCCTTAAATAACCATTAGGACATTTTTAATTTTTGCTTTAATTAAATTTATTTATGATAGATATCTTGCAATGTAAAAATATGATATATTATAAATAGCATTGAAAATGATTAAAAGAAATTTTAATAAACAGGTAATTAAATACAAAAGTAATAGTTTACTTTCCATCCATTTTTTTCTGTTTTAAAACAGCCTACAAGTAAAAAAAGTTAATAAAATATTAGGATATTGCTAAAGTCAAATTACATTTTTTTTCTTTTCAAATACAACTGGAATTACTTACCAATGCAGATGAATCGAATGACACATCAGGAATGCCTTCACTGCACTTTTTTTCTCGATCTCCTCTACTGAAAAATTTGATGTCCTTTGAGACATTTTTATCTACAAAATGTGAAGGAAATAGCCAGCGCAACAGCCACGTTGGTAGTTGTCAAAGCGCAGGTTTTTTGCAATACTGTATACTTTTTCTCAAACCCCAACGCAAGGAAGCAATTAGGGGGACTTCTTCTCCCGCACTTGGGGGGGGGGAGAAAAAGGGCGTGGCTTGACCATATATAGGGTTTCCTTACACATCTTGACGTCATCATTTCCGGAAGCGCAAACTGTTTGAT
This sequence comes from Dolomedes plantarius, assembly GCA_907164885.2. Lineage (NCBI taxonomy): Eukaryota > Metazoa > Arthropoda > Arachnida > Araneae > Dolomedidae > Dolomedes > Dolomedes plantarius. The sequence goes on along the minus strand of OU015491.1, from coordinate 146,071,906 downwards.
CAGCATAGCTAAAATGAGTGTTTTCCCCCTACTCTCGCAAACACAACCCCATTTGCGGAGCGAGAGCCTCTTTCGACCGTTTGTTCTGCATACGGGCCTTAAACTGATATCTTCATGTCTTAGGGCCGAATTAAGGCTTCAAAATTCGAATCAAAATAGCAATCAAAATAGCGATCTGTATGAAAATGATTTCCGAAATGCGCACACTTTAAATGGTAATTTTGTTTAGGACAATGTTTCTTAAGGGTATACAAAATGTTAAACCCGCTTAACAAAAGGTTAAGTTAGATTCCGAGAACTATTTCGTTTAACAATATTGCATACAGCTGTATACCCCCCTGGTGGAGAGTTTTTGATTTTTTTTCCGGAAAAGAAACTCCCATGAACTCTTTTAAACTATTACCAAGTTTGATAATATATGGTCCAGTAGTTTTCTTTTTATGACCATTTCAAAGTGGAATTTTAATTATAACCACCCTGTATTTTAGAAATGCATACAAATATATATAAACAAAATAAATCCATTTAAGAGAAATTTTAAAAGTCAAGAATAGGCAAATTTTGTGTGAAGACGTCTAGTCCAACTATTTATCTACTTCCTAAGAAGACAAATTGTTGCATTATATAAAATTGACTGATATATTGTTTATAAAACAATATATCAGTTAATACTTCCTATCGCATCATCGATATTTTGTTTATAAACAAAAGTATGTATGTACTTCCACAAAGTCGCGAATGTTAGAGTCTATTAGGCAAAGGTAAATACTTAAAACACAGTCAAATATATGACTTAAGTTTTAAAGAACCATCAAAGAGGTTACATTAATTATCTGGAAGGAGGCTGTTGTCTAAACCTTTGAAAGCTAAGAACGTGGAGAATACATATAATATCAGACTGTCTAACTCCGGCAAAATTACAGTGCCAAAAATGTTAAAGAAATTTGATATCAGTCAAAATTGCCATAAACTATTCATATTGACTTTCACAATACATACATATTTTGAAATATTAAAAACCAAATTTAAAATTTTACTAATATTAATGAAAAACGTTAATGATATCGGATACAAAACAATTATATGAGCCCGACGTAGCCTTGTGGTAGTGCGTCGGCTTTCGGCGCCGAAGGTGCTCGTTTCAAATCCCGAGAAGCGCCATTGTAAACGTTCGCGTCCAGGTCAGATATGGCCATGTTAAATCCGGACTGGGAAGTCCTGGGAAGTCCCTGTATGCCGACAGAGAGGGTGGCACAGGGTACGTACCTCCACGATTTCTCCCCTTGGGGTGATCGGTCAAAATTGGCACCTGGCTAAATCGGACTCCCATCTATGTGGTTCCATTATAAACCGTAGCCACACCCCTCAGCCTTTTAGATTATATGGACCTGGTCTGGAATAAATTCAGGCCATGGAGCATTAGAAACAACAAGAACATAACATTAGAGACGTTAGTTTTGAGAGCGTAGAAATGATAGAGTGAAAATAACTGAGAAGACCGATAAACAGCTGGTCATGTTTAGGCCTATATCGTCCTCAAAAATACGTATGGTGAACAATTTTTCAACCCTCCTCACCCCTAAAGAAAATAGCATTTTGAATATGGTTATAACTTGTTTAATCCATTGTTAAAAAAATTAAACTTTTGTATAATATCGAGTAATTTTATCTATTTTAAGACTAGACATTATTTAAAGACATTATAATAGAAATATTTTGTAATGTTTTGTTAATATAAAGCCATTATCTAAGATTTTGAAAGTTTTTCAAACTAAATGAAGGATTTAACAGCATGTGACAGTTACAAACATATATATTCTTTGCCAATTATGCAAAGATGTTCCACACTATATAAATCATCAACATTATTGGACATGGAAAAAATATTGGAGTTACATACTAGAGCAATTTTGAGAGAGTTACATTTTGACAAAAGTTACATTTTGTCATAAATAGTTACCTATTATTTCAGTGCACCGCGAAAATATCACAAGACGCGTAATTTTTTTTCCCCTTCACACTTAAATATTATTTTATTTTTTATCATATAATTTCGATGTCATATTTAAACATTTTTTCTCGAGCATGATTTCTTTGTTGTTTACTTGGTATTTTGCTCAGGATAGCTCATCATTACAGATATGTTGGGTTTTTGACCCTGCTTTTAAATGCGACAACTTTTTTGATACTTGAAACATAACCTTGCTCTTTTTCTTTTAAAAATCTCTAAAAGTCATCAAAATATCCTAATTAAGTATTTACAGGTATCCGTATAAAAGCAAATGATGAAATAGAATATGAAAACACATAGCTGTTTTACGCAAACTACAAGGATTGAACGATATATATATATATATATATATATATATATATATATATATATAAATTATAGTAATATGGTATTACAGATGAATCTCTCACTATAACGTAGAGTTACGATTTACTAGGACAATAAATATTAAAACACCATTGCAGAATTTTCACAATTTTGTTACCTACCATTTCAGTATGGTTCAATGATTATATATTATCAGGCCTTCGTGGCGTGCCTGCGGTCCGCTAGCACTTTGTGAAGACTCATAAAATTATAACTCTAAAAAATACCGAAAATTATTTTTAGAGTTAAAATATTACGAAAAAAATTTACCTGCAAAGACTAATAATATCAAAATAATCAGTTATTCAGTTTTTGCCAGATAAATTGTTCTTCGATTTCCCATCTATCATATTTTCTTATAGCCCGCTGCAGCTATCCATAAAGTAGTATCAACCTCATCACATTTTGAGTTATGTAGGCCTAATTTATTTAACTAAGAAATTTAATCGAACACATATTTTTATTTGCTTTGAATAAGTTTGAATAATTGTTTTATCTCCTGTATAAGTCTATAATAAGGAGGAAATGACGGTCTGTGGTACGTTAAGTGAATATATATGTATACATAATACACACACACACACACACACACACACACACATATATATATATATATATATATATATATATATACATTTCTTATATCATCAATTTCATAGGTGTGATATGGTTTACACCTGAAGAGATTTTTTCAGTGAATTCATCGTATGTTCATCCTGCATCCCCAAAACCCGCTCACTAATATCTCTTTTTCTCCATCTCTTTTATGGCTATATATTTATTACCTTCCACACCATTACACGCACTTCGATAACGTTATGGATTAAGATAGCATTATTTGTCGCGGAATTCCACATTTCTTCACTACTGAGACATTTTATGGATATAATTCTAGAGTTATTTTTATTGCAAGGATAGCAGCCGGACTTTATTGAAGGTCTTTACAAGCAGTAATCAGATGGAGAACGATCGTAAAGAAAAATAGAGAAATGTAATTAATACAGCACAGAAAAACATTAAAAGTAATTGTCAAGTGAAAAGTAATAAAGATGAAACCCATGTTCAGCGTTTTATGTGAAATCATTTCGAAAAAAGATAGGCATTTATGAAGATTTGAAACTGGAATAAGAAGTCTTTGACCGATGAGCGGTTACAAAAGTTGCTCTGGGTCATTTATTAACCGAAATAAAAATAGAAATATGTATTCTCTGTTATCGCTGATAAATGGATAAATAATTACATATTAATTTAATATAATAAAATGAATTTCATTTCATTTCATTTCATTTTTAAAATCTGTCTTGATCAGAAAATTTAAAACATGGACAAGGTATATTAGTTTATAACTGATATGCATAATTGAACGCTACTTGTGAAACAAGCGGACATTGGAAATGTCTGAACATACAAGAAATTTCTGAACTCGTGTATTACATGTTAAGAAGACATGTTAAGATACATAGTAAAAGTAATAACAAATAAAAATTAGAACGTAATTTGGTTATCGATGGATATAATTTTGAAAACTTTAGCCACAAGGATTTCCTGTAAATACTAAAAGAGTCTTTCATTTAGAGTTTTTCAGATGTAACACTATCATATATGTGCTAGCCATTTAAAATGCATCATCAGTCAAATTTTGCTGTTTCTTTAAAATATGTTGTGGGAACATGTTTAGGCCAGATCTTAGAATTGTATCAAGAAGCGCTTACATAATGAAAAATTGCGATACACTTTCCACGTAACCATCATTTTATGAATAACATATACTATCACCAGCACATGTTGAAGCAAACGTTTTTACATTGAGCTTTATTTGGAAAAACTAGAACAAAACATGTTTATGCATCAACTTTTCTTAATAATGGCAGCAAGGTAATTAAAGTCCCATTTCACCGTTTAAAATCATTGAACTTGAGAAGTGCAGAGTGTGTACTTAAATGAATATCCCAAATTTGCAGGGCTATTGAAAGAAAACTCAACAAAGTACAAACTTGCTGTTCATCAGAAATAAAAAATAACAGTTGAAAGTTTAAATTCTACACAGTTGTAAGTGTTCAATGTGAGCCCCTTTAGTAACACGAAGGATATCGAGGTGGTACGATAACTCCTCCCACACTCTTTTCAGCATTCAAAGGCTGCAGATATACGTATCTTAAGTTCGTCAACGTCATTTGGCAGCGGTGGATCAAACACCTGGTGTTTGATGTAACCCCAGAAAAAAACAGGAAGTTTGTACTTTGTTTAATTTTTTTTTCAATAGCCCTGTAAAGTTGGGATATTCATTTATGTACACACTAGTGCCGTTTACATGTGCCAAAACCCCGGGTAAAAGAAATGTCGTTTCTTACTTTTTCCCTACGATAGGGAAAAATGCAGAGTTGATTTTCGACCCTGCTTCGACCCAGGATAAAACCTGCTAATTACCCATGATGCATTTCGAAGCTGGGAGTAAATAACATGGCGGGTTTGAACTTGCGTGAATCCATGAAAATGCAGCTAAATGATCGATGGAAGGATCTGGAACCCCTTAACGATCGCATTATTTTCAAGAAAACAGTAGAAAAGTGCTTTTTGTCTTCCGGAGGATTTCATTTATTTCTGCCCATCTAGTTTTAAAAAAAAAAAACCATCCCCAATTACATTATAAATAGAATGGTACTGCCATCTGGTATGTAAAATAAGAAATAAAATTTCATTTCAATAAAATTTCAATAACATTTTCATTTAAAGTGTTATGGTAAAATTAATAAATTTAATAAGTATAATCAATAATTAAACGTAACATTAAAATTTATTTATAAATTAATTATTTTAGAATTCACAGATAAAAATTTATTTATATCTATTTATGATTTTTTTATTTATACATGACTAAAAATTACTGAAACAAAATTGAAATCAAAATTACATTTTGATTTTATAAAAGGATTTATTAAAACAATAAGTATCTTACAATTAATCTTATAATTTAAAAAAATGCACCTATCGATTGGAAACTTTTTTTTCCAGTCTTTATTACTTCAGGAATTTAAAACAATTTCTTCCCACCAAACAGAGCTTCGTAATTTTGCCCACATTCTTTGTTGTGGAAAAACTAAATTTAGAGATGAAGCCTTAGATCGTTCGATTATATCTAATATCCGCATCAATCTTCTAGTTCTTATATTCCTTTTTCCTATCTATTTTCTAAATTATTTTTAAAAACAACAGAAAACAATCGTAAACGTTCTATAATTATCAACAGCGACTGACATGTGCTGCATTTAAATAACAAATAGACGCAGACGTAATTGTGTTTTAGAAGAGGAGTGCATTGGTCGTGTCGACTTTATCTCCTGTAAGCAAGATATATGTAATCAAGGTGGGAGTGCTCAGTAGTTAAAATTTTAAGTAATGAATTAAAATATTAAGGTAAGAATAACGCGGGTAAAAGAAAAAAAATTAATAGTAAAGTTAAATTAAAACAAAAAAGTTAATTTTAACAGAAAAAATATAGAGTTACAAGTTAAGAAAATTTAGAAGAAGAATTAGATAAGACTAATGATCCACGGAAAACAAAAAAGTATTAATATTAAGAGGCCCAGAAAAGCAGATATCATAAGAATACAAAAAAAATTTTTCTAAGTTTTTCAATCTTTTTGGATTTTTAAAGTTTTATAATTTTTTTGTTGTTGTTATTTTTAAAATTTAAGAATACGAGGTCAAAAGAACAACAATTGGAAAAAAAGGTCCTTCCCCAGGACCATACACTTCGTAACAAGATAAATGCGGAGTTCGAAGATGGAAAGCTAAAAATAGCAATACAGTGAATTTGGAAAAGTATGACACCGGCTGGGATCGAACCCATAACGTGATTTACAAGGAATGATGGTGTATGAGGATCACTTCCGCCGAATCATGTGACGGCCTTTACTTCCGGTACGACGGGTAAAAGCAGGGTGAAAATGTGGTCCCATGTAAACGGACTTCGAAGGTTTTCCCTATTAGCGGGTAAATCCCGGGTATTATTGTTGTCCATGTAAACGCAGCTACTGTATATCGTTATCAATAGTTTCATTCTAAAGTTCAAAGTATAGTGAAGCTAAATTTTAAAATACAATGGGTGTTAAACTTCCAATTCTATAATTCAGGCACACATTGAATGATTAAATATTTATCCTTTATTGTATACAGAGGCTGTTCGCACTTTTTTTTAGACGATTTCGGTAAGCGGTAATAAAAAATCATTTGCTGCAAAAGAAAAAATTGCAATTGTACTATGTTTTTAAAAGTCAAAATTATCGTCTGCGGCTTGAAAGCTTTGTTTTTATTCAAAATAGCGTTTTTAACAAAGCAGTGGTTCGAAGGCTAAATTTATGCTCTTTCCGAAGAGAAATGCGCATACTCCGCTATCCAAAAACGATGTGAGAGTCATGGTTTTGTGATATCTAAAGCGTCGATAGGTAATATCCTCAACAAGAAAGGAAAAAAACGTCAAATTGGTGCCTCAAGTGGGACAAAAATTCCAAACAAGTATCCAAGGAAAAAACGGACATCTTCGACTATTGCAAAGGTACGTTGTTTAATGTTAAAAGAAAATCCCCCTAGTCAAAGGACCGTTGCAAAATCATTAAAATGCTCGGTGTCCACTGTAAACAAAATGATAAATGTTGATTTAAATCTTAAGAAAGCGAAAAAACGCAATGTGCATCGTCTTCTTCCAAATCATATCGCTGAACGCAGGACACGCTGCAGAATTCTATATGAGAAACACTTATCCAAAGAAAAATGGAAAACAATTGTCACAATAGATGAATCATGGGTGTATTTAAATGACTGCAGCAAAAAAAGAGCCATTTATTATCATAAAAGGGGAGAAAAAAATTTAAGTACATGGTTCAAAGAATCGAAAGAAAGTTTTTCTAAGGGATTCATGGTTGTTTCTGGTTTTTCTTATAATGGAAAGTTAAAAATAAAGAGAGTGGAAAAAAATGTCAAGATTAACTCCAAATACTATCAGGAACATATTTTATCGCCAATTTTTCTGAATGAAATAACATCGCTTTATCCACAGTGCCATCCATCTGTGAGACTCCATCAGGACAAAGCTAGCAGTCACACATCTAAATCTGGAACAAAAAACTGGTATCAAGGCCATACCCTTCACTGATATCCCTACTAAATCTCCCGATGTATCACCTATGGATTTTTGTGCTTTCGAACTTTTAAAATCTGCATTATCCAAACGTCTTCCCAAAACCCTTACAGGACTCTGGAAAGCTGTTCAGGAGGAATGGGATAGAATACATATTCTGACATTTCAAAAGGCATTATTATCCTGGAAATTGCGGTGTCGAAAGATAGTTCAGAATAAGGGATGTCAAATAGAACATTTAAAACACAAGAATTTTATGTAATTTAGTTTTGTGAATACAATATACATCGTCTAAAAAATATGTGAACAGCCTCTGTAGTAGGTATTTATAGAATATATTATAAGGAACACTAAACGGAAGCACGTACGTTAGGCTTCTATAAAAGTTTAGAAAAAATTTATAATTTCATAAAGGGAAATGCTATGATAAGAAATCATAATGTTTTTTAAAAATGCCCAATAGGACTATTCTTAGTAAGGAAATTAAAGTAAATATGCACAGTAAAAAAAATTCGTAATTACATTTAAATAATTAAAATATTATTTATAAGTAGAATTGTGCTAACGTTTTATCATAGGATGCAAAGAAAATGCTTCCAAATACTTGTGCTGGATTGCAAGACGAGGAGTTTTTTATATGAAAGTAGAAAAGGAGATTAAATTGTCTTTTATTACTATGAAGGAACTCAAAATCTGCACTCCGAAACCTGCGCAAATCTAACATGGTTGTTCATAATTTGGCAGTCACATTGATAAAGAAATATTGGATATATTTTTTTGCGCTTGAAATAAATTTGGAAAACTAATTGTTGTATTAATATTTAATATAATATTAGTCAGAGTCTCAAGAATGTATCACTATACTTCTTACCGAAGTTCGAGGGAAGCTTTTCTTTCAGTAGGAGATTATGTGAGATGGGATCTCTTGAAGTTACGAAACGAGATTACACTGTATATAGTTTAACATTCTTTTCTTTAAAGGATAGCTTTCTATTGAAAGAAAGTTTCAAAATCTTTTAAATCCTCTTGAAATGCGACGTACGTGGGTTAATAAAAACATGTTCCTAGAAATGCTTTTAAAATCAAACTTGAATACATACGTGCAAGTAGGTAATTTAAATTAGTTTGAAGTCATACATTGCGCTTTTTATGAAAGGATACAGATAAAATTATATGTTGACAATCGTTTTCTTTTCATTAATATTTTATATAAGAAATCTTTAGCACAGTTTAATATGCATAAAGTTAAAGAGGGAGAGGAAAATCCCACATTAAAAATCTAGTAACATGCGTTTATTTACATATATAAAACAGTTCGTGACTGACTGACATATAACGCACAAGCCAAATCCTTGGACCTAAAGGGCTGAAATTTTGCATGGCAATTCTTCTTATAGTGAAGGGATGCACTAAGAAAAAATTTTGAAAAATTCTTCATAGATTTTTTAAGCTAAATTTTTAAGCTGTTTTTGTAACATTCTTTAAAGTTTGTATTTAAAATAATAATCGGAGGGTTATCAAATTTATATCACGAGAAAGATCATAAAAATTCCTTTGAAAGGAAATCTTTTTCAAATTTTTACCCCATTTTCTGATTTTTTGTGAATTTTTAAAAATTAATTTTTGGAATTTGATTTATTAAATGCTGATAACGTGGTTTTTTTTGTGATACTTTAAATTAATTTTGCGTCACGTGCATAACAACAGAATAAATTGACAAAAAAATTTAAATGCCGTAAAAGATAAAATTTAACCACTAGACTAATTGAGATGGAAGTTTTTTTAAGAATTTAATTCAAATTAGTATGCTTTATGGATTTTAAATTAAACCTATAAATAAAACTGCAATTTCCCCTCAAAGTATGCTTCGCCATGACGATAAATAAGTGTCAAGGCCAAACTTTAAAATACGTTGGTGGAGAGTTAAGATCAAATTGGGTCTTCCACGGTCAGCTTTACGTAGCTTGCTCACGCGTAAGTTCGCGGACGTGCCTGTTAATATTAGTTCCACCAAATGAAGAAACAAAAATCTATTGTTTATAAAGAAATCCTATAAAAAGCAATTTTCTTATTTTTTCATTCAATTTATCCTAAAATGTACTTCGTAGCGATTCACGGGTATTCAGCTAGTACTATATCAATGAATTAATTATAAAGCTTTTCAACGATTTCATGGTCCATACTTTTCAGTACTATTTTATAGTACATAATTTTCTTATTAATCCTGATATCTCACAGATTACTCTGGTAATAACGTTATTAAAAATAGAAACTGCATTATTTGAGTTAATGTATTATGACTACATTCTGTGAAATCTGTCAAGAAGTCAAATTAAATTATAAGGAAAAAACTAAGAGAGATTTCCTCCACATACTTATGAACTTGGGATAAAATGCCCCTCCCCCCCCCATGCTAGAAAGCATATATTTTTAAAACTGCACTTGTAATATAATGTTACATATATTCTCTCGAAATACTATAACCGATTAAATATTTATCTCATAAGAAATACATTTAAATTTTTACTAAGAAATTTGGGTGTGTATCCTAGAAAAAAGTTATATGAGTTTTGTTATTGAAGTTCAGTTCAAATTTCTCCAGATAAGAACCTTTAATTTCAGTCATTATAAATGGACTTTTGTTATGAAGATCTATAAAATAAGAAGAAATAGAAACCTTTAGTGCATCCAACTTGTCACCTAAACTCGTGAAAAGAATCTGTGTATATGTAATGGTTGTTTCTGTCTTTGTCAGTGTTTGTCAGCATGATTGATCCTTTTCTCACATTAAAATTCATCGTCTACAACGTTTTGATATCTGTTCACATACACGTGTCAGTACATTAAAATTAATATTTTAACTGTTTCATGTATGAGTGTCTGTTATCTATATACAGTGGAATCTCGATCGATCGTTTTCGGATCCATCCTTTTAACGTATGTGTCGTTTATTTTATTCAGTCCCAACGATAATATTGCTTTATTATGTGTCCGCATCTAATGTTTTCCCGCATTTATCGTTCATTTCAATCTTTCCCTTGAAAAACGATAGATCGAGATTCCACTGTATATATAAAACAGTTCCGTAACTGACTGACTCACAGACATACAACACACAGACCAAACCGCTGGGTCTAAAGGGCGGAAATTTTGCATGGCGATTCTACTTATAGTGTAGAGGTGCACTAAGAAAGAATTTTGAAAAATTCTTCTTAGATTTTTTAAATTAGATTTTTAAGCTGTTTTAGTAACTTTTTTTAGGTTTGCATTTAAAACAATAATTTTAGGGTTATACAATTTATATCACGAGAAATATCATAAAAATTCCTTTAAAAGGAGATCCTTTTCGAATCTTTACCTGAATTTTCTGATTTTGGGGGAATTTTTAAAGAATAATTTTTAGAATTTAATTTATTAAATGCTAATCACGGGATTTCTTTTATTGGTACAATAAATAAATTTATCGTCACGTGGATAACAACTAAATAGACAAAAAAATATTTTTTTTCTTGCTAATGCGGCAGACGATTGGACATTATCCAAAAAAATATTAAAATATAGTAAAAGATATGTTCCTCGAACTGTACTATATTCTTTAATATTTCCTATCACATTTAGTTTGAATATTTTCTTCTACATTATTTTGTCGATAAAAATATTCCTTACGATTTTTTTATAAATATATTTTTTTACATCAATTGTATACATTGATAGCCGTATTTATTATATATATATATATATATATATATATATATATATATATATATATATATATATATATATATATATATATATATATATATATATATATATATATATATATATATATATATATATATATATATATATATATAAATATATATAAATACATAAATAAATATATATATATATATATATATATATATATATATATATATTTATTTATGTATTTATTTTGGCATTAATTGCATACATTGACCGTTGTATTTAATTTGAATGTACTCCGTAGCGAAGTGCGGGTTTTCAGCTAGTATATTTATATATAAACTGACTGGCAATGAAATTTTTTCACTCATGGCAGTAAAAAGTTTAGACAGGTGATCACTGTGTGAGCGTTTGAATTCACAAATGACTTTATAAAATTTTAATGAACTTGAAATTACGCAAAAGAAAATGTACTGATTATGAAAGCACACTTAAATTGTGTCTCCATGTTTTAGAAAATCTTACAACTGAATTTTACAGGAGAATAGTATTCAGAGCTCCAATATCGTAAAATAACTTTAAAAAAACTCTAAGGCAACAAAAATTAGATGTTTGACAACAGCACTGGGTTAAGTCTTCTAATAACTAAAACCTATTCATTTGCTAATTACCTACATATTAAATGTATGTTCGCACGTTTGAGGAATAATAGAAGCCACCCAGTGCGACATCCGAATTTTCTAACCGCGGCTCATCAGCGTAATACTCCCTTCCTCAGAGATTGGTCACGTTCGACAATATATGATTGAAAGAAAAAGTTTGTGATGCATTTAATCTCAATTCATTAGCCATCTGACATCCTAGTACTTCTGTATTCCAAAAAACTTCGAATTCGCTATAAGTTCCAGTAGCAAAAAGACATTCCCAGGGTTTAATATAGGCGCCATTCTTCAACTTTTCCTTTCGTCGAATTTTGAACAAATGCTTCATGCGATTTCCTTTCTCTCCGGCGTATTTTTCAACTGTGCCGTGCTGAGGAACCCGTATTAAGGCCGAATTCTTATGTAGTACTATATACTCTTATTTAAATGCCAAAAAAGAGAGTATGACAATTTTGTTGATGCCACGATAATTTCTCCTTATTGCTTGAATATTAAAATTTTTAATAAGAAGCAATTGATAAAATATTCCTGATGGTAATTTATTCTTTCTTTATCAATATATTTTGCTATTGAGGAAGAGCAGGAAAAAAATACTTGAAGAACTGTGGATAGTATGCAACTAGAAAACAATAATCTCTACTTAGAGTTAATGTTATATATGCATACGTGACTGTGTGTATGTGGGAGTAAGGCTGTCAGTGTAGTAATGTGTTGGAGAAACTGTTCAATGGTGACGTCAATAATTTAAAAATAAGTGTACTGGTTTAATATTCATTAATATGTTAATCAAAGTTGATGGTACATTTCCTGGTACTACAACACAGTTATGAAGTTATGGAGCCGTTACATAAATGAGCATTAATTCCATATTGTCTGAAAAATTGAATTTATTCTTAGAATAATCTCAACACTATTTTTTATCTAGTAGGCAATTCTTCCAGAATTTTCGTTTTTAACTGATCAGTAAGGAAAGATCAGAATCATAAGTTCAGTAAGGAAATAAACTTAACTTAATTTTGAGAAGATTGATAGTTTTGATCCTACACTACTCATATAAAAAGCAAGGGTAGCTATGGTGGAAAAATAACAGTGGTTCTCGGAAAAATTTATGATCACTCCATGCGAAATTGCATAATATATATTTTTGATTGATATACAGTGGAAAAAATACTTAAAAAATAAAACGAAAATTTCTAAATCGTAAACTTATATTAAATGTCTATAAAGAACTGATATAAAGGTATTTATAAACACTGCATAAGAAGTATTTTCCATTTTCATAAGGCTTTTAGAATAATTATCCAGTTGTAATATATATATATATATATATATATATATATATATATAGGGGGTAGGTGTGCCTAATAAGAGACCCCAGCTTATTGGACGTATAAAGTGCTGCCGCCTGGCGACTGGGGCGTAAAACAGTAGTCTATTGCATCATTCGTAATCTGTGAGTCAGTCGAGTGTTTACAAGGGCACACAAAGGCGCAGTATTTTTTTTCTCCTGAATGTGTCCTCGTCGACTTTTTTTCATCACCATTTTCAGTGGTTGTTTTCACCTTTAAGGTAAAACTCTTATTAAAACTGTCAGTATTGGAAAGGTAGCTATAAATATGAAGTGTAACACGCCTGTTTGTTTTTAAGATAACTTCAATCCTAACCTAACAAATTCGTTGGCGTGTTCAGCAACATGGTCGTGCCCAATATGAGACAGCAAATCATGCATTATATGAGATAGGGTCTCATATTAGGCATTTTAGTTTTCAGTATGACAGCCTTGTTTCTTCTGAAGCTTCAGATGCTATAACGCCCAGGCGAAATTCACAACAATGTAGCAGTAGTGACAATGTGGAAGGTATTGATCAAACAACAAGTTGAAACCAGTTCTTAGTGACTCCTGAAGAAATAAATCCCTTGCCTACGTTACCTGAGAAAAACACCTCGAAACCAAGTAGGACCCGTAAAGCCGATATTATCACATCATCGCCCTATAAGAATAAATTGATTGATAGCATTAATAAACGAACTGCAGCATATTCGAAAGAAACTTTGTTTCCTACAAGAAAAAAATAGGAATAGACCTAAAAGATAAGAAATCAAAGGATAAACAAGGAGATGGAGATTAAGATAAAAAGAAAAGGATAAGGAAACAATAAAGGGAAAAGGAAAAGAAAAATAGGTCGCTACAAGAAGGGGAAAATTAAGGATGGATGAAAATGCAACACTAGTTAAAAAACAGAGAACGAATAAGCCTAATTATACTTATGATGATCTCAGCTTATTTGTAGATGATGAAAAACTGTCTCTCCGTGACAGCAGTGATTATAGTATTGATGAAATGACGCTAAATGCCTTTTTTGTGGTTGTTTATTTAAAGAAGACAAACGGGGAAAGCAGTGGCGTCAATGTAGAAGGTGTTTCAATTGGGGCCATAAAGATTTCGGAGCTGACGAACTTTTTATTTGTAAACAATGTGAAAAGTTTGAATCTAAAAACAAAAAGTAAACAAAACCGGGAGTGTAAATTAACTAATTTGTTTAAAATTGCCTCTTTTCTTTTTCACCTATTAAAGTATATAGGCAACTGTTATCTAATTATTGTGTACAGTTTTGTTTTTACGAACTTTTCAGTAACTCTAATTCTTATTTATAGTTGTAGAATAAGGGTCTTATATTAGGACTTTTTTCAGAACCCAAAAATAGAACACTTGGGTTTATAATTTCATACAAGAAAATTGCAAGGTTGTTTTCAATTTTCTGTCATTGTTATATGTAGTAAAATATATGTATTAAAAGGATATCAAGTTGGTACTATAATCCCTCACTTAGTTTCCTAGTTATATATGAAAATAAAAAGGGGGTCGCATATTGGGCATACTAACCCTATATACATATATATATATATATATATATATCGAGTGGGCAAAAAGTCCGTAAAAACTTTAAAAATTCTTAAAAACTGGAAAAAAAAAGTTTGCAGGTTTAGCATCGTAGGGTCACGGGATATTTTTTTAAGACAGGAAAAAAAATTAACTCAAAAATACGCCGACAGGTGGCGTTGACGTACAATAGTCAACGAATACATGAGGCGTTGAAAGGCAAAGTGGTGTAAGTCACATATTCAACTTTTTTCATTTGAGGGCAGATATGTAATCTCCATGTTCAATTTATAGTGGAATTGTAAATAGTTATTATTTGCAATATTTTAATAATTGTTATGAATTATAATTTGTTCAATTTATGGTGGAATTTTTTGTAGTTTGTGCAGTTAAACTCTTTGACTTACACCACTTGACTTTCTGACTTACACCACTATGCTTTCACCTCCTCATATCATCCCGGGTGTATCTATCTGGTCCATCCAATCTGTTGGAACTGAAAGACGCGTTCCGCCGAGAGGTGTCATGTATATATTCGGACTTGCTGCACTCTGCCGTTGCTGGATTTGAGACTCACCTGCAATGTATTATCCCCTGTGTTGTGGGTCATGTGGAACACCTACTGCTGTAATAGACGATTTAGAAGCAATCTTTTCTTCATTTGCGTATCTGTTTTTGACTTGTGTATGTCAGCGCAACCTGTCGGCTGTTTTTTGAGTTTTTTTTTCCTGTCTCAAAAAAATCTCGTGACCCAGCGATGCTAACCCTGCAGACTTTTTATATTTTGGTTATTTTTCGGTTTTTATGAACTTTTAAAGTTTTTGCCCACTCGGTATATATATATATATATATATATATATATATATATATATATATATATATATATATATATATATATATATATATATAGGAATCTTCTCGTTCAATTTATTAAGCTAGCTGCAAATGAATATATCTACCCTTATCAAAAATTTAACATCCATTAAATTCCTCAAATGCCGCTGCATGTATAAGAATTGCATGCAATCAAATTTTCTTCGGATATATCGTTATGGGACATATGTAACAACATCAAAGAAAATCTATTTTCCTGAACTATTCTACTTACAAGCTATTCTATTCGAATTTTGCGTGAAGCTTTTAGATGAGCATCACGGATAACAAAACGCATAACGTGGGATTTTAGCCTATATAAAATCGTTACTACGAAAATCATTCATGTTTAGATTTCCCGTTTTATACATTAAAAACTTTATGAGAATTAAGAAGAGAAATATTTCTAGGTAATCTTACTTAAAAAATGACCTTACAACTATTCTAAAACATGCCAATTTGAGTAATGTATAACATAAATGTCCTACCCGTGAAAAAGTAATTTTCGAATTTTTTGGATATTTAACTGGAACACACAGCCCCTTTATTATCTTAACCCTGTCAGGGACAACAACCTCCACCATTTGCATGGTGCAGATTTTTCCCGATTTTTTTAACCTATAAAAATCTAGAAAATGTTTCCAATTAAATTCTGCAATTTTTTTTACTTCACTAAACTGATAACAGATGGCAGCAATAGTTATATTTTTGCTCTTTTCTCTAGAATACATTGAATGCAAGTGAAAAGAAGACTAGATTTACGCCTTCGCACTGTGCGAACGACCCACCTGAAAGGGTTAACAATAAAAAGTTGGCGACTAGTTTCAAATTAATTAATAGTTCATCATCAAACCAAAGAGCATTAGCTCTGATTGCCTGTTTGGACAATTCACAAATGCTAGGACTATCAGACACTTTGAAATAAATTGTTGAGACAACAGAAAATTCCAGAAAGACCGAGGATGCGGCGCAAGGAGCAAGACACGTGAAAGATGGATTCTTTAAAGAGGGAATAAGGGGGGGGGCGTAACTAAACGAACAAATAAATTAATAAATTTAAGGGGACAAAGGCTAAATAGAACTGAGAAGACGGAATAATGAATTGCAATTAAGAAATAAAAGATTAATAATAAATTATTAGAAAAAATGGAGAACGACTCGGCAGTAGATAAAGATAAGCATTCAATTTCGGCAAAAGAAGGTTGATGAAAGTTTGTACTTCATCCACAAAACATTTTGAGCACTGGTCTCTGGATTGATATATTATGTAGAGTTATCAGATACAAATAAGACTGTACAAAAATTTGGAAAAATGTTTACTGTAAATAAGCAGCACTTACTTTATTTTAGACAACGATAAAATTTCTAGTTATACTTAGTGAGTGGAAATTCCAAATTGCAATTTAAGCAAATATGGGATAGAGACAAAATGTAAAATTAAATTGGTATTGCTGTTAACAAATAATTTTGTGTCGATTCATTGATGCATTTAAACTTTATTTTTTATCCCAAAATGAAAACTTAGATAACCTTGAATTTTAATCTTCTCCCTGATTTTTACTTCCTCTACACAATTTGTCTTAAATCCATAACTTAAAAAGATCGCCTTGTCACATATGTTTTTTTAAACATGAAAGAAACCTACTTTTAACGAATTTCCCCTTAGTCGTTGATTTTTTGTATAGTTAATATACATAAAGAGAAAAGGATACTTAAAGGTTTTATATTAACATCATTTTGATTTCCTATATAATCAGTTTATGAACACACTATGTTGGCAAAATTAAACAGGCATCTTAAAGTTTTCTGCCTACATATAGAAATAGGCAGGTGACTCCAGTTTTTCCCCCTTCTGTAAGCGCTTCTGTTCAACAGTTATTTCGATTCTTACCTTGAATTAAGAAATGTTCCTACATGCTCACTCCGAAGGTACTGGATAGCACATGAGCAATATTACTCGAGAGCAACATCGGATGCATTGAAAATAGTAGTATTACAAACGAGATAAAGGCTAATATGTTAGCACAAACAAATACAAACGAAGTACCAGAACAAAACACGTTATCATCATAAAAACTATAATATTACGCTCAAAAAGAAATCTAAATGAAGATTTGAGCTTCCAGAATGACATTAAGAAAAAAATTTAATAGACGCAGATGTGCTAAGGGTAACACAATTACAATTTTGAAAGAACTAAAAAGTAATAAGTATTTTGGTAGATTCAAGGCTTGGTATGGAGCGGTACCGTCAACTTTTTTGCTACACGAAGGCTAATTAGACCAGGACTTACAGTTTAAACCCGATTCCGAATGGCTACAAACATCCATGCCAACAGTGGGACTCGAACCCACAGGATCTGCCAGTGCCCTAGCCAGATTCAAAATAATATAAAAATATTTTTTAATTCACGACCCTTTTTACAAATATTGATTTATGGACGAAAGCCTTATGCCAATTCCCTTTTACAAACGAACTATATATAAGCTGTTGCTTATTTTATTTATTTAATATCCTCTATTAACCAAACAGAGCAGTTGCTTTGTAATTTTTATATCCTTATGACACTGAGATATTCAATCTGCGATTAAATATCTTTGTACTCCATTATTTTTACCGCTTTCTAATGCAAAATATTATATTTGATTCTATACGACATATTATTTGCTGTTTATACCTTCACAGAAAGTATTTGACTTCTCTTAAGCACATGTGGACTTTCCGTCATAATCCTCTTAGCAAGATTGTTAAACTTAATGACTTTTCTCCCTAATTCTGTGTGTTACAGGAAAGTAAAGATAAGTAAAATTTATTTACGGTAATCCAAAACAGGAAGAGATAGATTAACTGGGAGATAAGCGCGTGCATTTCAATATTAACAGAAATCTTCTTGGTGATCTTTGTTTAGTAATATCATAACCACAAAAAATAGATAGATAATTGAAGTAAAACTTTTTACGGCAAGCTCTTCATAAAAATTTAATTTATTACTAATACTGTGAACTTTTTAACTTACATCATCTAAACACTTTTGCTATGAAATGGAAGAAATACATATTGGTTCATTTTTTACTGTTTACAAATAATTAAAAAATCCAGGTAGAATAAATTTTATATTACATTATTTTTCCGTTACATGTAAAAATACATAAAGTAAAAATAAAATGTTGTAAATAAAAGAGAAATATGAAAGGAAAAATTATATATTATTTTCTTTTCTCGTATATTGTGCAATTCTTTTCTTTCATATATTATACTTTTAAAAGTTTTTATTTTACTGCAGAGTATCTAAAAAATTGTTTCACTGAGCATTCCAAACTAAAGCAAACTCATTTGAGTAGAAAAAAAATTCTTTTTCTGCATTTTCATGCATTAACTGTTGCACTTCAATGTTCAATTCATTTATGAACATTTTCTTATGTTACTATACAATACTTACCAAATAATGTGTTCATTGTTTTTCACCCATTTCAATGTTTTTGCATTTATTTTATGCTTAAATTTTGTTTCATATTTTTTGATTGATCATACACTTATTCAAATTACGCATCTTCTTAAATAAAAAGTTGAAACTGATAAAAATTTTAATATATTATCATTTCTTTCGAAGAAAAGGTGAATTTTTTTTAGGAAAACTCAGCTTTCCCTTGGAGATTTGTATAGTATTTGAAAAATTGTATTGTGTTAAAATTCTATTCAGTTCATGAAGACATGGATGTCGTGGGGTACGACATATAAAAAAAAAGAAAATAGAAAAGGTGCAGAAAAACCAATTAACAAACGGGACCGAAAATGGAATAGTAAAATGACGCCAGACGATACGAGAAGAATGTCGTGGGGATGCGATATGTTAGGAGTTCAAAAAGGGCAGACAACCCAATTAAAGCGGAAGAGTCGGCGGTGCTATGAGAAAATTAGAATGGCAATTGATCAGACAAAGAACCGGATGAAGAGAAGAAATTGAAAGGCAACAATTAAGAGTCGAAACAGCGAGGGGGGTACAGATAGAGGAGACATCGAGAAGAAAAGGGAATTGTTGACAAAGAGAAGAGGACCCCACACATAGGAGATGTTCTGGGAAAACACATTTCCTAGAAAAATAGGAATGAGTCGAAGACGGGATTGTTCGAAAATAAAACGCCCCTCACTCTGAATGGTTAAAAGAAATGATTAGGGAAGGAACAAGTTAACGAATCAAAGTGGAAGTATAAAGAAAAAGGTTGAACATGAGAGACGAATGAAAATGTAAAAGGCGGGGCGTTGAGAAGATAATAAAAAATAGAGAGAGTGAGAAGAAAAAGATATAATCATATTGATGGTGACTCTGAGACTTGGCACCCAAAAATAGAGAGTTGTAGCCTCGTAAGCGAGAAGGCAAAAGAGAATATATGGGAGATTGCGCCCCGACTTAGCGCATCGCTGTAAGCCGGCAACTCAACGATGAAAGGAGCATCCAGGAGCATCGGAGCCGGCATAGATTGCCTGAACCCCGCAAGCTAGCATAGAGGAGCCTCGGAGCCGAGATAGATTGCCTGAACCCCTGCAAGCTACCGATGAGATGATAAGAGTTGAGACTCGTAACCACGACGGAGTGCCTAACCCCCACAAGCAAAGGATGGAGAACGGATCCGGCCATTAAAGTCTGCCTATTCCTACGTTATTGAGCGAGTCCGAATAGAGACCCCAATAGATGTACATCAATATGCCAGCCAAAGTCCCCTTCTGCAGTCTGCAAAAATGGAGGTAACCTTTTATTAACTATTGCCAAATATCGTGAGTTACCCGAGTCTTATATGATAGGCGGAAGTTAAGGAATAATATAGATATATTGCGTACTGAAATGATATTAATTTAAATAAATGAAATAATATAGGCAAATAATACATTGATATAATGAGAATGTCTGTAAGTTCATAATTAATAATAATATAATTGAATGTATACTAATATTTGTATTGTGTGAATAAATTAATGTATTGTTTAGAATTCAGAGTAATGGTATCATTGCCTACCACTATAACCAATCACGACCCACCCAAGATAACCTACAACAATGGAGTTTGAAACTATAAATAAAGGTCATTATTTTATGTGTACCATGAAAAATTATATTCTACTTTATAGGACAACATTATTTACCTTAATATTATTATTATTATTAAATAACCTTGTTTTCAAATATTGTCCAACCACAGATAGAGATGATCATTTAAAAAACTTTTTATAAATTGTTTTAAGAACAACTTTTTGGTTAAAATCAAAGAATGAAATTTGCATTGAATATAAACAGATATTTTTGAAGAAAA
This sequence comes from Dolomedes plantarius, assembly GCA_907164885.2. Classification (NCBI taxonomy): domain Eukaryota; kingdom Metazoa; phylum Arthropoda; class Arachnida; order Araneae; family Dolomedidae; genus Dolomedes; species Dolomedes plantarius. Next base: position 146,050,986 of record OU015491.1, on the reverse strand, counting down.
GTCACATGGGTTACTCATATATATATATATATATATATATATATATATATATATATATATATATATATATATATATATATAAATTTCTGCAATTTGTAGTCCATAATTTTGAATAGATACTAATTTATCAAACATATGTTTAAAATGGCTCTTCCATTGTACTTTAGTCTATATTTCTAACCTAAAAATATTTTTTAAATGATAGCTACAAATTTCCTGAATAATACCTTTGTTGTGAAGGATCCAAAATTTGAACATTTTGTCTCCTTCCAACAGTATCGCCATTTTTTTCCGTCAACACATTTATGGGTCATAAAATGGCCATATTGAAAAAAAGGGCTCCTGGCCTGAACCTGAACCAACTTCCGAGAAGCATGGCACCCCAAAATTCCTTAGGATGGGAGGAAGAAAATTCCTAGAAAACTCAAGGGACATCCAATTTTTGCGGAAATAAAAGTACCACGTGAGTCAACCATGGGGATTTCGTATCATCCTCCCCACGAATAAAATGTACTGAACAACAATAAGTTTACGCGGGAGACCAGCCTGGGGAGGGTCCATTACCAAAAGGGGAAAAATGAACATGAGTTTTTGTAGAGAATCAACGACGAGAGCTGAAGGAGAGGGTCGGAGTTCTTCAAATTTTTGCGAGCTGAGGTAAAAACCTGTGACTTCTGCGCTATGACGAGGAGAGGAATGATGCGCCCCGATAAAGCCCCGTAGAGATGTTCGTATTCACCCACCCACGACGAGCCTGCTGCCTCCACCGATAGAAGTGCCTCCTCATCTTCGTCCTATGCCTTACTGCCTCCTCAACGCTCCCCTGGTTTGTCATTTCTCCCCTTTCAATTAGTGTTAATAACGGAACTGGTGTTTTTATCAGTTTTGATAAATTGAACTCGACCCGTAATGGTTCTTCCGCAGGAAGTAGATACGACATGGCCTATTTTTTTATACATATAATACATATAGCCAAGAATTTCATTTACTATAATATGTAAACTAACCTTTGTATAATATTGTAAAATATATGTTCTTATTTTATTCATATAAAAGTATCGTTACCATTAGAGTTCCTCTCCCAATTTTAAACAACGCCATGGGGTGTCTCTGATACCCCTCATAACAAACTTCATTTCCAAAAAGTTGGCTTGTTTATTCGCCAATTTCTTTATTTCAGAAAGAAGCGTACCCTGTACAGGTTTTATTAAAAATTAAATATGTTACATAAGCTTGATTGTTTCTATAGTACAAGATTACTGTTGTAATTCATACAAAATCCTGTACACCTTAATAATTTTAGATAGATGTTGTCTATTATTCTGTTAATCAGAACAAAAAATGGAAACTATTTCCATATACATCAATCTTTCTTTACCATTAAAATACCTGTTATCTAAATAGAATAATTTTAAATTTAATTAAGCATTTTAATGTAGCACAATTGGACTGATATTATATTACAAAATGAATTAGATTTTGTTTAATTTCTTTTGAAGATTATTTTGAAAGTATTAGCACACATCAAAAAAGAAAACACACGTGAAATTATATTATTTTATACAATATTTATTACAACAAATCTACGATAGTATATACAGTTGTACATGAGCATAACTGGACAAACATGATATGTAATGATATATATGTGAATACATATGTTAATGCATGTATATATATATATATATATATATATATATATATATATATATATATATATATATATATATATATATATATATATATATATATATATATATATATATATATATATATATACACTTAATAATGAAATGCTTTTTTTATATAGAGCATAATTAATTTAGCTTATATAGAGAAAAAGATTGAGTTCATTGCAATTTTTTACTAACAAATTTCCTTTTAAACTTATTCATAAAAGAGCCAATATATATATATATGATGATCCAACTGATTTCTATGCGGAATGTTATTTGTGTAAATTACATATCTATTTACATGTATGCATATTTTATTATACTGTACATTATGCAAAGAAAACCCACAAGTGGGCATGGAAGATATAAACTTTGGCATATGCAGCCATGTGCACAGTAGCACATATGTCCCTGAATATACATTGATGAAAAATTGTGTAAAAAATCCATTTTACATTTATGTAGTCATAATTTCATAAATTCCTCTTCAAAATAACATGGATAAAAATTCCTTGTTTTGTAAATTTCAACACAAAATGTGACAAAAACAAATTTTTATAAAGATTTTAAACCTTTCTTTGGCTAAAATGCATACTTTCATAACAAGACCTGTTTTCTCACTCTTTACATAAAGAGGTTTCATTTGAAAAATTATATATATAGGACAGCGCAATAGCAAGAGTTGCATTTAATAAGCCCTTCAAAATCATAAAACATATAAAACGTTAGTTTGAATAAATGAATTTAAATGCGTCGAAATGTATGTGGAAATATATATCTAGGCATCTAGATATTTTCATAATGCAAGTATCTCTAAAACATATGTAAGCGGGCTATAATTTTCAACACACAATGAAGCTTACTGGCGATTTACAAAAACATTTTATCTTGTTTATATTTTTTCCGTTTTACTTAAATTTAAACGATATTTCTGTATGTACTACAAATAAATCTCTTTATTCTTTGAGAAATCAGTTAATGGATTACCACTTAGACAGTTCGTGTATAAAGAAATACCATTTGAGCATACTTTTGAGTTACTACAACGTATGTATTTAAGTAACATTTATTGCAGAGCTGATAATGATTGATATATTAGGATAATAAACCTAAACTTTTCCAATTTTTAAGGGTCTCCAAAATTTACATGTTGACGGTTAAGAGTTTATGGACATTACACACGAAATGGCCCAATGAAACAGACATATTCAGCAATGTATAAACTAGTTTAAAAGTTCAACTTCTTATATTTACTTAAAACTATAACAGAAGAAAATAATAATCTGAAATTTTGTGTTCTACTTAATAGTGTGACCTAAATAAACTGTATTTGTTGCACGATGTTAAAATTGTTTTAAATTTTTAATTATTATCAACAAAGCTCAAGGTTGTAAAAAATTGTGAAAATTTCTTTAGTTAAGACGTTTTCCCTACCTTTTCTGCTAAATTATTCGTCAGTATTTTACAGGAAAAAAGTTTTTTATACAGCTACTATGGATCCATTTTAAAATTTGCGTTAAACAACTATTGGCTAAATGGTCACTATCATGATCTAATAAGAAGCAAACAACAATACATAATACACAAAACACTTTTTCGTAGATACTTAATAAAAGAAAATATCACTTTTTTAGATCAAAATGCAGTTACTATAAAAATTAATGTAATAATGTTAATTAAAGCATAAAAATTAAATTAAACAAAGAGTAAATATAGAAATGTTGTTTATCACAAAATATATAAACTATTGTTGGAAATCAAAACAGGTAAGTTCATTACAAAACAAATAACCAAATTGCAATTTTACTCCTTTTTTACAGATAAAAAATACGAAGAAACAAATCGAAGCATACAGGGTAAAATTATCCATCCAAGAATTTTATTGTTAGCATTGATTCAAGAACATACTGAGATGAGTTTGTAAGTCATAAAAAGCATTTCACTACAATAAAAATGCTTAATATACAAAAACTTAAATATGAAATAAAAGTAATTAAACCATATGATATCTAGTGAGATTAATTTCGTAAATCTGCACAAATGAATATATATTTTGGAAATTATATCTATTCAAAAGATTCTGTAACAAACTTTAATGTATTGCATTTTAAAGCATATAAGCAATCACTAAGGTAGAAATTCCCAACTAAAATCCGAAACTTAGTTTATGTCGATAATTTTTTATCATTCTTACATTCATAACTCTACGTTGATAAAACAATAAATAAAGAATAAGTCATTAAAAAAGTATTCAGTAATAAAAACATATACATTTAATTCAAACTGATTATTGCACATTTAATTCACCATGTTTCCGAAATTTGGTTTCACTATGGATAGCTGAATTTCAATATTATGATTTGCATTGAATTAAATTCTATATCAGCTATTTTCTCTGCGTAAACACGCTATTCTACAAATATGGGGCACAAAACAACAACAATGAACGCATTTCCTTTTAGAATGGATCTGGTTAATCTTCTTTTAATCTGACTTAATACAGGGCTTTAATGAAAGTTCATTGAATTTAACATCTATTTGCCTGTTTCATGTCCAGGCAAGGAGATTTCCATAATCTAAAATAGATAGATCATTTAATATTTTATTGTTATTAAAAGCTGTAATATTTCTGTGAAATGAAAAACGTGATTCTATAACCACATAATAATTAACGTTATATAAATATATTTCAGATTGTCTTTAACACAAAAATACATATAACTGGAATGAAAACATCTTAGCTATTATAAATAAATAAAAACAAATTTACTGCCGTAACATATCCAAATTAAACATATCATTGAAATTAATCACAAAAAGAAGAATCTTTTTGAAGAAGGATTCTCAGTTTGACATTCAACAATAAATACTATTAAGAGGAAAATTCAAATTTACATTTCTCTGCATATCTCAAATAGTCCATGTGTTAGTAATTCAGTGCCCTTTTTTTAAACTGTACATTTAAGCTATTTAAAAGCTCTTTTCAAATTATCTACTCAGATAACTAGAAAACTTTTCAGAGAAAAGTTGTTGTTTTGTTTTTTTATCACCAAAGGTTGCGAGGAACCACACAGGCACGCACATTTATTCGATGATTAAAGTCATGGTACAGTTAAACTTACCAAGAAAAATACCGTTGCTATGCTATATCATTTATTAAAGGTATTGAGTTATATAATTATTGACTTTATATATATATATATATATATATATATATATATATATATATATATATATATATATATATATATATATATATATATATATATATGCATCAGAATTTTATGTATCAGAAATGTCATGTTATAAATTTATAAAATGTTATGACGCAAATATACTCTAAACACTAATATTTTTCTCAAAATTGATTCTGACAAATGTTTGAGTCATTCTTCGCTACAAGTTGAGAAAAACCTAATATAATCTGTCGGCGACAATATTATACGTACATTTCATATGTTTATCTAATATTGCATATCTCAACATTTGAAAATATAGATTTAATTATGTTACCATTTATATATTTATTAACTTAATTTAAATTGAAAGTGGAACTTTTCTTTTTATCCCATAAGGGATAGTTACCTTTTTCTCTTCGAAGTAAATTTTCAGTATTTTTCTTGGTATGGTTTTGGTAACAGTACTGATATTATGTTATACTGCACATCGTAAAATACAGCAATACATAATGGCAATAAAATAATGTACCTGCATAAATGAAGTATAAATGTGACTGACCTATTTGGGAGATTGATAATGGTTGAAATGTCCATTTTAATAGACATTCATAATTTTACTTTCTTTGGAGAAATTTGCAAATTTTCTACAAATGATTTCTCTATCCGAGTTCGCTATATTTATAATTATTGTTTACTTTGTACTATTAATTGTTTATTTTTACTTTATACTTTAAAATTTATAATAATTTTTCAAATCATTCAGAGAACACAGAGTTTATTTCAACTAAACTTCAACTGAAATTCAACTATTTAACTTCGACGCTATTCATGCACATCGATACATAATAATACAGAATGCATACGAAAACCTAAAAATATCAAAGCTATTATCATATAAACCATAATTATATAGACTATGAAAATTATTTATTAAGATTGCACACAAAAATACATTTAATTTTCAATTTTTTAACACTCTATAAAGTTAATACAAGAAAACTTATTAGTAATAATCCTTTCTTATTGCAGCATTTTTAATGGTAAAAAATAAGTAAAATTCCAACTAAGGGAACAGAATTATTTCTATTCCATATTCAGTACAATCTATAATAATATTAATACAATAAACACATGCTTCTGATTAGAAAAAGATAGGAAATATGGCTTACTAGATTCAAAGGTAAAAATATCGTCAATGATCAAACCTTGTAATTTAAAAGCGCTGAAAACTGAGGATAAATATAAGAATTTTAAGATTTGCATGCAATTTTATTGTCTGATATATGTCACTTTCTAAATTTCAAATGGACTAATGTATTAAAATTTTTAATATGAAATAAAGTGTTCACCAATCTCCCAGAATAGCGAAAAAGCAGTAGCGAACTACATAATACAAAAAGCGCATGCATGGCATTATATGATATATTTTACAAACGAGCAACATTTTGTTTTTATTTATATACATATTGTTCATATTGTTTCTTAGGGGTGTTTCATGTTTAACGACTAGCTGTCTATACCAGGATTCCTTCATAATTTTAAAGTTTTCCTATAATACTTCCTTCTATACAAATAAACAGATTCTTTCTGAACCCTACGCTAAATGGCTATTCAAGTATCCCAAAAATATTGCTTATCTATGACAGGCTGCATTTACTTTTCAAAATGTCTAACTAATTAAGTTACCATTTACTGTGTGAATGTTTTGGTTAGATCACATCATTTTCTTTTTCAAAGCTCACTTCAGTGTGAAGAATTTTAGTTCAATATGAACTAGATGTTAGTAATCAGTTTTATTCGATTAAGATGCATAATTAAAATAATAATTTCATTTAAATGGATTATATTGATCCTTCAAGCATGTAATAACTTCAATTTAAAATGTTATTTTTCCAAAAAATAAAAACATTATTTCTTTTGTAGTTTCAGAAAACAGATAAATGACCATTTTACTACCAATTACATTTTGAATGATTTTACATTAAATTTTTCCATATAGAAAATGTTCTAGACAAAACAATATATCTTTCGTAGTGTCAGGTCTAATTTGTAATAAAAAAACCTTAAATTTGTATCAAATCGTATAAAAATGTTAAAATTTTCTCATCTAACAAACATCGGAAATTTGAAATCGTAAATGATGAATCCTCCATTCAAATTTTTATTCTTTTTATATGTGGATTTCGTTATAATTCGTATAAAGGTAAGTAATCAACGTTCATCTAATATTTCATAATACGATTTTTATCACTACTACTCGATTTCAAACGAGTAACTGTTTAGAGACTTTAATTGAAGTTTAAAATGTGAGTCGAAGATTTAATGATATTCAAATTCATTAAAATTAAAATTCCCCTTTCGTAATAAATTTGAATTAGAGTCAATTATTTCAATTTTTGATCCATATAAATTAAAATCTATATTTATCGGCTAAGTTTGACCTGCAATTATAATAAGTTTTGCCTCCTTATGGTACACACACGTGTCAATGTCTAAAAGTCAAAAAAAGTCTATTTTACATGTTTAAATGTTTGTAGACAGTCAGTTACTTTGTAATATTGAAAGTATTCCTTAATTAAGAGTACATAATCTCAATTGACTTTCTCAACGCTGAGAAGCTTTTAAAAACAAAATGCGTGTTAATTCAAATCCTCGTGAAAAATAAATAAAAATTGCATTTGTAAGAAGTTTTTTTTATTTTATAAGTTTCGATTTTTATTTAATGTTAACAATAATTAATCCAGTTCATCTTGCATATAACTTTACAATATTGTGTCATAGTTTTTTTTTGGCTAACATTGATTCACCGTCATTATGTTACTGATTTGTTTTTGAAAAGAATTAAGGAAACATTGCACTAAAAAAGTATTGCTGTGAAATTGTTTATTAAATTTTCAATTAATCTGATTTTAGCTTTCTTTAAATGCCATAAAAACGGTTTATTATTTAATTATTTGAAGATTATATGAAAAAAAATTCTTGGCATGAATAATCATTACTTTCTATAAATTTAATGAATATTATGTCATTTAGTTTACAAATTCTTTCTTTAACATATTTTTCTGTAAATACAATTGAACCTGCACTGTACATTACCGCATCATAACCTTTGCTACAATGGTTCGAACTGTTTTTTTTTTTTACGCTGGCCGTGCAGAAGTTGTTTGAAAACCAATGTTAATGTTCCCGGCCATTTTTTTTCCACCACATACAAATTCCATCGCGAAAAAAGTCAAATATTCTTATTAAGCTATTTAATTTTCTGTGCCAGACAATCTTTACAAACGTGATTCTTCCACCTCTCTTGGCATGCATTATCGCTATTATGGCTCCAAAACCTGGTCGGCAGATTTAAATTTCGGTTAACGAGAAAATAATTCTTGTTGAAGCTCAGGAGTTAATTTCAACCTTTAATGTAACAAAGGATGTGTACTGTTAAGGACCAATACTTTAATATCTCATTTTCCGAACAGAAATGTTGTATTTTTTAAATTTGCTTGTTTCAATGAATGGGGCCCACCTTTGAATTTCAATAAATAAATTCTAAATTTTAGTAGGAAGCTTAAAATAATTTTTAATCCAATAACTTCGTACTAATCACTCTCTATTAACACTTGAAAAGTGGTTTATTTCAACTTAAAAATCTTTTTCCGAGTTTAAAAGTCTGTTCCACACGAAACCTGAATTACTCTGTAAATTTCCAACTATTTTATATTCCAATATATAAATTAGAAAATGAAGAAAAGTTTTGTAGAGTTTATGATTCCATACCTTAAAACTTTAAACACTGAAAATTAACTTTGGCATAAATTTTTGGCGTTAATATAATTTTATAAATTTTTTATAATTTATTTCGTATAAAATATTCCATATTAAATATTTATATATTTTTGGTGCATAATATAATTTATGATTAACATTATTTAAAATTTAAACTAAATCTGCAACCTTACATTATATTCTTAATTAAGATCTATATTTATTTTAATAATATGAATTCCATAATTTCTATTAAATTTAATTCAACATCTAGTTAATAACAGTGAAATATACATACAATAAATTGGCAATTATATGCATCTTTAATTTCTAACTTTTCATTAAAACATATTTATAAGCATTTCTAACGCATATAATTTCGTATATTTTAACGCTGCATATTAACAGCAAATATGACAACAGTTTAATAATTTATTCCAAAAACGTTTAATATAGGTATAAAACCAATTCTTTATACTTAATGGTATAAATTAAATTATATGTTCTTTATTTCTTGATATATAAAGTTATTAGCCGTATTCTTTAATTATTTATGCGTCATTGTGTAACCTATCTTCGCCTCGGTTGACATCTTTTGACATCTCGTTAGGATGACCTCTTGTTTCCTTTGTCTTGGCTCGCTTCTAGGAAATCATTTTCAACTGCAATACCTTTTATCAGCTTCTTAAATTCTTTGATATAGCTCATAGGTTTAGGATGCTGTCTCAAATATCTGTCTCAACAGTATGATAAGTAACAGTACTGTGCTCTGAAGGAGGAGCAGTGGGTACTTTGCAGGGACTACTGTTACCCACAAAACTTTGTCTGCTGTCGATCCTGTGGGGCGGAGCTGGGGGCTGGAGGACGTCTAAGCTCGACAGTTTGTTGTTACGGCACACCAAGGCAGAAACTTCTAGATTAGTCAAATGACCCTCTTTACACACGCCCATCAAGCGAGCCTGAAAAACAAAGCAGAGAGCCATAAATAACTGCAATAAGAGAATGATTTAATATTCTTACAGAGGTCCAGTATTTTTGCATTCGACGTAATAGTAATATAAAGATACTTTACCGTCAAGTATAGAGCAAGATATTGAAAAAATTTGAACTACGGAGAGTTTACAGTATTTCATTACATTTTACTGCAAATTTGTGATAAATAAGATAATTTAGAAGCAAATGTGTCCACCAAAAATACAAATGGTTTAAATATTACAAATTCTGCTTTGTTTTGAAAGCTAAGTCAACACTCTTCCATTAATGCCACTGTAATACCTCCTTGTTTCTGCCGCATGGTGCTCGTCCTCTAAAAAACTGAAGTCTAAATTATTTCTATTTTCCTCAAAGCCTATTCAGGAATATACGATATCACATATTCATATATATATATATATATATATATATATATATATATTTATTTATTTATATCTATGATGTGCAGATTTAACTATTACTATAGAATTTATATTTATATGATTTTTACCTGTTTCTTGTTGCCTCTGTTGTGCTGATTTTTCCAGGGCCACACCTTTCTGTCAGGGGGCAGTCCATCACCACCAGAGGCACTATAAGTCGGATTGGAAAAGGTTAACGTTGCCTCTAGTTCCTCATGACGACGTTTTTTGCTAACAAAATACACATGAAAATATAATGGTTTTATAACTGATCATAACGTACGAAAATATTTCCCTGTAGTACGACTAAATTTTACGTATTTTGCGTGCGATTTTTACGTATTTTACATAATTTTGCGTACGATATATGTTTAGAATCCTTTACTATTAACACAATTTTTGCTTTCTTGTATGTATTATCTTATTTTTTTTTTCGGACGTTAGTGTTCATGAAATCTACAATTTTACGGCATTTTGAGGAGTATGTTTCATTTAAAATTATACAAGAATAATTTACTATTTTACTAAGTTAATGAAATTTACAAATATCAGGCTACGAAACCATATTCATAAGATCTTTTTAGACTTTCTACTGTATTTCGACATCAAAATTTTTCGATGTATATACCTCTTAAATATTCGTATATTGCATTTCAGGGAGACTGTTTTGAAGTCCCATTCTGTCAGAAAAAAAATTAAAATCACTTAAGTACATTCCTAATCAATTTTTAAAACAAAAAAAATCTTTCTTAGGAAAAGAAAACATATTAAGAACAGGAAATTTACCTTTCACAGCATTATAAAAAAAGCTAATTTTTGCATGCTTTCAGAAAACGATTGTAACAATGATGATGTATTCGCTAGGAATAATGTGGACTTAATAAATTTTTGTACATAACTGTTAAGTAAAATTAAGTCCCTATCAAGTGAGATTAAATTTAAAATAGTATCAATTGTAAAAAAGGGAAAAACCTTTATGATTTTCCGTTTGTATACCTTGATTTAATTTGCAAATTATATAAATGTATTTATCTTATATTTATGTATAAAGTAAACTCTTAAATTACAACTAGGTGTAAAACTTACACGTGTTAAAGGCATTTTACATGATAGTCCCAAATTACTACGATTAAACAGATATTCGTTTTAAAAAAAGGTTTCCTATATATTTTGTAACTTTGTACCTCAGTTTTAGTTTTAATATTCGTTTTCTTTTTTTCTTTTTATAACTGGTGTGATTAAAGTGCAACACCTCAAAGAGCGAAATCTGGAAATAACTGCCTCCTTTGTCTCTTTCTAGTTTTTTTTAAATTCCCTCTAAATAAGGTTTGTTATGTATGATATAGAATTTAAAGGTAAAAAATTAATTCGAGATTTCTTTGAACATTATACGCATAGTACATTATACGCATAGTATTTGGACAATATAGGCATCCATGACTTTTGATTTCATCCGTGTTTTGCATCATATGGCCTTTTCCACAATATTAAATGTAAAATAAGTAGCATATGACAAGTTCAGATTCAAAGAGACTTCTTAAGTGTAATAATAGATTTTTGAAAGAAAGCATTAACTAATCCCATTTCTAATCATTACTCTCCTTTATTCGTTTTAATTCAGCAGCTTTACAGAAAACAAAAATCCATTACGGCATTCTAAAATAGCTGTTGATATCAGCTTCTACTTTCTTTTCTTTAATTTTTACGTATAAAATGGAGTTATTACTTTCATATTTTATATTTTTTAATATCAGGGAATACGAGTATCACAACACTCAAAGAGGTAAGATATAAGTAAGACATAATAAAACAATAAATTCAATACTAGAAAAAAAATCTGTTTTTTTTCAATACACGTTTCCAGCTACAGAATATTTTAGGTGGCGTTTAGGGTATCTAATTGCTCAAAAATATGCATGAGTAATAAAAGTTCAGACGAGAGTTTACTCTCTGTTCTCTCTAGTGAATATGTCTCGGAATGATCCATGATTAACGAAACGCTTGATGGAGTTTACTTAATGGTGATAATTAAAATTAATACGTGAGTAATTATGTTCGATGAGCCGGCGTACTTTGTATTCTCTTGTGAATGCATTTGAATAAAGCAATGAGACTTATCTGCATGGACACCTAATAATTTTTTTTTCCATTCAATGAAATATCCCTTTCTACTAATTTGATCTTCCCATATACAATGTATATATATATATATATATATATATATATATATATATATATATATATATTTCATCCTTAATTAAATTTATATTCATATACACGTATTCATCGATTTATTTCTAGATTATGCTACTAAATAATATATATATTTTTTTTTACATTTTGCTAAATATTTTGCAACTGGTTTCGAATATAAATGATTATAAATTATGAGAGTAATCATTGCTGAGTTTAGAATATTTTAAGAATCTAACTCTGATACCCGTTATGGCAGACATTTTTTCCATGAAATCCTCTTTTATCGTAGGCGATTTAAACTTCTAGAAAGTTTTTATACAGATAAATGTATTCAGGTTTTCTTTAAAAGTATTATGTTTGCAAATTATACAACTATTTTGTGCATAAAGGTATGAAATACACCGTAAATGAATTCGATTAATTAATACTTAACATAAAATGCGGATTATTTTTATACTGAAAGCAAACCGAATTATTAACATAAACTACTTTTATATCGCGAAATCGACAAATATGCTTAAATACATAGCATGGATCCGGACGATAATGCCATAAATGAAGTATATGAAGATTTAATCAAGATGTAACAGCACATGCGTAAAGTATCATATCGTACCCCGGCAAAAAAATGGAAAGTTAAAAAATGGAAATTGTGTGGTTATGTCATTGAAAAATATGTATGAAGTGCCCCATCGTGCACGAAAAACGATACATTTCTATCTCGCAATTTGTCCACCTGAGGGCAGTTGTATCAGTTTTATTGTAATGCTAGTTCAAGCTGTATAGTTTTCTTTAAGTAAATTTTTCAAAAATGCTGTCATTTTGAGTTGTGTCACTTTTCTAGTCTAGGTGCAATATCGCGAAATTATGTACCACGGTCGGTTCCTTGTTCCCTTGTTCATATCTATATTCCCTTGTTCATATGGTTCCTTTGTACAAGAGTGTTAAATTATTTATACCTTTCATACATGAAATATCTGTGTCTTTTGTGAGTTTATAACATACAAGAGTCACGTTTCAGACGGTTTCTAAATCAATTTTGGGGGATATTTTACAAACGTGGAACGCCCATAAATGATGCATTGTAAATCATTAGATATGAGAGAAAATGTTTTATCCGTGTTTTCATTCCTCATAGTCTAGACAGTCAAAATCTATTTTTACAAAGCATTTTGAGAAATACTGATCAATAAATCCCGTCAATGTGAAAAATTCACCTTAAATTGTGTTTTCACAAGCCATTTTTCTTCAATGTTGTTGTTAAAAAACCCTAATTAATTTACTGGATGTATAATCTTTTGTAACAATATTCCTTACAGTAATTATTAAGTGTGGTTTTTTTAAAGTACATTTTGACATAAAATTAATAAATAAATCTTACTTCTTCTTCCAAAAGCAAAGAGCTATTGTTAAAACAAGTCCTACGATGAGTAAAATTACACTTAATGCAATGTATGCCGTTTGTAAAACAGGATCTAGAATATAAAGAATCAAAAATGATGTTTTCATTTTGAAATTAAAATTATCTATGAATTAATTGATTTCAAATATTTAACAAGAAAATTATGTTATGGAATGTAGTATAATTTAAAACTGCCACTTATATTTTAAAAAATACACTAAGTTAAATATGAGATAAGGGAATTACAGAATTTATTGAAATTTATAGAAAGAAAATTTATGCCGAAACATTACTTGGTAACTAAATTACTAAAAATAACAACTTTACTTACAGCTTATTAAAAAATGCAATTGAAAATGCTGATTGAAACTTATTACGTACCAGGTGGAGGGAATCCTATCATATGGCATCTTCCCATTTGTAGATCCTGCGCTGAGCACCTGAAATAAGCATAATTAATGTGAAATTTCAGCTAGTATATTTTATAATTAAGTCAAACATGCAAATATCATACAGTATGGTGTATTTCAAAAAGATGAATTTTTAAAAGAAAAGGTTCAGTGTTTTGTAAATATAAACTGTGAATCTGACAGTGAATCATTGCATGTAATCACTAAAAACTGTTGCGGTATAATACATGGATGGTTTAGTTATACCCCTAAAAACCCATGATATAAAATTCTCTAGCATTTTTAAGCAGTGCCTTAATTGATCTTGATTCTAGAGTTTTCGTAAAGAAATATTTGCCAACGAAACCCAAAAAAAATTTAGACTAAAATTGAAGACATAAACTTTCAAAAACTGTTTTACTATATGTATATATATATATATATATATATATATATATATATATATATATATATATATATATATATATATATATATCCTTTAATCATCTTATGAGAGCTCATTTAGCATCTATAATATCTCAGAGATCGCAAGTATCTTGCAGTCAGCGCTCTGTCACATCGTGCAGTACATGCCAGATGCAGTGGGGGCTAGTAATGGTCCAGTGGTGGAGAGTTTGAAACACTTCGAGACGACCTCGCACATGTTGTCAGCAAATGTTTCCAGTGTTTCAGAACTTTTTCCACACAATTCAGAAATTACTCATTGCGGCACATTAAACACTCTGGAAACCCTTGCCCCTCCTGACTCCTTTATTACGTAGTTGCTAAATATAAGCCAATTTGATATATTTTTGCCAGAATCAATTATTTACTTGACACGGTCGGGTTATGGACGAATGCAGGGGCGTTCCAACCCGGAGGTGCCAGGGGTGCGGGGCACACGGGCGGCAAGTCAAGGGGGGGCGGCAAGTCAGCCGCCCGGTTGAAAAAAATGTAAAACTAATTTATTAGTAAAATAATCAATATAAATATATCATTATGCTAGGTAACTACTTAGAGTTAAAAATGCATTCTACAAGTATAACTGGAAACCACATTGGTTTTAAAAACGCTGCTCCACGTCGCAACCAGTTGGGAAATAAATTGTTCGTTTTTGTTTTAACACGTTTTAACCCATCATCCCATCAAATCGCGCCGCATCGCCGGCATCGCGTAGGTGCGGACGGTTTTTTTTTTCAGGTTGCAGGAAAATACTCGTTTATGCCCTGAGCCTATCAATACAAGAACCGGGATATTTGCTTTATATTAATTTTGAACGTGTCCATCTCAACAGAAGAACAAAGCTTTATGTCTCGAATTTTTGTGCTCGATTTTGTGATTGCTGACCAATACAAATATTTCACAGGTAAGTAAACTTGATATTCTTTCTTTTGCGCGGTTAGCGGTTCGAAATTGAAATAATACATCTATGGTTTGATATTTGTTTTGAAAAAAGAAAAAAAAAGCTAGGATTAATTACTTAATTATATTTTAAATCTTTTTTTTATATTTTGCAAATATTATACATATTGCAAATATTAACATCACCTTATTTCTTTAACAGGTGCGTGAAATATGGCAAATTTTTCAGACATCGAGAAAATACGATTATTTTTATTAAAGTAAACGTAGGGGGAATTGTATTTAAAATATGAACAAAATTAAAATAAAATCGATTTGGAATGTTTCTTTGCAAAAGTCAATCTTTATCGAGAAACAGCTTAACTTGCATGGCGCCCTTTTTATAAGTTCTTTATTTAACTACGAATGTAAAGATGAGGCTCCAAAAAATCCAGAAGACCAATTCAAAATTAATTTTTAATTTGTAATATTGGACACCGCATTATCAAAAATAGAAGAAAGGTTCAAACAAATAAAACAACATCACACAGTTTTCAGTGTTCTCAACGACCTAAATAATTTCCTTGAAACAGATAAATCAAATAGGTCTACAAAATGTAAATATGTGGAAAATATGTTACATCATCCATTTAAAAATGAAAAAGATGTTATAGCTGAAGATTTATGCGATGAAATTGACAACGTTGCACCCTATATTTCCCCTGAAATGAACGCGTTAAATGTGATTCAATACCTATTTACAAATAACCTGATCTATCTGTTTCCGAATTTAGTTATTGCCATACGAATTTTTTAAAAACTATCTGTGACTGTGGCTAGCAAGGAAAGAAGCTATTCAAAACTTAAAATAATAAAAAATTATTTGAGATCCACAATGGGACAAGAAAGGCTTTCAGACTTATCTATTATTAGTATTGAAAAGGAGATTTCGAAAGATATAGATGTATCAGATATTATAACAAAATTTGCATTAAAAAAGGCAAGAAAAGCAAAGATTATTTAAGCTTTTTGACTGACTTATTAAGTATATGTATTAATAGATATGTGTCGTATGTATTTAATATAATGTATTCATTTGGTTATTATATCAATACATTAATATTATGTTAGGTTGTAAAATTAAAAATAAACTGAATTTATAATATTTTCTGCAATTCGTTGTTTCATTAAAGATAAACAATTTCAGGGAAATTTCAATTAATCTATACGGTATGAGGGGGGGGGGGTGACAAAATTATTCTCGCACACGGGCGGCAGCTACCCTAGAAACGGCCCTGGACGAATGGCTTAGGTACTGGCGTTTGAATAACACTGCTGGCATTCATGTTCGTAGCCGGTTGAAATCGGCTATCAACTGCAAGTTCCGATCTAATTAGTCCTTGTGAAATAAAAATTTATCGAGGTTTTAAAGATGTAAATCAACTGAACACCTATTCAACAATGAAAACGAAGTTTTTCAATAGGGTTGAAGGGAACTAGAATAAGACATGCTCACCCTCGTCAGTAGTTTTGATGGAGCATGTAATGAGGTCAATGTTTGCGTATAAAGATCCGTCTGATTAAATTTACATGCTCACCAAGATTGTTTTAGGTGTGTGGATAATCTATGCACAAATTTTCGCAGTTTTATTTATGTTAAATATAATTTTTTAACGTCTTATTAATTACGCTTGACTTTTTAACCCCGGCATATTCAACTGCACGGAAATGTTGTAGAAGATATTAAAGATTAAAGAAAAAATTACAAAAAAAAATATAAACAAATAATAAGAAATATATAATTTTGCATTTACTAGTCATTTATTATCATTAAGCGAAAAAGGTAATAAAGAGAATTTTTTACCCTGAAGTATTGTTTGTTGCAGTCGTAACAGGTACAGTTATATCTTTAAAAGTGGATTTTTCTACGCTGTCTGTACTCTTTGTTGGCTCCGGCAGTATTGCCCCAGGGACTAGAAGATATGATAAAACATAAATGAAATAAAATATTGCCAATTTAATTTAATTTCGATGTACATTGTGTATTTATTAGTTCACCTTAATGACATATTCAGTAAAATTCGATTTTAATATTCGGTTATCATTATAAAATTTCTTCCAAAAATATATTTACATTACTTCAAAATCAGATGCGGTTTATATCAGTTATCTATTTCCAAACAGACATTTGTTTAAAATATAGGACATGTTCTGGTTAATGAAGCTTCAATGCTCGAGAACGTGGAGGAAGTATATTATAGCGGAGGAACAAATCCTCTAAAAATTTAAACTGAAGTGGGGCCCTAGGGAGACTAAGAATCTTGGTATTGGCTGAAGGAAATATTTTATGTGTGCTTTCCTGGGTCCATTCTCAAGTAAAGCATTGGGTCATTTAAATGTATTATTATCAATACTTTAAAATGAAAAGACGATTCCTATATTATAAAACATATAAGACAATAAAATAAGTCAATAAAAGAGTATTCACATATTGCAATAACTAAGTATTTGCTAAAAGTAAATTACATCATGGAATTATTTATTAAGGAGAAAACAGAAATGCCGATAAAGTGTGTTTGTAATAAATGTATTGCATATTTGTTTAAAAAATAATCTTTAAAATAATCTTAGAAAGTTGAAATTCCCCACGTTTTTATTATTACAGCGAGATCCGTGTTAAGAGAAAGCTTCCTTCTTAGAAATAAATGCATTACTTCTTCACAAAACATTTCGCAATTGCTTCAAAACACTAACGTTCAATACGCATATTTAACATAACCTCTTCTCAAAACATTCCCCAATTGCTTCAAAACACTAACGTTCATTACGCATATTTAACATTCACTTTTCACAAAACATTCACCTGTTGTTTCAAAACACTAAAATTCAATATGCATATTTAACATTATTTTTTTCACAAAGCATTCACCAATTGCTTCAAAACACTAACGTTCAATATGCATATTAAACATCACTTTTTTAACAAAAGATTCACCAATTGCTTCAAAACACTAACGTTCAATACGTAAATTTAACATTACTTCTTCCAAAACATTCACCAACTGCTTCAAAACACTAACGTTCAATATGCATATTTAACATTACTTAAGAATACGTATCCTGGTGGTGACCGAATGATTACGGTAATTGCATTCGGTCCGGGACCTCTGAGTTCGATTCCCTCTGTTGGCGTGGATGATTGCAGCCATTTGTAATCGAATTTAACCTTTAGGACCCGATCTAATTAACCATTCTATAGAAATGTTTGTCCGTAGTCCTCAAAAAGAACCTTAACTTTGAAACTGAATCTCCATCTTTCCAAATTTAAATTTTTTGCGTTTAAGCCTTCATATTTTGTTGGTGGATCAATCGCTCAGAAGTGAAATATTTCCAAACTTCACATTCTTAAACGGAAGAAAAAGAGCTTTTTATGCTCCCAGGTGTCACGTACTTGTTTATACTAATGTCAAAGTCAGCTTTTCTCATTAAAAATGTAATACCCTTTAGTGTATGTTTCCGCAAATAAAACACAGAAAATATTATGCCTAAAATTCCCCTAAGCGAAAATGTATTTATTCCTTTTATTTAACTACTAAATGACATTTATATTCATTGATTTATGCTATGGCAATTAATTCACCAGAAAAATATTTTTAATAAACCACATTTTAATTAATATAAAGCTACAGTAAGAGCTTGCTGAAACGCCAAACTTTTAAAAGACGTAAGAAGCCTTCTTACATGCAAAGATTAAAACTCCTGATAAAAAAGCCCTAAACGGATCATTTATTGTATGAATATGCATAGACGCGCTCTCATGAGAGGAACTAAAGAATGCCTAGAACAGAGAATGTAATCTTAGATGTTCACAGTCAGCAGACCTGGATTATTTCATTTGATTTTTTGTTAGTGCAAGGAATATTCTATTGAAAATTGTTCTTTCCCCTTTATCGGGAATCTTTTTGTTTTTCTCCACTGTGGGTTAGGAAACAAAGAGCTAACCAGTCAAAGATAAAAATCCAGATTTATTTCAATTATCTAAAAATAATTCTTCATTCCCAAGATCAGCGCGAAAGTTAAACTAAAAAGCCCTTAATAAAGACGTGACTAAAATCCCCAGCTTTATTCACTTAACTCCGATAACTAGCTCAGCAAATGTTGTCAGAGTGAAGTAAATAAAACTAGTGTAAAAGATTGATTTTCAATAATGTTTTTGTCGCTTTATAAATTTACGCATTTTTCATGGATCTCCAAATGCTATATCCGTAGAAAACTATCATCCGCATAACTTACTTTCATTATTACCTTCATTTTTCAGGATGAGAGACTTGACCGTTATTAACCAGCAAGCCATTCAGTATATTATCATGCTTCTGAGCTTGAACTCCAACTGAAATCACTCTATGTCCGGTGGCACTAAAAGGAAGCCATATTTGCGACTTAACACTGATGTCTAAAGTAAAATAGCCTGGACTGATCGGGACTTGAATCATCTTTTTTACCGACATCTTCCTGGCCATCCACGTTAAGCCATATCACAATCGTATGTACCGAACGTCTCCAGGTTTAGTAAAAGGAGCCACTTCCAATATTATTATTTCTGAACTTGTTTTTTTCTAATGCGGAAAGACTTGTTTCCTGATGGTGGATATTTCTTCTGACATTTGGCCTATGAAGATCCACGAAGTCTTTCTGACTACTTCTTTACTACGGGAGCACCATCTTCGGTGAGCCAGCGTTACTCCCTGTGAGGGGACATCACGATAACGACCAGTCCTTATTCGGGATCCGACCCAAAGCACACAGAACTGAAGAGTAGGACGCTATCGACTATACCATGTAGGCGGTAATTATTTCTGAAGTGAAATGACTTTATATCCGGTGTTATAAGGAAGCCATATTTGCAACTTATTGACTTAACATTGATGATTAGCGTAAAAGAGACTGAACAGTCGAGACTTGCATCCTCTATTGTCCTGACAGTATGCTGGCCATACCCGTTAAAACATGTCCCAATCTTAAATGCCAAACTTCTCAAGATTAATTAAATGGGTCCACTTCGATAAACAGTTTACTACAAATAGAGCCTTCTTAGAGAATTCTTACCTGTGGAGCATTGTCGACTGTCGTGAAAGGACGGACAAGCACAAATAAACCCATTGGGTCTGTAGAGGCACAAGTGAGTACATCCACCATTTCTGTCGCCACATGGATTAGTTCCTAAATAAAAAGATAATTTTGCATCAGAACGTATCGTTCTAAATTATTTTCCAATCAAAAAGAGTGAGAAACGCCCCCCCCCCCCCCCTGAGAATAAGTTTTTGAAAAAGCTCTTTTTGAAACTTTTATTTCAGCCACTTACATTTTTATTGTTACTCAGTTTAATGTCAGATATTAACCTTCAGTCAGTGTTCAAAGTAAAAATTACGCACATGGATTTTCTAAGTTAATATAATTTATATTTAAACTGAATTTTAACAGGATGGAAAGTATTAATATACTTAATTTCAATTCAAAATTCAATTTCGAAAATGGGTGCCCTGAACATTATATCCCTTTTGCAGCTCTTTTATTCTGTTTTTACTCAACCATCCAATATTAATTCTGTGTTTGATGTGCAAAGGGTGTTAAGTCCAAAATGGGCTAAAATGAGTTATCGAACCAGGCATGTTTGAAAAATCAAGGGCTGCTGCAGAGTACAGAATTCCACTCCTAAGTCCAATTCCACTCCAAAATAGTTTTATTCATCAGGAAAAATTTGGGGTATGTGAAACAAAACTCAAACATGTCAGTGTTAAAGGGGTTATGTCCCAGTAAAGGACTTCAAACTCTTCACTCAACAAAAATAAAATTCGAAAAATTTATTTTAAAAAATAATTAAAAATTAAACTTAAAAAAACTGACTTTAAAAAAGCCTATTTTTTCCAATCCCGTTTTTCTCAAAACTACGATTTTGGACTTGACACTCTTTACACTGCAAACACAGAATTATTTAAATTACCAAAGCGTTTTGTTCTATTTACTAGTAACACGAGTTGGAAATCCTACCAGATATTACTATGAAAAATTAAGCTAAATTTTAATCCATATGATTTTTTCGTTTTAACTGCTTTTACGTAAAAATACTGAAATGGCAAATGTAGTAAAATATTGTTCTATAAATAAATGCACATGACTATCTCATTAATTTAGAAGAGTATTTTGCATAATGTCCCAGTGTCTAATTTTTAAAAATTTTTAGTGACTAATTTGCTGTTCAGTATAAATATTTTTGATTACTAAACCACCCGATTACATAAATGATGGCAAACATAATGTTATGTTGATTATAATATCCACCCTCAAAATTCAAAGATATTATTAACATTATAATTATAATCTCAGTTATCTTTTTGCTGCTATTATGTGTGTGCCTATCTTCAAAAGAGCAGTGTGTATAGTAGATGCAAAATTATGGTAGTTCGGCATAAAAATTTTATATTACAATATCTTTAAAAAAATTATGTCATTGCAGATATCCGAGGATATCTTAACACAATTTATGTACCCCAACGTATACCATAGAGACTCTCATACATAATGATAGATCATTTATACAGATTAAAGCCTTCTTTGTTTTTTGACTGGTTCGTAACTATTAGTTGAATATTATGCTCCAGGTATAACCCGAAACTCTTACTTCATCCATATTGTAAAGAAAAATCCAATCCTGATGTATATAATGGATAAGTATATCTAAAATGAGTTTTATATTGATATAATACTTCTATTGATATAATACTAAAACGTTCATGCATTATACCTCACGAGAAGGAATGTTTGTTACAAACAAAACGTTGTGAGACACTTATGTATCACCAAACGTATATTGTATATCTTTGGTGTGGCACAAAAGGTTTTGTGTAAACATAAATGGTATCTTTTGAAAATATATATTATAATAATTGCAACATTGATAATATTTTTAGGTGTGTTCTTAAAGTAAAAGGAAATTTTCTAAGAGGATAATACTATAAGATATTTCGTAATAAGGTATCATCAGGTATATCTTTATGAAAGATATAATTTTTGACACAATTTCAAAAACTTGATTTAGATTGGGATTTCATTAATTAAAACAAATGTTCAGTCAGTCGTAGGATAATATAATCCAGTTCTCTCTGAATGTATAGTCATATTTCAGGCAAATGAACTTTTCTGTTCAAAAACAATTTCTATTTCTGAGATCATATACTAAACAGTTCATAAAACTATTAAAAATTGAAACTGTTATGTAGAATAAAAATAAATATTCAGCCAGAAATAAAGGTTTTGGTGAAATTTACCTGTTTGTCTTGCAGCAGCGACCATTTTGATTTCCATCAGGTACTCAATGTTGTCCCGGATAACGATTCGATTTTTCCCTGTATCCTTGTCCACTCTCTCGATAGATTTCGTGTGCCAGTCAGTCCAGAAAATATGAGGACCATACTAAAAAAGATTAAAAATGAAAAAAATAACAATCTTGAGGTTAAGGCAAAAAAAGTAAAATTAACCTATCGTGAAATCCTTAACGAATAAAAAATAAGGGACATTTCAAAAGGAATAAGTTCAAAAACTGAAATAAAAATTTAATGTGCAAATTGGTCAAAAACAAGCTCCGTTCACTATTCCATCTTATAGGAAATTTGGTTTCAAACCATATTTTGTTAATACACTCTAGATCCTTACAAAAGTACACGGACTTTCCCTGTTAGGAACAAATGTTTTCGGCGATAAGTCTTCTCTGGAAACTCGTACAAATTCGATTGTGTTCAGCAAAAAATGATTTCATACGGCATGGATTATTCTAAACACATCATACCTCTTGACTGTGGATTATTTACTTTTTATTGTCCTGACACAATTATATATAAGTTTTTACGATCATCAGGAGAAATCGTAGGGTTGTGTTAGAAAATCCGAAAACTATTTTTACGTCAGGCGTATATTTACTGTTTTGAAATCATTATTAGTGTATGAATAAATATTGAGAGCTCAGCTGTAGTAAAAGACTGTCGACATATAGACACTGACAAAGAACAAAAAATTGAGATACTTTATCACACAGTGACTAATAACAAGGTAATGGAATTTTAAAGAGGAACAATCCGAGAAGTGGCAAATTTAAAAAAAGAACCAAGCTAGAACCTAGCTACCAGTAACTTTGAAATTTCCTTTTTTTAATTTGTTTTAATATTGATGCAATATTTAAAAAAAATCTCTACACAACAAGCCATTTACTACAAGTAACGGTGAACAATATAGCTAATTACCTAGAAACATAGTTCTTCTCTGACGAAAACGTAAAGAGATAAAACAGATATTGCAGGAGTAAGTATTGTCGTTTTAAAAATACCTTCCTGAATATTCCCTAATTGCAGTCATTATATCGAATTCGTACAACTTCCTACTTCCTACGCAGTTAGAGTTTGGGGAATAAAGCAAGTGATTTTCAATTGTCAACACAAACAATTACGTCAGAGGATTTTTAGAAAATGGCCCACATGCATAGATAAAACCATTTGTTAAGTCTTTTGCGTAACAAGGAAAGGAAATTTTTATTTTTGAGAACATCCTATATTGGGTATTTATGCCAATATTAAATTCTTATAATTTAGTTTATCATCATTTCTTAAATTTATTTTTTTTTGTTTTATTTAAGTGATATTATCTTTCATGAATGACACCCTCTATTACCTGTTTAAACGCAAATGCCCAAAAGAGTTACAAAAAATTTACTTCATTCAAATTTTGCAATTTCGTTTCAATCACGTACCTTACAAATACTTAAATTATTTAAAAATGAGCATTTGTTCTCGGATATTCTAAAAATATAATTTGGCAAATTTTAGTCTTACGTAATGAAACAGTGATAAGCAGCAAAATGGCTCTTCTTACCAGTGTCAATCCGAAAGGGTGTGCAACATCGTGAACTAGTTGTATCCGGTGTTTTCCCTGGAAATCAGACATTTCTATTCTGTCCAGCTGCGCATCTGCCCAATAAAGCCTCCTGGAGTCATAGTCAATTGTTAAACCATTCGGCCAGCCAAGGTCTGTGGCAACAATCACTCTGCGACCGCTCCCATCCAAATAAGATCGTTCTATCTTAGGTGGTTTTCCCCAGTCAGACCAAAAGAGATACCTAGAAAAAAATACGTTGCAAATGTTTAAGAACTATTAGAAAGACAGCAAAATGTGACTGTAAATCAAAGACTATAAATTATCTGACGATTAATTTCAATTTACGTATTGTAAGTGAAACGTATTGTAAGTGAAATAACACTTTGTTTTAATAAATCTTTATAATTTTCTGTATTATCCCTTATGTATTGTATGTATTATATACCATGAGCAGAAGATTTTTGCAAAAAACATTCATATTGCAGGAAAGTACAAATAAGGCTGTAGAAATATCAGTTTAGAGATATCTTCTTTTGAAATATATGTATACATTTAAGTATGGACTTGTAGAAATTTTCAATTACATATTAAATTGCTGTTTTTGAGTTTATAGATACTTTGTAATGTTCTTTTCTAAAAATGTTCTGTTTTCCATGTTTAACTGAACACTTAAACGTTCAAAAGAAAAGAAAACAGAATTATTTTTAGTTATTTTTTACTACTAAAACGTATCAGAAATTTCCAGTTCTGTTCAAAGAGTCATAAAAATAACTGTATCAAAATATCCTTTGTCTTTAGAATATATTTCCAGAACCTCTAATTTTAGAAATACAGATGTCTTTGCCTCATCCAAGTACAAATCTTCTCCGTAAAGTATTAGTGTACTATAGTATTTAAAATACATTAATAAATACCGCAGGATTAAAGTAAAAATAGAAAAATATATCCTGAAATATTTGACTTAATATAAACTTGCAGTCATAAAGTTCTCTGAGTAAAGTTCTTAAGGTGAATAAAATAAATTCATCTTACAAACTTTACTAAACAATCATTTCTGCAGTGCAGAGACCTTTTACTGGAATGATATTCTTAAAATTATTAATTACAAACTTTAGCTTATAACTGATTTTTTTTATGTGATTTAAAACACAGTCATTTATTTCCTCAACACGTTCAATAATGTACAAATAAAACAAGAAATGACATTTCATTTTTAAATGATATTTTAGATAATATATGTTGTGACATTTCTGGCCTGTTTTGACAAAGACTTTCAAAATGACATGGTAGGTTGAAGTAAATACTTACCCTTTTCGCGGAAACACAACAATAGCCCGTGGTTCGTCAAGGTCTAAGTCTGCAAGTATCCTCCGCGATGTACCATCGATTCTGGACACTTCTATAACGTTTCTTCCATTATCCGTCCAGTATAAATTTTTTGCGACCCAGTCCACAGCTAAACCATCTGCCGTCACAAGATCTTCCGAAATTACTGTTCGCATATTAGAACCGTTCCAGTCTATTTGCCTTGAAGAATAATAAATCAACAAGTTTGAAGTGTGAAATAAAATCCTGCATTTTTAAAAATGCATTAAAATTAAATATTATTGAATATATTATCGTATTTTGCTTACAGTAAGTGCAGGTTATACAACTCATATATTTTTCAATTAAAAAAGGCATTCTCTTTTAACATTATAAGGAAGGTTTTTTTTTAAAATATTACGAATTAAATACTTGCTGTTTTGTTAGTTATTTCAGAATATACAGGCAGTTTGTTTACATACATTATATGACATACATTGTATGAAAGAAAGCAATAACGCAATCAAACAATCATTCTTAATTTTCACAAAATCTTAAATGGGAAATTAGCACATGACAAAGAAAAAAATTATTGAACACCCTTAATTTGCAAAACATTGATGAAAAAGTTAATACAGACAAAAGCTACCTTTGGCTGCAACCAAACACTGATTACTTCATTTTTCAGAACTGCTTCAAATACAAATGTGCTTGTCATCTACCAGTGAGAATTGTTTTTAGTCAACCCTTGGGCGTGAAATAGTATGAAGGGCCCGATATGTTGTTAAATAGACTACAGGTTGCATAGGACCATTGGGACCACTACTGAAGCCGCATTATGACGCTATCCGAAAAATATGTCATTTCCTAGGACTGAATTTTCGATAACGAGTCTTTAACTTCCTGGAGGTAGTGCTACTTAAGACACAGGCCACTAAAGCAAGCAATAGCTCTCAAGAGCTGCCTAGATTCTCTGGGCTCCAATATAGCGACCGTCGTTACGTCATCCGTAAGAATCCGAGGCACACGTAAAAACATGTCTCGATATCGACCGAAAAAATGTCTTTCTTTAAACTGTTAGAGTTGAATTAGCGAAGAAATATGCGTTTCCTGTATTCGGCTGACATTCGGCTGACATAATGTCACACATACCTCTAAGAATAATATAGATTTTAAAAAAATATCCTCAGTCTGTAGGTGGGATGATCTAATCACCAATTATAATTTTTCAGAACTGTATTAGTTTTCCTTTTTGCATCGTTTAAAAAATAACTTTCTTATTTAATGCCAAATGAAAAAGACACATTTTCGTGCTAAATGTATTATTAATAATATATAAAAAAATAAAAACCGAATACCATGCACAGAAATAAATACTCATAAAATATTTTTAAAAGTTGCATTTTTTAGCATAAAACTGCCTAATTTTCCTGAATTTTTTTAAAAGTATAATCACAAATAATCTTAATTCCAATTATCAGGTATTAGTTTTAAAAAATCATTTTTATAGCAAATGCAGATTTTCAATGTGCTTAAAAACAACATTTCATGCTCTAAATATGTATCTATACATAAGCTACGAAACATTTAAATAAGGTTGATTTTAAATGATAAAATACTTATCTTTTTCTCTTAATTTCTCTTCTGGCATAAGTTATGATGCAAATTTCAGCAAATCCGAAAGTCAGTTTTCTTTAACCGTAACACGGCTGAATATTTTATGAGATATAATAACGGCGGATTCCAATGTTTAGGACATTTCAACTTTATGGCTTCAATGCCTGCTTTTTTGCCAGGAATCGTATCTTTTGCAATAATGGGTATAGTTTCTTAAACAACGTATTTCAGAACAGGCGCATAAAGTACTTACCCTTTGAGTATGAATGTATTAAATCATTTCTTTTTTCTTTATAAAAGGATAAATGTATTTTCAAAATACAAAATCCTTGCATTATACTTTGGGATTAATTTTAATATGCGTTCCTAAAACGAATGAAATTATTTCCAGTAAATTGATAGTTTATTCAAAGATTTTGTGAAATTAGAAAGATCGTCTCTGCTTCTAAAAGAGATATTAGGAAAATCGATAAATATTAACCTTCTTTAAGAATTAAAGCTAATGGATCTGAAATCTAACGAATAAACAGAAGAAATTATCGGCAGAAAAATTTATTATGAACGTTCTGTGAAAACTGCCCGCAGTACCCTAGTTGTGTATCACGCTGTACTTAAAAAGTTATCTCACATGAAATTTATTGTGCACATTATTATACTATAATTCTCCAAGGAAAAATTCTGAATTAAAACTTCTAATCGATTGAATTGGGTTAAACATTTATCCTTAAAACTAAAACCTTAACCCATTTTAAAAATCTTATAAGAGATATATGCTATTTTTTTCCCAACAGGAACTCAAATTAAAATATATATATATATATATATATATATATATATATATATATATATATATATATATATATATATATATATATATATATATATATATAAATTAGTTTATTTGTCAAAGGGATAAGCAATAATTTGTATTTTAGTAATTTTACTTTATTTAATTTTAGTAATTTAATTTTGTTTAATTTTATTTAATTTTAGTAAGATTGTTCCTGTTGCAACAGAAATTCGTGTTAAAGACTGTAAAGATGACATATATCTGTGTTCACTGTGCAAAGGGTGTTAAGTCCAAAATGGGCTAAAACGAGTTATCAAATCAGGCTTGAAAAGTGAAGGGCTGCTGCAGAGCACAAAAAGCTAAGTCTAGTTCCACTTCTAAATTTTTTTATTCATCAGTGAAAATTTGGGACAAAACACAAACATGTTAGTGTTGAAGTTTGATGTCCCAATCAAGAGATTAACACTCTTTACTCAACAAAAATGAAGTTGGAAAAATTTACTTTAAAATTTTTTTTAATTAAACTTAAAAAATCTAACTTTACAGAAGCTATCTTTTTTTTCAATCGCGTTTTTCTCAAAACTAGGATTTTCGACTTGGCACTCTTTACACTGCAAACACAGATATATGAAGTATGACTTTTTAGCGAAACTATGTAATTATACCGGAAATTTGAAAATATTGTTTTTTTTAAATTTTATGTGGGTTTCTAGGCCATCTAAGTATCTGAAATGCAGCTAAAATATTAGTTTTGTTATCTATCCTCCTTTCATCTCAATTAAAATAATGATAATTATCAGCAGATAATTTTTTTTTCTGTATTCCCACACAGCATTAGCGTCAAAAGTAGACGACAATTTTACAAATTTTAAAATATTTATGGAGTACTTGCATTTTCTTCTGACAGGAAATTTCCCCAATGAACTGTTTCAATAAAAAATAAAATAAAAGATATTTTGTTTTATTTATTGATAGAAAATCTTCAATTCATCCTGGCTGTGAGTCAATGAGTGTTTCTCACGCATTAAAGTTACAGCTAATTAATAATTTCTCATTTATGTGTTTCACGGAGCACAATCAGCAAGCTGAATTTTCATTTATTTAGAAATTTCTATAAAACTCCAATTATAAAAACTTAATGCCAAAACTGTAAAATCTTAAATAATTTCATTTTATTGGATCACCTCCATCATATACAGATTTAAAAATAGTAACGTCTTAATTTTTTTCACCCCATTTATAGTAGAATGCAGTGATTATCTACATATGCTTTAAACAAAATACATGGTTTGTTTTCCTTAATAAATAATTTTTCTAACATTCATTGAAAAAAATTAGTCTTTAACATTCATTGACATATCCGATGTCCCAATGATTATGTAATACTACACAGTCTAAAGAATATAGTTATCAATAATAAAAACACCATAATATCACTAAAGCAATATCCATAATATCAGACAACTGAAAAAAAAATTGTTTAAACAGTAGAAAAATAACTGGGGGCAAACCATGCAATGTTTACTTAGCCTTAATTTAAATTAAAGAAGAATCTGTTCCCATGTCATCCATTAACATTGCAGTAGTAAAATTTTCTTGCACTTTTTACCTTTATTTAACTAGAGGTTATTTTGAACGCTTGAGACCTTATAAAATGTAATTTAGTTCATAGTTTCCTCAGGTTATAATGCCACTAGGTTAAAAAGAGGAATTTCAAACTTGAAAGAATATATATACTCACCTAATAACATCCAATTTAACATCCGAATAATAAATTTTCTTCTCATGATAATCAAAATCTAAGGCCACCGTATTGTAAGTCTCACCTACAGGTAGAATGACATCCATATTTTCAGAAGTATCCATAGAAATGCGTCTTAAACTTGCTCGATTTGCAAATACCAGAAATGTGGATGGTGCTGTTGGTAAAAAAAAAATTATCTAATACATCACTTAATCTTGCTGAACTTCAGCATTAGCATATCTGTTTTATATTAAAATACACATTATGTGAAAATCTGCTTCTTTTTTGTGTTATTCAAAATTAATGAATATAATAATATTTTTTTCGGATATTTTTATCACCTTTTTTAAAACTGAAACAAAAGCAAACGTAACGAAGAAATTACCAAACATTAATATTTTCAGAAAGATATAGTTAAAATTACAAGCAAATTTAACTAAAGTTTTATCTTGTCACCCAATAGTTTTACTGTCCTAGAGAAAAGTGCATAACTGAAAACATTTTTAATTAAAGCAATATTAATACACAAAACACCCCAGAAACATCTAGTGCTTCTTAAAATTTTATTTTAATAATCACTACATTATAAAATATTTCTGAGTTTTTGTTGGATATACGAGTATTTTATTGTGTTAAATAAAGTATGTGCTAACCCCGCTACTGAAAACATTTATCACACCATACGGATGTGAACACACTTCAAATTTGCAACTGATTGTAAACATAAAGTAATAAAAACGAAAACTATCTGATAAACTACTATATATCCCTCCTAAATTGTATAATATACCGATTCATATCTCTTCTTGAAACCAAACAAAAAGGAAATTAATGGCATACTCCTACGCACAATTGACTTACAAATTCTATTTCAGGGTAGACTCATAAATCTGTGTTAAGAGGCTTTTGTTTGATCCACGTTAATCTTCTTTGCATCGTACTTCCACTGATCGTCATTGGATATAAATGATATTATTAAATATTCAATTATATAAACTTGTTTATCGTTATATATGAATGGAACATTTGACAGAAAAAAAAGTACGGAAAAATGTTATTCAGCTGATAATCTGATGCGGCACAGAATCTCAGTTATGTATCTACCGTAACTTGGAAGAATTATTAATTGCAAACATGACTTTCAAATTTATTATGACTATACGTCACATGAGTTAAATAACGCATCTCGATTGTTTCTGTATACATTCCGTATCACGTGATTCAAAACTATTAAAAACTGAAAGAATTTATGAAATAGAAATTGAAACTGCTAGTGTCAAAAATCCATCTTAAGGCGACAATCGACCTTCAGATTGACAAAAATATGTCCCAAAACGATGTTTTTCTTTCAGAAAATGATTCTGAAACTCATTAGCTTTAAATTTTTAAAAAAGTATTTTGATCCGATCATTATTAACCGAGTTATAAGTATTCTTTTCAAACGTACACAATGGAAATGTTAGTCAAATTAAAACCTTAAATGCTATTTTCTCAAAACAAGTTTTCATGTCGTTTCGGTAAGTTCAAAATGTGCCATGCGTCATAATTTTTCTTCAATTTTCTTAAAATTTCATAAAATGATTATTTATCAATGTTAGAATAAAACTTTCTAATAAATTAATTATACTATTTTAAAACAACTTAAAATTTTTACAAAACAACATTTTATAAAATTTTGCATAAAATGACCTATTTATATCGATTTCTTTTCTAGTTTTTATAAATATGACTGTAAATCAAATATTGCTAGAAACTATATAAAACTAGCTAAAGAGAGAAAATTAGATATTTGATACAAAAATCGATGCGAATGGATCATTTTTAAATAGAGTAATTAACAAACTGATTTTAATTAATATCTTAATAAATTGCATTCTGATTTTTCTTTAAATTTAGAATTTTCATCTCTAAACAACACTGTATAAGTATGCAAAATTTAATAGCAATTGGATGATAAATAAAAAAAAAAGTTTTGCATGGTCAATTGTCGCCTTAAGAGACTTTTGTTTGTTGCACATTAATTTAACGATCCTACTTCAACTGACTGTCACCATTTCATATAAATACTATAATTGTGTACTCTACTTGATATTTATAGTTTTATATGAATAAAACATCTGGACGCTGAAAATCTCATGTGCTATAGAATCTCATTTTTCATACCGATTTTAGTTGGATGAATTATTCATCATAAAGATGAAGTTCACTTTATAATAACTGAATGTAGTAGGCGATATAATAATAACTGACTCCGGTGTGAGACAGCAGTCTCGCTTTTATATCAGCACGTTAAAAGTGTCGATATTAGAAGCAGTAAAGCGCTAATAAAATTTATGAAATATGAAAAGTAACGTGAAGACTCATAAAGCTATGTTAAGAGGCTTTTGTTTGAAGCATGTAAATCAAGTCAGCATCATACTTCCATTGACTGTCATCATTTGATACAGACACTATATTTGAATATTTTGCCTTTTGAAGTTGTTTATCGTTTTATGTAAATGAAACATTTCACAGATAAAATGAATGTGGGAAAATCATACTCTGCTGGTAACCTAATGTTAAACAGAATCTCTTATTAATATATATATATATATATATATATATATATATATATATATATATATATGTGTGTGTGTGTGTGTGTGTGGATATATATATATATATATATATATATATATATATATATATATATATATATATATATATATAATTTAAAAATATATATACAATTTATTTATTTTCAACATGACTTCTAATGCATCAGTTATTAGTCTCGCTTTTTAATCGGTATACATTTACTAATTGTAATACTTGAGGAAGTATTAAAATTTGAAAAAAAAGATGAAATAACCTGTGAGTTATGTCGAATTTTCTATTTTTTTTATAATATATAAAATTTATGGAACTCTTCAAATAGCATGCAAAAAAGAGTATCAAATTTATATTATAACTTCAACAGATGTTAAAAATTTGATGATTAGTCAATTGTTTATTAAATAGGTTTCCGTTTCTGAGCAAGATCATTTCTATAATCTTATTTATTCCGGTTGTACGCTTTCCATATATATATATATATATATATATATATATATATATATATATATATATTCCATTTTGACCCATATAGTGATATGACTGCCCTCATTGCATTACATACATCATCACACTCTTTCCATGGTGTGTGGTAATTTCTAGAGGGTTACATGATTTTGTTGGGAAATTTTGAATTTTGTTGGGAGCTAAAATGTTAAACAAATTTATCATTTGATAATGACAAGCTTACAATCATTTTTTTTAAATAATTATTTTAAAAGAAAGAAAACTTTAACGAACTCCAAAGACTTTTGTCATTGTACTAAAGTAGAATCAGTGCACACTCTCGTCCTTTTATTACACGATTGTTAAGAGTATTTCCCACATACCTTCTTCACATTGATGTTCATTATCTTGAAGCTTTATTCCTGTAGGACAAGCACATGAGTAACCTAAAGAGGTCCTCAAGCAGAGATGGCTACATCCTCCATTGTGACCTTCACATTTATTTTCACCTGATCGGAATAAATTAAAAACTTAGCACGAACAAACTGCTTTCACAAAATCTGCCAGGTAACTGAAATTTAATATTTTCTAATTCACAAAAAAATATCTCTTTAATAATCTTTATAATTTATTATTTTACTTTTACTGGAGGCACTCATGTTGGTTTTCATATACACCAAAATAAAACTGTATGTAGCTGTAGTAGAGGAAAGTATAAATCTCGGAGGTGATAATTTTAATATCAACCACAGAAATGCATTACATGAAAAATTATTTGAACTTCAGATGTTTGAAAAAAAAACGTACCAAATAATTTTGCATAACAAATAGGTTGGGATAAAACATAAATAAATTCAGTAAAGGACACGTTATCGTAAAAGAGGCTACCTCGTGTACACTGTGTACTTTCATAAGGTTTCAATAGAAATCAAGGCACAATTTTTGCACAAATCATTGACCATTCAGCATGACATAATAAATTAATAAATACCGTCACCATCAAGAATTTAGAATGAATTTACATATACAGTAAAGGTGTAGAGGAGTTATAGACTAGATTATACTAAG
This sequence comes from Dolomedes plantarius, assembly GCA_907164885.2. NCBI lineage: Eukaryota > Metazoa > Arthropoda > Arachnida > Araneae > Dolomedidae > Dolomedes > Dolomedes plantarius. The sequence continues at coordinate 146,017,165 of OU015491.1, read as the reverse complement.
TTACTTATACTAAGTTGTTCTTCGGACGGAAGAAGATTTATTTTTTGTATTAGTAATTTAGTAATTAACATTACAAAGCAGTACAAATAACATACAACTAATGATTTTTTTAAAGAAATATAGGGTACAAATGTAACAATTATACAACAAATTATCCCCTTAAATCTAACCACTGGATACACTCTTTCGATAGAAACATGGGTTACTTGATCGACCCCTATTGTAAAACTGATAATATTTACTTTCAATTTTCGAAGGACTATCTTACTGAAAAGAATATAAAAGATATGTTCTCTTATATTCATTAAAACTATGTTTTTACGCACTTAGTTATTTTAAAAGGCTTTCCCACAGGAGATGGAGGGTTCTCTGACACGAAACCAATTATTAAGTTCAAACTCTGCGTTTAAAGTATCTGTAGTATACAGAGATTTATAACGGGACTAAGGATATCGTTAGAATGCACTTTCATAAATAATTTTAACGGATCAACGCCGAAGATTATTTTTTTTTAAATCTAAGTATCCTAAGGATTATTCATCTTCCGAGTTTGATTCTAAACTCTATAAAATTTCTTTTCTGAAGATTATTTCTGATTTATTTATTTGCACCTATTTAGTAACAAACTTATCTTGGCTTCCTCCTTTGTATGCAGTAAGCAAAGACGATTGTACTCATCGATTGCAGCAACTGGAGCTTATTATCTCAACTTTAAATGTTTTTTTCAGAAATTTAACACTGAGCTTCCAAAGACAGATCTAGAAAAGTAAAATATTAGGTTCTTAGAAGGAAGAAATTAAACAAATCAAATTTCTTCCCTGAGTGAACCAACTGAGTTGAAAAAAAGTTATATAATCTATACATCAAAGAATATATATAGAAGTAAATTTATAGTGCAATTTTATTTAATATGAATATTTCTGAAAATCTCTTGAATGTCCTCTTTTATTTAATTTCTTCATATATATATATATATATATATATATATATATATATATATATATATATATATATATATATATATATATATATTACCCTCAGTAATCACATATATTCAATAATTTCTTCTATATCGGGAGGAGGGTAAACTGTCATTATGGACTTCCATAGAAACTTGATAGTCTTTTTATATGACTAAAGCTACATGAAGAGATGTTATCTTTTCTTCCTGAAACGTGTGTTTAACTTCTATTTAATGTTCTTTGTAAAAACATTATGTATTAAATATCATATCTCATTCAAGATATATTTTTTCATTTTAGCTTCCTAAAATACTAGTTAACACTCGTATCAAAAGCAGTTTAGAGACAATTTACCTTTTAATAAGTTACCGATAAGGGTTGTTTAAACCTTTGAATTACACACTACAAAATTCTCAAACGCCAGAGTAACTATAGTTTTTGTGTCAAAAGAAAAGAGCGAATTTTTATCTCCGAATTCTATTCTTCTGCAGCGGGTGGATGTTTTTTTTCCCGGGGTTTTAGGTTAGTTGCCTTTCTTTCAGTTTTTTGCATTTTAATTTCCATTTTAATGGATTCTGTGATCCATTCATATGCAGTCAGAGTACCACCTATTGCACGCTGTGGACGGATTAAAGACCACTATAATTTGCTTTCTTTAATTGATGAAATTTTCCTTAAAAATTTATATTTGGAAATTAGAGAGTGAGAAATCACAAAGATGTAGGGGGAAATGTATTCATCCTCAACATAGATGCTATTGAGCATTCATTTTGAGTAAGTCCAAATCTAGTTATGCAACGTATGTTAAAAACCTATAATTTCAACTTTCAGTGACATTATTTAACTTTTAGCTTATGGGGCTCATTTTTCCGATTACCTCTTTAGATCGAGAAATTTCATACTCCCTTTGTAAGAATGGCGGTTATGTATATATATATATATATATATATATATATTCATTCTTGGGCCCGTATTCTTGGAATACATTCTATCCCACCCCGTAAGGAAAAAGGTTAATAAAACCATTGAGAATACATTAAAATGTAAAATAATAATAAAAGAAAGGCATGAATATACGTTTAGAAGCATCTGTTTATATCAAAAATTTTCATTCTTAATAAACGCCAACATTCTGAAAAACAGATAGTCAAGGCAATTTTTATCCGTAATTTACAGCTATTAAATGCAATTACAGCGTCGAAATCATATTATTTGATAAAATTAAACTGATTATTAATAATAAAATATTAAGTATTTGTTTAGCGATTTCATTTGGAATGGGATAGCATACGTGTCTTTTGAGCTTCCGTAGTTTTTTAAGCATTAAAGGAGTTTTTATCAAATTGGCAAAATTAATAACATAGCTTTTTTAAATAAGTGTTGTTATTATTATATTTAATCTGTTATTATATTTAGAAATATGTTCTCTTTATTGTCTGTTATAGCTTTAAGAAGGATTTTATTTAAGCTTTATTTATTATCTAGTCACTGAATATTGACAGCCATTATCTCATATATTGCGATTCCAATAATTAATGGTCCCCTATTATCATGTTTAGTTATACTTTATAAATTTTCTTGGGGCACTTACCTGTATGATTAAGCTGTATGTTATGCATATCCATGAGGTTTGGTAGGTTCGAACATATGTTAACAGAATTTCTTCCCGTATGTTTACTCACTCGGAGGATAGATCGCTCAGACCAATCAGTCCAATAAATATGGCGAGAACTTACAGCAATTCCGTAAGGGTGAGGCACATCTCCAACGAGAACTCGGCGATTATTTCCGTGAAGATCACATGCTTCAATTACCTGGTTTTGAAAACAATTGTTTTTGGATACACAACTGTAAATAAAAGTATTATATCTAACTCTCACACACAAATATATACATAGTATAATTAACACACTCTCTCTTTTGTCTCTCATCCATTCTCAACAAATTTAATGCTTTTCAATGCAATTTTTGGAAGCTATCTTCCGATATAGCTAAATTTATTTATTTATTTATTTTATTGGAATATCACTGCAGATTAAATACGGGTATTTCAGTATAGTTTATTTACAATATGTTTATGTACAAAAAGCCCAAAAGTGCTGTTACAAATTTAGGTTTTATCGAGAGAATATTTATGTTTTCTACCTATTCTTTCCTCTCTTTCAAAAGAATTTTTTTTAAGTTTTCTTGCTATCCAAAATGAAACTTATAAATGGCAGCGAGTTTCTCAACACCATAAAACATTAGTTATGGACGAGTCACAAAGCGCTAATGCATTTTCTGAACAGTATTCAGAGTCATTCTAAATTAGTTGCCACTCATATGTTGGACTGCGGATTTCAAGAAACATTCCTTTACAATTTTATTCTCCTCGTGAAAGATTGACCACTCAAATGATTGACTACTCATATGTTGTACTGCGGATTTCAAGAAACATTCCTTTATAGTTTTATTCTCCCAGTGAAAGATTGACCACTCAAAAGATTAGCCACTCATATGTTGTACTGCGGATTTCAAGAAACATTCCTTTATAATTTTGTTCTCTTCGTAAAAGATTAGCTTACAAAGATATATTTATATTTTTCCGATATTTTTAGAAAAAAATTATTAAAATTATAGTGCTTATATTTTTCTATGGGAGATTCCCTTGCATCTAAACTTATTTTCAGTTTGTACGATGTTTTAATTCATTCAGAATTTCTTTTTTTCGGCGTTTAACAACAAAGGGAATGGTAGTACAACACACACCTGTAGGTGTTAAGCAGTTCATAAAATTGGCTGAAAGAATAAAACTATTTCCGAAGAATAAAAGAAAATATCAAAAGCTTGATTTTAAGAAGCATATAATTATTTTTATTTGATATTTGATATCCATACTTTCAAAATTAATTTATGAGACATTCCTAATGGATCACACTAAAGAGACACGTTCCTTAACGTGAAATGTGTGTTTAAGGTAGTTCAAGAGAAAATAATTTAAAGGCCCCTATTAATTAAATTTTTGAGTTATTTAAATTTATAGTCATTTAATTCCCCGTTATAGAACTCAAACATTATTATTGCATTAAAGTAAAAAGAATGTAGTATAGGAAGGTATAACATTTTTCAGATAAAAGTTACTTAAGTATTTCATGGTTGAAAAAAGAGCTTTTTGTATATGTTGCAAATTGTTTCTTGACTGAGATATTATATTGACATTTTATTTTGCCTATTGAATTAATTATGAACTAAGGAACTGTTGTCCGTATTTCTGAGTTCCAGAAAATATGACATCGTACAGCCCAATATCTGATAAGATTTTTTTGCTGTCATAACCTGTTTAAGTTGCATTCATCCATTAGAGTACAATTTTGAACCTATCATCTGAGAGGGATTTTTCCAGATAAAGTTTGGGTTAGACAGATGCATCTGATTTCTTTTTTAAACAATTCATGGTAATGCGCATAAAAAGGAATTTAAGAGGCATAAAAATTATAAACGAGAAACTATGCCCCGTTTATTCAAAATGTGAGAAACGGCATAGTTTGATTTATTAGATCTTTGGGAATGCAATGCGATTTCTGTAAATCTAGAAGCTTAAATTTCGAGCTTCCACTGCAGGGAGCAACATATTGAAAGAATAGTTTACAGACATTTTTTTCTGAAAAGCTTTTAACCAATACACATTATATCCATAAATAATGCCCTATTATGAGTTCGTTCATTACGGTGAATTCAAATAAAGACCGCAAGACTTTTTCAGACAACTGAAATCCAAACACATATACAACTTCCCCATTTCTGGATTTCAAATGCCTTATAGTTGAAGTATTACTGAAATATCCTATATTAAATTCCGTATTACACAAAAGAAACATGCTGGGTATTTTATTAATGTTAACCCATTTTACAGGGGAAGTAAAATTGATGTCTTTTATATCTCATGCCATAATCCACCATTGATTTAAAAATTCCTCATTCCTTGCTCAGTCTTCTTCCAAAAGTTGTCCCGTCACATATATAACTTTGTCATGTACCCCACAAATAATATTTTTCGACAAAATATAGGATATTCACGCTTTATTAAAACAAATATTTAGTACCACCCGATGTACACTCATATTTACTTTCTAATCATTCATTTATTAATATCTCATTTATTTAAAATTTACACATTTGTTACCCTTATTAATTAATTAAGAATTGAAAGTAAATATATAAAATCAATTGCTCCATTACTTATTAAAATCACTCACATGTCTTCTAGCATCTGCCCAAACTAGCTGTGAGTTTTCTTTGTCAATGGTTAGACCATTAGGCCAGCCAAGGGCATCTGATATAATGACCACACGCTTACCACCATCCATCTCAGATCGTTCGATTCTTGGCTTGTTACCCCAGTCTGTCCAATACATAAAACTGAAAAAAAATGGGGATAAAGAGATGTCAGTAAAAACAGCTTAAACTGTCGTAAGCATACGGCATGTACAAAAAAAAAGAGGTTTGTTATAAAAAGATGTCTGTAAAAACAACGTGAATTGTCTTGACTTCTGTATACTAGCCCTGAAGGATTCGCTTGCCTCATTGTTAACCTATGGAGAAATTTTGTCTACTATTTACACCAACATAAATGCTTATAATCCAAAAAAATTGGTATTTTCAGATAGCCTGAACTTTTCCGCATCTTTCAACAGGATTCCTTGTTTAAATTTCGTCCACCAAATGAATAAATCTCAGCAGAATTTTTTATTTAAAACATTTTTTGTCTACTATTTACAGCTACATAAATGCTAATAATCAAATAAAATTGGTATTGTCAGATTGCCTGAACTTTTCTGCAAAGCGCTACAGGATTCATTTTATAAATTTAGTCCACCGAAGGAATTTTTGCGCGTTTCAAACATTAGACCATATTTTCCTCCAAATAATTTAAATTTAAAAAATATTATTTGCAGTTTTTTTAAAAAAACGTAAAACGCCGCAAGATATCAAATTTCTTTCATTATTACGGAATACAGTGTAAAAAAATTTTCAATCCATATCGGCAATCCTTGGACACATTTTCTCCATAGGTTAACATTTAGGTGAGTGAATGCAATAGGGTTAGTACACATTAGCCGCAACCATACGGCATACGCTGACAATGATGAGGATTGTGTCAAAAATAATACTGCCATGCACCCTCAAATGATTCAACGTAAATGAGGGAAAATTACGCTTCCAGATTCATCCTAGAAAAGGAGGTTCGCATTAATGAAATTTTGTCAGTCAAGATTATTTGTTTCAGATTCCCAAGTACTACATTGTGTGGGGTCAGTTATTTTATTAATATAACTTTATATCTTAGTGGTGTACCACAATAAGACAGCTAATTAACAGGAAAAACAAACTTTATTTTATATTGTCGAGACGAGGGCAAAACAACACAAAAATTGGCGTGGAACACATCACACTATATCGGTAGCATAATATCTCAACAGAATCGAAAAAAATGATCCTTCTTTTTACACTCAAACACGAACAACACTTCCTTTTTCCTTCGCTCGTCCCACGCTACCTCACTTCAGTTCCGTTCTCTAGCATTTCAAAAAACCGCATTCCGGGTCTCGATCGGGAGGTCGTCACAACTCCTCCCCCCTTGAAAACTTTTCTGTAGTTTTACGAAGGAAAAGTTAGTCAGGTGGTATACAGGATCATCAAATATAAAATGATCACCGAAAAGTTCATTTTCCTTTACTAAAGGGAACACAAACAAGTACCAAGTGATTAAAGTTATTAGGGGTCCACACACACACAAAACAAAAAAAACGTAAATGTAACATGTAATTAACGGAAAATCAACTGAATAAAGGTAGTGGATTGAATTCAAAACATTACCGAATCTACTACCACATATGTACCTCATATTAGCTAGCATTATTCTGTTTACAGAATCATAATTTTTACACAATATCCATTATAACATAACATTTTCACATTAATGTATTATCTAAGACAAAAACAAATTAAATGAATAAACCAAAATAAACATGGGAAATATATATATAATAACAGTTGCACTACAATACAGTTACAATACCCTTTTTCGGGTATAGGTATAGCCTTGTTAATCTAGAGAGGCTCTACTCAGACTATCAGCATTCCTATTCTTCAAACCTGCCCTATGAACAACAGAAAAATTAAAAGGCTGGAGAGCAAGGGCCCAACGCATCAGTCTAGCATTAGAACTAGCATTTGTTTTTAGCCAAGTTAAAGGATGATGATCCGTCTGGATAGTAAATTCTTGACCATCCAGGTAATGATGTAATTTTTTTATTGCGAAAATTATGCTAGCACACTCTTTTTCTGTTGTACAGTATCGTTTTTTCGGTTTCGGAGAACTTCTTGCTTAGATATATAATTGGGTGTTCTTCACCTTCATCATCGAGTTGAGTTAACACCACACCCATACCCAAATCTGAGGCGTCTGTCTGCAAAATAAATTCTCTATCAAATTTCGGGGAGTAGAGAACTGGATGGCTGGTTAGTTTATCTTTTAGTTTTTGGAAAGCCTCTCTACAGTCCTCAGTCCAGTCGATGTCTCCTTTTCTAGTTGTCCCTTTCAAAGCGTTCGTTAAGGGAGCCGCTATCACTGAAAACATCGGAATGTATCGGCTATAGTAGCCAGCTAATCCTAAAAAGGCCCTGATATCCGTTTTTGCTTTAGGAGTAGGAAATTCAACGACTGCCTGAATTTTCAACTCCGAAGGCTTTCGATAGCCTTGTCCAACCACATGTCCTAAGTTTTGAACATGATCTTGGGCAAACGGACATTTTGAAGGTTTCATTGTCAACTTCGCATCTGCAATTCGTTGCAATACTAACTGAAGATGTCGAATATGTAAATCCCAGGAAGTCGAGAAAACGGCAACATCGTCCAAATAAGGGACTGCAAACTCCTCTAAACCTTTCAGAAGTTCAGACATCAGCTTACTGAAAAAATATGGTGCATTTTTTAACCCGAAGGGTAATCTTAAGGGTCTATAGTTTCCGAAGCTAGTCACGAATGAGGCTAATCGTTGAGCATTAGCACTCAAAGGAATTTGCCAGTACCCCTTTGCGAAGTCCAGTACAGTAACGAATTTAGCGGCGGCTACCGTTTCTACTCTGTCTTCCATGTTCGGTAAAGGGAAATATTGGGTTACTGTCACGTTATTTAGTCGACGATAGTCAATGCAAGGACGAGGGTCCTTATTAGGAGCTTCTACCAGGATCATGGGAGAAGTATAATCGCTTTCTCCTATTTCAATAATTTTCAACTCAAGCATTCTTTCTATCTCTTTCTTCATGATTTCTTTTTGTCTAGGCGAAGATCTGTAAGGCCTTGACATAATAGGTTTATCGTTATTGAGTAGAATATCATGCTCGACCATATCAGTTTTACCAGGTATATTAGAGAAACTGGACGAATATCTTCTTATAATATTTTGCAGCTGTTTGATTTGGTAGTCTTCCAGTCTTTCCTCCAGTCTACTGTTACTAAGAATTTCAGTAAAATCGAATTCATCGGGGGTAACATATATTTGTGGAAATTCTATATCTTCATCTAGAGAGGAATTTTCTGATTCGTCACAAGACGAAAAATTTACAAGTTCAGCTCTCTTATAATAAGGCTTAAGCATATTCACATGGTATATTTGAGACCTCTCTTTTTTTCCGGGGACACTAACCAAATAGTTGGTATCGGAAATTTTTGCTTCAATTTTCCCTGGTCCAATCCACTGAGCAGCTAGCTTGCTTTCCCTTGAGGTAGCTAAAACCAGCACCGAATCACCCTCTCGAAATTCTCGTCTTATGGCATTTCTGTCATACCATAATTTCCTCTTGATCTGATTCTCTGTAACGTTTTTCAAGGCAACTTCCTGACATCTTTTCAGTCGATTTATAAGCTGGAATACATACTCAGTCACTGGACTTTCATTAATTTCCGCATTTGTCCAATGTTTATACAAGAGTGTCTCAGGTGTTCTCACATTTTTCCCATAGACTAACTCGGCAGGCGAAAAGCCTGTACTTTCATGAGTCACAGTTCTTAGAGCTAGGAGTGCCAAAGGTAAATACTTCTCCCAGTCTGGACCAGCTTCTAGGCATAATACTCTTAATACGCGTTTGATAGTTCTGTGGAAACGTTCCACGGGATTCGATTGTGGGTGATGCACCGAGCTATGTCTAACTTTAACACCGAATTTTTCAAAAAATTCTGATGTTAGCATGCTTGTAAAAGACGTACCCTGTACGCACTGCAACTCTCTAGGGAAACCAATCCTGCTAAATATATTCAGCAACGCATTAGTTACAGATACAGATCCAATATCACTTACCGCTATAGCATCAGGATACTGTGATGACATGCAGATGGCTGTAATTATGTATTTTTTTCCACTAGCTGTTATCGGCAGGGGACCTACTGCATCAATGTTTAATTTTGAAAAGACTTCTTGTATGACAGGTACCAATTTCAGGGGTGCCTTTGTCTTATCATTTGGTTTGCCAGCTCTTTGGCAGCTATCACAAGATCGCACGAAGTCTTCCATATCTTTATAACATTTGGGCCAAAAAAAGTACTTTGCCATTCTATCTTTTGAGTTAGTAACGCCCAGATGACCTGATGTATCTTCATGACACAGTCTCATAACTCGGTCTCTATACTCCTCTGGGATAACCAAAAGTTTCTTAGTGTCTCCTGAGCTGTCTTCCTGACATTTGATTAGCAGATTTTTATCAATGATAAACTTTGATCCTTTTTGGCATTTTGAATCTTCGTTAACAATCTTGAAAATGGACTGTAATTCTTCACTATCCATCTGGGACTTAGAAAACTGCTCATGGTTTGTCTTCAAGAGAGAAAGCTCATTTGAATTGGTTTCCACTGGAGGCAAAAATTCGTCATCTATGATTATAGAAGTATCGTTTTGCTCTTGGACCTCTGTTACAAATTCCTTGCTGGATTCTTCATTTAGAGCACTCTTATTTGGCTTAGAGTCTTGTTCGGGGCCTAAACTCTCTTCATTTTCTGTCTTTTCTCTTTCCTTTTGGGCGCGAGTCTGCACAGCACTAAGATGAGAAATCGAAATCTTTTCCACCTGTAAATTCGGTAATCTGGCTGCAGTTCGATTTCCTAAAATATAGCGCCCCTTATCTAATTCACAACGCACAACTGCGGCTTTGGTATCAATGCTCCCAAATTGTCGAGAGATCCTAACCTTTGCCAACGGTAGACATGTCGGATCTTCGTCCAAAGGTTGCTGCACCCAAATAGTTTCGCCTGTGTACATCTCAGGAGAGACATATTTCCTACATATGACGTCTATCGTGGCACCTGAATCTCGAAGAACAGGCATGGCAAACCCATTTACTTCCGCTAATGTTGTAAAAGGACTTAGCAGATTTTCCTCCTCTTGTTCCTCACAAATTTGGTTCACTTGATCTGAAGTTTTCTGAGCCTTTAACCCTTTCAACGGCAGTGACGAAATATTACGTCGAGCACTGACTGTCTCATCCGAGCAGTGACGAAATATTACGTCCGACCTTAGCCGTCTCATTCGGGCAGTGACGTACCCCTGAACAGGCGCAGGTTATTTTTCCAGCACTGCACGGAGTTTTTCCCCCGTTTTCGGAACGATAAAAGGTGCTTGATTTACAACCTCGAATTGTCCGAAATTGGGGAATGAAGACCCCTACATGTACATCTCCGATTCTGACGCATTCACGGGATGGGGGTCTGAATAGAGCGACTGGTAAGGTGGAGGGGGGGGGTTGCAGATCGACTTTCCCGAAAAGTCAGATGTTCGGTAATTGCATCAGTTTCCAAGAAGGAAGGTCAAGAATGGAGGATGTGGAATATCTAGCTGGCTGTTGTAAGGCCACAAGAACAGGGCGCTTATGAATTTCCCTAGGATCATAATCTGGGAGATTCGCGAATTTTTATTTTTTTAAACATTAACAAGTTAAAAATTTCAAAGGCAATAATTTAAATTATGATTAAATTATTATTACGATTAATGATAAAGTTTTCATTGCACTATTAGTATTTACATATGATAAATTATATATTAAATACATGAAACCATGATTTTTTTTATCCTATGTCAACAAAACTCTTACTAATCACAGTGATAGATAAAATATGATATTGCAATGATAGAAGTTCCCTCCTACTTTATCTTTTACTTTACAATCTAGATAAAGCCATTATAGCTAATAAAATTACATTTGAATGAAACATAATGTAAAACTATATACATAAGTAATTTTGATTTAAATCAATGATTTTTTTAAAAAATCAAGTGATTTAAATCCTAATTTAAATCAGGATTTAATTCATGTACTGTATATTTAAATTATGTATATTTAAATTTAATTAATAGTCTTTTAATAATTTTTATAACTAAAATAACGATTTTAATAACTAAAATAATGTCTAAACATATTTTATTTTATTTTATCAATTTGGCTACATTTCAAACTTTTCAATTATTATTTTATTACTTTCCATACAAGTTTGAAAAGTTATTTGATGTTGTACAGTGCTTCATACTGGGAAATGGCTGAATGGTTGGGCTCTGTCTTTCGGTCCCGAATCCTACTTCTGGCATGGATGATTCCCGCCTTTCGTAATCGGCTTTAAAATTAGGTTCCAGTCTATCTAATTAACCATCGTGTAACAAAATATTGTTTAGTTCTTCATCTCGGTCTTCTGACATCTTGTTTTAATCTGTAAATTAATGGGTTGGAGGGATTGGTGAGAAATTCTTAGGTGTTTCTTTTCTTTTCTTTTAACTCACGATGAACTACCTACCCAAATTATCAGGTGTAAGGCGTTTAGAGCGCCACATTCGAGGTTATCTCCACAATTTTGATCATCCTCATGAGATAGGAATTTTCTCCTGATTTCGTACCCCTCTCTTGCGTAGCCGACTTCCCAGCGAGAGGATTTTCGGACCCCGTAGCTGTTTCCTTAAAATTTCATTGATTTTTGATAGTGGTCGGAAGCAAATTAATGAAAGCATAATTTTCCGGGTGAACCTTACGGTGCTGGAGTTCGCAGGTTCGAGTCCCTTTTCTATATGAATGTTTGTATTCATCTGTATCGACATTAAGCAGTAAGTCCCGGTCAAATTAGTCTTCGAGTACCAAAAATTGACCTAAGCTCTCTTAACAACCAAATTATCGGAATTTCTTTATTACAGCATTTAACTAGGACATTGATATGACCGATACAATCTTAAAATTGCAGTTAAAAAAAAGATGTATTTTCATAGACACAAAAAGAATGATTAAAACAAAACTGATTTGTAAAATTGTGTATTTAACTATAAACTTGTGTATGTACGTATGTGCAATAGCGTCTAAATAGTGCATTCAATTGAACTCAAATCCAATATGTGTGTTGCGAGAAAATACTAAATTTTTAATTCTGATATTTCAAAAAATTTGGTTTTCTGCATGAAAACCATGAAAATTGGCAAGTCATAAATTAAGCATGAATATTCATTCATCAACAAAATTTTTCGGCTGCAATATAAATATTATAAAAATTAATTTTGGATGTTGTTCCAAAATTGTTATTAATTCGCTATTGCACTGCAAATCAATCAAAAATAAGAAAATGAAAAAGGGTGAGCTGATTGCTTATCAACGGGGGAAAACTTGATAATGAAGTGGCATGATAAAAGATCTGTTGCCATTTTAAGCACGATCCATTCCACAGAAATGCAAAATATAACAAAACATGGGAAAACTTATAAAAAACCCGTACCAGTTCTGGATTGCAACCATACAATGGGTGGTGTGGACAGAATGGATGCATCTATTTAAAATTATGGCAAAATAGGAAAAACGATAACAGAAAATTATGGGATATAAGAAAAACGATGATAACAGAAAAAATATTATAAAACAATTGTCAGGCACCTTTTAGATATTTCCGTTTGGAATTCATTCCTTCTTTACAAAAAAAAAATGGAGGGAATCTTAATAATCTGAACTTCCGTTTGAAATTAATAGAGAGAATAACGGAAGAAAACATTTCTTCTGAATAAGAAAATATCTCTATCCATTCATGCAAAATTTGTGATGAAGCTTTGTGCCCCGCTTCCTGTTTTGAAAAATACCATACAAAAGAATAGAATGTTTAACATATATTTCTATATTCAAAATAACTATACGTCTTTGTTTACATCACATTTTCACATAATAAGAAATAAGCAATTGTGTATGATATAGCGATCTATTATCGATCTTCTATTGTAAAAAATTGTAGCACTTGAAAATATGGTATTATGTATTAAGGTTATAACAAGATCATTGCATCTATAATTGTAACATCAGAAAGAACTAACAAATTTTTAGCGATATAATTATTCATTTGTAATATGAAAGAAAATATACTGTCGTGAAAACATATAGAATAAATGAGTCGAAACTAAAAGCAAGGGTGAAACCATGTTGCTGTTGACCCTTGCATGATAAAATAGTTGATTACCAGATTACACGGATTTGAGCCTATTCCCTCAGCCACAAGGATCAACCCCATGCCAGCTGAGAGATTCTGCACCCTTGCCCAATGATCTGGAACTGACGCTAAGAGTTTGAGCCTGTTTCCTTGACCACAACGATCAACTCCATGCCAGCCGTGAGACTCTGCACCCTTGCACAAGGACCAAGAACTGAGTGGTGACTTCCAGACTGTGTTTACTGATATTCTACGTGGACGGCCAATTATGACGCAACGGATTATTATCCTCATACCTGTGTGTGTTAATGAGTCCGAGGACTGAAACTCATTTGTATACATGTGGTGTCATCGATGTCAGCCAAGGTAGGCGCATTTGCTTCACAGTATTTTATATTAATGAAGTCATTTAGGGAAGTCATTTGGAACTCTAATTTTGGCATTCCTAAAATTTTAAGATTTTGAGTGAAAGATTGAAAATAATTTAAATATTAATTACAAAGTTATGTTTTGAAATGATGATTGATGATTTTGAATATGATGTGTGTAACTATTAATAAATGTTACTGATGATTTTAATTGGTAGTAACAAAGTTACGTTGAGGAATTTAATTACTGGCAAAACCTATTATTATTGAGGTGTATAACTATTAGTAAAGATTATTGATGAATGTAATTGGTAGTAACAAAGTTATGATGAGGAATTTTATTACTGCTGGAATTGATTATCAATGATGTGTGTATCTTTTAGCAAATATTTATTGTTGAAATTAATTGTGATAGTTTAGGTTAACATTGGTGAATATCTAGAAAAATTGCATTGAATGATTAACTTGAAGGAAATTTAGAATAGGATTAAATAATTTGAAGAAAGTTTAATGAATTCTTTTTTTTTTGAAAGTGTTATTGTATATAAAATGTATAGTAGTGTAAATAAACCATATATATATTCAAGCATAACCTTTGAGCAGTCATTTTGGGTACTGTGTGTCACTTTTTGTACTAACCTTGAGATCATGCCAAAAATGGAATATTATGTTCTAATCTTAATTCTAAAATTTAATATTATCTAATTTTGGGTTGTTAAAATAATTCTTTTTTCCAAAATTTCATTACATATACGAAAAAATAAGTAATTCTGTGTGTGAACTGCAATATTCTTTTATCGTTTTGTGTGAGTGTAATTCGTTTAACAATGAAATATAAAATTCATAGGATAAAACAATGTGATTGTAACATGACACATTTAAATAATTTGTGCATTATTATGTTTTAATTATATAAAATTTACACTTATAATATTTTTTAACCACTTGCAGTGTTTCAGAATGTGTAAATATTTTTACGACTGTTAAAATGTATCTTCTGTGTAACAAAATGGTAATTATTGAAGTTTAAATTTTTGGTTCCTGAAATCAATGAGGTAATAAAATTAGTATACCACCTCAATATGATTGAATTTCTTTTTGTTTAGAATGGGTTAAGAATTAAGTTTGTATGGCGTTGTGCACAAAATATAAATATCTTGAAGTAGGAGATGATATTATCAGGCATTCGAATATCATGGAAATGTTATGGGAAAACGTGTGAAAAATATTATGCTAGTGAGATGAAATATTTAATGGAATTCTCTAGAATTTTTTATTAACTTAAAATTATAAAAGATGGTTTAAAATCTGAAATATTTAATGTTTAATTTATATTTTCGAATGCTTTGTTTTGAAAATATCTGAAGTTTGGAAGAAATTGAATATAATATTTTTGCCAAATTTTCATAGCATTTTAACGTTATCATCGGGCCGATACGAAGTCACCGAGGAGTCTTTCCCAGGAACGGAAATCTCTACATGACCCTCAGAAGCTGTTTTTCCTCTGGTCTAGCCTAGGGCTAGAGCGGGTGGAATAAGCCACACACACACCCGTACTGTTTCCTAGAAAAATTCCGCTTTCTCGCTGGGGGAACAAATTTGGAGACACTAGCGGGGTGGAAAATGTTATTACTGTGGAGGGTTGAAGTGACAAGCAAAAGGAGGGAAAGAAGTACTTTGCAGTGAAAACAAACTTTTTTCCAGGGAATCGGGCCGATTGAAGGGTAGAACTATACAAGTTTCAGAAGCCAGGATAGGTGAATTAGAGTTTCGAATTGAGCCGGTGAAAGGGTTAATTTAGGACAAGTCGGTCGAAATGGTCAACCGATCCACATTCATAACACTGCAAGGGTTTTCGCGAATCAAAATAATCATAGTTCTGACCCTTCCCCACCACTTGCTTTCCTTGATCCCCTTCATTTTGTCCATATTTAGCAGGAATTTTCTGATATTTTCGATTTCCCTTTTCGAAATTATTGCTAGTCTTCCTTTGTTCATAGGTTGGATAACTTTCGGATTTCCTACTCCCCCGTACACTGTCATATTCGTCCAACATCTCAGACAGTTTTGTAGCTGAAGTTATTTTAGTCCAGTTGTGAAGAAAATGTTCCCGAGCATCATCGGATACACGTTTTTTTATCTGGTCTGTAACCATCAGATCCTTCAGCAATTCAAAAGTATTAATTTCCAACCCTTGTATCCATTCTTCAAGATAGTTTCTTAATTCAAAAGTAAAATCTGTCCCTGAACTATCAGACTTCTTTTGATGTTGCACAAACTTAACACGAAATTTCTCGGGGCTAAGTTTAAAACGCTTTAGGAGCAACTCTTTGACGTAATCGTAACTGTCCGTCTTTTCCTCTGGCTCTCTAGCTATAAGCTGGATGATATCCGGCGGAAGAAGGGGTAGCAACTGTGTCACCCAATCCTGTTTTCTAACATCTGCCCTTTTTGCCTGGCGTTCGAAAATACTCAAATATAGACTAATATCTTCCTCTTTTGGATCGAATTTTTGAAGAATTTTCTGAAGTATAAAATTAGTTCGCGAATTCGTAATTTGCTCCTGATGAGAAGTCTCAGTAACGGATACCTGCATAGTTTCAATTCTTAATTTCTCCATTTCGAATTGGAGTTTCTTTTCTTCTAGTTCAAATTGGCGCTTCTTTTCTTCTTTCTCCAGTTCGAATTGGCGATTCTTTTCTTCTTTCTCCAGTTCGAATTGGAGATTCTTTTCTTCTTTCTCTAGTTCGAATTGGAGCTTCTTTTCTTCTAGTTCGATTTGACGCTTCTTATCTTCTTCTTCAATTTTTAACCTTCCAACCTCAAACTGGTTTTTACTCTCTTCTAATCGATTTTTCGTTATACCTTCTAAAAGATTTTTCACATATTCCTCTTCATAGTGCCTAGATTTTTTTATTAATATTATCAGGTCTGTTATCACTAATTCTTCACTTATATTTTCCCCCATCTCAATAGCCAAAGTCTGAAGATCAATTTTTCTTGCTTTGCATAGAAAAGCCATGGTAAAATAGTTCAAGATTAGTTACACTCAAAATTACTTAAAATAACACTTGAATAAATCTTCTTTTTTTTTTGGACACAATATAAATTTTAGCATAAGATACAGAAACCGAAAGTAAGTACAATTTGTTTCCTAGCAGGAGTTTCAACTCAAACAATTACCAGCACAGAGTGTGCTAAACCGAATGAAAAGATAATTTATCTCCTAACAGGAGTTTTCACACTTCATAAATGTTGCTTACAATTACATCAGCACATGGCGTGCCACAAAACCATATTTATAATAACAATTGTAGAACAAAAGCGTAATGCTTTCAAAACCGAAAGTAAGGCAATTTATCTCCCTTGATGGAGTTTTCCCACATAAATAAATATTGCTTACAATTACATCAGCACATGGTGTGCTACAAAACCAAAAATATAACAATTGTACAACAAAAGCGTGATGCTTTGAACCAAATAAGCACGTGGTGTGCTACAAAAATTTTAGTTACACCAGCACATGGCGAGCTACAAATTTTCATCTATATCAGCATATGGCATGCTACAAAATTTTTGCTATACCAGCACATGGCGTACTACAAGTATCAACAGTACCAGCACGTGTCGTGATACAAAATTTCAATTATACCAGCACATTGCGTGCTACAAAACTTCGTGTATATCAGCATATGGCATGCTACAATTCATACTCAAAAGAACGTAACCAAAACAAAACAAAAAAAATTATATCATACAATAATTAAATTTCACCATTACCCCTAATAACAAAATCACTTTTGGTACTCACCCCTCACGTGGAATGTTCTCATGCCGCGGCTGCCACCAATTTTAGCTGTACCATAATAAGACAGCTAATTAACAGGAAAAACAAACTTTATTTTATATTGTCGAGACGAGGGCAAAACAACACAAAAATTGGCGTGGAACACATCACACTATATCGGTAGCATAATATCTCAACAGAATCGAAAAAATGATCCTTCTTTTTACACTCAAACACGAACAACACTTCCTTTTTCCTTCGCTCGTCCCACGCTACCTCACTTCAGTTCCGTTCTCTAGCATTTCAAAAAACCGCATTCCGGGTCTCGATCGGGAGGTCGTCACAGTGGACTGTATAAGAATCCAGTAACAAAAATATTTAATGTTCTTGTTTAAGTGCAACTAATCAATCTTCTTACTTCTTTTAATAAAGGTAATACTGGAATGGTTTACCTTTACCATCATCTGAATAATACTTGAATAATAAGTCAACGCTGAAAAATTTAGTTCCATGCATGTATACTTAAAATGCATTTAATAATGGATTTCATTTTAACACAAAACTGTTGAATTCGTGACACACTGAATAACCCTTCGAAATTAGGTTTTACAAAATGAATAATTGACTTCAAGATGTCAACAGTTTGAAAAATAATCTGCACAGACTCTTTAACAAAAAAAGAAAAACGGAATCGCAATCCAACATAGCGATTTTTGAGTACTTACATGATATTACTTAGAACATAATATACACCACAACAAATTAAACCTTTCTTGGCCATTTTCTTGTCATTACTCAGAATCGAATGTGCAACAATAACAGAATAAAAGACATTTTAGCTTGAAGTAAACAAAAGGTTACATAGTGATGCCATCGACTGATCAGAAACACAATTAGAATACAAATTACAAACAATATGGTGAATAAAATGAAACAATTTTAATGAATATTATAATGAATTATTTAAAAATAAAAATAAAAATAGTAAGTATTTTATGAAGACTGGGCAATTGTGTTACGTTGAAATGGTTGTACAGCATGCTCTTTCTGTAGATATGAATGGGAAACAAGGATCTCAATTACTTATTCTCAGAAAAACGTTTTTTTTTAACTATTGGAAGTTATCTGTAACAAAACTAAATATAAATATAACTATAATTAAATAATTCAACAGAGCTAGAAAATTATAGAAAAAATGTAGACAAAAAATAAACAGAAATCACGCACTTCGGGCTCTACGCACCGTAAGGCAATATTCTGTAGTAGTAACGGAACTAAACCAAATATCGAGGTAACCAATTGGTCTCGTCCTCAGGAGGCCTAACCAAATCAGTTACCTCAAAGCGGGAACTTTCTGAACAGGTACAGTCTGGTAGAGCCCTAAGTGCATGATTTCTGTTTATTTCCTTTTTATGTCTACATTCTTCCTACAATTTTCTAGCTCTGTTGAATTATTTCATTTTAGCTATATTTGTCCGTTTTCAATATGAGAATTTGTTGCAACTGCACAATTTTTTTATTGAAAAGTTAAAATGTTCAACGCTAGGGTAGGTTTTCAGTTAATTTGTTTTGCAGTCTATGTCCACTTTATAAGTTTTAGTTTGTGTTAAATTGTTTATATTGTTATGAAAACTAAATATAACAATCATTTCAGCATATAAACTAATAGTGTACTTTTAGAGCACGTATCTTTTCAAATCCAACATTTAGAATAGATTTAAACACATGTTAAAATAGTTGAGTATGAAACAATTGAAGAAGGAAACAATAAAAAAATAAAACAAACGGGATGGATTTTATGTTTACAGGCCCAAAATATGTAACGCTGACGTTATAGAATTTGAACAGGTTCTAACGATAAAATTGGAGAGGGGGAGGGGGATCTTCAATATAAATTTTAACAATATATCACGCATATACATACATAAATCTCTCACTATCATTAATTACATTGTTCAAGGATAGTTCGTTAAGCTGAAACTTTTTCCAGAGTACTAGAAATTTTCGTTGCCCTAAAAAAACACTAGTTTATTCTTTAGATATTGTTAAAATATTGTGGAAAAGTTTTCATGCATATTAAGACTAATCAAGTTCCAGAAAAAATTAATTACCTTTTTATTTATTTAAAATAAATTTGAATAATTTAATTTATTTGTCTAAAAATATTAAAAAAATAGCTATCTTTAAAATTGTTATTTTTATTTACCATGTTTTTATTAACTTGATTTCTTGTTTGTGTGTTTGTCCAGTACAAATCTTGCAATCGATTTTTAACTAACTTCCCGACTAGCTAGACATTTGAAACTTTTAGAATAGCTCAGTACACGATGGCAATGCATTTTTTTAATACTTTTAGACATATTTAAGCAAAATTAAATTAATTTTCGGTTATTTTCAGTTAATTTTGTTTTGTAGAATGGTGCAGCTATCTATTGGCTGGAACGGAAACGAAAAGTTAAATGCAAGTTAACTTCCAATTAACTTTATTTTCTTTCAAGTTGATGGGATAATTCATCAAGAAAAATTTGAAAAAGTATTTATTAATACATAGAATTGTCAAGTTTATATGATTCAACAGAAAATTTAAAAACATGGTATATAAAAAGATCTTTTTATCTTGTAATTATATATAATTAATTTATATAGCATAAAAACTGGAAAATTTGAATCCTTAAAGCAAGAGCATCCGAATCACAGAATTCAAAGAATTATCTATTTTCATTTACACATATATTCAATGATGTTACATTTTCGTCGCTGAATGTAATTTAACATTTGAAACTCAACAACTAAACAGACTAAATATCTATTTAACCTCCCGCTAATTTTCGTCCTTTTCATGCATTCAGATATGCAACATAATGCTCAACCCTTACAATAATTAAATAACTCGCGAACGAGTGCTGGGCGACCAGCACTAACATATTTCAGTTAACAATGGTCAAAGCAAAAGCAGTGGAAATGAGCGACGGTCGCGTGCGTAGAACTAATTTCGACTCGACACATTCAGCAAAATGCGGTGAACACACACCAGTTGTGATTCGACTTCATTACTGATTACGTTTCATTTAATGACTGATACAAGTTAACATTTCCTATAGAAATATCTTTTAATTACCGCAAATCGTATTCAAAGCGGGCAGTGGAATGTGTTCAAAGTTCGCATAAAAGGGAGAAACTAAATTTCATAAAGTCATTAAATGTCATTTAAAGGCGTAATGTATTTTTCTTGAGTAAGATAACATTTATTTCAGCATTAAAGACTTAAATGGAAACTTATAATGCTTTTGTTTTGATATATGCCGCAAGCTGGAAAGATATGAATTTAAATTTAAACGAAGTTTGATATGAAATCTTCTCGGGATTGAAATAAATAAATATTTCATATAAAAGAAAATCAAAGGAACGACATTTGAAACAATATTTATGTTCACTTATATAGATTTTATGATAAAGATATAATATTTGGGTGAAATAAATATCAAGAAATTATATTTGCTTTAAACTCCGTCCGGTATAGTGGCAAAGGTAATATAATGTATTTCGGTGTATTTTATTTAATCTTAAAATATATTTTGTACTGCATAGTCTCCAAATACAGGGTGATTCTAAAAGAATCACCCGATTTGAAATGAGTATATTATGAAAAATATTGAACATAGAAACTTAAAATTAATTTTATATTTTATGGCTAATCATTAAGTTTTTTTCACAAACCAAATTAAAGGTACTGAATATGCCCACCTTTGGATGCACGACATATGTCTATATACGGTAGGCAAATTCGTCCCAAACATTTGCATGCACTGCTTCCACGGCTGTTATGCTTACACAGACAACCCGTGTTTTGGAATTGTTTATACCATCGCCTACTGCTATGAGAGGTAGGAACTTCAATCTAGCATTATTTTGTCGACGAAAATCACGGTGAACAGTTGTTACGGACTCACACTTCGCAAAGCGTAGAACACAAAATGATTTCAGTTGTGCACTCGCCATCTTAACAAACACTGAAGTGGCTGGCGAAGGAAGAGTGGTAGGACTACTGCGTGAAACTCGAGATTTCCCTCTTTCTGCCTATACATTATTCGGTAAAAACGGATTAAAAGATGAATAGTTATGATGTTTTTAAATCGGATGATTCTTATTGAAACGCCCTGTATATTTTGTGGTTATTCTATTATATTCGATAAGTTTGCATTAAAAAACAGCGAATTTGCGTATTAAAAATCAATTCACTATATTAAAATTAAAATGTTTGTACTCTGAAATATTCGTCTAAAGTTAATTAAAATTTTAAAAGTTTAGATAAAACTATTTTAATGATTTTATTTTAATTAATAAAATAAAATATGGAATGTGTTTGCACATTTAATGTAAAACTTAAAGTTAAACATTGACATTTTAAAATTCATATCACTTTTAGTGTCTTTTTTTTTACTTTATTTAGCAATTAAATCCACATAATTCTACAGCTAATATATAGAAGTATTGCTATCCACTAGCAACCAGCTACACTTTTCGTAAAGATTTGGATTTTTACTTATTTGTAATTTATATAATATAAAAATTCAGTTAAAAGTAAAAGAATTATATTAAATTTTTAAAAAGTGTGTTTACAGAATAAAATAATGAATGCGAGTGCACTTAAACTTATATGATAAACACAGTTAAATTATGAAAACGTGAGAAACTGATACTCGAATCGGGAAAAAATAATGTTTAAGTACAACAAGTGAACTTGATATTAGATTTTCTTTCGCCTAATAGGTGGTCGATGTGTAATATATAAATAAGTAACCACTATTAAACAATATTCAATTAATATAATTTTAAATGTCTCATCTAGCTGTATCCAATCATGAAATTTTTCGTCTAATGACAAATATATCTAATAACAAAAGTTTGAGATGTTGAAAGCATGCATTTCTTACCCGGGCTCATAATGCAAAGCAATAGCTCTAGGACTATCAAGATTGCTCCAGACTAGAACTTTACGATAGCTTCCGTCGAGTTCTGACACTTCGATACATTTCCTTTCATCATCCGTCCAATAAAGCTTTCGTCCAATAGAGTCGACTGCCAGAAAGTCAACCGATCCAAGTCCTTTTACTATGATATTTTCAACTCTGCTGCCATCGAGTTCTGATCTTTCAATTCTGTCTCTACCAGTATCCGACCAGTAGATTTTACCTGTAATACAATGCAGAAAACTCTTCTATGATCTAAACGTCGATGATCTTCTAAATGTTCGTATATTCCATTCTAATACTTAAAAACCATCATTTACGCCTTCTCTGGAAAACTTTTTAATCCTTATTATAACCGTAGTTCTGATTACCTTATACAGAAATATTTTCCAATTAATATAAAGGCTATTGCATTTTTTTTTTCATTCAAATTTTTTAATTAAAAAATTGTTTGAAATGAAAGTATAGAAATATTGTTTATTTAACCCTCTGAAACCCGAAACGGCCTACCAGGCGGAAGTTCTCCTAGATTTCCCCCCCCCCTCCCCAGTGTCTGGTAGGTGGTCATTCTACCAACAGTTCAACGTCACCGCAGAGTCATTCTCTTATCTGTTTGGACTTCTTTTATTGTCTAGAACCGACACCTGCAAAATTTATAACCTGATGCTGATAATGGGGCCGCACCCCACCGTGACAATTTTCAGTACAATCGTCAGGATGTTCTGTGGGGGGAGGGAAAGACGCTTCTAGTTCTCTGTCAGAACGGTATTTTGGGGAGAGCTGCTAAATGTGCCTTCGGTCATCAGAGGGTTAAAAAAAACTGCATAATAAATAGCCAGAGCTTAAGACAACTAACATCAAAGTTAAATTTATGGTCATGGTTATATAAACTGGAATTTGTTACCTCCTTTCGTATCAACGTCTAACGCTATTACATTGTTCAAGTTCATGATTGGGAGAACAACGTCCGCTGTGTATGGGACATCCAAGGAAACTTTCCGAATATCCGTCCGTTTTGCAACAATAAGGAAGTTCTTCATACCTACAACAGTTTCAGTAATTTTAACTTAACCGGTCATGAAAGAAAATTATGTATAAATATATTATAAAGTATCATGCAAGTATTATAAAGTGAGAGTAATTTTAATTCCAAAGCAATGTAATGTGTTAGAGTTACTGAGAAATGTGATACTCGTGAAGTAAGGTGATAATCATAAAATGAGCTGTTAATGAGTTAATAGTAAAGAAATATGTCCACAGTAAAGAAATGTAAGGTGTTAATTTTTAGTGTAAGTAAAAAGAAAATAATTCTATGTAAAGTTATTGCACTGTCCAAATATGATGTATATTGTGTATTATATATTATACCTAAAGGTAGCGTATGTTATGTATTATTATGCATTAGATGTTTTTGTATTGTTATGTTTTGATTATTATGTATTGTTTAGCGTATACCGTTTTTGTTTAATGGTGTGGTTTAATTTGGCCCACCTAAATGTAGCCCTATTTTTTTGTACGGTTTGCTAAGTGAGCACTCCTTGTGTTAAAATTTGTGCTAAAATTTGATAAGAAATGTATAATCGAATTTAAATAAGATATAATAAGGTTTTATAAGTTCAGTTGGAATACGGTAAAATAGAAATTAGTTTTGAAGCTGTCGTTAGAATTGACGGTTTAAGAAATTTAAGAACTTTTTTTTCTTTTAGCACCTAATTAATAAATAATTTAATTAATAAATAATTTAATTAATAAATTAAGGAATCAAAATTGTTACCACTGAAATAGATTTAAAAAACAAAACAGGGATTTGATATTAAGAATTAATTTTTTTTAAGATACAGGTCGTCGTATTTTGCGCGGAGGATGCTCTTCTATAAGCGCCGTTTAAACTCACGCTGTGGTCGGCAGAACATCTCGAATAAAGTATCATGCACAATATCTATTTACATGGACTGAAAAAATTCAAACTTTTACTAATGTAATCCATAAAGCTCATTGAAAAAATCGAATAAACTATTAAAATTTCTCGTTTGAATGTCTATATTATAGTGATTCTAAAATAGACATTTTATTGGTCTATAGAAAGGTCGAAAATCATTTATTGTATAAGGATTTTCGTAGTGCTTCACACAATAAATGTCTGTATAGATGTTATAAATCGGAATATGTCTATAGAATATAAATCCTAATACAATTTCAGGATTCAAAGAATGAACAGTACACCCACAAACAATCATATATCAGAACCACTTTTCTAAAATGACGTCAAGATGTGCATACTTGGGGAAAATGAACACTATTTGTGTAGCTACGGATAAGAAATTTTATCACTGAAATTCAAAATCATCCTAATTCATGAAATTTACTGTACAGAAAAAAGCCCTATTGTATTCCGTTTTTATGCGTGTAATAGACAAAAATAAATAAATAATGTTTATATAATATTAAATGTAAATAACAATAAAACGAATTTAAAATATCCGCATTGAAATATAAGAGTTCGGGATTGTTTTGGAGAAGTGCAAGTTTTATTAAAAGTGTTCCTATCCAAAACCAGATATAATTTTTTTATTTTTAACGTGCACAAAAGCTTGAATTCAAGCAGTCACCAAGTGAAACACACTTTTCTAAGGAGACAGAGTAAGTTAAACAGTTAGATGGAAGGATAGGCGATATGTTGCAATAATTCATTCTAAATTTTGCATATAATAAAATAATAATTTCTAAAAATTGCCAAAATGTTTTTGAATTTTCTTCATGCTTGCAAAAATTATTCATTCGGAGGATGGAGAAAAAAGTTAGTTGTCTATTATTGTCGTCATTTATGAAAGGTGTGGAAGACATTACAAGGTATTCGTAAGATAAATTATATGATATTTTGCCTGTACAGCACTTACCTTCAACACAGGTTTTTTGATTTTCTTGTAGAAGAATACCTGTCGGACATTTGCAAGAATAACCTTCAGCGTTTGGTGCAAGCAAGCATAAATGACTACATCCTCCATTGTTATTTTTACATTCACTATGAACTATAAAAAACAGACGAATATTTGCCTTATATATATATATATATATATATATATATATATATATATATATATATATATCTATATATCTATATCTATATATCTATATCTATATATATATATATATATCTATATATATATATATATATATATATATATATATATATATATATATATATATACATAGAAGAAAATATCGGAACAAGAAGGAGCACTGCATAAAACTAGAGTAGAAAATAAAGCATTAATTTCTGTTTCTTTACAGAAATTCTATCGTGAAACCTGATGATTTAAGATCATAAAATAAGAGTTTTTTTTATGAGATTAAAATTTTTATGTTGACGAGTGAAATAAAAATTTTAATTAACTAAAAATTCTTTAGCAAATATCGTTTGTTCATATTATGAAAGCATTTTTTTTGGTATTATAAATGGATTATCATGGATTATTTTCAAGGAATTTGCTTTTGTATGCCTGTACACCTGAAGTTACAGAGGATAGTACAATATAAACGTTTCTAGGTTAATTAGTCTAGGCTAAATAGATTGAACATGTGTGATGATATAAAATTATCCATCTAAAGAACATTTACCAAGGGACTTTTATGAAAACCCTTTATATTTTTTCTGTCTAGATAAATAATATGGATATAGATATGAAAAATAAATAGAAATAAATTATTCAAATATTAAAAGATTAGCACGGAGTACATCTGTACTTCTAATACTAAACATGCTACTGTATAGCAAGTTACCTTATACTGCACAGGTGTAAAGAAATAAAAAAATACGATATATTTTATCAGTTTTATGTTATATTTTAAGAACAGAAAAATTTGTGGTATGTGCAGCAGCAATAATGCATAATGTATTATCATTTGTTATTCTTCGAAAGTAATAGTTTACTTGCATGCGGAAAGCAAAAGACTTCTTATTTTATTTGGAATTTTTTATTTTAAAGTTTTATATTGTATCGTAGTATAAAAAGATATTATCGTCATTTAACCGTCGTTATAAAATCCAGCAAAACAGGGAAAATTGTGGTTAATTAATTCAATATGTTAATGTTTAATCGTGCTATTACAGAGTTTTTGATAACTTTTCGTTATATTTTACCCTGTGAGGCACAGGGAGAAATTTTGGACTGCTTCATGGTTCAAAAGTCAGCACACTGGAAACCATGATTGAAGAGATCAACTTCAGAGGGAATTTATATGCTATTAACGTATTATTGACGACATGGTGTCAAATGTATGTAACCTAAATTCCCACACGCGACCAAAAATTGAGACATGAAGCGTTCTGCACGATACTGCACGGAATGAATTGCCGTCTGTCATCACCAATATTTCAAAACGACGACGTGTTGCTATTTCAGGGTTGTGATCAATAGTGTGTTCAGGTTAAAAATAAATTATAGCGCAAAGCCATAATTATACTAGGATAAAATTAACATAACCAAAGAAATTATGCCAGAAATGTATTCCGAATCGAGCAAATGTTCTTAATTGTTAAATAAAATCAGAGAATATAAAACTTCTGTTTACTGACCCGAGGGTCTATTGCGATGAAACACATGGATGTCCAGTAAAGTTTCTTGTCCTTGTAGTATTATCTTTCTACCTTTACCGGTCACTTTGTCAGCACTCTGTATTGTTTTTTCAGTCCAATCAGTCCAATAAATCCTGTTTTCATGAAGTGTTAGGCCAAACGGGTGAGGCAGGTCTACACTTACCAAAACCTGGGAAAAATCAAATTTCAAACGAGAGAAAATGGTTATTTTTTTAAATAGTATTAAAATATTTATATCACAAATGTATACATTTGTTTTCTACTATCTGAAAACTAATGTGATAGTCATTCATTATTAGAAATGAAAAAAGTCTTTTAAGTTAATTTTCTGTGAACAAATTAAAGTGGTATTCACAGAAAGCTTTTTAAGAGTTACATATTTCCCATTCTTACGTGTTAAAATTTAAGTATAAATATATATATGTATATATATATATATATATATATATATAACATCCATTCATAATATAATTAAACCAGAAAAATATGTTTTATCACAATAGCTATCGTTCCCGAAGACTATACTAGTTTACCTAAAAGTTATTTTTTTCTTTCTAGTTTCACGAGATAAATTCTTAAAGGTAAT
Organism: Dolomedes plantarius; assembly: GCA_907164885.2. Lineage (NCBI taxonomy): Eukaryota > Metazoa > Arthropoda > Arachnida > Araneae > Dolomedidae > Dolomedes > Dolomedes plantarius. The sequence goes on along the minus strand of OU015491.1, from coordinate 145,989,423 downwards.
TAGTGTGATGGACGTTTATAAATGTAGTTGTAATAAGACACACGAAAATATAAACTAAATTTATTGATATAGTTTCAAGTCTTGAATGAAAATAAATTAAGATATAATGACGTAATTACCCAAAATTTATTTAAAATTGCAACTGCAGATGTTCTGAGATTTTGGGCTTGATTTCGAAGACTTAAAGTCAGATATTAATATTTCTAGCTTTCTCAAATCAAAATGATGATAGGTCAGTGTAATAGTATAATATTCTACGAAACTATATTTTGCTAACGTAGCACCAATAATCCCCTCGTTGAGAATTCTTAAATATGCTCGTTACTGATTTTACGAAATTATTTAACTGACAACTTAAACATTCTAGTTTAAAATTTAAGATCCAAATAGGCATAAAAACGCATTAAGACCTGTCTGTTCTTTCCATTGTAGTCACAGACTTCAATTGTTCTTGTTCCTGCATCTGTCCAATACAACCTCTTCCGTTCCGTGTCCAAAGATAAACAGTTTGGCCACGTTAAGTTTCGTTCAACTATTGCAGTCCTCGCTGATCCGTCCATTCCAGAGCGTTCTATTTTGGGTGGATCGCCCCAGTCTGTCCAGTACATGTAACTGCATCGAAAAAAAATCAAGGTCTCACTTTTGAGTCTTAAAGTTAGACGTTATCTTTTCGTTTGTCAATATCTCATTTTTTAAGTTATTAACCCTTTATTATAGTCTGAAGCACACACGCATACACATATTTACTTTCTATCAATATTTCCTTCTAACGCTATATGTTTTCGAGGATATCCATTATTTCTTGGCGTTGATCTTAAAGGTGGTAATTGTCTAATTGAAAATTATATATTTTTTTCCCATGTCACGTTTTCAATGATGATTCCTTGGTTTTCATCTACTTTACTGCTGTACTTCCAATAAAACTGCTTTTTTTTACAATCGGCTAGATGAGCTAAGGATTTTTATAATTTAAAATTTTCATGTGGAAATAGCCATAGATACATTTTTCCTTTTAACTAAAATTTTACTACATTTCTAGAAATTCCCACAGTTTTCATTTAATGTAGTCGTCTTAGAAACCAAGAAATTATGTCCTATTTATCTTTTTTCTCTCAATGGTGTAATTGACCTTTGAAAGACGATCAACCAAAATCGTTAAGGGAAATTCTATAATTAATATATGTATATCAGTTTTTGTTGCTTTCCAATACCTAGAAACCGGAACCAGAGAAGCAGTAGTTTTAATTTAACTAATTAAAGTAAAGAATTTCATTGAAATCCTAGTTTTATCCCTGTAAACGTACCGAGAAAATTATATTCCAATGATAAGTGATAGCATTTTTATCACTGAGTGTTTTTGCTTATCAATTTCCAAGAAAGTTGCATCAACCTCTTGTCTAGCATTTTAAAGCAGCTTGTGCCATTTGTACGAAACTTGACTAATTCATTTGCCAATTTTCAATTAAGGGGTAGCAATGTTTAATTTCTATAATGGACAATTTCCGTAGGTGCTTCTTATTTTATACTGATTGACAGTTTTTTACAGTGAAAAAATCTTTGAATTCACATTAATAGTCAATGAACCTTTTTGGATTTTCTTTCGCAAATATTTTTTAGAGATATTAAAGCATTATCCGCTCTTGAAATAAATACAGAGTTGCCACAAAACATTTAATTGAAACAGTGCATCAATACTTAATCTTTATCAATATATTATGCGTTCTATTTTTGTTTTACTCTTCTCTTTACAAAGGGAAAACATTATTGATGAATTCTCTAAATTAAATTTGATTTGTTTGAGATATCTACAATGAGAATTATCACTATTTTGATAGCCAAAAATATTAATTATATTATGTTATATATAAAGTAAAATGTCGGCACATCGTCCAATCATACCTTACACAACGGAAAATCTTTTGAGTAACGTAAAATATAACATTCATTGGAATAAAAAAGAAATCTCTTAATTTATAACCAGAAAATTAAGCGTAGAATACACTGATCAACCAAAAAGCAAATATTCCGAATTTAATTTCCTTATTCGTTTTAAGCAATGATGTCTTTTAACATAATTAATTTTATACTAAATTAAAACTGCTTAGGTTATCACCGTTCAATTTTTCAATTTGTATAGTTTACAATTATAACCGTTAAAATATAAACTGTCACATACCCAGTAGTTGGATCAACAATTATGTCTCTTGGCTTACTAAGGCTCTCCCAAACCAAAATGGTTCTGACAGTTCCTGCCATATTTGATACTTCAATCCGATGGGTACCAGAGTCTGTCCAATAAATTTTCCGTGTAACCCAGTCTATTGCTAAACCATCGGGGCTTTCCAACGTATTTTCTATAACAACCTAGAAATAATAAAAAAATGCGCTTGAAATGGAATGAAAATTTATAGGTTTACTCATATCAAACAGAATTCTGGGAAATGATAGTTATTTATACTTTTAATTTGTTTAAATATCTTGAGCAACCTAGTCTATTCCTAAACCCCCTGGAATTTTCAACGCATTTTCGAAAACAACCTAAAGTGAGCAAAAGGTGAGCGGGGAATTGATAATATATTTAAATATTTTAAAAATTTACGCTCATGTACCAGAATTCTAGTAAAGCACAGTAATATTGTCTCTTCCTGTTGTTTAATCTTATTTATGCTCAGTGTTTTGAATAAATTACTGATCGAGATTCAGCAATCAGTCGTGTTTCCTTTTGCTACCAAACTTGCTCTCTTCTAAACCAAATGACGCTTCGTATTTTAAATTGCCTATAGAGAAGAAAATCCTCACATATGTATAGAAAATAATAGTTGTTCGTTGTATTTTTCGAAATAAACCCATGTAGGGGACGTCATTGAAAGATTTAATTTTCCAAATTGAAATAGTTTACTTCATAAAGTCGCAGCATCGAGTATTGAACACCGATCTATTATTAATAGTCTAGCTGGAATCCTGTCTTGGTGACACCCAACTGTTGAGAAGGATGATAATATACCGATAGGAGTCTTCAACCTTTAACGTTCAAGGGCCACACCAGTAAATTTGCAAAGTTCCACGGGCCACACATCTGTGAAATGAGTAGTACAGGCAGAGGAAAAAATGTATTATTTGCAAACAATCTTTAGCCTTTGAGATGATCGCTTAATTTGCTTTTTGTAGCATGATGGTGAAGGTTTAATTCCTTCAAAACACGTCACTGAAGTTTTGTGCGTATGGTGTGTTTTAAAAATTATTTAGTACCTTTATAACTATTATTAATTGAAAGATGTTTTTATTTATTATTTTCTACAAACCACTAAAAATGGGAGATGAATCAATGCATTTTGTACTTTAAATTGCAGGAAAGAGAATGAATTCAAGAGGATGAGGCACACGTGAGGTTATGGAAAGAAAAAGTCTACACATGCTTCTTTTTGTGTTTAATTCGTCTTAAGTTTCTGAACAGAATTACCAGTTTATTATTTACTAAGCCTGTGTGCCATGGGCTACTTTTCCCCGTGCATTCTTGATATTTTTTGTCTGACAGAATTTGCCGTTCTAACGTTTTTTCAAATTTATATCAAATTTTCGTTTTGCCTGATCGAAATGTTTCGGCAGGCTACTAAAAAACCGACGGTGGGCTACCCATGGCCCGCGTGCTGGATTGAAGACACTTACGATAGAAAGTACATGAAAAATAGTCGGTAGGATTTTTCATATCCTACCGACTTTAGTCTATATTCCAGCTCGATTATAGGAGAAAGGGTGTTTTACCATGTCCTCATAAATGGGCGTTGCAGTTTGGATTTTATTGGATTTTAAAGACCATTTATTAATATTTATAGAGTAGTTTTTCATTAAACTTTATTCTTAATAAAAATGGAGCTTCAGCAGCTCAACTAAGAGACGAGGTATACAGAAAAAATCTACTTTTTATTGCATTTCAATTACAGAATTCACTATCCGACAAGTTATCACATTTTTTTTTAAATTCAGAGCCAATAACCAGAAAAAAATAATCTAATCATAAATCCATTAATAGGAATTGTAATGAAATTCACTTAAATTTCAAAAGCGGCGAAATTATACTAGTTCCTTTTTACAGAACAACATGTATAAACTTTACATGACTAAAATTTTCAGAAGTTCCAAAGGGTAAACTCACCTGCTGATCTGATCCATTAATATTTGCTCTTGAGATAGTATCGTTAGTAATGTCGGACCAATAGATTGTGTCCGTCTCGGAATCAAAATCAAGAGCTGCGGCACTGCTAATGCCGCGAAATGGAAAGACGACGTCCGCGTCATCTTCGCAATCAAGGCACATCCAGCGAACATCGCTGCGGCGAGTAAAGATAAGAAAAGTTGACCATTCTGTAAAACCCAGAGTCAGTAGACGTTAGATTCAGTTGAATATAGAAAAGGTAGATTTTAGGGGGGGGGATATGTTAAATATCTTTAAAATAGAGGGAGTGACTTTTTACACTACGGCGCCTATTTGTGGAAAATTCTCAGCTTGAGTGTTAATCGGTTCACGTCTCTGAATTTTTCCACAACTTCATGTAAATACACAACGCAATGGACACACTGTAATGGTGTTGGTTAAAAACTTTATAACATGGAAAAAATTATCTCAGTTTTTAAAATGCGAAAACTGTCTGAGTTTTATTCTAATAAAGAATAATAAAAAATTACTGCGTTGGTTACTACATGCTTTAACCGATTATTAACCGATATCTTGCTTCTTTTAATTATCTGCTGTCGTCAGAAGGAAATGATAATCAATAAACAATATCCCATAATCGTTTTAAGATGTACAATTCCATCTTGTAATTTAGTGGGATGTTTATTAAACATTAAAGGATTCTAAAGTTTGTACCTTACAAGTTAAACATGATTTTCTTATTAAAGGTTTTTTCCTTTATTTTCAAATTCAAAAACCTAACAAACATTATAGAAACTTTTATATATTTAAGCTTTATTGATGAGTAATTTCATCTAATGAAAGACAGCTATCTGATCACCGCCAACTGCTGAATGAATATGCAACAATATTTGTAGACAAAATATTGATTTAATTTCATCATAAACTATAAAATAAATACACCGGAACAGTTTTAATCGATATTTACCACTGAACGGCTTAAAATTCCCGTCATACGTTTAGATGAACCACATAATATTTCTATTATACATATCACTGAACCATATTAATGATTTATAAATGTCTAAAAGCGTGTCTTATACATATATTATTAAGACCCAGAATATCGTGATGACAGAACCCATATTTCATATACACCACAGAGTGAACAATTACATTGCAGTTATCCAAAAGCAAACACAGATATCTAAGACATCCTAATATTAAGCGAATCGCAATGCCATTAGCTGCAGGTGTTTAAATGACATCTATCAGAACAGTGAGTTATGATGTCACGTAGTTATTATGAGCACGCTGAATTTATTGAGAGTCTTCATCATATCTCGAGGTCGGCAAGATATATCAAGAAAAGGAGTAATAGAACTATGTCACAAAATACAGTCACTATATTTGATGAGGTTTTCATTAAATAAAAGCTAGGATGCTAATTTAAATGACGAACACTACTTTCTTACCGTATCTTGCGAGTATCCTACACATCAATGCTGTAGTACAGAAATATTCTAATGTTTATGATTTTTTGGACTGACTATCTGACGGGGAGATAATTTACCGATTCGTGATTTCTGAAATGTTTATTTATATATGCTTTCATAGATAAACTGTCGGTATTTGCATTTTAATTATAAAATAGTTGTTTGGTTCGTTTTTGATCTTTTAGGTCTTCATTTGTTGGACGAGTGATAAACGGATCCATAAAAACAAGGAACAACGAATAAATTCCTCAGGTACGATATAGTTTAACTAATAGTTCTCTGCATATTATAAAGAAAAATTTAAAGAATGAATACAAGTAAAATTTGTTTGTCGTGAACCACTCCCTCGGTTCACTTAGGTCCTTTTTATGGCATAGGGACAATGAGGTGCATAAAAACAAGTCGTCTAAACTACACAAAAATACATTTATTAACAATTTAACATAAAATTACAACAAAACTCTGAGCACTAGGTGGGCAAGCCTACTGTTGCTGCCGAGCAACCTTTCCCTTCCATCCTCCATGAGTTTCCGAGCTTCTCTCCGAACTGAAGTGAAGAGAGAAACAGACTATAAACAAAACACTCAGATTCAGACTTTCGAATGTCGCGGATAAGCGCGGTCATATCTCCCGAGTTGGGAAACTGTATGCTCATAAAGCTTTTGTAAATATGTTTTTGTGATGTTAGTAAAAATAAAAATTTAGTGTCTTGCAGAGACTGCACTCTCCATCAATCCTAGGAATATTACTTTTTATAGATACAGACGTCCAGAAGAAGCGAAAGAGAGGTAAGTCGTATACCATTCATAACTTAAAGATCCGCTAACAAAACATTTTTGTCGTCCCCGGTGGGCGTCTGTAATTGTTTAGAAAAGTATATATAATTGAATTGAAAACTAATAATAACAAGAGTGTGATAGTTTATGCTTAATATTAAACGATGGAGAGTTATCAAAAATCACGCACACCGTTATGAAGCGGCTTTACAAGAATAGCCAATCAATTAGAAAAATATCTAGAGGATAAAGAAGTTGATGAAGAGGAATTAGAAATATTAATTGAACAATTAAATGGGAAATGGTGTGTGCTGGATGATAAAGAAACAGCAATTCACGAATTATTAGCACATGATCCCAAGTGTAGTCAAAAACTTTTTGATTCCAAATATAATGATTATGAGTCATATAAAGAAAGATATATAAGATTAAAAACGAAAGCAAACAAAATATTGAACAGTACCGTTAAAGATAATAATAGTGATGTCGCGAGTGAAATGGCATCAAAACGCCGATTTAAATTACCAAAAGTAGAACTTAAAAAGTTTAATGGGGAAATAGAGGAGTGGCTCGGTTTCTGGGGTCAATTTAAGAAAATTCAAGAGGATATAGAAATAGCACCGGAAGATAAATTTATTTATTTATCAGAAGCTACAGTTGAAGGATCCCGTGCTCGAGAACTCGTTGATTCCTTCCCCCCATCTGCCAAAAATTACAAAGAAGCGATTGAGTGTTTAAGAACTAGATTTGGCAGAGATGAGTTACTCATAGAGGTGTAGGTCAGACGGTTACTTAGTTTAGTGCTTAGTAATTCTATGAATCAAAAGAAGACGCGCCTTGCCAGTTTATACGATAAAATCGAATCTCATATCCGAGCTTTGAATTCCCTAGGTGTGACTTCCGATAAATACGCCTCGATTTTGTATCCGCTCGTAGAAAGCTGTTTACCGGAAGATATAATAAGAGTATGGGAAAGAAACATGACTCTGAAAACCGAAATTACTAAAGAGTCAAACAAATTGACTTCTCTAATGAGTTTTTTAAAATCAGAGGTCGAAGGTGAGGAGCGGATTGCTATTGCGAAAGAAGGTTTTTACAGAAGGTTTTGAAAGAAGGCAAAACATGAAACTCCCCCCCCCTGTTTACGCGGACGGCGCCAAGGCGAGAATTCCTACGACAATGGGACTTTTAGACTCTACACATTTCAATAAACACAGCTGCGTGTTTTGTGAAAAAGAATCATGAGTCAGCTATTTGCCGATATGCGTTGAAAATGAGTTTAGATGACAGAAAGAAAATGTTAATAAAAAAGGGTTGTTGCTTTATTTGCTTGAAAGTGGGTCACAGGTCCCGCGATTGCAAACGTAGAATTAGCTGTGAGCGGTGTGAAGGAAAGCATTTTGTTGTAATGTGTAACGATGATAAACAGAAAGAGCTTAACAAATCCAAAGTAGAAAATATAGAAAGCAGGAGCATAAAACCTGTTATTAATGACACGATGTTAAGCAACAGAACTTGTAGTCGAGAAATTCTTCTACAAACGTTGTATGTAAAACTGCGAGGCAAAAATGAAGGGAAAATTATTAGATGTCTCATAGATACGGGTAGCCAGCGCTTGTATTTGAGTAAACGTGTGGCCGAAGAAATGCGTTATGATCTTCTTAAAGAAGAAAATGTTATCCATAATTTGTTTGGGGGTAAAGTACACGCAGAAAAACATCATCGGTACAGTGTTAGTTAGCAGTATTAGCGAAGATTATCACTGCAATTTTGAGGTACTTGATCAGGGAAGGATATGTTCTAAGATACCAACTTTAAAATTAGAGCCTTGTTCTAAGGAATTAAATGAAACAAATATAATTTTAACAGATCATTTGATTGCGAAACATGAAGAATCGGGGGACATTGATTTGCTAATCGGGGCGGATGTAGCAGGTAAGCTACTTAATGGGAAAGTGGTACCTCTACCATGCGGGCTTGTAGCTATCGGAACATACCTCGGATGGACCTTGATGGGGAAAATGCCATTTGATGATTCCGATGATAATTCTACGATGGTCGTATTAAATTTATTCGTTAAAGATATTACCATTACAAAGTTGTGGGACTTAGATGTCATCGGTATTGCTGATCCAGTCGTGAAAAAAGCCTCGAAAGAAAAGGACTTGGAAATTTCATAATTCTGTTTCCCGGAATAGAGAGGGACGTTATGAAGTGACGTTACCTTGGGCTGAAGATTGTTTACCATTACCTACGAACAAGGACTTGGCACTGAAACGACTGGGAACCACAACAGAGAAACTTCGTTCAAAAAGTTTGTTTAAACGATATGACGAAGTTTTAAAATACTGGCAGCATAAAGGTATAATCGATGAAGTGGAACACGGTGAAGATATCGACTGTGGACATTACTTGCCCCACAGACCGGTAATTAAAGAAAATAGCTCAACTCAGGTACGGCCCGTGTTCGATGCATCGGCGAGAGCTAAGTTTTCACCGTCACTTACTCAGAGTTTAGAATGCGGACCCAATTTATTTGAGCTGATCCCATCCCTCTTACTTAGATTTCGAGAAATAAAATTGGGTGTTGTCGCAGACATAGAAAAATCATTTATGCAAATTAGTATCAGACCTTCAGATAGACGTTATCTGAGATTTTATTGGTGGAAGAGCGAAGACACTAAAGAAGTGAAAATATTGCAACACACCAGAGTTGTTTTCGGAGTGAGCTGTAGCCCTTTTTTGTTAGGCGCAGTAATAGATTATCATCTTCAGAATGACATGAAATATGCAGATCACGATCAGAAATTAGTAGAAAAACTTTGGCAGAGTTTTTATGTTGATAATGTATTGGCCAGTTTTGATAGTGAAGCTGAACTTTTCCAATTAATTGAAGAATCTCGTAAAGTTATGGCATCAGCGAAATTCAATCTTAGCTGTTGGCAATACTCTAATGATTCAAATCCAGAAGTCGTTCCTAATACTTTAGGTTTGGTTTGGAACCGAGAAAAGGACATTATAATGTTGAGATTGGATTGGGTAGAATATCAACAAGTTCACAAAATTACAAAAAGAAATATTTTGACTATGACACAGAAAGTGTTTGACCCGTAAGGGTTTGCAAGTCCAGTTCTCCTTATTCCTAAGTTGATGTTGCAAAGTCTGTGGAAGTCTGGACTATCCTTGGATGCAGAAGTAGATGAAAATACTAAAGAAAATTTTATAAATTGGTTTAAATATCTCTCTCTCTTAAAAGAAATGTCAGTACCACGATGGATAAAATGTAACGAAGAAAACAAGAAGTTTTTCAGTATCCACACCTTTTGTGATGCCAGCAGCAATGCCTATGCAGCAGCAGTATTTTTAAGAATCATCCTCTGGAGTTGAAGTCCATTTGTTAGCTTCCAAGTCGAGAGTAGCTCCTTCAAAACTAATAACAATACCTCTTCTTGAATTGATTGCTGCCACGGTGGGAGCTAGACTTGGAACGCCTCAGTTTTGGAAGGCTTACAATGGCAGAACGTAGACCTCATCTTTTGGACAGACTTGACTGCTGTTTTGACTTGGATACAAAAGGAAGAAATTTGGACTGTTTTAGTGGCAAACAGAGTACGAGAAATAAGAAAACTAACAGAACAAAATGCATGGAGATATGTAAAGAGTATTGAGAATCCAGCTGACCTTCCCTCCAAAGGCTGTTCAGAAAAACAGTTTTTGAAGATGAGATGGTGGGATTGACCAGCTTGGTTAAAGAAGAGCGAAAATGAATGGCCAACAGTAAATTTGGTTTTTGACCTAGAAGAAATTGCTCGAGAAAAGAGAAAGATGACTGTAGTCACCACGCAAGTAAAAGTTGAAACTGAAGAAATCTTTCATAAATTTTCTTGTTATCCCAGACTTACTAGAATCATTGCTTGGGTTTACAGATTTTTCTTCAATTTGAAAAACAAAAATTCGAGATGCACTGGAAATCTAACTGTGAAAGAATTAAATCACGCTGAAAGAGTTATATTGAAGATTGTCCAGAAAGAAGTATTTCCAGAAGGTGTATCTGAGCAACGAATTAAACCACTTAATCCTGTTGTTGACGAAAGTGGATTTTTGAGAACGAAAACACGTATGTTTAGAAGAAAAGATAAAAAGAATTTTCGATTACCAATAATTTTGCCATCAAAACACAGAATCGTTCACATGCTGATTGAGAATAAACATAGAGAAATGAAATATACTGGAATTCAAATATTGATGAACAATCTCCGAGAAAATTATTGGATTTTGCAAAGCCAAAAAACGATTATACATGTAGTATCGAAATGCATACGATGCAAACGGTTCACCGTGACTCATCCAGAGCCGAGGCCCACTCCTTTGCCTGAAGACAGAGTAAGGGAAGCCACGATATTTAAGGTTACAGGCACAGATCTTGCTGGGCCGCTGTTCTTGATAGACGGAACAAAGGCCTGGATAGTTCTATTTACTTGTGCTGTTTATCGCGCTGTGCACATAGAACTGATAACTTCACTAACAGCAGAAGCATTTTTTCAAGCCTTAAGAAGGTTTATTGCGCGTCGAGGAAGACCGGAGATTATATATTCCGACAAAGGAAGCAATTTTGCCAAGGCACACAAAGCACTGAGTAAGCTAGATTGGCAAAGGATAGAAATGCAATCCACCCTGAAGAAAATTACGTGGAAGTTCATTCCTCCATCTGCACCGTGGTGGGGTGGATGGTGAGAGAGATTAATTGGCATGATGAAGCAGATTTTACGCAGAATATTAGGACAAGCCTTATTAAATTATGAAGAATAAAACACAGTTTTGTGTGATACCGAGAGTCTGATAAACTCACGACCTTGACATATTTGTCCGAAGATGTAAATGATTTGTGGCTTTGTCACCTTCAATGTTTCTACAAGAAGCAAGAGAATGTGGTGTAACAGATATTGACAAAGTGAGTGTCGCCTATATGCGGAAGAGATATCTGTACCTTCAAAGAGTACGCGAAGACTTGCGGAAACGATTTCGACTCGAATAACTTGGACAGTTGCAGACTGTCAGAAAGTGCAGAGAAAATTCCAAATTGATCTCTGTCGGTGAAATTGTTCTCATTTGGATCTGACAATTTAAAACGCTTACAGTGGCCAATTGGACGAGTTCTGGAAGTCCTACCAGGCAACGATGGCATAGTCAGAGTTGTGAGGATAAATACCAAATCGGGCATTGTAACACGTCCCGTGCAACGAGTGTATCCCTTAGAATTATCCGAGAACACTGAAGGTACATTCCTAATAGATAAAATCCTTGACAATAAGAAAAGTATAAAAGACCTAGAACCAGACAAACCCCTTCAGGAGTCAAAACCAGTGATAGCCCTAAGTGGACGAATTGTGAAACCTACCGAAATAATGGGCATTTGAAGGTGCTCGCCAGAAAGGTTGAGTTCATGGATACAGAACTCAAGGTGGGAGTGTGTTGCTGCCGAGCAACCTTTTCCTTCCATCCTCCATGAGTTTCCGAGCTTCTCTCCTAACTTAAGTGAAGAGAGAAACAGACTATAAACAGAACACTAAGATTCAGACTTTCGAATGTCGCGGATAAACGCGGTCATATCTCCCGAGTTGGGAAACTGTATGCTCATAAAGCTTTTGTAAATATGTTTTTGTGATGTGTTAGTAAAAATAAAAATTTAGTGTCTTGCAGAGACTGTACTCTCCATCAATCCTAGGAATATTACTTTTTATAGATACAGACCCCAGAAGAAGCGGAAGAAAGGTAAGTCGTAAACCTTTCATAACTTAAAGATCCGCTAACTAAACACCTACAGTATCTTACCAGACCCCGGCTCCTACTACTACACTCTATTCTAGTTACAGAATAATCAATTCATCGGAGGCGAGACGAGCCGGCTATATCTCGCCAGACCTCCTATCCCTACCACAGACGCTATCTCTCTCTCTTCTACTATAATAATTAACGAATTGTATTATTTTATTAACATTTGTCTTTCTTTAATTGTTTCTTCCTCACCACTACCGTTCTTATTAATATAACAACAGGAAATTTTATTGTTTACAGATTCAATCGATGGTAGAAGAGAAGAATCCTCCCTTCCAACTCTTATTTTCGAAAAGCAAAGACATGTACACTAAACGGACAGTAAGGATAATAAAATCTCTTAGAGAGTTTGGGTTTAGTGGAAGAGTCCTTAAAGAGAAGTGTCTTGGGTTGTAAAAATAGATCTACTATTTCTGCAGTTTTCGGTTCTTCTGTCGTATAAGGTTAGTTAAACTCAAAATGGCATGCTTACCACTAGAACATGTTTTCTCATCTACTTGAACTGGAGCATCTACAGTACAAAGGCATGTATACGACACATTATTTGGCATACACAAATGGCTGCATCCGCCATTGTCTTCTGCACAGGAATCTCGGACTGAAACGAAACAAGAGATTACACAATTTTAAATGGATAATGCCAGTCAATTAGTTTGAATACTGCATCGTAAGTTATGGATTAATTTCTCGCACAAATTTATTATATCAAAGAAAAAAATTATGTAATTTATAAAATATTATATAATTTATAAAGTATGTATTTAAATTCTGTGTATCTTCCAAGTGCATATTTGAACCCTTCAATGATTCTCCTGAAAACTCAGCTCTACTTTAAAACGTTTGAATTCCATTTATTTAATGGAATCTGCGATTTCATTTATGAGCATATGTATGAAGATGACTTTGAAATATCAATGGCAGATTGTTTCAGAGAAACTGAATTTTTGTAACCTCCTTTAGGATTAAATTCTTTATTTTAGTCGCAAATTTTCTTAAATAGAGTACATAAACTTTAATTCTTGTTGTCATGGGAAAAGTTTACGGATCCAGAATATGTGTTCATGTAAATAGCTGCATATATGGATTCGAAGAATTTTTTAATAGACGGGTTGAAGTAAATGTACTAGATAGGAGACAACTTAATTTATGTTTTACTTTACAGATATAAGAAAGATGGACTCTAATTTTTGTTCATAGATCTCGAGACAAAGATAAAAATAATAATATCTCTTAGGAAGTTTAGGCTTAGTGTAAGATCCTTAAGGAGAAGTGTCTTAGGTTGTAAAAGCTATATCGATGCAGTACTATATCTATGCAATTTTCAGTACTTCTGTCGAGTGTTCGTAGATGCTTGTGCCTTCCTAATAGCTCATTATTGCAGAGTGATTTGTATCAAAAGGCTTAGACTTTGGCACAGTTAAATATTACATATTCTTTTACAATAGGAAGGATGACACCGACTAAAAATTGTACTTAAGGCTGTTGAAAGGAAAGCTGATATTGAATATTGCCAGAGGCATGTGAGAACTTATTAAGTTTGGGTCTCCAGTGGAGTCGGATTTGTATGGCAATCATACAAACGTAGTTGGAAACTAACATGAAAACATGTTATAGCGAAAGATATTTCAGAAAAGCAAATTAGATTTTACTTTCATGCAATCACTGTACTAATTCTTTTGCGGCTTGTAAAATTGTAATAACTGGATTTGTTAAAACGGAATGGATAAATGCAATGAAGGAAAACCCGCCTTTCTAAAATACGAGAGGGAATCCAGGATATGGGACCATTCGAGAATTTAAGTGAACGTAACATGATATTTACAAAAGTTCAAGAAAAATCAGAGCCAATTCAATGGCCAAAGTATCCATTGACCAAACACTGGTAACGGATAGTATTGGCGTTGAGTCACTAGCACTTAGGAAAGAACAATAAACATAAAGTTTGAAGCTATTTCTTGTTCTCACTGAATTTCCAGGGTGAAAAAACTACGAACCAGACCAACTATGGAGTTCGAAAAGAAACTCCCGAAGGAATTAGAACAGATCGCTGAGATTTTTTTTCTTCTGATTAAGTCATATGGATTCTGATTAAGTCAGTATTTAACTGACTGAAAATGTGGTCAGAAAAGGAATCAAAATTGTCAACACTGTATTTCGTAACTACGCCATATAAATGTTTTGTTATATTTTAAGTGTAGATATATCTTTCTAGTTAATGTAAATAGATAACCACATTTTCAACTGTATTTATCCTTTCAGTTACACATAACACTATTGCTCATAATCGTAATACAGTCTAAAAGTAAAAAAAATAACAATGTTATAACTTATTATAATATTAAAGAATTAATAGCTTAAAAATCACTGAAATGAAAGAAACTAACTCTGTATCTTTCAGGGCAGGAAACGTCAGAATCAAATGACTGTCAGTTTAGAGAAACAAGTAATTCTGTGTAGGTCCTAATCTATGAAATACAATAATCACATACTCATCTTTAAATAAAAGGATAAAAAATCTAATCGACTATTTAGGAAGGACACTGTGACAGATATGTTAAAACAGAAATACTCACCATAAGGCTGTCGTAGTGGATGCACTACGATAAGGTCCATTGGAAAATGAAGCTTAGTGTGTAGAGTTGTGGCATTTCTTCCAGTAAACTTATTTGCTTGATGTATACTCTTTGTTTGCCAATCAGTCCAAAATAAAAGATCTTCAAACACAGTGATAGCAAATGGATGAGGTAAATCTAGTTTGATAAAAGATATAACCGGTCTTTTGGAATTGAGTACCAAATAAGTAGAAATAAAAGTGTAATAATAATATTTTACGCTTCGTTTTCAAAGAAAGTGATTGTAATGCTAATAATATTATAACATAGATTTCCGTTTCAAAAAGTTCAGTCATTTTACAGTAATTTTTCATACGAAGAAATAAAGAAAAATCTCTCAATATTTGTGTTTTTAGATGTACAGGTGTGTAAGCCATTGTATGTAACACATTGTTGATAAGAAAATCTTTTTGGAGCTCCATCTTTTACAGCTGTACCAAGCAAAGCAATTAAATTAACTCATAAAACGTCTTGAGGTTTAAAAGTCTGGTATATAACCAACAGGGTGAATTTTTGTTTCTACATACAAAATAACAAAATCAGCATTTATAGTGATTATTAATGATACTAATAGAAAAATATCTTAACTCTCTAAAGATGATCATTGTAAATGAAATAAATACATTTCGAAAAACCCCGGAATTGATGCTATCGTTAAATATAAGCAATTAATTGACGTTTATGGTATTAAAATATATTTTTTTACCATAAAATATTATATATATATATATATATATATATATATATATATATATATATATATCTATATATATATATATAAAGACGCAGCGTGCTTCTAACTTTCGGGGGAGGGCACGAATTGAATAAAGTTTGGGACCTCCTGAGCGCATTGGCTGCCGAGCGGACCTTAAAATATGAAATATTATGATTTTTTAAATTGAATAACAATAGAATTGATGTTTGAGTAATATTCAAAAGTTATACAATGAGAAAAATATAATATAAATAAAATGAGAAAAACAAATTGCATCGAATTTTTGTTATGTATCATATCATTGATAAAAACTAGGTTAAGGATAAAGATATAATTGGAATCTTCAGTTTCACAGTTTGAAAAAGCGGAAAAAACCAACTTTCTTAAAATTTTTCTACAATTTTCCTATTTTAACTGAAATTTTATTAACGTTTTAATTTATTTCAAGCTAAGTTGGGGGGGGGGGCACGTGCCCCGTTCCCCCCGACATAATCATAAAAAATCATAATATTTCATATTTTAAGGGTAAAATATTGTTTGTATTTAAGTGTTGTTTTACAATTATTGGCTTTAAAATTGTGAAGAAATTAAGTTTTATTAAATCCAAAAAATATTTTATATATATTTTTAAAACTTATTCTATCTTAGCAATTACAAAACTTGTTACTATAACAATCAAAGAACTATTATAATAATTGCAATTAAATGCAATCTACCAACAATTCTTTCTATTTTACATGAACAAATCTGGCAATGTCGTCACGGGATGAAATTCATATCCTTTTACATTTGTATCTCAGACACATGAATTAAACACCGCACCATCAAACCACGTCATGATGGACTTGAACGATAACCGTGTTTACCCGCTAGAGAAAAAGAAAGAAAAAAAGAAAATTTTTTACCCCGATCGGAATTACTATTGTTTTCTATAAGTCGTTTTATGTGGTCGATGACTTTAGATTAAATTCTTATCCATATTTTATTTGTTCTCACTTTATTTGTTCTCTTTAAAATTATTATGGTCGCTCAAGAATTATTGAGCGGGGAGATTATAGAGGTTAACAGAACAGCTTTCTGTACAATTGTGTTACCTCCACCGTTTGCATGATGCAGATTTTTCCCCCGATTATTTTAACCTAAAGAATCTTGAAAAATTTTCCAATTAAAGGTTGCAACGATTTTTAATTCTTTAAACTGATAGCAGATTGCAGTACTAACCGTTTTTCTGCTCATTTAACTGGAATACACTGAATGCAAGTGAAACAAAGACTAGATTTAGGAGTTTGCACTGCGCAAACGGCGCCCCTCAAAGGGTTAAGGCTGCTGTGTAGTAACACTATTGGATTCTCTCCCCTCAATGTTAATCTATGATGGAAATTTGTCTTCTATTTACAGCTACATGAATTCCGATAATCAAATAAAAATGGTATTTTCATATATTTATCATAATATTTGAAGTTTTCTGAATCGTTTAAACCAAACCGCATCAAAATATTCAAATTACAACCGCTACAATCACGAAATAAAAAAATAACACCTCTGAGAAGAACAGCAGACTCGGGCATTTAAATCACCCATCCGTTGTTTACATTACTTTCGCACTCCTATCTTTACTTCCGTCCATCCTCTGACTCTATTTATTGACTTGTTGACCCCATGGTTTATATTTTTCGACTTCTGATTCCAGTAGGATATGCACTACTAAAACGAAAAATGTTCCAAAGGTAAAATTTCTTTCTCTATTGTGGAGTACAATTTTAAAAAAATATTTAAACTCAGGTTGGCAATCCATGGACACATTTTTTCCATAGGTTAACATTGAGGTGAGAAAATCCAATAGGGTTAGTATACAGCAGCGTTAAACTCTGCAGTATGTCATATTGTTCTCTACCATACAATCCCTTTCAAACAGAAGTGAAATTTGGATAGCAATACTGGAATAATCCTCTAACATTGAGAGTATTTTCAAAATGATGTCGGGGTACTTTCTCTAATTTATTTGCATTCTTTTGACACTATATTTACGTCTAATTCTTTTGACACTAGATTCTTTACAAACATGTTTCAGTCTTGTGTATATTGTCAAAAGTCTCTCTAAGAAAGAACACTGAAAATATTTTACCTAGAGCTATATCAAATAAAAATAGTTATCATCTAAAACTGTCCCTGGAAGTATTGAAATTGATGGATTTCAAGGTTTCAGCCTTTTTACGAGAAAAAAAATTGCATGCCTGCGTAAAATTTCATTTTTGAGTTTATGGCTTTAGGATGATCAATTATGTGTCTTCTTTTTTACATGAAAATAATGTGCTTGTTCTACAAAGAGAAGACGCACCGCGTCATATGGGGAAATGTTGTGCACTAGGCCTAACGAATATTAATGACGTGCCTTTTCTAGAAAATATCTCTCTTCAGGATTGGAAATTTGGTTTTATGATTCGATGGTCATTTGATATTGTTTCCGACCTAAATATGTCATACTCAAAAGTTATGTATTTTATTTCCTTCTTCCAGATAAAATGAAGCTTTCAACATGCATAAGGAGCATTTCAGAAATTTGTCATTTTTTCCTTCGAGTTTCTGTTAAGGGATCATGCTGTAAATTGCTGAATTTTTATGAAGATTTATTATTTATTCTTGTAAGTTGCCACATCTTTTATGAAACATTGAATGTTTTTAAGAATAACTTACGTGTGTTGTGGATATGTACACTTATTTTATAGATTCTTTGTTTTGTCATAAATATTTACTAGCAAAATGGTACTATCTGTTATTTACAAGCGATTTCATTTATCATGACACTTTAAAAGACACCTTCAAAAGGTTAGCAGTGTGCCTCAGAAAAAAAATAAACAGCAATGCATTTTTTAAACAGAATTTAAAATCTGAAATTCTGTATGTGCGTTGTATTCGTTTAAGTAAAACTTTATTTATGCAAAACTAGCTGAATACCCGTACTTCGCTACGGAATACATTCAAATTAAATACAACGGTCAATGCATGCATTTTATGCCAAAAAAATATAAATTTATAAAAAAACCGTAACGGATATTTTTATAGACAAGATAATGTGGAAGAAAATATTCAAATTAAATCTAATAGAACATACTAAAGAATATAGTACAGTTAATATAGTACTGTTAATATAGTACAGTTTGAGGAACATTTCTTTTACTGTATTTTATTATTTTTGTGGATAATGTCCAATCGTCTGCTCATTAGCAAGAAAAAAAATATTTTTTAGTCAATTTATTTCGTTGTTATGCACGTGAAGCAAAATTAGTTTAAGTATCACAAAAGAAACAACATGATCAGCATTGAATAAATTAAATTCTAAAATTAAACTTTAAAAATTTATCAGAAATCAGAAAATGGAGGTAAAGATTCGAAAAATATTTCATTTTGAAGGAATTTTTACGATCTTTCTTGTGATATAAATTTTATAATCCTCAGATTATTATTTTAAATGCAAATTGTTTAAAAAAAGTTACAAAACAGCATAAAAATTTAATTAAAAAAATCTAAGAAGAATTTTTCAAAAATCTTTGTTATTGTACCCCTACACTATTAGAAGAATCGTCATGGAAAATTTCAGCCCTTTAGGTCAAGCGGTTTGGTCTGCCCGTTATCTGTCAGTCATTCCGTCAGTCAATCAGTCAGTTACGGAACTGTTTTATATATACAGATTGGTTGGTAAATTTCAAATAACACTCTTATATGCAGTTCTTTTAAATAAATAACTGTAACCCCTAAAAACTGTATTTAAAAAGTTTTTAAATATTGAGTGTGAACTGAGCACATACCCAAAGTCTAATTATTGATGTCTCACATTTAACCCTCAAACGGTACAGTGGTTTGAGACAAAATAGATAGTACGGTCGGATCGGATCCGACCCGATCTCTTTTTTGATGAGGTTTTTGATAGAAATAAGTACACAATAAGCATTTTTGTTGTATAATAACATTAATTGATAATATTTTAAACGAAATAAAAACCTTTTTGTAGAAAAAAAAATGACAAACGAATTGTAATTTTTCAAAACAAAGAAAATCTCGCTGGCATTTACATAGAATGTTGTATATATTAGGTCTAATATGTAATTTAGTCTTGTTCGGTATTAAGGCACCCTCCTGTGTGAAATTGTCTGCAACGCCCTCTATCGAGGAGCGCTACTGTTAGTCAGTCGTTTATTGTCGTTCGAATGGCACTGACCTATCGTGCGTCAGTTCGCCATAACCTTTGTATTCGTTTCGTAATTTTAAAATAAAATCAGCATCGATCTATTAATTGTATAAAACACCAGTCTAGTCACTTTGTTGAACCAGCGCATATAAAATCGACGGAAGAAAATACATTTGGACCGCTCGCGGAGTAAATTGAACCTGACTGGTGACTTTCGTTTTTCAAGAGTGCCAAAAAAATGGCTGATCCAGATTTGACTGTTTTGAATAGGAGAAAAGGTAATATAAAAGCAAGAATAACGAAATTTAAATCTTTAATTTCAAAGGAAGCTGGCAGCAGTGAAGCTGAACTTAAGTCTCGTTTAGAAATTCTTGGAACGGTAATAGAAACTTTCGAACAATTAAAAGTGGAATATTATGAAACTTCATCTGATAAACAAATCAAGGATATTGAAGTGGACCTTGTTGCTATTGATGATGACTTACAAGAATTAAAGGTAAGTCTAACTACCTTATTATACAACTGTAAAAAAGAAGCTAGTAATTCGTCTAGTATTGTTGATTCGAGTAATTCCACGAAGAATGATAGCGTAGCAATTAAGCTACCAGAGATACCTTTGCCAATATTTTATGGCAAATTCGAGGACTGGAGTACTTTTATATGTCAATTTCAAAATTTAATGAACGATAATCCGTGTTTGACGGAAAACCAAAAGTTGTATTACTTACGCGCCTCTCTAAAGGGAGAAGCATCACAAATCGAAACTACAGATGATAGTTATAATTCACTTCTGAAAGCACTTCAGCAGAGATACGAAAATAAAAGAATTATCATAGATACATACGTCAGAAATATAATTAATCACGGAAAACTAACGTCAGAATCTGGAAAAGACTTACGTAGTTTTTTAGACTGTATTAAGAAAAATATTCGAGCTTTAAAATTGTTAACTTTCGAACGTGACAAATTATCAAACGTTCTGCTTATGAATATTATACTTCAAAAATTAGATAATGAAACTAGAAAGTTGTATGAATCAACATTAACAAATAATGATGTGCCAGACTTTGATGCGCTTTTAGAGTTTCTAGAAAGACGTTGTCAAATTCTGGATAGTATTAATCGTACAGTACCATTTACGTATAAGCAGAAACAAGTCTCGGTGAATAAAGGTAGAACCTTTTTAAATACAAATACGTCTTCAAATCCTTGCACGGTTTGCAAATTGCCTAATCATTCAATTTATAAGTGCAGTATTTTTCAAAATATGAAGGTTTCGGATCGATTTAATTATGTAAAAAGGCAAAAATTGTGTCTTTCCTGTTTGAAGGGTTCCCATCAAGTAAAACAATGCTTTCAAAGAATAGATGTGAGGTATGCTCTAGCAAATTGCATCATACTTTATTGCATATTTTCGAGCCGCAAGTTCCCAAAATCACAGTCGAGCAAAGCAATGCGTTAGAATGTCAGTTGGCGCCAGTAAAGGCGAAAACTGATGAGTCATTACATCAAGTGGAAGGCGCGCTGGCATTCTCAAACTGTTTAGCCTCGAAAAGAAAAAATACTCTGCTACCGACAGCGATTGTTTATCTTAAAAAGGGGAACGGCGATTATTTACGATGTAGAGCGTTATTAGACAGTGGCTCTCAACTGAATTTCGTAGCGACTAAAACCGCAAATAAATTAGAAATAAAAAAGGAGAAAACACATGCTTCAATATCTGGACTCGGAGAAATCTCACTAACTGTTAACCAAAAAATAAATTCATTAGTTTCAAACAGCTGCGGAGGTTTTTCGCAACATCTAGAGCTATTAATTGTGCCTTTCGTTACAAATTTGACTCCAATAAACCCCATTGATATAACTGAAATAAATATACCATCTCACATACAACTTGCTGACCCGGAATTTAACCTCTCGGGAGAAATTGACTTACTCATAGGCTGTTCGCTATTTTTTGATTTATTGAAACCTAATCAGTTTAGATCCTCATGTGGGAAATTACTTTTCCAAGAAACTGTATTTGGCTATATTGTTGCGGGAAAAACAAATTCGTCGACAACAAGTCTTTATTGCGGTTTGAATACAAGTTTTGAAAATATAGATAGAACATTACAAACATTTTGGGAAACAGAAAATATTAATGACTTGGATGTAAAATTAAGTAAGGAAGAACAAAATTGCGAAACCCACTTTGAACAGACACATTATCGAAATTCTGATGGGCGATATGTTGTATCGATGCCCTTAGAAGCTGCGGAATTATTAGGAGAATCTCGAAACTTAGCAGAAAAACGGCTTAATCAACTGTGGCAGCGTTTGCACAGAGATTCTAATATGCAACACCTCTACTCGGAATTCATGGAGGAGTATAAAAATTTGAATCATATGGAATTAATTGAGGGTTCCGATACTGAAACTGGTTGTTATTATTTACCTCATCACGGCGTCTACCGACCTGAAAAAACCAGTACGCGTTTAAGAGTAGTTTTCAACGCATCAGCAGCGACAACGTCCGGTCTGTCATTAAATAATATTCTTTTGAAGGGGAAAATTCCTCAACAAGAACTGTTTTCTATAATGATACGATTTCGTAAGCATCGGTATGCCTTCACGGCAGATGTAGAAAAGATGTATCGTATGATACAAGTAAACCCAGCCCAACGGGACCTTCTCAGAATCTTATGGAAGGACAGTATTAATTCGCCAGTTCAAGTTTATAGACTTAATACTGTGACTTATGGGACGTCCAGTGCTCCCTACCTTGCCACTCGTACTTTGAAGCAATTAGCCTTAGATGAAGGGCAGAAATTACCTTTAGCATCGTCTGTTGCATTAAATGATTTTTATATGGATGATATTTTATCTGGTGAATCGTCACTGGAAAAAGCAAAATCATTGCAAAGAGAATTAATAGAATTGCTGCAATTGGGTAAAATGAAGTTGCACAAATGGTGTGCAAACCATCCAGATCTCAGTGTTCCATCAAGTAAAGTCGGTGTCGAATATAGTTTCGATGAACAACCAGAACACGAGGCAATCAAAACTTTGGGTGTTCTATGGAATCCTAAACTTGACTGTTTTCAGTTCAAAATTAATGTTCCAGAAACAACTTCTTATATAAAACGAGATGTTCTTTCTCTAATTGCAAGAGTTTTCGATCCACTTGGGTTAATAGGACCAGTTATAACCAAAGCTAAAATCTTCATGCAGCGTTTGTGGTTATCCAAAATTGATTGGAATGAGCCGTTGCCAGATCCTTTAGCGAAGGAATGGACTGATTTCGTATCAACTCTTTCTGAATTAGAAAATCTCAAAATTCCTAGATTTGTTTTCCAAGAAAATCGCATCGTGATACATGGATTCTCAGATGCATCTTCGTTAGCATATGCGGCTGCTGTTTATGTTCAGCCCTTGAGCCATGGTGAATCTTCGGCTGCTCAATTATTATGCAGCAAATCAAGAGTTGCACCTATCAAAACTCTCTCGATTCCACGGCTGGAGTTAAACGCATGTCTCTTGCTGTCTAAATTGATGAATAAAGTCTTACACTCCTTGAATGTTAATCCGGACAAGATAATTCTATGGACAGATAGCACAATTGCTCTTGCATGGATTAGAAAATCGCCTCATTTGTTGAAAACTTTCGTCAGTAATAGAGTTGCATTAATACAACATCTCACTGAATCCTTTGAATGGAGGCACATCTCTTCTGAAAATAATCCGGCTGACGTCATTTCTCGAGGATTAGATGCCAAGGACATTTTAACGTGTGATATCTGGTGGTGTGTCCCACAATTGCCTTCTGATGAACAATTGGATGAACAAAAATTTGACTCTCTAAATTCCAATGACTATAGTAAAGAACTCAAGCCATTATTGAACTCTAATTTTGCTATTATGAAACCAAATTCACTCGTAACTGGTTTGCTGAATCTTAGTAATAATTATATGAAACTAATCAGAATTCTTAGTTTTATTTTTAGGTTTATTTCTAACGTTAGGAAGAAGAAGGAATTTCGTAAATCTAGACCTATTCTTTTGGAAGAAGTGAAGGGGGCAGAATTATTTTTAATAAAGGAGGTTCAAAGGGAAACCTTTGCTTCTGAAATATCCGCAATTGAAAGGGGTAATCAGGTAAATAAAAAAAGTAAATTAAAATCTCTGAACAGTTTTTTAGATAAGGAAGGTATTTTACGCGTCGGTGGGAGACTAGCTATGTCTCAGGTAAGTTTTAACTCTAAATTTCCTATTGTTTTGCCTGCTAAACATAAATTAACTCACTTAATTTTCCAGTACCATCATTTGAAATATTTGCATCTTGGGCCACAAGCCTTATTGAACGCTGTCAGGCAAAAATATTGGCCAATTAGTGGCAGAAATCTTGCTAGGAAAATCGTACACAATTGTGTACAATGTTTCAAATATAAACCCGTGCCGATAGATCAATTAATGGGCAACTTGCCTCCAGAGCGAGTGCAAATTGAACCCACTTTTAATAAGTGTGGAATAGACTTTTGTGGTCCTTTTCTTATACGAATAAAAAATCAAAGAAAGGGAACTTTCCAAAAAATGTATGTCGCGGTGTTTGTATGCTTGGTAACACGAGCAATTCATCTCGAAATTGTCTCTGATTTATCTACTGAGGCTCTAATTGCCACTTTAAAAAGATTCTTCTCAAGAAGAGGAAAATGTTCGACCATATATAGCGACAACGCTACAAACTTTATTGGAGCTCGAAATGAATTGAAAAAAATGTTTGAGCTAGTTAACCTTCCAGAACCAGGTTTGACGAACTTTCTATTGACCGAGGAAATAGAATGGAAATTTATACCCCCCAAGGCACCTCACTTTGGAGGACTTTGGGAAGCGGGAGTAAAGTCTTTTAAAACACATCTTAAAAAGACTGTTGGGGACTCGAAATTAACTGCCGAAGAATTTATGACCCTGGTAACTCAAATTGAAGGTATATTGAATTCGCGGCCTATTACACCTCTATCTTCAGATGCAGTTGATCTTAATGCTTTAACACCAGGCCATTTTTTAATCGGCCGACCTATACTAGCCCCTGTAGAGCCTGATATTACCAACAGACCAGAAAATAGACTGTCCAGATGGGACAGGGTTACCAAAATGGTTCAAAATATTTGGAAACGCTGGCAAAGAGACTATTTGTCTCAATTGCACGAACGAACAAAATGGCAGTTTCAGAAAAACGACATAAAATCCGGCACGATGGTGCTTTTAAGGGAAGATAACTTGCCTGTCTGCCATTGGGTATTAGGTAGAGTTGAAGAAGTTATACTTGGTTCAGATAAAAGGGTAAGAGTAGTTCAAGTGCGAACCTCTAAGGGTCTCTATAAAAGACCTATTCATAAATTAAGTATTTTACCCTTTGATAACGTAATTGACTCATAATTATTTCATGTTTTTTTTTATATCTAGTAATTATACTGTATTAGTTCTAGTATATTGTTAAAATAATCGAAATTTATTGTATTGTTTGCATTTTTAACTATTGTATGGTAATATTGCAATTGTAACTTGTCTTATCGTATTGTATTATTGAAATAATATTTCAATGGGGCCGGTATGTTCGGTATTAAGGCACCCTCCTGTGTGAAATTGTCTGCAACGCCCTCTATCGAGGAGCGCTACTGTTAGTCAGTCGTTTATTGTCGTTCGAATGGCACTGACCTATCGTGCGTCAGTTCGCCATAACCTTTGTATTCGTTTCGTAATTTTAAAATAAAATCAGCATCGATCTATTAATTGTATAAAACACCAGTCTAGTCACTTTGTTGAACCAGCGCATATAAAATCGACGGAAGAAAATACAAGTCTTATACCTAGTTTTAGAAGTTAGTGAAACCAAATTTCTGAGCAAAATATAATATATACTGACATTTTTGGCCTTCAAAATCGAAATAAAAAATTTAGAAATCTAAAAAAAAATGACTAGTAATCATGAATAACATTTTTCAATAAAGACACTCGTATTCACTGCAAACCAATAACTGCAAACGCTCCAACACCTGTTGCAAGACTGGCTGGCTGGGTTCCTTGTAAACTCGATCTCTTCCAATGAGAGGGTAGACTACGGGAGAGGAAGACACAGCGTTGGGACGGATCCGACCCCCACCCTACCGTTTGAGGGCTAAAGTACAGAGCTGTAGATTTTAAGATCATGAGATATACAGAGGCTGTTCGTACATTTTTTAGACGATTTTGGTAAGCGGTAATAAAAATTCGTTTGCTGCAAAATAAATAATTGCAATTGTACTATGTTTTTAAAAGTCAAAATTATCGTCTACGGCTTGAAAGTTTTGTTTTTATTCAAAATGGCGTTTTTAACAAAGCAGTGGTTCGAAGGCTACATTTATGCTCTTTCCGAAGAGAAATATGCATACTCCATTATCCAAAAACGATGTGAGAGTCATGGTTTTGTGATATCTAAAGCGTCGATAGGTAATATCGTCAACAAGAAAGGAAAAAATCGTCAAATTGGAGCCTCAAGTG
Organism: Dolomedes plantarius; assembly: GCA_907164885.2. NCBI lineage: Eukaryota > Metazoa > Arthropoda > Arachnida > Araneae > Dolomedidae > Dolomedes > Dolomedes plantarius. The sequence goes on along the minus strand of OU015491.1, from coordinate 145,963,152 downwards.
GGACAAAAATTCCAAACAAGTATCCAAGGAAAAAACGGACATCTTCGACTATTGCAAAGGTACGTTGTTTAATGTTAAAAGAAAATCCCTCTAGTCAAAGGACCGTTGCAAAATCATTAAAATGCTCGGTGTCCACTGTAAACAAAATGATAAATGTTGATTTAAATCTTAAGAAAGCGAAAAAACGCAAGGTGCATCGTCTTCTTCCAAATCATATCGCTGAACGCAGGACACGCTGCAGAATTCTATATGAGAAACATTTATCCAAAGAAAAATGGAAAACAATTGTCACAATAGATGAATCATGGGTGTATTTAAATGATTGCAACAATAAAAGAGCCATTTATTATCATAAAAGGGAAGAAAAAAATTTAAGTACATGGTTCAAAGAATCGAAAGAAAGTTTTTCTAAGGGATTCATGATTGTTGCTGGTTTTTCTTATAATGGCAATTAAAAATAAAGATAGTGGAAAAAAATGTCAAGATTATCTCCAAATACTATCAGGAACATATTTTATCGCCAAATTTTCTGAATGAAATACCATCGCTTTACCCACAGTGCCATCAATCTGTGAGACTCCATCAGGACAAAGCTAGCAGTCACACATCAAAATCCACTGTAAATTTCCTAAAAGAAATGGAACAAAAAACTGGTATCAAGGCCATACCCTTCACTGATATCCCTACTAAATCTCCCGATGTATCACCTATGGATTTTTGTGCTTTCGGACTTTTAAAATCTGCATTATCCAAATGTCGTCCCAAAACCCTTACAGGACTCTGGAAAACTGTTCAGGAGGAATGGGATAGAATGCCTCTTCTGACACTTCAAAAGGCATTATTATCCTGGAAATTGCGGTGTCGAAAGATAGTTCAGAATAAGGGATGCCAAATAGAACATTTAAAACACAAGAATTTTATGTAATTCAGTTTTGTGAATACAATATACATCGTCTAAAAAATGTGTGAACAGCCTCTGTATATGTGGAGTTGTATATATGATAATTTACTGTTTACTTTAATGCTGAATAATTCTCATGTGAAAAATGATTAGTATTGTATACAAACTTCGGTGATTCATTTCAACTAAAAAATATCTCAACATTTTTCGTCTTGTTGTTTCTAATGTTGTTTCTAATGACCCCTGGAGGGAAGTATTCCAGACCAGATTCATGTAGGCAAGCGGGCTGAGGGGTGCGGTTCCTGTTTGTAATGGAACACCAAGGATGGTTCGATTAAAAAAAATAATATCTTCCAACATTTTTTCCTTGTTTCTAATGCCCCCTGGCCGGAAGTATTCCAGACCAGGTTCATGTAGGCAAGCAGGCAGACTGAGGGTTACGGCTCCGGTTTGTAATGCCATACCAAGGATGGTCCGATTAAAAAAAAATTATATCTTCCAACATTTTTTCCTTGTTGTTTCTAATGTTGTTTCCAATGCCCCCTGGCCGGAAGTATTCCAGACCAGGTTCATGTAGGCAAGCAGGCAGACTGAGGGTTACGGCTCCGGTTTGTACTGGCATACCAAGGATGGTCCGATTTTAAAAAATTATATCTTCCAACATTTTTTCCTTGTTGTTTCTAATGTTGTTTCCAATGCCCCCTGGCCGGAAGTATTCCAGACCAGGTTCATGTAGGCAAGCAGGAAGGCTGAGGGTTACGGCTCCGGTTTGTAATGGCATACCAAGGATGGTCCGATTAAAAAAAATTATATCTTCCAACATTTTTACCTTGTTGTTTCTAATGTTGTTTCCAATTCCCCCTGGCCGGAAGTATTCCAGACCAGGTTCCTATAGGCAAGCGCACTGAGGGTTAAGGCTTCGGTTTGTAATGGCACGCCAAGGATGGTCTGATTTAAACAAACATCAAAAATTGATGCAGTAGATAGGATACAACAAAGCTTTAAGAAATCATTTGAAGTAAGATAATGTTTTCCTTGTAATACACATAAATTCGTAATACCCATTTATTTGTTTGGATATTTATCTACGGCCTGTAATTATTATTATTATTATTATTATTATTACTATTATTATTATTATTATTTCCCGTGAGAGGGTTTTCAAAGTTTTTCTTTGAGGTACAGCACAAACGAAATTTTTTCTGTGCAGATTTGCCGTTTTGAATACGTCTCACAAATGTTATCCATTAAAAGTATATTTGCCATTAAGTGATGTACGGTGAGTCTAAGCGGATTATAGCGCTTTTCCAAACCGTAGGTTATGGTTTACCAGGTTTTTCATTCGGGAAAAGTGGACCATGAAGATACAAAGATGCATAAAAAACTCTGCATTATGAAGATGTAAAAATGCATAATAATAGAATGGTGCGTACAGGCAAGTAAACTGAAGTTTCATACAAAACCCCAAAAGTCATCTGGATAACGTATAGTCAATCGTATGAATTTAATCTCTTTACTGACAAAGAAACAGAAATAGCAAATGAACAAAACAGTTTGATAAGGCCCATTATCTGTGACTCAAACTTTCGTTAAAATTCCAAGATTTTATTGAAATTTCTACATAACGAAGTAAGCTATAAACAATGAGTTATGGTGTTTCCCAGTTTAGTATAAGACAATGACAGCTTGTAATAAAAGTGCTTTCAGTGAAGGTACTTAAAACATGATCTTGGTTTTTAAAATACGTAATTCAGAGTGGTTTTTTTTTTCCGTAGACACAATGCGGAGAACTTTCAACAATAAATACAGATATTCAAAGCGATAGCGAAAGATTGAAAAACTTGAAATGATCGCCGGTTTCTTTCACTCAAAAATATAAGGATTTTTGTATGATATTTCTTCTTATAAAACTTATTTAATGAATGGCTGCCCCAAGGCTTTTGCTGTATGTAATGGGATACATTTCTAACAACCTGTTGAATACCATTAACAAGAAGAAATCCCCCAAATGGATTAACCCTTAAGCGGGCATGCCCGTGTACAAAGTGCAACATTTTCGTAATTTTGAATGGTTTGTTTTTACATGTAAAGTTTTAATGTTCTATGCAGTTTCTATTTATAGCTACAGCCTTTCAAATGCAAGCAGGATTTTCTAACATTTCTATTATTTTCTGTTTATTGTTAATCGTGATTTAACCTCGGTAAACCAGCGATTATACGGGATTACAATACGACAAAAGCAAGAGTTGATGTAGTCGATCAAATGTGCAGCTATTACACGGTATCCCGCATATCACGAAGATGGACACTCTCATTTTTTTTAGGTTTTTGGACATAACAGGAATCAATTCACAAGTTGTCCTTAGATCCAGTAAACAGGACAGTTTTGAAATAAGGCGATTGTATCTGCATTCCTTGACCTTTAATTATAAATATATCTCAATATTATCAACATTTTATATCTTCTCATGAAACGCAGAATCATCAATTTCAATTTGAAAAAAAAGTTTATTACAAAAGGAATAATCAAGGTTGAAAGAGATGTTGCACTTTGTGCCACGCGCGCCTGCTGGTGTTCCAAAAATTGGCGCGCCCGCTGAAGGTTTAAAATGCTATAGAATTTAAGTGGAGGTATTATTCATAATGTCATATACGATTAGCATCATAAAATTGAAATGTTTATAATTAAGATCAACTACTGTCGGTCGTTATACCTAACGAAACTATTTCTTATTGTTTAAAACTGCTTTCATACGATCAAAAAAAAATTTTAAAAACGAGACTTACAGACATCAGTTACATTTCTCAATTTTGAAAGTTAAAATAATTTGTGAGAAATAATTCTTATTAAGTGAAAAATAGAGCTAAAATCGTATCATTATAAACTATCTGATAATACTTGAACGTTAGATATAATAATATGATATTGTTACGAATTTTACGAGTCTATGGTAATCTCGCCAAATATGAGAGTTATCGCCGAATTAGCGATGGATTTAGGGACTTATTTTGGTCGCCAAATTTGGCGACATATCACCAAATGGTAGCATGTCTTCTGGATCTTTCTGGAGTCTTCTAGTGATGTCTACCTGGTTGACCGATAGAGGGCACTTTGGCAGTCTATAAATATACCTGACATTGGCATTGGAACTCAGGGAGTGTTTCTTTTTTGCTGAGAATTGAATGTATTGAAAGTGCGTTAGGCGTGTATTGTATTGAAGACTCTGTTATCCTGACTTGTGTTTCAATAGTTTTCTGCTGTATAGAAGACAGTTGTTACGTGTTTTTTATTTGAATTTGTATATGCGCCTGAAGAATTTACAGAACAATAAATTTTATTTTGTGTGCACTTTATGAAGAGATTTTATTCAATCTTATCGAATCCAGGAAAACAAAACAATATTATAGTAAACTTTAGTAATTCGTAATTCTAATTAATTTAGATATACATAGAAGCACATATATTATAAAATTAATAAAATTCTAAATTCAATATATTTAATGCTTTTAAATAATAAATACATTCTTGCTTTATTATGGTGTTCAGATCAGATATCATTTATATTCACTCATTTTTATTTATAGATCACAAAAGTTTTTATATACAACATTCATTTCCCGTTACAAAACATTTTATTTCTATATGATATGGTATTAAAAATGTTTAAAATAAACTGAAAACTGTTTATTGTGAAGTTTATGATGTAATTTTCTGATGGTAGGTTCCTTTAATAAAAGAAGTTATTTAAGATTGATGAGTTCTACTTCTGAAATTTCGAATAAAAGATATAGAAGATGATTTTTTTTCGCGTCGTCACAGTTTGACATGATTAATTATATCATACATTTTATGGAGTTAAATGTAAAAAAAATGCAATAAAAGAGTTTTAAAACATTAGTTTTTTTATCATACTAATCTTTTATTGAAGCTTCTTTATTATACATTTTCAAAGGAAGTCAAAGAAGCGAATTTAATATGAAAAATAACATAATTATCCTTTCTAAAACTGAAATTTCTAACACATCAATAGTTCCTTACATAACTTTAAAATTATACCCGTACTAACTATACAACTTTATTCCCACACTTCCATTGCAAATTATGCTTATGTACAATATGCCATACACATTATAAAAAAACAAGGTAATTTATGACAGAGTAATACTAATACACTACCACGCATTGCACAGGAAAAAAACTTTTGTGTTTTTTTATAATGACTATGGCAACCACTTGGCTTCAAAACATTTGCCCGTAGAACATCGTTTTCGTCGGTACCTTATTAACCTTTTCTTTACGGGGTGGAATAGGATGTATCCCAAGAATACGGGCCCAAGAATGAATATATATATATATATATATATATATATATATATATATATATATATATATATATATATATATATATATATATATATATATATATATAACCCCTTAATGGCCGTTCTTACAAAGGGGGTATGAAATTTCATGTTCTAGAGAGGTAATCGAAAAAAAGGGCCCCGTCAGGTAAAGGTTAAGGGAGCACACAGAAGGTGAACCAATTTTATTCTCTATAAGACGATAGCACACCTATATCCATGCTTTCACTGGGATCAGAATCTGACCCATGTGGTAGATTGTTTTCTTTGTATAAATTTTATCCCGGCCCATAGATAAAACTTATGGGACAGCAATAAGAAATTACAGATAATTAAAGTCTACAGCATGGATTAAAAGTGGCCCTAGATTTGAATGAAATTGTACGATCCTTCATGTCGCAGGCTATTATCACTTTCGCAAAAAGCTAACGCTATGAGTCTCGAATATCTCGACTGCTTCACAAGAGAGGACGACCAAAAAGATCTATGTCTATTAGAAGAACGAAAAATGCGACAAAATATGTTCCGAAACGGGGCAAACAACAAAACTGACATATGTTAGAAAAGCAAATAATCCGAAAATAGAAATTTATAGAAGAAAGAATCGATTTAGAGAAAATGGACTGTCAGAAACACATTCATGTGTGATGCTTTTATAAAAATCTGCAAGAGAAGTTCTGTAAAGGTCACTGACCATCCCCACAACGTTACTTATTGATAGAAAAATTTAAAAAAAACACTTTGACTAGTGAATAATTTTGGTTCTATGTAATTTGAATATATTCCATTGGTTTTCAAAATGTTTATTTATATAGACCCTCAATTTCCTTGATTCATAACATACTTCCAATGACCTTTTAAAAAGATATAGTGGGTACTTTTCTTTGAAGTTCTCTCTAAAATTTCTTGATTAACACACTTGATAATACATACTTGATCTTTCAAACATAGTTGACCTTTCAAACAGGTATAAAGGTTACATTTTTACGAAATTTCTATTAGGGTCCTATAAGAATAGGACTCTAATAAGATTACTCCTATTAGAGTTTAGTCCTATTAATCCTATTTAGTCTTATTAGTCGTACTACAGTCCCCGCGAGGTCCGTAGTAAACAGGCTACATAAAATACTCAGGTTGGAAATGAAATTTACAAAGGGTTTTAAATAAAATTTAAAACTAAATTGATATGTGATTTTGTTAATTTAAATATCAAGAGGTTTGTGATAACCCTAACATATCTGAAGAGTGGTACAGTAAAAGTAAAAAAAAAAAGACTCAGATGAGGGTTATCTATGAATTTTTTAAAGTTTTATCAATGACCGAAGCTGACAACCAAGGAATTAAAAAAAATATTTTCATCATTAAGGAAATGAGGTCCAAACATAGCATTAAATGATGATAAACAATTGTTTTACTGTTAAGTTTAACTGAATAATATCTACTTTCTGAAATATGTTCCCTATCTAAAGTTTTCAAAAAGTTAGTTATTTTTTTCCTAATAAGATATGTTCCATTAGTTAATGTTATTTTTTCTAGCAACTTCGCTTAAAGAAAACATCAACTTTGCTGCAAAATTTGCATTTCAATCGTTCAACTTTGCTTCTAAACTAATTAAAATCAAAAATAATAAAAGTAGTAAAATTATTTTAATTGATAAAAACACTTATGATTATGCAAATCATGAACTGCTATAGAGAGGTCGTTACAAAAGAGTTGAAAACACCCTTATTATGAACATCTTTCCAAAATATAAAATACGAGGAAAAACTATGTAATTCTCAATTATTGAGTTAAGTGTTTGGTTATTCCTCACACAGAAAATTATGCTGATACTTGGCCAGGCGCCCACTGGCAACTTTTAATTTGGGCAACTAAACAGTTTAGGCCGTCTGCACACGGGGCAACTCAAAAGAAACTGATAACTGACTCCAGTCACAAACCAGTCCCTGATGAGTCGTAACCTATGTAATTGAACTCGTCGGACGAGTTTGTAACCAGTTGCGCCGTGTGCGTGGCTCCATTCAATTACATAGGTTACGACTCATCAGGGACTGGTTTGTGACTGGAGTCAGTTATCAGTTTCTTTTGAGTTGCTCCGTGTGCAGACGGCCTCAGTCACTTGAAAGTTGCCGGATACCTTCGAAAAGCGCCCACTGGAAACTAAATAGTTGTTTTGCACTGAGTTTGAAAATGGATTTCATGGAAGCTGCATGTGTTTGTGCCCTCGCTCTACGGCGAAAACGTAAACAAAGCCAAGAAGATTTTGGGTCCATCCAATAATAAGTAGGACATTATTTGACGGGCAGTTTTATAAATTATTTGAAGATTCAAGAGTACACCCAACAAAATTTTTCATCTACTTTCGGATGAGCGTTGAAAGTTTCGAGAACCTGTTGTTATTAGTGGGGCCCAGTATTTCTTACCAAAATACAAGATTACGTTTGGCTATACCACCGCAGGAAACATTAGCTGCGACTTTAAGGTAAGAAAAAAGATTTTCTTGAAAATTTGAAAGTTTATTGAAATAAAATACATATTACAAACATTTTTTTGTAAACAAATTTTCGACTGTGCTTCTAGCAATAGTGGATTGCGATTACAAGTTCATTTATGTAGAAGTTGGAGCATACGGTTCATCAAGTGATTCTAATATTTTTAAACAGTCAGCATTTTCAAGGTTGCTTGAAAGAAACCAATTAAAAATTCCAGAACAAAGTTGTCTCCCTAATGGCGATAATGGAACGACAATGCCATTTACTCTAGTGGGGAATGAGGCATTTGATCTTTCACAGTTTGTATTACGACCATATCCCAGCAGAAATCTGTCCGCAAAACAACGTATCTTTAATTACACATTAACAAGAGTCCGCAGACTGGTAGAATGTACATTTTGGAATTTTAGAAAACAAATGGAGAATATTCACAGACCTCTCGATACCAGTATTGAATTCAGCAAATCTGTTATTAAAGCATGCTGCATTCTGCACAATTTTGTGCCCCGAACTTGCTCCCGAACTTGAAATAAATTAAAACGTTAACCGAAGTTCAGCTAAAATCGGAAAATTGTAGAAATCTTTTAAGAAAGTTGTTTTTTTCCCGCTTTTTCAAACTATGAAACTAAAGATTCCGATTATGTCTTTAGCGTTAACATAGTTAGCCTAACTGAATTCAATTCGTGCAGCCCCCCAAAAAAGTTAGAAGCACGCTACGCCTATAATCAGATCTATTGCGAGCAACTAAATAATCACCAGTGGACGCAGTCCTATCTAAACCAACGTGATCTATTTTCCCCGGCAACAGTTTCATCACCCAAAGAATCGAACATACTGGAATTTTTTAGTTGCCGCAACTGAAAAATCGCCAGTGGGCGCATTACTCAAGGGATCAATGTGTTTCATTTTTGTGATTAAAAAGTTGCTTTGAAATAATCGCCATTGGGCGCCTAGCCTAACAAAATCCTTCTTTTAGGTATATCATTTTTAATATAGCTTTGGAATGTATGCCTTAAGTTGGGTTTAGGTCAAATGATTCACATACTACAATACAGAAATATTATTAAAAAATTCTGAATGGAATCAATGGTAAGTGCCTTTTGCTGTACAATACCTGGTGGTATATTTTTATACACCGTAGAATCCGTTTTAATGAACTTTGTTTATGCAAAATTAAGTTAGAATCCAACACTTTTTCGTACACCAACAGATTACTGAAGATAATGAAATTTCCAATGTAATAAAATTTTATATTTACCTCTTTCAATTACCCTTCTTCTCCCACTCCCGTCTAAAGCCGAAGTTTCAATCACATGATGCTTAGCATCAGCCCAGTACAACTTCTGAGCAGGATAATCTATCGTCAAACCATTTGGCCAAAAGAGCGATGTGTCTATGATGGCCTTCCTTTCGCTGCCATCAAGCATAGCTTTCTCGATGCGAGGTCGGCTGCCCCAATCAGTCCAGTAAAGCGTGCTACATGTAAAGAAATAAGCGTCCTTCTGAAAATTGTTTAATGGCTAATAATGTAAAGCTACATAATACTTCTTTTCATAAATTCGATACACTTTTATAAAGATACTAGGTTAAATATTCATGAATTTTAAGATGATAATAAAATAATATAGATTAAGATTATATAGATAAGATAATGCAGATTAAGATAACATAGATTTTAATTTTATTTGTATTAGCCTTTAAATAGTAAATAATTGAAATTCGAAAATCTCAAAACATCACGATTAAGTAACTTACCCCTCCTCGGGATTCACAACGATTGCTCTTGGCTTTTCTAGGTTTTTCCAAATTAGAACACGTCGGGCAGAACCATCAAATCCAGCTACTTCTATTCTTGATGTCCCAGAGTCAGTCCATAATATTTTTTCTAGTGGCCAGTGAACTGCTAGGCCAGCCGGACTTGTTAAGCCGTAGGTTATAACATCAGATACACCAGTCCCGTTAAAAAATGCTGAACGAATTACGTCCGTAGTTATGTCAGACCAAAAAATTCGACCTGTTTCGTAATGGAAATCAACAGCTATGGCGTTCTGTAAACCGCTTAGGATCTTTGAAGGGGGTTCCGTGCTTGCTAAAGACACCATACGAATGTCAGCTCGGTTGGCGTACATTAAGTAAGCATCAGGACCTGTTCGAAGAGATTAAAATTAGCAGACACGTAACGACCTAAATTATTTTCGTAATTTTTGATTACGTTACATTTATTGTCGAATAATATATGTATTTTATTCAAGTCTACTTGTATTTATTTTTTTTTCAATTATTAACTATAATCGCATCTATAAATATGTATGTCAGATATGTAATATTCACAAAATCCTTTTACCGATAATTACATATTTTTTTAAAAATTTTACATACTCCATTGTCAGGACTCAATGTTTACTATACATTTTACTCTGCTATTACATTTTTTTCTTATACAATCAATGTCCTAACCTAAAGAATCATTAATAGTATATAGTTCAATTGTTGTAGGTTTTATTAAAAACAACAAATAATAAAAATATACGACGAGCAAAAGGGAGATCATATGTTGTCTTAGTGCTTCTTAAAGTCTTAGTGTCTCTTTTGCGCAGAATATAAATATTTATGCCATATAATTAAACAAAACTGGATAATTTATCTTTTGCTAAAATGCGGATCAACATTTCTAAAATTAGCGGGAAGCTAGAACCCGCATATATTTATAGCTACCTTTGTAACCTAGAGTCTTTCCCTTGCATTTTGTCTCGGGTTTCACTTCCGTTTCTTTTTTTTCCTCGCACTATTGTAACCCGCAGATAGAAATTTTAAAAACAATATTTCTGATATATAAGTGGAAAATGTGTCGCCACTTTAAAGCTTAATCTTGCTGAAACCTCCGAAAACTTCCATTTCCTCTGCTATCGTAATAAACCGTATTGGTTGAAATAAAAAAAAATGGTTTTCTATCGTAGCTTTATATAGTTTAATGAATAATGCGGGCGATACAGTAAAAGTAAAATATTGCTTCTAAACATACAAATCAACCCCATAACCAATAAATATAATTAAATTAAATATGATTCGGTACATCTAAATAACTTACAAAAATAATCAGGACCGGAAAATTATCATAATTTAATTTCTGCCTCAATGAATACAGATTTTTCTTAATTGACTGTAAATGTCCTTTAATTGAAAGAATCCATTCAATAATTCATTAGCTACCGATAAATCTTTAATATTCATTAGTTTAATTTCCCTTTCAAAAGAATTTAGAGTAAAGATTAACTTATCGTGGAGAATTAAGTAATGGATTATTAAAATATTTCTTACTCAATGTTGTTTTTTAAAGAAGATGTAATAGCATAATTTAAGAGACGCATGATTTCTCGTTATGTTCACTTTTGGAGGGTTTTTCGTCATACGACGGGAAGATAATTTTATTAAAGAAACATTCTTTGCGTTTATCAGTTTTACAAAAATTTAGAAAATAAAATAAAATAAATTGTGGGCAATTTCAGCAACCTTTCATCTTAACAAAATAAATATTTTATGCTACACATTTGCATATTTAATTAGAATAAACATTGTGCATTATTTTGAAGTATAATGAGGAGAAAAAAAAAACGTATCCTTAATGAGTTTAAAATTCAGCCCCAAATATAGTGGGTTATTTCAATGGGTCCCTACATTGTCGAAAACATTAAATTTCATATCGAAAATATGTCATTATCTCAAAAAAAAGATATCAAATTATTTACATCATTAATTATTTAAAGCAAGTGTTTAGTGTTTTCTTTAGTTACTAATCAGTTACTTCTTTTTGAAGTTCTCTTTCCCATGCCATTCTTCACTCTGCGTGTTTCTTCGCCGCTTATCTCGTTCAAGAGAAAGAAAAATAGAACTTTATTTACACGTTTTTCGGGATTTTTAGTTAATTTTTTTTTCAGTTTTTCGAAGTACAAAATTTTCTACTTAAGGCTCGAGGCCATCAAACTAGTCTAAATATTTATATTGCTCTCTACGAAAAACTCATGTTTCAGACTATGTCAAAGAAATCCAAATAATGTGCAGACGATTCTTCAAATTTCATGGAAAAATCTATGATGAAGGATAACAGAGTCTGTAAATTTTAAATAGAACTAAAAATAAAATAATTCAACAAAGCAAGAACAACAAACAAAGCACTTGCATTGTTGAATTATTTTACTTATAACTATATATGTCGGTTTTCACTATGAGGATTTGTTGCAACTGCGCAATCTTTTATTGGAAAGTTATAATTTTCAACACTAGGGTAGGTTTTCTGTTAATTTGTTCGGCAGTCTACGCCCTCTTTCATACGTTTCATTTAAGGTTGAATTATTTACATTGATTGTGTTATCTCTATTGTGTACTTTCAATTCTCCTCCTTGCGCCTCATTCTACTAAAATAATGGTGATAACGTATTTTCAAACGAGATGCTTGCACACATCCAGGTATCGACTTCCTGCAGTCCTGAACAAGCTTAAAATGGAATCATCGGGCCTGAGATAGCCTTGTGGTTGCGCGTTGGGTTTCTGACTGGGATAATCGGTTCCAGCCAGGACAATGCCATTAAAAACCTTCGTATCTATGTCGGATATGGGCACGTCAAATCTGTAGACAAGAAAGTCCTATGAGATCAGAGAGGAAATGATAAGGTACGAGCCAAACAGATGTCTCTCCTGGGAGGGGATCAATCTAAATTGGGGTGCCAGCCTATTCACCGGTTTGCATTCAATCCCGGAAGGCCTTAGTTGTTATGTAAGGCCCGGTCTAGTGTATTGGAAATTGAATTCGAAACGGAATAATCAAAGTATATTTATTAAAGAATGATTTTTTTGGTTTTAGTTATTTTGCCTAGTGAAGCACTCAACAATTAAACTAAAGCACTTAAGGGGTTGCAGGACACAAATTTGTTCGAATTTAAAAAAAAAAATTATTGCATTAAATTTTTTTTTGTTCTTTTACGCTTAAAAGGACGTTTAAATCATGTTTCTATCTTAATTAGAACAGGATAAATTATTATATTTTTTTTGCAACATTCTAATAGTAGCCAATCGTTGTTTAAACCTGTAAGTACGTTTTTCTGGATGATGAGTTTTTTGCCCATGTTTCGTCTTTAAATTGTTATAAGTCAAGAACCGTTAAAGATAAATGCTTGAAACGTGGAACATGTCTTTTTCAACTATTTTACTTTAATTTTGATTCAGCAAATTTAAAAAAAATTATTTATTTTTGAAAATATAATTTTTTAAAAATAAGTTACATATTTTTTTTGGTAATTTTTAATGTAAATATTTTTAATTTCTTTAAAAATTAATATTTCAAAAAATACTGAATCAAAATTAACACTTATATATTTCTGTTTAATTAAATGAAAAAATTTTGAAACTCGACAAATAGTATTTCGAGGTATAAAGATTTTAAATTAACCCACTTTTATTAAAAAAATTTTATTTTTAAATTTTTAAAAACTATTTGTGAAATTTTAAGATGTGATTTTGTTTACAAATTATATTGATGACCATAACAAAATAATTTAAAATGTTAACTCAATAAATAATATTCTTTTTAAAATATGTCCCGGAACGATTTTATATAAAAAAAATGTATCCGGAAAGCTCTGTAAAAGTAAAAATTTATATCAGCACCGAGGTACACTGAAATAGGTGAAATAGTGTTTTGCTTTTAAGACTTATATACTAAAGCCGTTTCGATTAAATAATGAGTAATCCTCTATATCTGTAGGTCCGTTGTAAAGAATAAATATTTCAATAAGAAGATTATGATGCAAGCGTTTTTAAAATAAAACATTCCCAGCAACTTGGTCATTATGACTTGACGATCTCAGTAAGGTGCGATATTCAGCATAATGGTGAATTTGTGAGATATTGCTTTTAATTTCGTTACTAATTAGTTGTTTTTCTTTAAACGTATAAGAAAAAATATTGAGGTAAGTGTATTTAAAATTATAAACATTTAAAGCAACTTGGTCATAGTGAGTTTCCGATCTCTGTAAAGGTGCGATATTCAGCATAAAATTGAATTTGTGAGATACTGCTTTAATTTAGTTACTAATCAATAGTTTTTTTTTAAACATGTACATTTTCCTAAGTCATTTTCGGCTCTCTTCTCACAGCCTATCTCACTTAAGAGAATTCGAAAATAAAACTTTTACCTTCACACATTTTGTTATATTATTCCTGAAATAAATATTAATATACAGATCAATATGAGCCTAAAAACGGTTAAAAAAGTTATAAATTCAAACTTTAAAATTTACAAATACAAAATTTTGAGCATGGCTAGTTTTTGCTGTATCTGCTAAACAAATAACTATATTTGCATATTTTTTCAGCTTTAAGCATAGAAAAAGTTTTAAAATAAATTGCTTCTGGGTTTACAAAAATATTATTTATACACCTTTTATCACCTTGAAGAGCATGAAAACCCTTTTTGTGAAAGTTTTTGCTTCAGGGTAACATTTTCAGAATGTTTACTGTAAATCGAGAATCCCTAAAGGAAATTTAATGGAAATAAAAGAATATCATACAAAAATTTCTCAGACACACTTTACAAAGATTTTAAGATATATCTTTTTAAAAATGGCTAACCATGGAAAAAATTTCCTTTCCATATGAATAGACATAAAGAACGAATGGGGAGTAGGATAAGAATAAACAGCACTGAATAAAAAATGCTGTCTGTGGCAATGTAACGATCATAAAAACTGGCATTCTCAGAGCACTATGTTTTAAGCCAAGAAGCGTGTCTTCTTTTAAGCATTTAATATGAAGACTTTAAGAAAGAAGACGAAAGGCTTGCTACAGGATTAATCGAGTTCTATTAAAAGACAGATAATGTCAAATTCAAGAAAATTTGAATATCAGTAGTGAGAGTTTACTGTACAAGTAAACGTGGAAATATCAAAGTCTATAACTTGAAGCTGCAAAGTACTATTTAGAGGAAAATGAGAAAACAAATCAAGGTACTTGATATAAACATCAAGTATACATAAAGACCTTATTTGAATAGTTGTACAACTCCAGTTTTTAAAAAAATGGAGTTAGCCTCGCTTTTATGTTCATACAAGTCATTTCTATCTTATTTTTAAACTGTTACACCTCCAGGTCATTTCTGCTTCCAACAGAGGGCATTAAAAATCAGACATCAGCAGTCATTTCTCAGCACTCAGTAGACTTTAAGGCTCTGTATCTCAAAATGAACAACAATGGATTTGGACCACTATTCAAATGAGGCCTTCTCATATAACTTATTACATACGTATACATATACGTATTATATATAAACATCAAGTGAAATCGAATGTAATCTTGAAAAAGCAACGAAAGTAGTAATAAGAAATAAATAGTCATAATCCATCCATTAACAATATAATTAAAAACATAGCTGCAATGATTCATCTGCTTGATAAAAGTGTTTTTTATCTCAAGCTGTCTTAAGAAAGGTAATTTTATGTAACCTGTTGCTTTGCATTTCCTTTGATCTGTTCCCAGCCTGTAGCCATCGACACAGGTGCATTTGTATCCAGGAACGGTATTTTCACAAAACTGACTGCATGTGCCTTCTACTTGACATTCGTCGATATCTAAGAGAGGAAAAATGTATAAAAATATGTCAATTGTTATGTTGTGTATTTTGATTAAACAACAGTAAATTGGTTAAACAACAGGTCGCAAATATAAGTTATCTCTAGGGCAGATAGATCAAAGTTCTGGGTCATATTTTTAATAGGTTTTGGTTATCCTTAAGTATCAGACGCTTTTAAAGAAGAATTAAGTAGTCTCTCACCTTTTTTATAAATAAAAAATGATTAACTATTAAATGAATTGTCATAAAATGCATTTAACATTAGAAAAACGGCTGCCGTTATTTTGACGGTTTCGGAAATACCATTGAGGGCAGTGTCTGTATTTATGTCCTCAGGCTTCTGAAATTTTATGACTTTTTCTAATTTTACGCGAAATATGCCCACACATTTACAAAATTATATTCGATAGTAAAGAGGGGAAGATAATGTGTTGTTTACCTACTAAGACTGAAAACCGTCGATTTGACAGCAATATACAAAACAGGCAGAAATCTTTAAAACAGTACCGGAAAAATGTTAGTTACGTTTCATTTCTTCCCCCTTTTGCAAATAACAGAAATATTGGCTCTTCGGAAATATTGGTGTTGAAAATTAAGGAATGAATAAACCATGCGTATATTTTTGCGGATAAACCCTACCAGGTTGTCAGCTCAGCATAAATGCATAAAAATATATCTAAATATATACTGATTTATTATATATTGGTATGAAGTAGTTAAAAATTTTAAATATTTCACCCCTTTTAAAAAAATTAAATCCTTTAAATTCTTGATTTTATTTTTAACTGTCAAAATGACGGCGTTCAGTATTTTTAGTACGAAAAAAAGTCCCGTCTGTCTAACATTAATATTTGTTATTATTCAAAACATAAAAATATTTTTTTTAACTTTATGTTGTAGCTATTTGAGTACTATACACTTAGTACAGTTTCATGCTTCACAAAATACAGTTTCACAACTCAACATAAGCAAAATTCCACGAGAAGGAAAGTAAAATAAATATTTTATAGCTATGTTAAATAGCAAATTGTACAAAAAAAACAATATAATATGAAGTATATTACATTATTTGTGCACTCAAATAAAGATAAAAGGATGCTTTCTGTAGAGTAGACTACATGCATGATAAATATTCATTTTTCATTTTGTCTTTGAGACAGGAAACTGAATTGAAGGCATGTCTCTTCAAAAACATCAATAAAAATAAAACCCTTATAGATTATTACACCGTATCAACAAACCACTTTCTAACAATCTACCATGCTGAATAGCATCTAATCAAGCTAAAATTAATTTAAGATCCTTGGTTAAGCGTGATAAAAATGCACATTGCTTTAATGTTCCTTTACGGTAAAAAAAAATTAATTTCCTGCGAAACACTTGTTCTTCAAAGTCAAGCATAAAAATATTTGTTAGCGCTGTAAAGAAAAATATATTTTCAAATTTGTCCCCTTATATCTTAACTACTCTTTGCTTTTCTTTAGTTGTAAACTTTTAATTTTTATAATAATTTATTTCCTTTAGTACATATAAATGAGTTTAATTTATCTTCAATAGTAAATTGAAAAATTTAGTAGACTTTTTTTACTTATTGAATAATAGTTTGATTGTTCTATAAGTAAATAAGTTACAAGATAATCTAGTTTTTATATAAATTGAAAGTTATTTTTTGCTATCTAGTGCAAAGTATATCTTGTTAGACATGACTAAATGAATATGAATATGTAGTTTATAAATTCCTAATATGTCAGGGTAATTTGGATGGTAATTAAATACTTTGAAGTATATAAAAGTAGTTAAGGTGAATTACACTGCTGGCCACCCAAATTGCAACACCAAGAAAGACAAGAGATATCACAACAAAATTTATTTTGTAGATAACATGTTGACCAAGTATCAAATGATTAAATTTATAGACTTCTGTGAAGTGTGGTTCCTGCCAAAACCAGTAGCCAGAGTAGCCGCCATTGGTGGAGATCACCGCTGTCACACGCCTCGGCATTGATTCAAAGAGACTTTGGATGAGTTCTTGCGGTACAGCAGACCAAGCAACTTCCACACGTTGCCAAAGTTGATCTGCTGTGGCAGCTGGGGATGGAATCTGGGTCAATCGTAGAGCAACCATGGACCACATGTTTTCTATCGGCGAAAGATCCGAAGAGCGAGGCGGCCAGGGAAGCAATTCAATCTGGCGATTGACGAAGAACCGTTGGACAATGCGTGCCACGTGTGGTCGCGCATTATCCTGTTGAAATATGGCTGTGGGCAAGCCCTGAAGGTAAGGAAGAACAACTGGCTCCAACACCTCGGAGATGTAGCGCTGGCTGTTTAAAGTACCGGCAATGCGTACTAGAGGTGTGCGAGAGTGATATCCAATACCGCCCCATACCATAATACCCGGTGCAGGACCAGTGTGCCGGTGCATAACGCAGCTGTTCAGTATCCTCTCTTCACGGTGTCTCCAGACACGAATGCGACCATCGTGGTGTTGCAGACATAAGCGTGACTCGTCAGTAAAGACAATTTCATTCCATTCTGCCTTCCACATCCTTCTGTCATCGCACCATTGGCGGCGGAGACGTCTGTGGTTCTGCGTCAAGGGTAGACAAAGCAATGGACGTCTTGCGGACAGACCACTCTGCTGTAAACGGCGTCGAATGGTACGCGCAGACACTGTCTGATGCGTTACAGACTGCATGTGCTGTGCTATGGTTCGTGATGTGACTGAGCGATCCGTCACTGCCGTGCGCACAATTTGCCTGTCATCACGTGAAGTGGTGCGCTGAGGTGGATGCGATCGAACACGCCGGTCCGTCGTACCCTCCTGCATCCAACAATCACATATCCGCATTACAGTTGTTTGGTTTCGTCCAGCACGACTACCGATTTCCCTGAAAGATAATCCACAATCTCGGTAGGCCACTATCCTTCCTCTGTCGAACTCGGATACTTGATCAAAAGATGATCGCTATTTTCGACGAGGCATAATTGATCGTTTTTTTGAAAAAAACACAAGAAAAACACAATTGCCGAACTTGAAATCGTCGAAATCTGCAAGCCTTAAATACCGCTTTGAAGTGGCGCCACAGGCGCGCGTGATGTGCGTCTGCGCTGAAATTCTAATCATTTGCATATCTCACCTCTGCTAATGCATGTTGTAAATTTCATGTTATTTGCATTTTTCCTTCAGGGTGTTGCATTTACAGTGGCCCGCAGTGTACTTATTGTTGTGTTTAGTACGATAATGAAAATATAATTCCAAATTATACAGTTTCGTCTCAATTCTTCTCCCACGCATTCCTTTTCTTCAAGGTACAAAGTATGAATAAATTGATTTGCAAGAGGGAATGTATTTGGGGAAATTCTTACAATAACATCGCGTAATACATAAATTAATGACTTGTCAGGTAATGAATAATTCATCCAGTCCCTTTTATGAGCAAACATCACAGTCACTCCTTTTTTTATTTGTGTTTTTAGGAGGAATATTCCCCTGTAGAAATATTTCGACAAGAAAACTTACAAAAACAAAATCTTTAATAACTTTTTATACGTTATTAACATCCCTCTTTCTAACAATTTATCTCATTGAATAGCTTCAAATCAAGAAGGAAATTAGTCTGCAAATTTTGTTGAATGGACTAAGGCCGTACAGTCTATTTATGTTCTTTATTAGTAAATAATTGAATTTCCTGCAAACACGTTTATTAATATTTATATAGTGTACAAATAAGTGCACTAAATGAAAAGATATATCCGAATTTTTGCTCACTTATTTTTACTTTTATTGCCTTTCTTGTTTGTTATTAATTCGCCATTATGAGCAATTTCCGTTAGTAGATGTGAAAGAGTTTGTTTGACTGATTTCATAAAAGATAAAACAAAAACTCAAGGAAGATAATTTCTTTGGTTTTCCGAAGAATAGCTTGTTTTACGGAAATGAAAGTTCAATGTATCTATTGAACTGAAACAATCAGTTATATGCTTACGAATATAAAGAATATTTCGATAGTGATGTGTTCACACATACGAATATAATGACTTTTGCAGTTACGAATATATCATTGAAATATTCAAAATAATTAAGGATGTATTTAGAGAGCGAAGATGAATTGTATATTGTAAATTATGTGGCAAAAAAATAAATTCCATGATATGCACCATCCGTTCTGTTATAAGATATTTTGCTTTTTAATGCTGGGCGATATTAAGGAAACGCAATAAATAAATAATCAATCCAGTGTTATATATAAAAATGAAACATTCCGTTATGTGCTTTGGAATGAAAAGTACGTTTAAGTTGTGATATGTTCCAAAAAGAATATAATATTTTCTTTGCTACGGATGTATTAAGGAGGAATATTTCCATGTAGAAATATTTCGACTTACAAAGAAAGTTACAGACTTTCGACTTACCAGAAGACTTACAAAACAAAAAGTTTAATTACTTTTTATACTTTATTAACATCTAACTTTTTAACCATTTATCGCATTGAATAAAATATTCACTTGAATTATTTGAATTAAATTGTATCAAAATTAATTTGAAACAAATATTCAAAATAATTAAGGTTAAAATGTATTCAAAGAACGAAGATCAATTACTTGTTATAAATTGCATGATACAGAAAAAAATCCAAGATATGCAGTTACCTTTCTATTATATAAGGGTGGCCCAGATGATAGTGAAACTTTTGAATGAGCTGAAGTTCTTAAATACGCAGTCCTTTGCGATTGCGCTAGTAGAGGACGTTGTATGATGACGAAGGAAAGCTGTTATTATTGTAAGATGTCAGTGTACTCACTTCAAGTGCTTAAGTAAGGCGACTGCATGCGGTCATGACAGATACTCGTTCAAATAGGCCAAGAGAGCAGTTATTCAATTTTTGACGTCAGGTATTAGTGAAGCCGAAATTTATTGTCACAAGAAGAACGTGTATGGGCATGAGAGTGACTGTCATAGTGTGCAGTGTTCAGATAGTTTACTGAAATTTAGTAAAGGACGTGAGAGTACAGGACATGCCGAGCCCTACTCAAGTACACTTCGTAATCACTATGGAATCGATTGTTGCTGTGGACAAGATTTGCTGCGACGCCTCAGCTAGGAGGTTCTCGACCATTCCCTCTAGAGTCCTGACCTGTCACACTGCAACTGCCGCATCTTCGGCACTAAGAAAAGGCTCTCTAGGTCCAGTGGGCTAACCCTACCTTTGCATCCCTACTAAGGATGCAAAGGTCCGGGATGCTTTTCAAGGCTGGTTTCGCAGACAACCAAGGAAGTTCTTCGTTCATGGTATACAAAATCTACTGAAGCTCTGAGACACTTGCTTGAATCGACAAAGCGACTTTGTGTAGCGGATATGTAACTCATGTATCACTATAACTTCCTGTATGTTCACTCATTCCAACCAATAAACCATTACAAAAAAAATAAATTATCTAACTTTTATTTGGGCCTCCCTTATAAGATATTTTATTTAATTCTGTGACGCTATTAAAGAAACGCTATAATTTAAATATTCTAATTTAGAAAGTCCAAGTACAAGCTATAATTTTATGGAAAATTACTGTGCTTTAACGCTGTAGTCGAACTGAATTTTTCTATATCACTTCTTAGATAAACTAATTTAAACATCAATGTACAGCCATGTGCCAATGAAAATTTTCATTCTCTAAATATATCACTCGCATCAAAATTCTTTTATATTTCTCGCATTTCGGTGTGAAAAAAAATTCCGACATACAAACTATTTAAACATCTTTTTTTTATGATGAAAAAAACTTCATCATCCGGATATTTCAACACGTCTTTTTTTCTCTATTTTTTTACCAGAGTACTTTTAAGTATATGCGATATGAAATTTTCCTTGCATAGCTTTGGGCACTTATCTTTCAGGAGTCTCGGCGTATATTGATATCGATTTTGTTATCTAACTCAGTACGTGTTCACATTTCGAGAGTGATATTTTAGTACCACAATTTTATTTTTATTTATTTACAGTTTTTCTTCTATGATTAAATTTCGAAATTTAGCTGCTAGGTATAAAAGGAATTTACTCTATTTTTAACTTTAATAGATAAGATAAGATATGAAGACGAATAAGAAAGTAGAATTAACTTTTCAATTTGCAAAGAATATTTAAAATGGTTGAGTTCTATTTGGATGTGATAAGTATATATGTTTTTTCCACTAGCTTAGGAGTTTAAACAATGAGCAAATAATTCTGCTGAATTACAAGTATTCAAAAAGAAGAACTTGTTTTAACCAAACTTAAGTAAATATTCACTAAAAGGGCATAAAAAAGTTCCGTTACTTAAAAGTTCCATTCTGCGAAAATTGATACTCATACTTAAATATAGTGGCTACACTTTTTCCCGTGTACCACATTTTTAATACCACTTTACCCGCTCTAATGAGTGCTTCTTCCTGCATGATTCTTAATAGTTTTTACCTATTTTGCTAAATTAGAGATAGAGAGAATCTTCAAACAATCGTTTCGTAGTGTGTCATCCCATGCTGCTGGAAATAGATCCTGGAGTGTCTTTTGTGGATCTCACTTTGACCCGTATTCACCCCGTGCAGTGGCCGAGTTTAGACTTTTGACCGGACACGATTGTCTTAGTATCAATTTGTTTCGTTTTAATTTTACTAATTCACCTGATTGTGTCTTGTGCGACTCTGGACAAGACATGACTGCTGCCCATCTGGACGACCGTTCTGCACTAAACGATTTGGACTGCATTAGAGAGCTCGTTGTCTGATGTCCTGATGGTCAACGGCCTGGCATTTGTTGAATAATGATAGTTTTTACCCCATAAGCTCCTTATATAGGATGCGGTAGTATGGACTACTATATTTCAAAGAGTAATAAAAAACGAACGGAACAATTTACAGAAAAAAGCTTTATACTTTCAAAAAGTACTAAAAATCTATTTTTCCCAGTAGATTTTGAAAGTAACATCATCGAGGTGGCGCCTGTTATTTCCGATGCACTGCCAAAGTGGTTCTCTAATCCTGTCACTCTGCTGGTCATCTTCCCTGCAGGTATGGCAGAAACTTCCTAACGAAAAATGGGCTTAATGTTTCGTGGCAAAATTTCAGGTGTTCTAATGTTACCAAGGACCACCATTTGGTGTTCTTGATAATGCACACCCCCTTGCTCTCCCGTTTGAAACCCATCGCATGTTTTTAAAATCAGGAACGACATCTTTTGCATAGAGACCGAAACACGTCCCAAGCAAAGAACACCTCGATAACGAAACCTCGATGATCACTGAACCAACTCATGGTGTCTACTGACAACTAGGAAATCCACCGGAACTGTTGCCACCGAACTTCTGAAATGTGGGAGAACATTCTACCGCACCCTGTATATGAATCTATCTAAATATCTAAAACGTATCTTATTATTTAATAAAGAAAGTCTGCGTGAAGATTTCCGAGTTTAATAAATCTTCCATGCAGCATTACATTAAGTGAAAACACTAGGTAGTTGGTATTACTAACTATTACTAAAATTATATTAATTATAATTAATTTTGCATTAAGAAGCTGAAGTCACTCTCTAGAGGGAAATTTTTCTTTGCTTTAAGTTCAGTGCTCTAGGGACCGTATGTAGTGTCTAAGGATATTATTCGGTTGCATGCGTCTTAAATGAATTGAATAAGCCCCATAAAGTTAAAATAGAACTTTATAAATGCTACTGCACTTAAAGAACAGTTAAGAAAAAGTATGGGAAATGCAGGTTCATTTGAAATAGCGCTCTTTCATAGTAAAGTAAAAGGTACATAGAGTCAAATTAGACGCTAAATAACGGACATATTAAGAATATCTCTCAATAGTAATGTAAATGAGCGTCTATGTAACAAGGATTGCACTTTCGCTCGCTGCATCCGTTTCTAACCCCTAAAATCCATTGCCAGCAGCATATGATCATGAGAGAAATTGCTTTGTAAGTAAGTTTAACCTTCCAGCACGCGCGCTCAGCAAATTTACATAAGCGCGCGCGTGTCGCATTTCTTTACGACAGATGTTATTTTACCGTTTTTGGCACGAAAAACGACATAAATGAATGAATATTGATAATAAATTTGTTAAGAAATAAAACATTAACCTTATTGTTGCAAATTACAAATGATGTCGCATTCATATGAAAGTAAATTATTTTTAAATGCTCATATTAGTCAGGTAGAAAGGAAATGATGTATTTCAGGATAGGGAATTTAAAATTTATTATTTCAGAACTGTATTTTAAATCCAAATAGTTTTAATATTAATCCTATTTCATCCTCTATATCCTTGGCATGGTGTTTTAGGCCAAGAAACACTTTAGGAATAATTATCTTTTTCGTCTTTGAGCAGTACTTCTCTTTTCGCAAATTAGAAGATTTATCCTTGCCAACATAAAACATGTCATCTTCATATCTTTCCTCTGAATCATCATTGTCATCATCATCCGAAATATATTGTTCAAATCCACTACTGATATTATTTATTTCTATATCTTCTTCACTCAAATCGCCTTCGATCTCAAATCCAAATATTCCCTTCCTGTCATTTTCTTTATCAGATAATTCTTGAAGAACGCGGAAAAAATCATCTGGTTGTATATATATTTTTGAAATGAAAACCGATATAATATTTATTGATTCGACTTTATACAAATTAAAGTAACACATTTCAATTATTAATTCTAATATGCAAAATACTTGAGAAAAAATATATTTTCCGAATTTTCACCCACGACCACGTGCGTGTCGTAAATTTTACGAACAAGCTACCAAATGGCACAAAAGCCCGTTTAACAATAAAAATTGTCATATGATTTCCTATTAGCACATTCCACGATGTGGGAAAGGGTTGAAAGGTGGAAAAGAAATGACCTTCAGATGTCTCAGCTGCGATATGTGAAAAAATGCATTGTTTGCATTGCCAAAATTGTTGTAAAATTTTCGCAGACGCGCTTGCTGGAAGGTTAACGCATTGTATGGTCTAATGGTTGAAACACTCTAAATAAGAATTCGCGTACTCGTCAATATCACAAACAGCAAAGAAGTACCCTATAGATTCTTCCATTGAAATTATCTAATTATTGAGCAATTGTGCATTAATTTCACTCACCTCGGCAGGACCTCCTGTCCAGAGCAAGATGGTATCCATGTTTACAAGCGCAGCGGGGCCCTGTGGATGTAGACAGACACAAGTGCTGACAGGGAAATCCATCTTCACGGCATGGGGATCCTGTCTCTGTGAAAGAAGAAATGTTTTTGAGTACTTAATTTTGAAATATTTAGAAAAAACTACCCTCTTCCTATGGTACTGCATATATTTTGTACGGCTCGGTAATTAGTTATAAATGTTAACAATATACGTGTTGTTTATATATTATTAATTTATGTATAAATAAACTCTAAAGATGTATGAATGAAAACCAAAAAAAATATGAGGGTATATTACACGTTAAATTTGTCTCTTTTCTAAACTTATATCTCTCCTAGAATATCTTCTAAATTCGTATCTCTTCTAAAATCTCATCTAAAATTTATATGCGATCATGGGAAGTAATATTTAAGAATGCATTGCATCTGTTATGTGTAAGAATATTTATTAAAGTCTTCAAAATGCTTTACTGTATTTAAAAGTAACCAAAGACTTGTAATGCATGTAGGAAAATTATTCTGTTGTGCTCATGAGTTTCACAATGAAAAATAATATTGCAGAAACTCAGGATTATAAGTCTACCTTATGCTATAATTAACTATTATGTCTGCAGTAAAGTGAGTGATTAATAATTTCATATTAGGATAATCAAAAGATATAATAATCGTATATAACTCGTACACTTTAAATTTGCCAAAGGTTAGTTTTCTTAGACTAGTGTTAAATATATAAACTTTAAATACAATAAAACGTTTATATTTGTATAAGCGCAACATTTTAAAAGTTCAAAATTACTGAGCAAAAACTATTCCGTGCTGAAAAATGGATGAAAAATAAAGATCAAGCTAAAATGCATTATTTTTCTGAAAAAAAGAAATATCTGAATGAAAACTCAGATATTTTTCAAATGTATGAAATGTTTACATTGTTAAACTCATCCAAAAATTAATGGATGGACATCAAGAGAAATATACCTAATCAAACTTATATTACAGAGAAATATATTTTAATATCTCTCTTCATTTCATTTGTGCTTTTGAGACATATCGGAAACGAACTTTTTTTCTTCTCATTCGGTTTTATCTCTTCAAAGTGTGTGAGGCATAATCATATTTTTAAAAATTTATTCAAACATTACCTTAATATTTCCTGGAGGATAAGATAGGGAACACGCACAAAAATATCTACAAAAACTCAGAAAACCATTCAGATGAGCCTGTTCAAATGATTTGGAGTAAAATCTCAGTCCTTTCGTAATTTCGTTGTAGATTAATGGAATTGAGGTGGATTCCAGCATGAAATTGAATGTCAGCCATGACAAATCCGCCATATGCAATGGATGATGATAAGGAAAAATGAAGAATGAGTGAGGTGTGTCTATGATTTTAAAGGGAAATTCTCTTCTAAAACTTATATAAGATGATGGGAATTAATATTTGAGAATGCACCGTATCAATTTTGGGTAAAAATATTTTCTAAAGTGTCGCAAATGCTTAAATATATTTTAAATTAACCAAAAATTTAAAATGCATATTAGATAACTAATCCAGTAGAAAATGGTTTTATACTTTATTTAGAAAAAAAAATTAGTAAAATATACCTAATTTCTACTGTACAATATATTATGTGCATACCTAATTTATGTGTTACAAATATTTATCTTTTGCATATTGCAAATATCCAGCCTATCTTTCTCAATTTCTGTGATAATAAAAATTGAAGATAAACAAAAAATCACATGAGCGTATATTACACGTTAAATTTGTCTCTCTTCTAAAATAATATACCTTCTATAATATGTTCAAAAACTTGTATAAGATTTTTGGAATTAAAATTTAAGAAGGCATCGTATGAATTCTGTGTAAGACAATTTTTCGAAATTTCGCCAAATCTAAAATATAGCTTAAATTAAACAAAAACTTATATTGCATATTATAAACTTATGCTGCATTTATATAACTGATCCGTAAGTATTAATTTCGTTATAAAAAATATTATTGAAGGAACAAATGATTATGCGTCTATTTGTGACTTCTACTATGTCTAATTATATTCGCAGTCTAGTGAGTAATTAATCATTTTATTTAATTTTTTATCAAAGTTATGAAAATAATGCATTATTTGTGTTTTGCTAATTATAATTTTACGAAATATTTTAACAGTGAAAACAGAATTAAAAAAGTCAATACACAAGCGTAGAAAAAAGTTCTAGGGATTTCATGTTTTAAATATTTATAGAACATCGACTTTAGAGTTTACGTAATCAAACATGATAAAGAAAAACGCTAAAATGAGTGAAAAAAATGAAGAAATTTTAATTATGTCTGCAACTTTTTCTGCTGATGCATTTATAACAGTATTTAAAAAAGATGTGTTATTACACACGATTTTAAATTGTAAGAGTTTTAAAAATTCTATTTGCATAATGCATTGTCACAAAAATATTATTTTTAGACTCATTCGACAAACTATAAATTTTCAGCTCATTAATTACACTTACTTACTTACTTACACACACATATATATATATGTGTGTGTGTGTGTGCGCGCGTGTGTGTGTGTGTGTGTGTGTGTGTACATACAGTGAAACATCTCTGACCGGCCTCCCTTATTCCATAATCCCCTCTAAACGGACATATTTTGTTCAGAACTAATTAAATACTCCATAGAGGCAATGTTATTTTAACTCCTATTCAGCGGTCACACCGCATTACGGGCAACCGACAACATGAATAGTTTTGAAATTCGCAGAAACCCCTTTACCCCGGCTACATTCTCAGAAATTCTCCAATCTATATTCTCAGAGGTGTCTATTTGATTACCAGATTTTAGGGTAAAAACCTGTTTAAACGAAATAAATCAATGCAGATGTAAAAATCTTCGTTTCTAAACACTTGCTTACCACTAATCACTTGGGAGAATGGTAGGTGATAGAGTGGGTTCGCTCAGTCTTTGCAAGTTTGCACTTAGATTCTTTTAAGGTGACCTTAAAAGAAGGTCACCTTAGACGATGTCTTTTAAAATAGCTATAATTCAGCTTCTGCTTGATGTAGAATGAAAATCAAAACGGTTTTGAAAAAAGAAAATATTGAATTACACGAGTCTTGCCAAAAAAATGACAAAATAGTCAAAAAATGACGTTTTCAATGTAGGCAGTCACCTGAATCCAGACAACGTAGACAGTCCCCTTAATTTAATTATTATTTTTTTTTGCATTTTCTGTATTTTATAAATACTTATTGTAGGGCATATAGATATGGCATACAAACACCCAGAAAAAATTATGTTTTGTCCCTTGAAAAAATTAACGGTGACAAAAGCAGCTTTTACCATCACGCAAACTGGCTGCAAAATTGTTTGTGGAAAAACGCACTCTATACAGATTTTGGTTAATTTCGAAAAAGTTCTGAAGGAATATGATTAAAACAATGGTCAAGGAATTTTCAGATATAAATGGCTTTAGATTTGAGTGGTTTAAATGCGCTCGCGCCACAGAGCTACCTATCAGTGAACTGATGATCGAAGAAAATCCCTTGAAATCGCAAAAAAGTGGAAGATCACACAATTCCAGGCAAGGAGTGGCTGGTTTCCAATATCGGTTTGAATCCAGAAATAATACCTCTTTTCGTTCTGTTTCCAATGAAAGCAACGCCGTAAATGAAGAGAACTATTACCCATTGGAAGGGCAGATAAATAGATTTTGTAAAAGACTACGATCTGAAAGGTATTTTTAATGTAGATGTGACCTGCCTTTTTTTTTAGGTTGCTTCATAAGAAGTCAAAAGTCTTCAAAAAAGATAGATCAGCGTAAGTAAGCTATCGAAGAGGTGCTTGCCGAACATGTTTTGCTTTATTGCAGCTGGAGATTTGGAGGTACTTTATAGTATATGGAAATCTAATAGGTCACGTTGCCTAAAAAATGAGATTTGACAAAGCTGGTAATCCAACTTTGTCAAATCCCAGTCAAATTAAAAGGCCTGAATGACCTCTTCAATAGGCGAAAATTGGGTTTTTAGGTTCCATTTGAAAAAGAAAAATCAAAATTTGAAGATTTTATTTTTTCTTTATGATGCTGCTTGCTATAGTATAATGATTGAAGAACTTTCAAATGTAAAACTTCTTTTATTATCCCCGAACACCACATCCGCACATCAACCTTTGGATTAGAGAATTATCCATACATTCCAGCTAATGTTCCTATGACGCGCACTACCTTTTCAGGTCACTAAACTTGATGTTGTGGAGCTGGTAGCAGATATTACAAAATCCATTGCTATTAGCGACGCAATATCATGGCCAAAATTAGCGTGGCAAGAACTCAAGTGGGCAACAATTGTTTTAAGATGTAGCTACTACATTTCCCCAGCTGAAGAGGTGAATCTCACTATTTTTAAATCAATGTAGACAAATCTGAAACTAATCAGGATGTTGAAATCCTAGCAAGACCATCAAAGCTTACTGTCTATCTAGATATTGGCAAGAATATGTCACTAATATATGTCATGAAGAAATATGTCATGAAGGGTTGCAAGAAGGCGTGAAAAATTGATTTTAAAATAATTACGGTTGAGATAATTAATTATGTACTTTTGCAGGGCCACTTCTCAAAACGGCTACATTTTTGGAACAATTACTAGTCACCAAAGGGAAGTTTTACCGTATACATACATACACACACACACACACACACACACATATATATATATATATATATCAAGTATGAGTGTATATTATATATATATATATGTATACACTCATCATAAAAAAAATCCTACGGAATAATTCACCAGTATTCTCTATATTCCCAAAATGATAGGACGGGAAATGCAATTGCAAGAATCGGTTTGCAAATCGGTAGAAAAAAACATGAAAATACTAACTGCATGTTCTGTTTTCGAGTTCGTCAGACCCATCGGGACATTCATATTCTCCATTGCAAACATGCAATTGGCTTATGCAGGAACCATCATTGCAGCGGAACTGGCCAGCCGCACATTCGTCCGCAGCTAGAAATGACGAAAATAAGTTAAAATAACTGAACCGGAAATTATACTAACTGGAATTTTAATCTATTGAGACATTGTCACTAAAGATAAGTATTATATATATATATATATATATATATATATATATATATAGTCAAATTATTAATTTTATGATCATGTAATGTTAATATATAACATATAAAAAAGTGAAATTTAAATCCTATCCCCGACTAAAACGATTTTAGGAGTTATTAGGAGGAAATAACCAGCAGATTTCCTGATTATAACTTTCTTTGTAAAGTTATGCATAAATGGAGGATGTTCTTTCATCATATATTTATAGCGTTAACATCGTCATTATTAATATAATGTTAAAAGGATTTTTAATTGGTCAGTGTCCTACCCTGTAGCTGAGTATAAAACAGTATTATTATTTTATTTTATTTTTTTGGCGGGGGGGCACATAGAATTGTTTTTATGGAAGATTTTAATTTGTCACGTTTTTTTTATTTATAATTTCAGAATGCGTTGTCAAATAAAATGATAAATTTATTAGGCTTATTGAACACGTATAATACTCCTTCTGCTAAGATATTGTTTTTCCATTGTCAAACTCCACATTTTCATTGTATTGCATAGGCTGTTTTGTATATTTCAATTTTTTTTCGGGATAGATTCACCAAACAGGAATTGATTTTTAAAAGGAATTGTGATATTCAACAGTTATAACCATCTGAATTACTCAGTAATGTCGGAAATCCCTAGTAAAGTGTTGAGCAATTCTTTATTACATGAATGATTATTCTTAATGATTTAATGTAAATTACCCTAATCAAAATACATTCTCTCAAGTTAATAGTTCTTTAATTCTCTAAAAATAACCATAAAGAGATTAAAATGTAGGGTGATTGAATGTTTTCATTTTCCTATTTTATTTTTCATAATAAAAACAACGAAATACTTTTTTACATTGCACGAAATGCCATTACAGATTTATAGTTATTGCAATGACCTAGATTAAGGCATCATATATGCTTTTATTAATTGCTCATTTAGGGTATCGGGAACGAAAATAAAAATATTTCTTTCCAGAAGGAAAAATGTTTCCCCTGAAAATCTTTCTCAAATTAAAAGAAAATTTAAACTCTGCCCGATATCCGATTTCAAATTCCGTGAATTTTCGTGGCGATAAATCATTAACATAATCAGGAGAGCACATCATTTTTACATCATCATAAAATTGAAGCCTTAATTAAGTAAGTAATGCAAAGTAAAGCAATATTAGTCCACCTTAATGAGATAACTCGAAAAGCAATTATCATTAAGCTCACAGCGATTAATATGCCATTTCTTTTTTACCTTATCACTTGAGCTTTTTTTTATAATGTTTTGCATATTTAAATTTTTTTGCGCCTATATAAGTTTACAATCGAATTAACTATTTTTATGTCAAATGTAATAAAAGTACTAACAGCTGCAACATGAGGAGAGCCAAATATCCAACAAGTTAGTTTATTAAAAAAACAGTAAAAGGGAAAATACGATTTTCAATTCAAAGAGTAAACGCATTTTTTAATGCAGAGCATAAAATCATTATTTTTTGTCTGTGCATTAATTTTTACTTTCGTTGTATGTTGAATGCATTACACTGGATTAAAAAATACCTTTAAGGATAATAGGGACTAGAAATGAATGGCTTGAAGTAGCAGATTGAAAAGGAGGACAATAATCTATGATAATATATGCTCAGATGATAAGGTATCACTCAACGTAAATTTACATGAAACAAAGTGTAATTAAAGAGCTGCTTGCTTCAATATAAATCGCATTATTCTTTGAGTAAGCAGGATACCATAACAGTCTCTTCCCCCATTTTCCCTATACGTCTTTAGCTGTCAAGGATAGGGCCACGTATGGCCGTTTTAGTACAGGAATACTCGCTCAAACTTTTGATTATAAGTCAGTACTTTAGATTACTTTGTCATGGATGATACCTTGGAATACGAATGCTTGTAGATAGGGGTTTTAAGAGGGGATTTGTCAAATCCTAAATATCACGAAACATATAGAGAATGTTCTTAGAAAGTGACAGAAAAAAATTTATGTTTTTCGTATAGAAAATTATAGATTACAGAGCACAAAAACGAACTCAAAAAAGTAAAAATAAGAATAACGATTGCACATTACATAGTATATATATATATATATATATATATATATATATATATATATATATATATATATATATATATATATATATATTTCACGTGTACTTCTACTTCCTAGTGCTACAATAGCAATAATTACGGTAAACTGACTGATGCTAAAAATCTAATTCGATTCATGCGTCACTTGAAGTGTTAAAATAACCCTTATTCATGATAGAAAATTTAATATAACGATTCAATAAAAGTTCCGATCATCGTGATAGTATCTTGTGTGCTGAATGAATCTCGTCTGGTTTTATAAACATTATCTGCATCTTTTTTAAATGTCCATCATAATATACTTACCACAACCATCTTCGTCACTGTTGTCTGCACAGTCGAACTCTCCATCACAGCGCCACTGCCTCTTAATGCATCTACCCGCTCTGCACTGGAATTCCTCCTCACTACACTCTGGCATTTCTGCAAAGATTAACACATGTAGGCAGCTATTCAAACGAAACTTGTAGAACATGCATAACTAGTACACACAACTACTTAAAATTCACAATGAAATAAAATTATTGCATGTCTTGTAGATTCATTAAATATTCATCAAACTGAGAGGCGTTAGATACGATTGTCTGTATGGACAAATCGCTATCTGTTATTATTATTATTCAACATGTTATTATTATTCTGCAAAGATTAACCCTTATAGACCACCTCTATTAAATTGAAACTTGTACAATACGCACAACAGGGGTACCTAACTT
Source organism: Dolomedes plantarius (assembly GCA_907164885.2). NCBI lineage: Eukaryota > Metazoa > Arthropoda > Arachnida > Araneae > Dolomedidae > Dolomedes > Dolomedes plantarius. The sequence goes on along the minus strand of OU015491.1, from coordinate 145,930,708 downwards.
CTTAAAACGAGCGGTAAAATAAAATAATTAATAATAAAGTTGTGTTGGAATAATATAGTGAAAGTTGAGAAACGTTAGGTATGACTATCCGTAGGGATTAATCACAAATGTGATTGTCTAAACTTTACTGGGAATTCTTTGTTTAACATTATTGACGAGAAAATTATTCACTTTAATAATTATCTATTTGAAATGGATATGTCATCTGATTTTGCTGTCTAGACTAATTCCTCAGTTTTAGTCAATGATTTGTCTACATTGTCTTTTTCTCCTGCGGCTTCGAATATACAAGTTTCCCGTTTACTTTTAATCATTTGATCGTATTCCTTAAATTCATAATTCAAATTCCTAATGTCATCTCTGTTTCAGTAGTTTCCTACTGTAATAGAGAAATTTTTACTCTGTCAAAGTTACAATGACATACATTGGAGACTCTCAATGAGGGAAAAAAATCTTTGTCTTAGCACGTCTTAGCACGTGGGTTGAGCAATTAGTCAGTTAACTAGAATGCATATCTTTTATACCTAACTTAACTAAAATGCTTAACGTAGATGTTACCTGAGACAAATAATTGGTGTTATTGCTACAGTTAATATATCAATATAATTTACAGTAGTAACTTTATCTTTCTTACAATGCAATGTACTGTGTCGCCATTTTCGTCCAGCTTAGTTTCCTAATGTAACAGTTCCTCTGTTTTACCTTCCTGAATTTGTTACAAAATACTGCTTAATTTGATTGCTTCAATTTTGAGTTTATCCCCCCTTGCTTGGTCTAGTGGTCTTAAAATATCGCTCCTCGTCCGTCTGCCAGCGAGCCACAACTGCTGATGGTTCCCGTGATGCCGTCTTGAAAAACGTGCATTGCAGCTTTTATGGTTCAATGCAAATATATTTTATGTGCATGAATTAAATTATTTACATAGACACCTTAATGTCTGAAAACTATAACATGAAACATTTCATTTATTGTTATATAACTTTAATATTTTATTTACTGTAGTATGCATAGGCTGCATGTGTAGGAAATTTACGTGGAGTGCGCCTTAAACAACGAAAGTTTGTGTATTGGTAAATTCTGATTGTAGATAAAATAGATTGTAGTGTTTTCGTAGTAAATCCTCATTTGTTGTAATTTCTAACGCTTTCGATGGTCATTCAAACTTGTATAGCTGTCGAAATTTAAAAATTGTTTGTACTATCTCATTTTAATAGCACATCTTATTTTGCTCCATTTATAGATCAGCTCAAAGTTTACAAAGAATAAATATTTGTAAATCTCCTTTTTGTGTTACATTTCTTTTTTCCTAATTCTAAAATTTACTTTAATGTATATTACCAAATGTAATGTTCGATCTCATTTTTACAAGATCATCATATTATACGAAGGACTTATTTGGTCCAACTCCATTCTTGTTCATTTTGAGATACAGGGCCTTAAAGTCTAATGAATGCTGAGAAACAAATGCTGTAATGTCCTCTGTTGGCATCAGACATAAGATAGGGGTGTAGCAGTTTAAAAATAAGATATAAATGACTTTTATGAATATGAAAGTGAGGCTAACTTCATCTTTTTTAAAGTGGAGTTAGACTACTATTCAAATAAGGTCTTCATACAACATCTCTGTTAAAAGTGTATCTACTAATTGTTTAAATTTCATAGGCATTTATTTATTACACCCTTGAGATAAAGAAAAATATTTTATATGCATTATTCTATATATTTTACTAAATTATAAATTAAAATCGCTTGAAGACTTCTAAACAGTCTCTTTCATGGGACATATCATCATAGTCGCTTAAAATGTGATGGATGTTAACGGCACATTTTTAGAGAAGTAAAAATGTATAAAAATATACAAAATATTGATAAATATAATTTTTATGGTACATCTCTTATTTCCAAATTTTCAATCTTACTTAAAGGTGTACTGACAAATGTATTGTCCTAATTCGCACATTTAAGAGACATTTTCAGTTCAAATTAAATCTCATTTAAAATCTATTTATTAATCTTCTATATATTTTACGAAGCACTACTCATAAAACTTTAGATACAGAGAAAGAAATTTAATATGCATTCATCTTTATATTCTACTAAATTACAGGATAAAATTGCTTCAAGACTGCGGTACTTACGACAGTCTCTTTCGTCGGACATATCATCACAGTCATTTTCACCGTCGCACTGCCAATCCTCGTTGATACAAAGTCCATCATCACACTGAAACTCACGATCTCGGCAGGAGGCTTCACCGGCTGTGGGTATCAAATAAAGGATATATAAAAAAATGAGTTAACAGAAAGAATGAATTCAGTTTATTGGGTTTTCAGAGGGCTTGTTTTCATGATAAAAATCACAACATCTCTAACATTTCTGTGGCTTGGTACAAGAAATGCCTAAGTCAGTTTTCTCCAAGATGACTTTGTATGATTATGTCTCTTTAAGGGGGTCCGGAAAACATTTTTAAAAAATGTATTTATTGAGTTAAAATTTTGAATTTTTTTGTGATGGTCAACCATATAATTTAAAAATAAAATCACATCATAAAATTCCTCAAAAAGTTTTCAAAAATTTTTAAAATTTAAAATTTTTAATAAAAGTGGGATAATTTAAAATCTTTATAACTCGAAATATTATTTGTCGAATTTCAAAATTTTTTCATTCAATTAAACAGAAATATATAATTTTTTTATTTTGATTCAGCATTTTCTGAAATACTAATTTGTAAAGAAATTTAAAATATTTAGATTAAAATTTACAAAAAAAATTATGTAACTTATTTTTAAAAAATCATAATTTCAAAAGTAAATATTTTTTCAAATTTACTGAATGAAATTAAAGTAAAATAGTTAAAAAAGACATGTTCCAAGTTTCAACCATTTTTCTTTAACGGTTCATGACTTATAACAATTTAAAGACGAGAAATGGGAAAAACCCATCATGCAGTAAAACTCACTTACAGGTTTAAACAACGATTGGCTACTATTAGAATGTCGAAAAAAAATAATAATTTATCCTGTTCTAATTAAGATAAAAACATGATTTAAACGTCATTTTAAGCGTAAAAGAACAAACAAATTTAATGCAATAAAATTTTTTTTGAAAATTCGAACAATTTTGTATCCTGGGCCCTCTTAAAAAATATTATTATTCAATGTAAGAAATACCCAAGTCTGTACAATGGTTTAGAAAAAAACTTTTAAATCATTGGACAGATTTGGGTACTTCTTACAATGAAAAAATATATTTTTAAAGACACATAAACAAACAAAGTCATCTTGGAGAAAACTGACTTAGGCACTTTTCGTACCAAGCCACAGATTTATAGACACGTACATTTCTTCATATTTATGCAAGAACTATGATTTTCTGTGTTATTTTATGAAAGCTAAAAGCATATGTCAAATTACATGCTGATAAAATCTGTTAGAAATATTGAGATGATTAATAATATTATGAATAAAATCAAGAAAATCGAGAAATTCAAAATTGGTTTCTTGAACATCCAAATAAAACAGATTTTCTAACAGAAGGTGTCGTCCGTTATTTAGAATATTATTCTGTAGAATTTCATAATAGGACCAAAATAGAGATTCAGTATAAGAATAAGTTAATAGAATATTTAGTTTCTTTTAAATCCACATCTTTCAAAATTTGATCGTCAAATTTTTTCTTAAATTTATTTTTCTATTATATAACACACATGTCATTTTTTTTGTCAGGGTTTCTGTTTGGCATTTAACGGCAGATAATAAGTTTTAGAATTTTTGTCTGACACTCACTTTTTCTCCTGCGGGTATTCTTTGGATATCAGTGAAAATATTTACGTTGTATTATAAGTTTTAATTAGTAGCTAAAGTTAAAATAAAATGCCAATTTTGCGGCTAATTTTCTTAATCTCCTGTTTATTTTTTTAAATTTTCGTGTACATTTTTAATGACTGTGATACACATTTAAATAGTGCTTATCCCTTTGTAACATGCTATTATGTAGTTTTATTTTTCTGATATACCGGAACTGTAACTAAAACCTCATAAAATGGGTTTTGTATATACGATTATCAAGCAGGTCAATTAAAAATATTCCTATTATATCACTTACATGATTTGCAAACATGCCCTACGTTTGTCAAAAGCGCTTACCAATTTATGCGCAAGATTTACACAACGCGCTTTCATAAATACAGGGCTTTTCTTACCTCCTATTTTAAGAAATTTCATTGCATTTAATTGAAAAAAATTCCTACAATTTCATGTCCACTAATAATCACAATGACTATGATTTTATGTGTACATATTGCATAAATGCTTAATATCTCTTAGCAGCAATTTTCAAATCATTCCAAAAATTCTTTCCACTTTATGCCTAATATTCGCATTCTCGGGTATACAAAACATTAGAAAAATCTGTGACTATAGATCCGTGAATAGATAGCAGGAATGTGTGTACAGATTATGAAACAGAAGGGTAATAACTTGTAACTACTATATACACGTACCTTATATACTTGTACTTGTACGTGTAACTTGTACTACTATAGACTACTATAACTATATGTGTATACTTGTTAACTTTTAAATACTTATTAACTTTAATTAAGGCTAATAGTATTGCAGAATTGAAAATCGATACTTTTAGAAAAAAATAATTTTATAACGATATCCCTGTATCTTAAGAAGCCTATAAATGTACCAAAATATATATGAAACAGGCTTAAATGCAACCGTGGGAAAAAATTATCTTAAGAAGCTGCCGAATAGAATCACTGGAGAATAGTATAAACGATTGGCGATATTTGGGAATTGAAATTCAATTCTCAGTAAATTTCACATGAAATTGTGCATTTACTTTATGACACTGGCTAAATTCACATCAATCAGTAACTCGAAGAGTGGCCATCAGAAGTACGGGTGATAAAGCATGAGAAAAACGAGAAACGATCGCTACATTTCTATCTACATATTTAAGTTGCGAAGCAGACTTTTTGGGCAGTCTGTGAGAGAAAACTACTGCATCAATTTACTTTATATTGGTCTTAAACGAAAGATTGTAATCTATAGATTTGTCAAATTTGGTTTTTGTAACCGCAATTTCTATTAATTAGCAATAATTTACAATTCAAAATTGATTTCTGCGCATGCTCAGGGACATGCTTAAATCTGTCTTTAGAAACTCCCTGTTTCTACGCATGCTCACTGATCTACATATTTAAGTTGCTAAGCCGACTTTTTGGGCAGTCCGTGAGAGAGAACTACTGCATCAATTTACTTCATAATGATCTTAAACGAAAGATTGTAATCTGTAGGTTTGTCAAATTTGGTTTTTTTAACCGCAATTTCTATTAATTAGTAATAATTTAAAATTAAAAATTGATTTCTGCGCATGCTCAGTGGCATGTTCAAATCTGTCTTTAGAAACTCACTATTTCTGCGCATGCTCAGTGACACATTTTAATGATAAATACGTTTGTTCCGAAGAGTCTCTCTAGAACTCTCTCTGCCATTCTTATATTTATGATAATTATGTTTGTGAAATATAAGATTAAACCTCACTGAAATCATTTATTTCGAGCTGTTTAATTAGCGATAATTTACAATAAAAAATTGTTTTCTGCGCATGCTCAGAGACATTTTTTAAATCTGGCTTTAGATACTCACTAAACACGAGTCCGTTTAAACACATTAATTTGTTTTTGCGCATTATTATGATTTTCAGCATTTGGCAATGATGTGTTGAGTATAATTTGTGTATTAGTGTACATTTATTTACTATCTATCCGTCATGTTTTGAAGGGTATCAACTAGTAGTAATTACATTTCGAAGAACTTACGGCATTTGCTTTCGTCAGACCAGTCCCCGCAATCATTGTCACCGTCACATATATAAGATTCTGATATACATCTGCTATTTACGCAGCGAAACTCATTCGGCGGGCACGTTTGGTTTGGATCTTCATCACCTGTAAAAAAAGTTCAAAGCAGGTGTGTTTTTGTTGTGCGATTATCAAATCTATAGTTTCGTAAATATATTCGAAAAAAATTTATGCAACTAATTTCCTTTTCTATATGAAATCCCCATACCAAAATGCCTTGCCTCCGTTTCGTAACTGCTACTGTTTATGAATGCTTCCAATCAAGCATAAATGAAGGTTGTCTTGATTTATGCATTACAAAGCAGTGCAGACGAAACAATGTATGGAAAAATCGCAACACATTTAAAAACTGTAAATTCATATCAACTTGGGTACAAATAAGACTCCACCAAAGCATCATATACTGCTTCTAAATATCGATGTTAATTTCCAGAAACGAACTCAAACTGTTGTTAGACATTCACTAAATCTATTAAATTTCAAATATAGATGATAATTTCTCCTGTTGCCTGTATTGTGCACCTAAAATTCAAAAACATCTACACTTAAAGAATTTTGCATGATGTTTCCCGAATTATTTTTTATTTTTATATGTATTGTCATATTGCCCAGATTGTAACATTTTCAACACTACCCGAAGCTTACTGATCCACACCTGATCCTGCAGATTTCTATAAAATGTGAAACTTTTGAATATTAAAGAATGCTGATATGTTTCATGAAATTATATTTTTAAATGTTCATTTATATGCAATTTTCTTTTTTCTTTTGGGACTGAAAGCAAAAAATATGAACTTTGTAGACACGCTTTATATGTGACAAGTTTTTAACGTCAAGGCGATGGCTTCTCCGCAAATTTTGGGAATAACTGGTATGCATAAATATGTAATTTGAAATCAGACTTAGTGTTATGTAATTTCTCAAATTTTTATGTATTTTATTGCAATATTTAAAAATTAGACCTTTATTGAAAACTAACTTTGCATTCCAACGCAATATCACTTGTATTGGACTATTTAGCTTTATTCACAGCGCTACAACATATACAGCCAACGATCTTAGTCTTTGGCATTAGGTGTCATCACGTTGGTCACAGAACAAATTTTCTTTATTAAGACATGTAGCATCCAACAAGCGTTCACAGTCTGAATGCACAGTCTTTGTATGCATTGGTAAAATTCGCTGAAAAGTAAAGAAAGAAAATGCGTTATTAAAACAGCATGTTATCCTCTTATTTGAATTAGTGTATCCTTTTAACATAAAATGTTCCAATGATATGATAGTAAAGCAGAAGCCAAATCGGAGAGCAGAACTAGTATTTGAAGTCTTTTTGGGTTGATCATATTTAGGATTCCTGTGTGTTAAGTTTTGAGCAAGTGTAAAAGAGAAGTAATAATTTTGTCTTATTTATTCTGATCCAGTCTCTTTTCTAAAAAAAAAAAAATTGGATATCTGAAGACTCGATATTTTTCAAAGGTCGCAGAGCAAATTTTTTTACTAAGACATATAGTATCCAACAAGTGTTTACAGTCTGAATGCACAGTCTTTGTATGCATTGGTAAAATTCGCTGAAAAGTAATGACAGAAAATGCGTTATTAAACCAGAATGTTATTCTCTTATTTGAATTAGTGTATCCTTTTAACATAAAATGTTCGAATGATATGATGATAAAGCAGAAGCCAAATCGGAGAGCAGAACTAGCATTGGAACTCTTTTTGGGTCGATCATATTTAGGATTCTTGTGTGTTAAATTTTGTATCCAACAAGTAAGTGTATAAGAAACAGTTTTAAGTTTACAGAAAAGTGTAAAAGGGAAGTAAGAATTTTGACTTATTTATCCTGATCCAGTCTCTATTTTAAAAAATGTGGATATCTGAATACTCCATATTTTTCAAAAGGTCTGAAATCCATCAGTAAAACACTTGTGAATCTAAGTATTTACTGACTAATGAATATGTATCAAATCAGAAATATCATTGTGTATTTTAAATAATTAACCCATACTTACCACAGTCGCGTTCGTCGGAACCATCTTGGCAGTCTACCGAACCGTCGCAAGTCCAATCTCGTGTTATGCAACCACCGTCGTTGCAACGGAATTCTCGAGGACCACAAGACTGGCTAGCTAGATATTGATATACAAATATACATGCATCTATGTATGCAATCTATATTTATTAAATAGCATATATATCTGCAATACTGACATTCGTGAGAGCTCAAATATCCTGAAACTTATTGACATTTATATTTGCAAGTAATCTCCCTCGGATGGTAACCAATCATATACTAATTCATATATAAATATTGTTATATTCTACTACGAGATTAAAACTTTTTCCATTATAGATTGTTGCATGCTTCATCATCACGTAAAAATCTAAAAAAAGCTTCCATGCATCTCATTTTTTAAGCTTCCTAGATACTCTTATCATACAAATCTTAACATAAGAATTATCTCCCTTATCGTTAAGTTATCAATTAAACAAACTTTACTGAGGAAATCGAAGCAAAACTACAGAATAAAAATTATTTCGTAATATGTTTTGAGATAATTGGAATGATGGGAGGTTTAAAATCTGTACATTTAGGCTAGCATGAGTCGTCTGTTTCAATACATTGAAATATATTTGTATGCAATAGCATTTGTATTTGTTTATTTTTTTTGGGAACATACATCATATAGACAAAGGTATTTTGACACTGCATGTTTTTGAAGAAAAGTGCTTTATTATTCTATTTAGTTACGTGCAATCCCTGTTTTTGCTTGCATTACAGTGGCAACACGTCGAGGCATATTTTCCACATGTTCTCTGTAAGTCTGGGCAGGAATAGCTTGACTCTTTCAAGGAAATGGGAGGAGATTATTTTGAACATGGGCGTGGGTGGCGGTGTCGTGTCCTTCGATCCAGTTCTTCGCACAAGAACTCGATCGGATTGAGATCGGGAAACCAGTCCAGTTTCAGGAAACTAGTCGAGTTTTAGGAAACCAATCCAGCACACGTTTTGCAGTATGACAAGGAGCTCGATCGTGTTGGAAGAAACAAGCATCATCACCGTAGTATTCCCAAAGTGTAGGCAGGGCCGAATTATCCAGAACGTCGAGGTACACATCAGCGTTCATGGTACCAGGTACAGAAAGCAATGGACCGAGTCGTAACCAGGAAAAACAACCCCGCACTAAGATTGACCTTCCTCCGAACTTCACTGTTGGAACAACACAGTCTGAATGGAACCGTTTTACGGGTTGTCGCCACGCCTAAGCACGTTCATCAGACTGGAAGAATGAATATCGAGACTCACGACTCCAAAGAACAGTTTTCAATTCTTCAACGGTCCAGGAACTACGGGCGACAAAGCAGGCCAAACGACGCCGTACATTAACAGGTGTAATTAATGGATTGCGTGCTGTTGCTCGACCATCATAACCGAACATGCGCAGATTTCTGCGGATAGTTTTGCCCCTAACCGAGGTCCCAGATGCATTTCCAACCTCTACAGCCCTCGCAGAGGCAGGAGAAGTGCGCGACTTCTTGGAATGGCGTACGAAGCGTCATCTGTCCCATTCTGTCAGTTTTTGCGGTCATCCGGGAACTTCATTTGCTGTTGTTGCTCCGTCTCGCTTCCATCGCTTGATTACATACGCTACACTTGATTTTGGGATGTCCAGTTTGCATGCAATAGTTCTCACAGAAATATTACACAAATGGTATCCTATGAGACCACGTGTGAACGAAGTTCAAATCCACGCGGAATAGTTCTAATAGAGTGACTGAATAATTAATACAAAATGAGCTGCTTTTTATTTTACCCATGACCTTCCCAGCATTTGTAGATGTGCCGAATTTCTGCAGTGTACAAACACTTTTGTCTGTATAATGTATAAATTGAAAATAAAAATATCGTCGTGTACGTACATACGGTAATTCATTTTAATGTTATATATATATATATGGGAACCCTACTTATGCAAAAAAGTAATACCTGATATATTTGCATGTCTCCTGCCGATATACAAGTATATGTTTTCATTACATACTATATATATATATATATATATAATAGATAGATATAAAATATACGGGAGCCCTACTTATGCAAAAAAGGAATGCCTAATATTTTTACATTTTTCCAGCCGATATAGAAGTATATGTTTTCATTATACATATATATTTTATGAAGATAGTTTGCTCACTCCAGTAAAGAAAGTCTGTGTTTCTTTCGACAGATTACTTGGCGCAAAAGTAGAACGTGACGATAAAACCCTTTTCCTCCATTAGAAGCAAAATATCAGATATTATATCTAGAACGAGCTAAAACAAACATGAAATAGCTCTCAGCAATATCCTCTCTAATTGGATATGTCATATCTTTATGGCTTAAAGCACAAAATGCGCAGAATCCAGTGGGAAAATTCTTTTCGCTACGCTATTAACTATTTATTCTTCATTTCTTTCGTGCTGATGCAGCGGAGTCTATTCTAATCGCAGCGCATATCTATGCATTTTTATAGATACTCTGTAATAGCTCAGGTCCGGAGGCATAGAGGTACTGATGGGAGAAAATATATACATGATATTTCTCATGAGATGTCGCATAAGTTATATTATGAATTTGTTTATTAAAAAATGGATTTGTTTTTAATACACTATTAAAAATTCCTGGCAGTAGTTAAAATACTAATCAGTATTGTTAGATATCGCTTTTACTAGGCGTATGGAGGTATTATTAAATAGTTCAACTATATAAGTCTATCAAGATTAATTCACGTTATCAGCGAACAAACTTAATGGGACTTTCTCTTGCATCTTTTCATTTGTATCGATGCATATTGTTAAAGGATTACCTTAATATATCCCTAGATAATTACTATTATGCAAGATCGAGTTAACAAACAGAGAATACTTAAAAAAGAAGAACTCCTTTTCTTTTATTTAGGGGTATATGAAAACGATAGTGTATAAGAATTAGTTTCAAGAAGTAACATATAAAAAGTCTTACAATACACCAACAGATTTACATTAATCAAAATAGCCTTTTCAAAATTTAAATGAATCATTATACAATATTTTATGGAAAGATAAATGATAAAATTAAATTCCTTGTTAAATTCCCTCAAAAGGTCATGTGAATTCCCTTTCACTTTGCTGACTAATTTTAACTGTTTAAAACTCTAAAAGCAATGGGAGTTATAATTTAAGAAGTTGAAATTCAAAATTGAATAACACACTAATTCAATTGTTTAGTTTTGACCCAATCGTAAGTATTATATTGCTTGGGATAAATTCTGGTAGTTTCAATGTAGACTTATAAAATTAAATTGTAGCAGGAAGGGCTTAGGTTGTTAGGTCACACATAGTAATTTCAAAATTCCCGTAAGTTGACAAAGAATGATAAAATATAAATCTTTTAAGATAAGCCTGTGATTCTTTTATAAAAAAGGATTTTTTAAATATTTAATTTCGATTGTTTATTTCAAGTTCACATTACATGATTTGTAAACATGTTAGAAAAACATTATAAGGCATGTAAGATTAATTTTTTACTGACTCAGTACATAATTCTTTATATTTAAATTAGTTGCATGTTTGATTGCTAAATGATTCCGCTTTCCCTTCTTTTGTAAATATAAATATGCTGAAACATATTTATATATACACAGAATATTTTTATAGCCGTCATATTAACCCATTAGAACCATTCGAATAAAACCACAATATATAATTACTTCATTCTTGAATTTTAAATTTTAAATACTTAATTTCAAGTTCTAATTTTTTTATTTATAGTAACCCATGTCAAGACTTGTTTAATTTTATATATATATATATATATATATATATATATATATATATATATATATGGGCTTGTGGCGGCCCTGTGGTACGGCGCGCTTACTGTATGTGCTGAGGGTAATCGGATCGAATCCCGTCGTTGCGCCACGAAAATTGCCTCCTTTTGTGTCGTCCCTTCATAAGGGGTAATGCTGTCCGCCTATATGGGGCACCCATAATAAAATGGACAGTAAACTGTGGCGTAGTATACTGTCCATGTTTGACAACAAGTGCCACCGCAATGGGAGAATTATATATATATATATATATATATATATATATATATATATATATATATATATATATATCAAAATGTAAACATTTCATTACACTCTAGGGTTACACTTTCGTTACACTTTATAGTGCAATTTACGATAAACTAAAGGACCATTTTCGTTTATTCTTATTCAAACAAGGCCAAGGAGTTCATACGTATGCTTTTCATATCTTTTTTCATGAACATAATTACTAATAAGGTAACTGTTAAAAATGTTTTCAATATATTATTAACACATTTCTTGTGAAAGCTCAAAAATATGTAGATATGTGCCTATGTTGAAATGACTCTTTTGGAGAAGAAAAATTTATGATTTCAATTGAAAAGGTCCTATTTTAGTATTCTAATACTGCTTTACATTAATTTGTACGATTACTGGTAGAGAAGATATGGCCAATTTAATAAACCAGAAGTGATGCTTGAAATACCGGAAGTACACTTTTAACGGGATTCAGGACACATTAAATTTTTTTTTTTACTTATGGAAATAAGATTTTGAATTATTTTTAATGGTTAATCATATAATTTGTAAAAAAAATCAAATCATGAAACTTCACATAATTTTTTTTTTAAAATTTAGAATTTAAAAATTTTTAAAAAAGTGAGTTAGTTTAAAATCGTTATAACTCGAAATATTATTCGTCGAATTTCAATTTTTTTTCATTTAATTAAATATAAATATATAACTTTTAATTCTGATTATTAACTAAAAAAATAGAAAAATATTTAGAGTAAAAATTTCAAAAAAATATTCTGCTTATTTTTAAAAATTATGTTTTCACAAGTAAATGTTTTTCTTAAATTTGCTGAATCAAAATTAAAGAAATGTAATTAAAAAAGACACATTTTAAGTTTGAGCCATTTATCTTCATCGGTTCTTGTATTATAACAATTTAAAGACGAGAAATGGTGAAAAAAAACCATCATGCAAAAAACGCATTTAAAGGTTTCAACAAAGATTGGCTGCGATTAGAATGTTGTAAAACAAAAAAAATAATATCTCCTGTGCTAACAAGGATAGAAGCATGAATTAAACGTCCTTTTAAGCGGAAAATAACAGAAAAGTTTTTAATGCAATAAAAAATTTAGAAAATTTGAAGAATTGTGTGTCCTGCACTCCCTTAAATGCATTTTCTAGAAAACTAATTTTTCAGTTATTTTTGTATATCAATAACCTGATTACTTAAAAGGTTTTATATATATATTTCAACAGAAATTGAAACTGTTATTAACACATTACTAACTAATATATTTAAATTAAAGGCTGGATGCTATGTGAAAATTTAATCATTTAACAGGTACTTTACTTAAAAAAATTAACAATTTGTGTTTTTCTACATATTTTGATATATTTCAGTGAATTTCGGAGATACTGTAAAAACTTTGATATCATTACACCTATAAATGCCACAGTAGTAAATACTGTAAAGGAAATTGAAATTATCTAGTTGAATAAAATTTAGGGCGTCTGGCGTAAGCACTAAATTTTACTAAAAATTTATATAAAATTCCTTATTTTTGTAAAATGTTATGAAAATGTTATTAGAATTATTTTTGTTTTCATGATTTTATATCACATTTGAACTAAACATATACGTATTTAATCAGTTTTTTCGTTCAACAAAAGTGCTCTGAAGGTAGGCAGATACCTTGAAGTAGTACTTATTAATGTCACAGTATTATATACTTTAAAGGAAATTGAAATATATTTAGTTGAATAGAATTTAGGGCGTCTGGCATGAGCACTAAATTTTATTAAAATATTATATAAAATTCCTTATTTTTGTAAAATGTTACGATAATTTTATTAGAATTATTTTTGTTTTCATGATTTTATATCACATTTGAACTAAACATATACGCATTTAATCAGTTTTTTTTTTCTTTCAAAAAAAAGTGCTCCGAACGTATATCTTAAAGTACTTATTTTAAGTCAGGCGTTCTTAGAGAGCACAACTGCGAAAAAAAGGTTTTGTTGTATCCCTAGAGATACTAGTAGGATATATTTGTATGAAAGGGAAAAATGATTTGGAGGTGAGAAGTTATCTCAACGTTAATGGAAAAAAACAAAACATAGAAAATATAAAGGCAAGAAATCATGAAAATTGTCTGCTCACCGCAATCTTCATCGCTGTTATCTCTACACTGATTGGTTCCATCGCAGCGCCAATCGGATGGTATGCAACGGCCGTTCTCACAAGCGAATTCCTTTCGCGAACAATTTCTTGGATCTATAAAGGCAAACATAAAAGTATAAAATAACACTTTGTTAAAAATTATGTACTGTAGAAAATAAACTATTGTACATATATTTTCTTTATCAAAGGTTTGTTCATGATTTTATATTCTCATTTTTTTGGTGTTTTATTTAGAGAGTAACAAATAATTACCCAGTCTTAGGAGATATAGATGTATTTTGTAGAAGACAGTGAGAGAGAAAGAGAGAGGGGGAAAATTTTATCTGATATAGTCTAATTACCTTCAGATCAATCTTAAATTTGCAGTATATTTAAATGAATATAAAGCCGGTATTTGAAGAAATTTCTTATTTTTATTCTTTCAGTTTATGTAGTTAAATTCTCAAATAAAATCTAAATACAAAGTTAATTTGAAAAAAAAACTATACCTAGAGGATTAAATTCTCTTGTGTTCAGGTACATTTTCATTTTTATAAGAAAATTGTAAGCTAAAATATCTTGTTCTTAATTTTCAATGAGATATTTAATATCTGTAGTTTTATAATGCCTATTCTTATTCTTTCAGATTATTTAGTTAAATTATAGCTCTAAATCTAAACTTTGTTTGAAACAAAAATAAAACTATACCTAGACGCAAGATGAGTAAATTCTTTTGTGTCCAGATACATTATCATTTTTCTAAGGTTAGTATCAGATAACATATCTCGTTCTTAGTTTTCAGTGATATATATAATTATATCTATAGATTTGCAATTATATTTGTACTAATTATTAAGAAACGACATGGATTTTCAATGAAACATTTATTGTAACATTCTCTCAATGCCGTCAAGCTAATATGGCTTATTACTTAACTGGTTAAACAGTAATTATACAACTGAAATTATCTGTTATTGATGCACAAGTAATAAATAAAATTTGATTTTATTTACATCTAACAGATTATAGTCTGTTCATATATTATTTTTTTGTATAAAATAGATTCAAACTAATTGATACAAACAAAAATTTTTTAGGTTCACACATTTAGCTATTTCCCTCTAATCAACGGTAAAATTGCAATAAAAGGGGGAAAAAGGAAGTATTATACATCAACCTTAGGTATAGAAAAAAGGCCTTTTAAATATGTTTTCTTTTATAGAATTAAAAACAAATTACTTATTCCTTTTAAATTTTGGAACTAATGTGTTCTGTTTACTAAAAACAGCTCTTTATTACTTAATTTACTTTCATATATGTATAATAAGAAATGCCAGAAATTCGTAATGTAAGATGTAAAACTGCATCTCTCCTAATGAAAGATTTTTTTTCTAAATATACAAAAATTTATTTTTCACCATTTATAACCATACTTCATGAGCCAAAATAGCTAATAAATATCGTTGGTAATTTAGAAAATATCTTCTCTTTAATTTCGAACTCGTGTCGTATTTTTCTGTACATTTAAATTCCCAATTACTTTACTCCTTAATTATGAAAAGCGGAATTAGAACGATTTATTGAACATGGAAAACCGCGTAAAAGCAGGGTAAAGTATCCCCTATGAGAATTATTAGTGCCATTATTTTAATTACCATGTCGAATTTTTAATTTTTTTCTGCTAATGTACATATTTCAGTTTGAACTAATAGATAAAAAATATGGACAAATATGCTGCTCTAATTAATGCATTTAATACAGCAATTAGCTATGGAGTAATATCGGTAATGTTGTAAAAATGTAATAGGAATAAATTTCTATTTCTGTTTCAGGAAATACATTTTTTTTTTCTCTTTGTATCAAATTTTGAAATTGAAGACATATTACGTGTACAAAGTTTTTTTATTGTGTCTAATTATCACGTTTATTGATTTTATAAATAAATATCCCATATGATTCAACAGTGTATGAATAAAATATTTAAAGATATCAGCGAATATTTTAGTTATTTAACTCATACAATTATTACCACATTTATTATACTTATAAATTGAGTTACATTTGAATATCATTGTACATTTAATTTATAATCAAATATCAATATGAAATTCTTCTCTACTTAAAAAAAAATAAACTATCAAATACATGATTTACGGCTAAAAAGATACATAATATTTGAAGTTATTTAAATCAAATTAGAAAACATATTCAACTGATTTTTCAGGACAGACATTATTAACTGTACGTATTCCTGAACGTATGCACGTTGCATATGCATTAAAAATTCAAATAAGGAAGAAACATGTGTAAACACGTAATATGCAACTCTAAAATTTAATTAAATTCACATATAAGAAGACATTAACTTTAACTTTATAAATAGTTCAATAAGCTCTTCCGTTAGAAGAATGAACATTTCACTCAATTTTATTGATTACTCTCTTTCACAAATGTTTATAGATTTTCAATTTTCTTCCATACATTGAAAATCATGCGACATCATATAAAGAGAAATTATCAAATGGATGTACTAAGTAAATTGTACACTTATCACGAAAAAGTAGAAAACTTTTTCTGACCAGCATATTTTTTATCTTACAATATACTGTTCAGAACATATGCTATGTATTGTTCAGAACAATATACTTATCAATTTACATTTGAATATTATTGTATAATATTTTTATAATCTAATATTATTATAAAACTGATCTCTTCTTATAAAAAATTAAACTATCAAACACCTAAATTAAGGCACGTGGTATCTGAGGATATTTAAATCAAATTAGAAAACGTATTCAACTTTTTTTTCAGGACACTTATTATAAACTGTACTTATTCCTGAATATAATTACGTTGGATGTGCAATTAAAAATTCAAATAAGCAAAAAACAGGTATAAACACATAATATGAAACTTTAAAATTTATTTGAATTCACAAATAAGATGACATTAAGTTTAACTTTATAAATTGCTCAATAAAATTTTCCTTTAGAAGTATAAACACTTCACTCTCTCTTTAGAAAATGATTTTTAAGATTTCAAATTTTTTCCATACATTGTAACGTATGCGACATCATATAAAGAGAAATTATCAACTGGATGTGCTCCGTTAATGTTACACATATCACGAAAAAGTAAAGTTTTACGAAACTATTTCTGACCAATATATCGTTCATCTTACAATAAGCTGTTCAGAACATATATAATGCATTGTTCAGAACAATATACTTAGCAAGTTACATTTTAATATTATTGTATGTTTTATTTATAATATAATATTATTATGAAAATCATCTCTCCTTAAAAAAAAAATTAAACTATCAAAGACCAAAATTAAGGCAGAAAAGACACATAGTATCTGAGGACATTTAAATCAAATTAGAAAACGTATTCAACTGTTTTTGCAGAGCAAACATTATAAACTGTACTTAGTCCTGAACATAATTAGGTTGGAAGTTCAATTAAAAATTCAAATAAGCAAAATTCAGGTGTAACTACTTAATATTCAACTCTAAAATTTGTTTAAATTCACAAATAAGATGACATTAAATTTAACTTTATAAATTTTTCAATAAAATTTTCCTTTAGAAGAATGAAGACTTCCCTCAATTTAATTGATTACTCTCTTTAGAAAATGCTCCTAAGTTTTCAAATTTATTCCATACATTGTAAATTGTGCAACATCATATAAACAGAAATTAACAAATTGATGTGCTACGTAAATGTTACACACATCAAGTAAAAGTAAAGTTTTACGAAACTTTATTCTGACCAGAATATCGTTCATCTTACAATATGCTGTTCAGAACATATATAATGTATAGTTCAGAACAATATACTTAGCAAGTTACATTTGAATATTATTGCACGTTTTATTTATAATATAATATTATTATGAAACTCATCTCTCCTTAAAAAAAATCTAAACTATCAAAGACCTAAATTAAGGCAGAAAGACACATAGTATCAGAGGACATTTAAATCAAATTAGAAAACGTATTCAACTGTTTTTACAGAACACACATTATAACCTGTATTTATTCCTGAACATAACTACGTTGGATGTGCAATTAAAAAATTCAAATACGCAAAAAAGAGATGCAAATGCTTAATATGCAACTCTAAAATTTAATTAAATTCACATATAAGAAGACATTAACTTTAACTTTATAAATTGTTCAATAAAATTTTCCTTTAGAAGAATGAACACTTCACACAATTTAATTGATTACTCTCTTTAGAAAATGCTCCTAAGTTTTCAAATTTCTTCCATACATTGCAAATCATACGACATCATATAAAGAGAGATTATCAAATGGATGTGCTACGAAAATCTTACACATATCAAGCAAAATTAAAGTTTTACGAAACTGTTTTCTGAACAGTATATTGTTTATTAGGGTGGTTCGAAAAAATCGATTTTTTTATTTCGGAATCACGTTACCTCTCAAAAGTTGTAGTTTTGTATCCTCAATTGGGGAAAAATTTAAAAAAATTCTATGTTGACATCTTCAGTTCGCGCATGAGGCTGAAAGTTTGAAAAAGTATGTTAAAAATTGAAATTTTCAAAAAATAATAAAATTAGCTTTTTTGTAATTTTTTATAATGCAACAGCCATAAATTGTTAGTATATAGCGTAGTTTCAACCTAAAAAAATATTTATAACTTTTAGATTATATATTCTGTTCGCGCATGAGGCTTAAAATCTGAAAAAAATGTCAAAAACTGAAAACTTCTAAACGCTTAAGTGTTTGTCTGTTTTTCAGTGCACCAAAAGCGTTAAGTCAAAGTGTTTTACCCACATGTGCAGATGTTTTGTTAGCTTGTTTTGAAAAAACATCAAAATCTGTAAAAACTAATCTTTTTCAAATATTTCAGATTGCATTGGTGCTCAAATAGAATAACTTTACTGTAAAGCTTCTATACCAACGGTCAGTCATGAACGTATTGTTAAATTGATAAAAGATTACCATAATAAGTACTACACTTTAAGAAAGTCATTTAGTCGTGATAAAGATAAATTTAACTTCAAGACTAATCACTTTGTTAATGAAGCGAAGTCCAAACTTTTTGATGTTGCATCCTGCAACTGTGTAATGAATTTTTGCGTGTTCGTGTGGTAAGAAGCCTATCTCTTGTAGCTGTAAAGTAATTATGGATTGTAAATGTGATAAAGGAAATAAGATCCCTATTATTGAGAGAGAGTTTTTGTACGACCAGCGAAATGGCCGTTAAAAATTTATTGGCACTTTGGATAGAGTAGAGACTAATAATATCGCAAAAAGAAATAAAAGAATGCAAAGTGAAAAGAAAAACGAGATTGCTGAACCTGATATTAAAGCTAGCAAAAGAGATACTCTTATAAATTCTGCCCCAAATAGCCAGTTTTAGAGTCACGAAGCAAAATGTGGCAGTGTGCTGTCAACATCGCAAATGTGAATTAAGCTTCCTGCAACAGCAGTGATAAGCAATAGATATATCCGAGAGAGCCACTGCTGCTATTGCTTCCTGTGTTTTGCAAGATGTAGGCATAATAAATGAAGGAGATATGTCTCTAGTAATAGATAAGAGTAAGATCGGACAAGAAAAACATAAAATTCGATACTCTTTACAATCACTCTCCAAATGTAGAGTTACATGGACTGTATTTTGACGGGAGAAAATATAACACTTATTATCAGGAAAAGAATGGTAACAAAATGTATCGCAGACTAAAGAAAGAGGAGCACATCAGCTTGGTTCAAGAGCCTGGTGGAAAGTATCTGGCACATTTAACACCTCCAAGGGCCACTGGAAGTGAAATAGCAAATAGCATCTTTTGATATTTAGAAAACAATAACTTTGATTATGTTAAGCTTGGTCCAATTGGATGTGGCGGAACAGGGACTAACACAGGATGGAAAAACGATGTTATTCGTAACCTTGAGCTTAAACTTGGTCGTCCTTTACAATGGTTTATATGTTATTACATTTCAACGAACTTCCGTTCAGATATTTGTTTGAAAGTGTAGATGGTGATACTACAGGACCCACAAATTTCTCAGGACAAATTGGTAAGAAGTTGACTGACTGTGAAAAACTCCCTGTTGCTAATTTTGAAACGATTAATAGTGAGGATATAAATGTCACCAAAACTGACTTAGGCAAGGACCAACAGTATTTACTTAATATTTATTGAACAGTCAAGACAGGAGAGTGTGCGCCAGATCTCGCTGTGAAAGATCCTGGTCCTCTTAGTAACTCGAGGTGGTTAACTTGTGCAAATAGGATCATAAGATTATATATTTCTGAAGTAAAACCTTCTGACGAAATTAAACTTCTTGTCAGCTATTTTATGAAGATATACGCTCCAGTATGGTTTGGAATTAAAATGCATCCCTCTGTAAAGTTTGGAGCAGTTCACGTGTTAAAATTTGTACAGAATACAAGACAACTTCCCGACAGGGTACATAAAATAATTGATCCTGTCATTCAGAGGAATGAGTATTTTTGTCATCCCGAAAATCTTTTAATTTTAATGGTACTAGATGAGAGAGTGCATGTAAGACAGCTAGCTTTTCGAAGATTGCTAAAAGCAAGAAAACAAGAACCAAAAGGGAAATCGGTGCGAACTTTTCAACCACCGACCATCAATTTTGCAGCTTCAAATTACATTGAACTTATTGATTGGTCCAAGTGCAAACTTACACCTCCTCCAATAATGAACAATGTGTGAACGCAAAGCCTAGAAGAACTTATTAATACTAATGTTCTCCCAGAGTTCGAGCTAATTAAATTTCCTTGCCACACGCAAAGTGTCGAAAGAATTGCAAAGCTCGTAACAGAATCTTGTACTAAAGTATGTGGAGAAGAGAACAGGGATGGTTTCATAAGGACAACTTTGCTCTCAAGGTCAACTATGCCATCATTTGACTATAAATCTCAATTTAAAACAATGCCCAACACATCTGAGGAATCTTAAAGACACAAAAAGTACGTAAAACCTATAAATCATTCTGTAATTAGCTATGACATGCAATGTTATTATATACATATAAATGTGTGTGTAACTATACTTGTACGCAGGGCTAGATTTGAGGCGGAACGTTCCGAAACGGCGTTCCGGTACCTCTCTTTAGGTACTTCTCTTTATCAGTAATTTTGAATTACCCCCCCCACACACACACACACACACACACCTGAAGGTTACCGTTCCGACGCCTCTATTTCTAGAAATTTAGCACTGCTTGTACGTATAATACTGTAATAAAAGGTTATATTTAACAAATTTAGAATTTTTAAAATACTTTTGAAACGTAAAAATGTCATGTATGTATTATTGTATATTAAACACGTAAATTTCAAATTTTAGGCAATTTTAGCCCAATTTAAGGCGTATGCGCAAACTAAAGATATTATGTAAAAGCTATAAAATATTTTTTTAGGTTCAAACTACGCTGTATACTGACAATTTATGGCTGTTGCATTATAGAAAATTACAAAAAAACTAATTTTGTTATTTTTTTGAAAATTTTAATTTTTAACATATTTTTTCAAACTTTCAGCCTCATGCGCGAACTGAAAATGTCAACTTAGACTTTTTTTTTTATTTTTCCCCAATTGAGAATACTAAACTACAACTTTTGAGAGGTAACGTGATTCCGAAATAAAAAAATCGATTTTTTTAACCACCCTATTGTTCATCTTGTTTTAAAATTTCTTAGATTTCCATCATGAAAAATGTACTGATTTTAGCAATATGCAGAAATTTTCCCGTATATTTAAGACATTTGCATTTATTATCCAGTGTCTAATAAGGGATATTCCTTTTCAACTGAATGGTTTACATACGTCTTTAGCAAACTATGCAATAGTTAACATATATGATATGATAATGATCAAACTTAAAATTTATAGTACGTTATGCATATAGGTAAATGTCAATGTGCCTAAATTATGACAACCTTTGATTTAGATAGAATTTGAAATTACCTTATTTATCAGCAAAGAGAGGTTTAACCGACGGATATATACCGTAAAGGGATAAAAAGCTTTTAGAGGCCTTAAGAGATCGAACCATTGAATATGAACTAACCTTAAATGAATTACTTCTTGGACCAGATAACTTGTGATATCCTAAAAATTAAATTAGAATGTATAATTTCTAAAATATTCTGATTTAAATTTTAGGATATGATAAGCAAATAAGTACCTAGTTAAATTATGAATGAATATAGAAGAGAAATTATTAGAAATATATGTAATTTACAAAATTATTTCGAACCAGTGTCACAGTGAAAATTCTTATTCCATCACTGTTTAATTTGAGCTATCAAAAGTTTTATATTTCATTATTATGCAAACTCAAAGACAAGTAATAGTTTATACTTCCTCAACTCTATAGATAACTTTAAGACTGTTTCTGCATAAAGCTGTATAAAATTTTTTATTATCCCAACCTCAAAAGTTTGTCCGATAAAGAACACCAATGAAAAGCTGTCCTCCTGAAACCAAAGGCAGTTCAGTAGATTATGTACACTTGAAACACTACTTAGAATTTCATAATAAAAAAAAACCTCTTATAACACATTTGAATCTACCACAATAAATATCCCGTTTACTTTGCCAAATGAAAAGTTCGTTTTCAGAATGCCAGAAAAATAAAGGAATTCTACTTTAATCCTATATACTGAATTTTAATATTTTAAAATTTTATCTATAGAAATTGTAATTACCTTCTGCTGATAACATTTTTGTGTTGAAAATATTATATCTATTGTTTGGTATTTGTATAAACCAAATAACAAATATTCCTAGTTAAATGTTTGTGAGACTATTAAGTATATACCTCTGCATAATTTACTTACATTTGACACGATGTTTGAAATTCAAACAGTATTTATCAAACACGTTTTATTCACTATGAATTTCATAAAATTGGTTCAGTTGACATACATAAAGCAAAATTAATATTTAAAATAACCCTTTGTAAAAACAGAGAAATTTTATTTAATATTTACCCTAAATGGATTAATTTTTGTTACGAAAACAAGACTTTAGGGAAATAAGGAAATTATTTCGTTGCAATACAAATTAATTTTCTAAAAAAATAAGTGCAATTTTAGGATTCATATGATTCTAACATGCCTGATTACTATTACAAACGCACTACATATAGGAATACCTGCTCATATGTATAAGCATGGAGAGAGATGAAAGGCATTGTCTTACGTAGTGAAACTATAAAACACAATCTTCATTTTTCTCATGAATTTATTGCCAGTGGCTCATAACATGTTTTGTGTGGTGCTTGCATGGTTACATTGTATAAGAAGTGAAGCTGCAAATTAAGGTACCCGTACACCTTTAAAACGGCATTTTCGGTCAAAATATCGTTTTTTGTTTTTGCAATAATATTAAATCCTAATCTTTTATCTTTCAAATTCCGTTTGAATTATGTATCTATCTTAATTAGAAGCCGAATTACAGCAATTGAAATATTGTTTGTTGCAGAATTTTACAACCGGAAGTGTCATTCTGGTAACCGGAAGTTAGCAAAAATGTTTGTTTACATCGTTCTTTTTTAGATTTGACGCTGAAATTGGGTTATACGTCAAAGGAAATACTTGGAAATAAAAATTAAGGGATGTATAAATATTTGGAAACGTATATGACTACATAACTTTTAATATTCTATTCCTAAACTTGGGAACAAACTTATATTGCTAAAGCGATTGTTTACATATCTGTAGATTTGCCACGTGATTTTTATTGGCTTTATAAAGTTCTTAAATCCGTTTAGTTCTTACTTTTCTCTGGTAAAAATGGGTAAAAGTATTGGAAGAAAACAAAAAGGCAAGATTTATGGAAATCGTTTTACGAAAACTGTCGAAAACGATGGTGTAGATGAGGGTGTACAAGGCACTGCGAGTTGTACAAAGTCAAAAGTTGGTAGTGCTTTAGACTCAGATAAAACTAATGGAGCCATGTCTGGGAATAGAGGCTAAATTAAGGACGTCAAATGATTTTATTGACATATCACACGGTATAAAGTAAATTTAAATGCCTTGATATAGTATCAATAACTTAGATTCATTCACTCTCTTTTTCAAGCCAAGAACATAGGATATTTACTACTTCACATTTATTTTATTAATAGATTTTTATATTATTTTTTTTGACGGTACTGATATTTTTCAAGGGTGAATATCTGTTGCACTATTAATCAAAGGTGACTGTTCCTTATTTCCTAAGCTAAGGTGCGAATGTAACGACCTTCTACAAGGATCAGGAATCAAGCTCAGGTATCCTAATCTCGGGTTGTTATTCTAAAAAATAAAGAGTAATTGAGATGTGAGAAAATTGTAACATTTCTTGCTAATGTAACAACGTTGTACAAGGAGCAGGAATCAAGCTCAGGTATCCTAATCTCGGGTTGTTATTGTATAAAATGAAGAGTAATTGAGATGTGAGAAAATTGTAACATTTCTTGCTAATGTAACAACGTTCTACAAGGAGCAGGAATCAAGCTCAGGTATCCTAATCTCGGGTTGTTATTGTATAAAATGAAAAGTATTTGAGATGTGAGAAAGTTGTAACATTTATTACTATTCCTCCCAGTAATTTATAGAATTACTTTGCAAACTGTTCTCGTCGTCTTAGTAAATTCAATTGTTGCTTATGTCTATGGGGGACTCAGGACAAGGTTCCCAGTCCGGATTACACATGAAGAGAGAGAAAACAAAATGCAGGAAGAAATACACAGACACAGATAAAATTAATGTTTTCACAGAGAATGAACCCCAGCGATGGACAATGGCATTTTAACAGCTTCCATTTCAAGGCGGGATTTCTATTTCAGGCGGAAGACTGACGTTACCCCAAATGACAACCAAGCCTTGCGCCGGAGTGGAACCGAAGTCCACGGTATGGAAGGCGCACACGCTATCTACTATGCCAAACGGACGGCTTAGTAAATTCTAGAAACGTTAAGTGAAGAAAGTTACTGTACTCACTGCAGTCGGATTCGTCCGAGTAGTCTCCGCAGTCATTCTCTCCATCGCACCACCAGGAGGTTATAATGCATTTACCACTAGTGCACATGAACATATCCCGTGAACAAACAGCAGCATCTGAAAGAAAGAAAAGAAACTTTAAAACTGTCTGTAGTCTATATATAAATATATATATAACACAGCTCCGTAGCTGACTGACTGACAGATAACGCACAGACCAAACCTCTGGACCTAAAGGGCTGAACTTTTGCATGACGATTCTTCTTATAATGCAGGGGGGACTAGGAAATATTTTTGAAAAATTCTTCAAAGATTTTTTAAAAATTAAATTTTAAGCGGTTTTTTTAACATTGTTTTAAGTTTGCATTTAAAATAACAATTTAAGGGTTATAAAATGTATTATATCACGACAAAGAACATGAAAATTCCTTTAAAAACAAATCTTTTTCGAATCTTTACCTCCATTTTCTGATTTTTAGTGGATTTTTAAAGATTAATTTTTAGAATTTAATTTATTAAATGCTGATCACGTGGTTTCTTTTCTTTTTGTGATACTTCAAACTAATTTTACGTCACGTGCATAACAACGAAATAAATTGACAAAAAATATTAAAATACGGTAAAAGATAAAATACGGTAAAAGAATTTGATTCAAATTAGTATTTTTAGGGATATTAAACATGCAAATTAATTGCATACATTGACCATTGTATTTAATTTGAATATTTTCTTCTGCATTATTTTGTCTATAATACATATATGTTACGCTTTTTTTATAAATATATTTTTTGGCATTAATTGCATATATTGACCATTGCATTTAATTTGAATGTACTCCGAAGCTAGTTTGAGTATAAACATGTGAAAGAATCAAATTGAGTTAAAAAAGTTTGATAACTTGTGTGGGCAGATAACATAAAAAGCCTTAGATTGTCTTCTGATAATCAATTTTAAATTTTATTTTCGTAATGAGCACTTATCAATGGGGCAATAGAGAAGCATACTCCGTAGCTCTTATCATAAAATTAAATGTTCTTATTATTTATTTATTACAGATGTAAACTTTTAAAAAAATGAAAGGTAACTGTTGTCCTGCTTGTATCTTTTAGGATACATGTCTTTTTCATGTTATTTATTCTGTTTAATATGAATGCAGTTAGGTTTAATCGAAATCATTTGCTATATAGCTTAAATTTGCCTGGTTTTTTTGTCTATTTTTTTAAATTACCAGCAGATGAAAATAATTTCTGCAATATTTCCCTTTTATTAAAATCAAAATATGTCTTGAAATATTAAATTCTTCACCCTTATCATATTGCACTCAAATACATACCTCCCTTTAAAAAATACTTGTTGGTTTTTCGATAAATATCATTCATCAGGGTGAAAAAAAATTCTTAGAATGAATACTTTGCCATGTATGTGTGTGAATGCAGGACTAAGTTCAAAGAAGTCAAGTTTTCAGAATTAAATTTTTCTTCCATTCTAATAACAAGAAAGTTAGACCAAAACAAAAGAAGGCAAATAGATTTTATCTTTAGCAAGATATGAGTTATGTATAACCGAAATTTTCAAAGGGATTGAGGGATAGAGGGAAAAATACCATTTTATGAATCTTCCATTAACAAATAAAGTCGATGGTATTGGTGAGATTATTTTTAATGTTTCAATGGTAGTTCTGAAAATTTATCAACCTGAAGGAACGATGAGAATAGCTGTTCCATTTATCTGATGATTATGTTGGGTTCGTTATACTGTGATAATGAAATACAAGGAAAAATCTTACTGGAGTCAACATAGATAGATAGAAGAGATATACTCTGTCACAACAGAATTTCTGTTGGGGACCTCTGAAATTTAATATCCTTACAGCATACTAGGGAAAGGTATAATTCTAGCGGTATATTGGTGCTCATGAGCGGTATATTGGTGACTCTTATGACACTGCTTTACAATTCTACTTTATTCGAGAGCAGTCTGGTGTCAGAAAAATATACAGAGCATTTTCATGACTCCGAACACGGAATTAGTAATTTTGACCCTTGAAACTAAAATTAAATTCTTTAGAGAATACTATTCAATGTAGTACAGTAAGCTTCAATTAAAGGTTATAGCCGTTACTATGGCCTTTAGTGCAAAAACTATCCAGAAAATATTTTCTACGTTTCTAATAACTTATGTCTTTATCTGTCAATTTATCGTTAGACACATCGACGGTCTTTCACAGTTCACTTTCATGTTGCTAAGATTTAAGCTCTTTACGTCACTTCGTGTCAATATCCAAACCCTCAACAAGTCACTGAGTTTATACTTTGCATTGAAATTTTGGAGTTCGATTAAAACTTCTTTTAAGAATCTAAATTTCAACAGAATTCAAACTCCTCTGAGTTAACGTACCATGCTCAACTGTTTAAAATTCCTCACCGACCTAATGCACTCAGTGCGTATAGGGGTCTACTACTCAGTGCGTATAGGGGGCGTAAGATTTTTTTCATTACAACAAAAAATGCACTATAGATTATGCTTCATATCAAATTTTGCACTTTTGCAGGATTTCGAATTATTCAGTCATTATAGTAAAAATTTATTGAAAATATTGAAATAATCAAGAATACATAAATACACACATACACAAATACACTGCTGGCCACCCAAATTGCAACACCAAGAAAGACAAGAGATATCACAACAAAATTTATTTTGTAGATAACATGTTGACCAAGTATCAAATGATTAAATTTATAGACTTCTGTGAAGTGTGGTTCAATGCCAAAATCAGTAGCCAGAGTAGCCGCCATTGTTGGAGATCACCGCTGCCACACACCTCGGCATTGATTCAAAGATACTTTGGATGAATTATTGGGGTACAGCAGAACCAAGCAGCTTCCACACGTTGCCAAAGTTGATCTGCTGGGGCAGCTGGGGATGGAATCTGGGTCAATCGTAGAGCAACCATGGACCACATGTTTTCTATAGGCGAAAGATCCGGAGAGCGAGGCGGCCAGGGAAGCAATTTAATCTGGCGATTGACGAAGAACCGTTGGACAATGCGTGCAGCGTGTGGTCGCGCATTATCCTGTTGAAATATGGCTGTGGGCAAGCCCTGAGGGTAAGGAAGGACAACTGGCTCCAACACCTCGGAGATGTAGCGCTGGCTGTTTAAAGTACCGGCAATACGTACTAGAGGTGTGCAAGAGTGATATCCAATACTGCCCCATACCATAATACCCGGTGCTGGACCAGTGGGGCGGTGCATAACGCAGCTGTTCAGCATCCTCTCTTCACGGTGTCTCCAGACTCGAATGCGACCATCGTGGTGGTGCAGACAGAAGCGTGACTCGTCAGTAAAGACAATTTCATTCCATTCTGCCGTCCACATCTTTCTGTCATCGCACCATTGGCGGCGGAGACGTCTGTGGTTCTGCGTCAAGGGTAGACAAAGCAATGGTCGTCTTGCGGACAGACCACTCTGCTGTAAACGGCGTCGAATGGTACGCGCAGACACTGGATGATGCGTTACAGACTGCATGTGCTGTGCTATGGTTCGTGATGTGACTGAGCGATCCGTCACTGCCATGAGCACAATTTGCCTGTCATCACGTGAAGTGGTGCGCTGAGGTGGATGAGATCGAACACGCCGGTCCGTCGTACCCTCCTGCATCCAACGATCACATATCCGCATTACAGTTGTTTGGTTTCGTCCAACACGACTACCGATTTCCCTGAAAGATAATCCACAATCTCGGTAGGCCACTATCCTTCCTCTGTCGAACTCGGATACTTGATCAAAAGATGATCGCTGTTTTCGACGAGGCATAATTGATTGTTTTTTTGAAAAAACCACAAGAAAAACACAATTGCCGAACTTGAAATCGTGGAAATCTCCAAGCCTTAAATAGCGCTTTGAAGTGGCGCCACAGGCGCGCTTGATGTGCGTCTGCGCTGAAATTCTAATCATTTGCATATCTCACCTCCGCTAATGCATGTTGTAAATTTCATGTTATTTGCATGTTTCCTTCAGAGTGTTGCATTTACAGTGGCCAGCAGTGTATATACCGCAAAATCTTGACTATAATGCGCACTTTTTCAAATTTTAGTCCTCAAAAATGAGGGTGCGTATTATACTCGTGTACAAAAAAACGTAGTTTGAAACATTGAATAAACAACAAGCAATAGATGAGCTGTATTCTAATGAAAGTGATAAAAACTAATAATTCCACTGTATTGTATGCTTTGAATTAAAAATTTTAAGTTTTTTTTCTACCGAATTTGACGTTTTCGATTATTTTTATTACAAATTTTATTTATGTTAATAAATATTTGTACAATTTTTAAATAAAATATTGAAAAGTTATGGATCCTTATTATGGTCGAATTTTTATTTTTTCCCAAAAATTTCATGCAAAATCAAGCAAGCGTATTACACACATGTGCGTATTATAGTCAAGATGTTACGGTATGAATATATATATATATATATATATATGGGAAATTATATCCCATCTCCATCTCCAAACGTTACGCGGCGCTACTGTCTGTGTGACGTCAGTGCGTGCGCCCGCATGATGTATTCCCGCCTTATCAGACGATCGCTGTACGCCGAGATGGGAAGACGTCCCTCTCGAGCTGTTCATCTTAATTTTTCTAATATTTAACTAATAAAGGATGTTTATATCCAATGCTGCTGTGGTCGTTGCTTCCCCACATTTGGGGGCTCGACCTTTCTTTCGCTTTCCCTGCATGAATTGTTCCCCCTAGACCCGTTTTCCGTTTAAAAAAGAAGTATCATCCCAGCAGACGGCTGTGGACACTTTTGTTTTTGAATTTAGTTGTGGCTGACGTGCCAATTGCAGCAGATGGGCTGCTATTACCAAGGATATTTGTTTTAATCTACTAGAACACCTGTAACAAACCAACGAATCTACAATATTTTCGCCACGGACGTTGAAATCGAAACGAAATAATTGCTGCAGTGCTGAACTGTGTAATCTTCAAGAACTTAGTGCAATTCCTAGACTACTGGATATAGTGCAATTCTACTGGATAACGCGACTATTAGATAGTGACATTCACATAAAAAAATGGACTTTCGTGGACTATTCTTCCTAACCTCATTGGATACCCTTCGAGCCACAAGGACTGTTCCCTTAAGCGAGGTAGGCCCCATTTTTTTTGTTTTCCCGTTAGTTTGTGTTTCGAAATTTCGTAATTTCTTAATTTTAAAATTTTTCCCCTCAGTTGTGTTATTAATTTGTTTAAAATTTTATTATGGTCCTAACCTTAGGCGATATCCCTCTCATTGCTAACTCCCTCACATACGGAACAACCCAAAACGTAAAATTATTAAATAAAGTACTCGGTTATACCGAATTCGACCGCTTATCGCGAAAAAAAATGCGTCAATTTTTCTCATTCCCCGCAGAATTCGATGTCGCGAAACATAAAGAATGCTTAATGAAGGATCTTTCACTCGCCGATTTTATTTCTGTTGCTAATTTATTATATTTAAATAATGTCAGTACTAACAAAATTGAGTTATGCAATAATATTCTTTATGCCCTCTCCAATTTATCAAAATTCCAAAATTCTCTGGATACAAGTTTTTTATGCGACGCTGAAAACGAAATTACTCTTTCTTCTGAGTCTACCGCAAATGATTCAAATGTAGGTCAAAGTACTTCCAGCCCTTTACAACGCTTTCCCATGCATCAGTCAGATACCCAGACTAAACAACTGTGGCTTGACGCCTCTCCTAGCAGAAATGATGTTTTGATAAACAATAATGATTTGATTCCCGACTCTATGAGTTCTCATTTCTGGTTGTTGTTGAGAGACCTTTCAACCTCATGTCGCCAGTTCACAGGCAATAATTTATATTCCGTCCACAATTTTTTTGCCGACGTGGAGGATAACTTTAATTTATTTCCCGCTATCAGTGATCAACAAAAATTTGTTTTTGCCAAACGCCTCGTTACAGGACCTGCTAAAACTTTTTTTGTTTTCTTAAAGAAATCTGAATACATATGATTCATTTAAGACCGCGTTAATAAATGAATTTTCTGATAGAATCACATCCATTGAAATTCATAGACAACTCGAAAGACGTCACATGCGTTCTAATGAAAGTTTAATGCAGTATTTTATAGCGATGCGTGAAATTGCGAACCGCACTACTAATACTATTGATGAACGTTCCGTCATTCAGTATACTATACAAGGAATACAGGGTACCCCATCAGAGAAAATTATTCTTTACGGTGCAAAATCTTATACCGAATTCAAAGAAAAACTCCGAACATACGAAACCGTAGTTAGTCAAAAGAACACAATTGGTTCGAATTTTCTACGTGCCGGCGATGGCCAAAGACGCGGCACGGAACCTAACACTGTACCCCAAAGACGTGACTCAAAATTTACTGTTGCTAGCTCAGCTAAATCTCATCAAAGCTGCTTTAATTGTAATGCAATTGGACATATCTCAAAGACGTGCCCTAGTCTTTCTCTTGGCCCTCGTTGTCTTTCTTGTAATTTATTTGGACATAAGTCCGCGGATTGCCGCCGTACTCCTCAAATTCAAAGCTCCGCGGCGCATGACGGTGTCAACACGGTGCATGTTGTTACTTCTCCCACTACTATATGCAAAACGGTTGTTATTTTTGATAATACATTTTCGGGATTAGTGGATACTGGCAGTCATTCGACGCTTCTTAAACATTCCGCGTGGATTAAACTCGGATCACCACCGTTGACGAATAGCACTACTATGCTAACTGGTTTTGGTTTTTCAAAAACTAAAGTCATTGGTTCTTTTGCTTCAGAAATTAAAATAGATTGTCAAAATTTTCCAGCGAATATCTCCGTTGTTCCAAATAACTGTATGACTTTCGATCTCATACTAGGTTGCGATGTAATCCAACAGGCGAATTTGACTATTACACCTGACGGTGCTGTGTTTTCAAAAATTTCAAAACCTGATGATCCTGCCGCACATGACGATTTTGTAATGACAATTTCAGCCGATCCTCCTTCTTTTGATATTGGTCCTAACATTTCTCGCCAAATCCGTAATGACGTTAAACAGCAATTGTTAGCCTACAAACCTAACAAAACGAAAACTGCAAACATCGAACTTGATATAACGCTTACTGACGATAAGCCAATTTCCCATACACCCCGACGCTTACCATTTGCAGAACGTGATATAGTGGATGCTCAAATTGACGAATGGTTAACAAATGGAATTATAGAACCATGTTCTTCCCCCTACGCTAGTCAAGTCGTTGTCGTTCGTAAAAAGAACGGTCAGCCGAGAGTTTGCATAGATTATAGGCAGTTAAATCGTAAGTTAGTCAAGGATCACTACCCTTTACCTTTGATCGACGATATTTTGGATCGTCTCCAAAATGCCAACATATTCAGTACACTCGATTTGCGTAATGGATTTTTTCACGTCCCCGTAAACGAAAAGAGTCGTCGTTACACCAGTTTTGTGACGCATTCAGGTTAATTTCAATTCCGATATATGCCATTTGGATTAAGCTCTTGTCCTTCTGCTTTCATGCGATACATAAATGCCGTTTTTCGTGACCTTATTGCCAAAGGTACTGTACTCCCATACATGGATTATCTCATCATTCCAGCGAATAATGAGTCTGAAGCTCTTGAACGTCTGAACACTGTTTTAATTGTAGCTCGTGATTATGGACTTGACATAAACTTTAATAAGTGCCAATTTCTGTATAACAAAATTGAATTTCTAGGCCACATTGTGGAGCACGGAAAACTGTTCCCCTCCTCCTCCAAAACTAAAGCCGTTCTTAATTATCCTGATCCCAAAAGCACAAAAGATGGCCAACGTTTTTTAGGTCTTACTGGATATTTTCGTAAATTTCTTCCCTCTTATTCTACCATAGCAAAACCCCTTAGTGATCTGCTTCGTAAGGACACCCCATTTCAATTTCAGACTGATCAGAAAGCCGCATTTCAAAAGTTAAAACACCTCCTTTCCCAACAGCCCGTTTTAAGTATTTTTAACCAAAAGAGTCCTATTGAAATTCACACTGACGCATCAACTGATGGCTTGGGGGCAGTCCTGCTACAAAAATCCAAGCACGATAATTGTTTCCACCCCGTCTCCTACATGTCCAAGAAGACGTCGGACAACGAACGCAAATATACAATCTACGAACTTGAAGTTCTCTCCATTGTGGAAGCACTTAAAAAATTCCGTATCTACGTTCTTGGTTCACATTTTAAAATAGTTACTGACTGTAATGCATTTGTGAAGACCCTAAGTAAAAAAGAACTTAACTCACGTATAGCTCGATGGGCATTGTATCTTCAAGACTTTGATTATGAAATCGAACACCGTACTGGTTCAAAAATGGCTCACGTTGATGCCCTTATAGAAGCCCATGCTGCATGATTATTCAGGACAGTGTCCTTATACAACTTCTTAAAGCACAACAATCAGACGAGCATATCGAAACTATAAAAAAACTTCTTTCAACCGCACCATATGACGACTATATAGTAAAAAATAATCTGCTATATAAAACTGTTCAAGGAACTGATTTACTTGTAGTGCCCGAAGGTATGCAGGCGAACATAATTCAGGCAGCTCACGAACGAGGTCACTTCGCAGTACTACGTACTCAAGAACTGTTGCAAAAAGAATTTTTTATCCCGAACTTGAAAGAAAAAGTACAGCGATGCATCAATAACTGTGTCACATGCATCCTCAATAATAGAAAACGTGGAAAGCAAGATGGAATGCTGCATCCCATCGAAAAAGACGACACACCTCTGCACACGTACCATATCGACCATCTAGGCCCACTTGCCAGTACATCTAAACGTTACAAGCACATTTTTGCAGTTATTGACTCATTTACTAAATTTGTGTGGTTATACCCAACCCGGTCTACAGACGCCGCTGAAGTAATCAATAGATTGGAAACCCAAAGAGCCGTCTTCGGTAATCCGTCCCGGATAATTTCAGACAGAGGTACCGCGTTTATGTCTAATGCATTTCAAGAGTATTGTGAAAAACAGAATATACATTACATTGCTGTTACTGCTGGACTTCCCAGATCCAACGGTCAAGTTGAACGTCTCAACTCCGTCATCATCGCCGTACTTTCTAAACTCTCTATCGACAACCCGGAAAAATGGTATTCCCATGTTCCAGCCGTTCAACAAATCATCAACTCCACCTTCCAACGTAGTATCAATTCCACTCCATTCGAAATTCTTTTTGGGACTAAAATGCATTCTCCCCATAACATCAAAATTGTTGATATGATCAACGAGGAAATAAAATCTACATTTCTCCAAAAACGTGATGATCTCCGTAAAGACGCTAAACGACAAATATGCAAGGTTCAAGACGAAAATCGTCGTACTTACAATCTGAGACGCAAACAAGCTCACCCTTTCCAACTCGACGACCATGTAGCAATCAAGCGTACCCAGTTTGGTCCTGGTCTCAAACTCAAACAAAAATTTCTTGGACCATATAAAATTACAAAAGTAAAACCAAACAACACTTATGATGTTGAAAAGTGTGCATTCTTCGACGGACCAGTGAAAACATCAACTTGTGCAGAATATCTGAAACCTTGGTCCAACACTATTGAGCATATAACTTGATATTTTTATTCAACTGAACTTACTTTTTTTACAATTGACAATTGACTCTCAAGAACTTAATTTTTTTTTTCTCACGTACATAATTTTCCTTTTTTTTTCTTGTCATCACTAATATTGTTTTTTCTTTTAGTTATTTCGTATTTGCTGTGTCTTTTTTTTGCCAGTTTATTTCCAGCCAACTATGGTATTGTATCACTATTTTCATTTTCTCCATTTTATATTTTGCATTTTTACTGTTATTTTATATTTGTATTAACTGTGTTCTAATGTTTTTGATACATTTTTGCTGTGTACCTTAAAGCGAGGTCGCCTGTCCGGTCATGATGGCCGAATATGGGAAATTATATCCCATCTCCATCTCCAAACGTTACGCGGCGCTACTGTCTGTGTGACGTCAGTGCGTGCGCCCGCATGATGTATTCCCGCCTTATCAGACGATCGCTGTACGCCGAGATGGGAAGACGTCCCTCTCGAGCTGTTCATCTTAATTTTTCTAATATTTAACTAATAAAGGATGTGCAACTAATCCAATGCTGCTGTGGTCGTTGCTTCCCCACATTTATATATATATATATAATATGTGTGAGTGTGAGTGGATTCTCAGTCCTCTCAATAAAAACATGAAATTTAATTACAAATTCAGAAATGTAACTGATTTATTAGAGAAAATAAGGTGGCATAACTCACCGCAATCAATTTCGTCACTGCCGTCGCCACAGTCATCATCGGAATCGCACCTCCATCGCACAGGGATACACGTGCAGTTTCCATACTGTGGAGTCATGCATGCAAAATGATTTACGCTGCAGCTGCATTGTTGTGGGCTCCGTGCAGATAATCCTGAAATGCCATAAGATAAATAATATAGATTTCAGTCTTGCTTCTTAATGCTGTTTAAAAAATAAACAATTATTTAATTTTTTTTCAAGATGTGTACAATTTAAAAACATTATAACTTCTGAAAATCATTTTAAGCGTAACATATGCAATAGGTTTTCTCGGATGATTTTTTGTAGCTTGTCAGGTAGATTACAAATAGAGGGTGTTTCAGAAAATTTGACACCATTCGAGATATAAGTAATCTCTCAGCATCTACATAGGCTAAACCAAAAAGTCTTATTGATGAGTAATTAAACATCTATTAACCAAAATATGGATGAGAAATACAAATTCATGTGGATTACATGGACAATTTTACAATTGATCAATATGCGTGTCAACTGTGACGCGTTTAGTCGGTATTCCATTTCCTGTCAAACGAGCTGCAGCATGACATTGTTAACATTCATCAAAGCGGAACTGATTATCTGCTTGAAACGAGGTACATAAACCAGGTCATTAATATACCCCAGAGGGAAAAAAATCACTAGGCGTCAGGTCTGGGAAACGTGGTGGCCATTTAAATAAAAGTAAGTAGAATGCTATGTAAAATATCGAAATAAAAATTTGATGTGTTTCCACACTTCATATTAAAAGATTAGGTCATTTGAAAAATTATCATTGCCAAAATTATTAGATCGTGAAATGATGGTGAATTTTCTGAAACCCCCTGTGTTACAAGATCTGGATGCAAATAAAATTATTTTCTTTTGTTCCCATAAAAAATCAGTCATTTAATTATTAATTTAACATACATAAAAATGGGATGTTTTAAATTTCTTTCCTAATGCAGAAAAAAAGATGTTTTTGTTAATTTCAACAAAGGATAAATAATATAAAAGCAGACTTGCTTATAACAGTTGTTTAATGATAAAATAAAACAAAATCCCTTGAATATGATAAATCATGTATTATTTGAAAATTTTTATTCATCAGAAAACTGCATTTAAATTGTTGTTGTAGAATTTATTTTTTAGATTAGCATTTAGTTTAGAATCTCTTAGATATGAACGCTAATATCTTTTTTCGGTCAAAATACATTAAAAATGTGGAACTGTAATAACAAATGTTACTTTTATACAAATAGTTTTTTTAATTATCTTGAAATGTTGATATATATATATATATATATATATATATATATCAGATAATTAAAAATTAACTTAACAATTGTCGCCATATTTTTAATTATAATAATATATCAAAAAAATTGGTTAAAGAAAGAAATGATAGGTTATAATACACACTTTAGTCACATTATTACTGCTAACCCTACAATAACTGATGATACTGCACTGTCAGATTTAATGAATAATGGTACAGACTATCGTATTGGTTACAAAAAGAATGTAATCCAAATTTTCAAGAAAAATCTGGAACAATTTACATATAAAACAGCTATGAATCCTAGTATGTCTGCAAGTACGTTTGAACAATGGAAATATCATTATATAAATGATTTTAAAGCAGCTTAACTAGGATTAAGGTCCAATGATAATAAATAAATTTTAAAAATATGAAACCGTCTATAATAGCTTTACAGAATCAATTTTCCACAACATATGTAGATAAAGTTTCCTTTAATTATGCCTTTATTTGTAAAAAACTATGTTGTGAAAACTT
This sequence comes from Dolomedes plantarius, assembly GCA_907164885.2. Taxonomy (NCBI): domain Eukaryota; kingdom Metazoa; phylum Arthropoda; class Arachnida; order Araneae; family Dolomedidae; genus Dolomedes; species Dolomedes plantarius. The sequence continues at coordinate 145,893,454 of OU015491.1, read as the reverse complement.
AATCAAGTGTTATAATGATAATAAGATATATAAAAACCTGGATTCTGATAAATGTACCATGCAAAATCGTATAAAGGCTTTATATCACCTTGCAGGTTATTGAATTAAAAACTTAAAATTCCCTTATTTAGTCTTGATCCCTAAATTTCATAAGTTCCCTGTTAAGTTCAGAACTTTCACTGTAGGCTGCAATACTTATTTAAATCTAGGTAATAATAAACTTTTAAGTCTTCTAAAAATAGTTTATAAACAATTAATTTCGGAAGGGGGATATTTCATAAGTAATAGATATGAAGTAGTAAAACACGCTAAATGGTAAAGGTAGTATCACAGGTTTAAAAAGTTTCGACTTTACGGACCTTTTTAACTCTATAAACATAAAAGACCTCTACACTATTATACTTAGTTTATACGAATAGTATGATTTGCAATAGTATATAACTGTTAATAAATACCATGCACTTCTGGACCTAGTCTTGTATGTAGCAATACTACATAATGGCAATAGTTTCTGTAAACAAATCCATGGTATACCAGTGGTAGATGGATGTTCATCTGCATTAGCAGACATCTACTTTCACTTCTATGAACGTGGTCTAATAATATTGAATGAACTTTTGTATTTTAGATATGTAGATGATATACTGGTTTGTTTCAATGAAAATTTAACATCATTAGAAATTAATTTTTTTCCGGATAATCTTAAATTGGTAGAAACTAAAAAAGACAACGATGGCAACTTAACATTTTTAGGCTTATGTTTAAAAGTAAATAAACAAAAATAGTCTCGTATTGTCTTTATGATAAACGAGATCATTATAATTTTAAAACTGTAAGGATTATATCTTGGAATAACTATCTTCACAAAAATATCAAACGTAATATTTTATTATACCAGTTAATGCGTTGCCGACGATTACATTCATGCGTAATGAACATGGACATTAGAATAAAACAAATCATAAAATTAGCTTCTGAACAGGGGTTTTCTGTTCAATTTTACGTCAATCTTAACCAAGTTTTTCAATTTAAATAATACTGCATGCAAACTACGTTTCTTCTTATAGATAGTAGCATTAATTCCCTATTTTGACTATAAAAGTGTGTGTGTTAGTGTGTCTTGACACTAGCTTGGTGAGTTGGTATATATTTAGATGTATTGATATGTTATAGTTAATGTAGTCAGCTTGAATATTTTAATTTACTTTTTTATTTAATAATATTTAGCTTTATTATTTAATGATAATCTCTGGTTTAATATGTTTGTTTCACTTCAATTGTTTATTTCCTTTAATTGATCGAAAGGGTTTTGGTGTTGTAGCCGAACTCCGGGAGTGTTATCCGGATGTAAAACATGTTTAACCGGGGTTGGGGGGTCACCCCCCCCCAGTCATCAACTTTAACACCTCCATTTCCATTCAGTTTTAGTAATATTATGTTAACCTTAATGATATCTGTGTTTGTATGGTTACATCAGTCCCAATTGTATGTTATTTTTTAATTATCTAATATTATGTAAAAAAAAAGTTTGTGAGCAGCCTGGCGCCTAAATTTTATTTACTCCTTCCTAGTATGCTTTTTACGGGAATTATTGAAATTCACTATTTACATTTGAAAGATACCGGGTGTCCCAAAAATGACCGACGATTTGAAAAATCCATTAAAGAAAAACGGAAGGTGATAAAAATGTACGGTTTGCTGCATTCTGCTTAGGCAACCAGGGAATTTATTCTCACCAATTTTCAAAATTAGTTACAACGTTCATCAATAGATTGCGCTGCCGACTCGGAAATCTATAAAACAATGTTTGCAAAATGGCATGGATTGGCCTCCTTATTCGCCAGATTTGACACCATGCTATTTTTTTCTTTGGGGGTACTTGAAAGACCAGGGGTATCGTCACAATCCACAGACTGTAGATGAGCTAGAACAATACATCTCTGCTGCTTGTTAGAACATTCAAACTGAAATGTTTGCATGGGCGTCTGCGAATTTTGTCCTCAGACTGCGCCACGTCGTTGCTGCAAACGATGGCTATTATGAAAACATTGTTTTATAGTTTTTCCCAGTCAGCAGCGCCATCTGTTGACGAACTTTGCAACTAATTTTGAAAACTGGTGAGAATAAATTCCCTGGTTATCTAAGCAGAATGCAGCAAACCGTACATTTCTATCATCTTCCGATTTTCTTTAATAGATTTTTCAAATCGTTGGTTATTTTTGGGACACCCGGTATAAATATATATATATATATATATATATATATATATATATATATATATATATATATATATATATATATATATATATATATATATAGAGAGACAGTATTGACATCGCTGATGAAGAAATGCGGTCAAAAACCTTATTCATACTTTTCTTTACATGTTGGATGTTCCTGGCTTCAAGTAGCTTTAGAGCTATTACTGGTTTTCTCTTTCATCTTATTCTTATTTATATATATATATATATATATATATATATATATATATATATATATATATATATATATATATATATATATATATATATAAAATAAATGAAGATATTTGAATTTTGCATGAGAAAAATGTAAAATTTTTGCAGCATTTATCTGGGGATAAAGCATAAAAATGTTTATTCTCACTCTCACTATATTCTGCACTTACTAGAAATAGCATAATCTGCAAATCACACATCTCCCCTGACAATATGAGGAAAGATTAAATACTTTTGGGCCTTTTTGTATTTATTTGACATTAATCACTGTTTGAAATAAAAAATATCCTTACTACGAACTAAGTACTATATCGAAATTTTTCGGCCTAAGAAAATGTTTTTCTCAAGTATTCTCTTATAAAACATTCATATTTTACGATTTTTTATTCTCCCGGTAAGAGGAAACTGCTGTATTTGCCAATAAAACCTTTATACTATGTTATTAATTTTTCCCCCATTTCTTCCTTTTTTTAATTCTTTCCAATATTTTTTTGGAAAAAAAGGTCAGGATGTCTCTTTATTATTATTTACTGAAACATTTAAATATTTCATTTAAAATAAACATTCGATAAAACTTAAATGAAAAGTAAATTATCCTGAATAAACATATCTGTTCTATAATTTTACTACATTTCAGGTACACGAAGAGATTTCATTTATTTCTCACGAGATAATGTACACTTCTCGGAGCCTTTTATCTGGAGTTAAAAGTATAGAAATGTTTATTCTCATTCACTACACTCAAGAGCCAAAACATTATGACCACCCCTACATTTTGCAATGTATTCGCCTGGATGACGTGGAAGGCACGTGATCAGGTGCAAGTGGTATTTAACTGCTGCTGGAGAGTCTGAAGAATCATTCTTTCACTTACTTCTGTGTGTGATGGGAAAGGCTGCGGATCTAAGCGACTTTGATAGAGGGCAGATTGTAATGGCTCGAAGGCTCGGAACAAGTATTTCCGAAACTGCACGACTCGTGGGTTGTTCACGACCTACAGTTGTTAGTACTTATGCAAAGTGGATGAATGACGGTGAAACCAGCAGTAGACGACATGGTGTTGGACGTCCACACGCTATCAAAGAAAAAGGTCGTCGGAGACTGTCTCGCATGGTGAAGCAAAACCGGAGCCAGACAGTGGCTCAGCTGACAGCCCAATACAATGCAGGGCCAAGTAGAATAGTATCGCAGCACACTGTTCAGCGGACACTGTTGGATATGGGGCTACGCAGCAAACGTTCCACTCGTGTGCCTTTGCTGACCAAGCGTCATCGCCAACTGCGCCTGCGCTGGGCCCTGGAACATCGCGACTGGTCCATGGATCAGTGGGAGAGAGTTGCCTGGTCAGATGAATCACGGTTTGTCATTCATCACGCCGATGGCCGTGTCAGGATACGCCGTCTTCCAGGCGAACTGTTGCTCCTCAATGTACAGTAGGTCATACACAGGCCGGTGGTGGCGGTATTATACTTTGGGAGACGTTCTCTTGGGCGTCTCTGGGACCCGTGGTTGTGGTAGAGCAGACCATGAATGCTACAGGGTATTTGAGCATCATTGAGGACCAGTTGGACCCTTACATGGCCTCTGTTTTTTCAGCTGGAAATGGAATATTCCAACAGGACAACGCCCCGTGCCACAAGGCTAAAATTGTGTTGGAGTGGTTTCAGGAACATGATGCTGAATTCCAGTTAATGTCCTGGCCGCCTAACTCAGCGGATCTCAATCCGATAGAACACATTTGGGATGTCATGGGACGGCAGCTCAGAGTTCAAAGACCACCAATTCGCAATATCTCCGATTTGCGTGACCGTTGCTTAAACATCTGGTACAATCTGTCTCCGGCCATCTACCAAGGACTTGTGGCATCCATGCCAAGGCGGGTTGAAGCTGTGTTGCGCGCCAAAGGTGGGCTAACTCGTTATTGACAGGTGGTCATAATGTTTTGGCTCTTGAGTGTATATTCTGCGTTTACGAGAAATAGCTTAGTATGCAAATGACACATCTCCAGTGACATTTTCTTGGAAAAAATACATTTGGGATCTCTGGTATTTATTTGACAATAATAAGTTTTAAATTCCTCTTGACTCGGTTCTAAATTATGGGACCGGCTTGTAGGGGGTAATGTTGGCCACCTATACGGCGCCCCTTTAAATGAATGGCCAGCAGTATCGCCCTTTATCTGAGAACTAATGGCGTCATAATCAGTCTTCTAGACATTTGTAATAATAAGTTTGAAATAAAAAAAAAATAAAAAGTGTGATTTCTTACAAATTGAGTACTATATCGGAATTTTACGCCAACGGGAAAAATTTTACTCAATTTTTCTGGGATAAAGCATTGATATTTTAAGCATTTTTATTGTCTCGGGAAGAAGAATCCTTGACGTTATCTTCGAATAAAACACTCATATTCCATGTTACACTTATATATATATATATATATATATATATATATATATATATATATATATATATGTATGTATTAAATTTTTCCCTATTACTTCTTTTTCTTATTTTTCCCTATACATTTTTAATTAAAACAAAGGTCATTCTGTCTTCGTGTTATTATTTACTGACACGTATAGATATATATATTTTTAAAGTCGTCATCTTATAAGACTAAAATGAAAAATAAATTGTCATCTGTTAATAAACTTCTGTTATAGAATTCTACTACGTCTTAGATACATAAAGAGTTTTAAATTATTTCACACGAGATAATGTAGACTTGTGTGACACTTTTATATGAAGATAAATCATTGAAATGTTTAATATCAACCACTCTACTCTAAGTTTAATAGAAATAGACAAATCTTCAAATCACACATCTCCCATGATAAGAGATTAAATACTTTGGGGTTTTAAATGGAAAGCAATAGTCTTTACAAATTAAAGCCTATATCTGTGTGTTAGATCTAAGAAAAATATTTCCCACTCGAGTAATTTTCGGATAAAGCACTGATATTTTAAACATTATTTTTTTGTTCCAAAAATATAAAACTTTCGTTGTATTTGTCAATAAAATATTTATATTATGTCATTAAATTTTCTTCCTTTTCTAATGCTTCCCGATATATTTAGAAAAAAGAAAAGTCGGTAAAACTCATTACTATAGACTGAAACATTTATATGTTTCTGTCTATTTTTCGGAATTTATTTATCATTTGGACATTTTGTAATTAAATAAAAACAATTTATCAAGAATAAGCAAACCTGATCTACGATCCTATGTATATTTCCGAGAAATAAAGAGTTTTGAACAATTTTACATGAGATGATATAAACTTTTTGTGGCCTAGGGATTTAACTAGGGATTTACCTGGTGATTTACCTAGGGATAAATCACAAAACTGTTTATTCTCACACACTATATTCTGCACTTACTAGAAATAGCATAATCACCTCCCATGGCAATTTGACGTAAGGTTAAAAACTTTTGGGACCACTTGTATTTATTTTCAAAAATCCCTGTTTAAAATCGAAATAATTGTGTTTATTACAAATTAAATACTGCATGAGAATCTTTCGGCCTAAGAAAAATATTTTACTTAATTATTCTTAGATAAAACAGTGATATTTTAAACATTATTCTTTTCTCCTGGTCAGATGAAACGATCGCAGTATATGCCGATAAAACATTTATATTCTCTTATTAAATTTTCCCCCATTGATTCTCCTTCATATCTATTTGTTCCGATATTTTGGGTGTTAAAAAATGATCAGATTATCTCTCTATTATTATTTGCTGAAACATTTAAATAACTCTTTTGAAATTATCATTTGATAAGACTTTAAAAAATGATCTGAAATAAATATATCTTATCTACAATTCTACTGAATTTCAGAAACATAAAGGGATTTTTAAATTGTTTCACACGAGATAATGTACACTTTGCGGAGCTTTTTATCTGGAGATCAAAACATAGAAATGCTTATTCTCATTTTGAGTTTACGAAAAAAGGCATATTCTTCAAATCACACATCTCCCCTAACAATTTAATGAAATACTAAATACTTTTGGTCATTTTAGTATTCATTTAACATTAATCATTGTTGGAAAAAGCAAAAAAAAATATTTTTTTTACAAATTAAGTACTAAATCATCATTTTACGCGCAAAAAATATTTTCTCTGTTATTACAGGAAAAAATTGATGTTTTAAAAAAATGTTCTATTCATACGTTTAATGTTCAAATTTATAATTAAATTTATATTACTCTTGTATGTTACCAAATCTAAATCGAAACTTCTCCTAGAGAGATCAAAATACGTCATATTTAGTAAAAAAGTTTCGGGTAGTCTCTTCTAACGAAACTACCACTGGTTATTAATGTAGGATTACTTATCGTTGCTTAACTCTTTTGTATGTATATTTATATGTATGTGTTATGTATATATGTATCTATATCTATATCTATATTTCTATTTCTATATCTATCTATATCTATATCTATATTTCTATTTCTATATCTATCTATATATATGTGTGTGTGTGTGTGAGCCAAAATTTTGACGAATTTTGGTACTTTTCTGTTTAACTGTTTACTGCCTGCCCAAGCAATACAGACTGGGTTTGGCGCGATGCCAAAATTACAACTCGCGATGACGGACGGTTTTAGCGTCTGAAATTTTGGATCTTCAGGAGGACCGTTATGGAGGAACGTAATCCTAAGTTAAATCAAAAGAGCATCTACAGACATCAGCAGTACGAAATCTTTTGAATGGCCAACGTACACAGCACAAGGGGGAGCATTTCGTCACAATTTTATAATTATTTACTGAGACATTTAAATATCTCTTTTAAAGTTATCATTATTTAATTGGACTCAAATGAAGAATAAGTTGCCGAGAATAAGCGTAACTGTTCTACAATTATACTACATTAAATATGCATAAAGATAATTAAATTAATTCACACCAGGTAATGCCAAATTTTTGCCGTATTTATCTGGGGATAAAGCACGAAAATGTTCGCTCTAACCCACTATATTCTACACTTACGAGAAATAGCATAATCTACAAATCACACAACTCTCTTGACAATTTTATGGAAGATTAAATATTTCTGGGTACTTTGTTATTTATTTGACAATAATCAGATTGAAATTTAAAGAAAAATGTGTTTTTCCAAATTAAGTACTATATCGAAATTTTACTGAAAAAGTAAAATATTTTACCCAATTATTCTCGAATAAAACATTGATATTTAAAGCATTTTTATTGTTACTGCAAGATGAAACTTTCGCTATATCTACCAATAAAATATTTATATGAAATTATTAAAATTTCCCCCATTACTTCTTTTCCTTATTCTTTCCGATACATTTTTGGCTAAATAAAGAGGTCAGAATATCTTATTATTCTTATTTACTGAAACATTTAAATATCTCTTTTGAAATTATCATCTGATAAGAATTAAATAAAAATAAATAAATTATCAGGAATAAACATATCTGTTCTACAATTCTACAACATTTCAGATACATAAAGAGATTTAAATTATTTCACACGAGATAATGTACTTTTCTGAAGCTTTTATCTGGAGATAAAAACACAGAAATGTTTATTCTCTTTCACTACGTTCTGCGTTTACGAGAAATAACATAATCTGCAAATCATTTATCTCCCCATACAATTACAAAAACGGAGAGACGTTAAGTTAATTTTCTGAAAAACAAAGGGAGTGTAGGGGCGAAAAAATGTCAAATTGTTTGTTTTAATTATCCTTGAACATAAAGTACTTTGCGTTATTTTACAGAAGTATGCCGAAATGGTTCATTTTTTTTCAGACGGGAGATAATGTCGTTGAGATAAGATAAGTTAATTAAAGCTAAATTCCTTCGGGTTCCTAGGAATAAATTAAATAAAAAGTATGTATATTTTAATTTGTCCTAAGATTTTTCACATCAGATAACGGGAATCAAAAATAAGTACATCTAAACAAAATTTTCTTGCAAAGATTGTAATATAATTTCTTATATATAAATAACGTTTTGAAATTAGATGTGTTGCACCTATAATCGTAATCCCTCTTTCTGTAATTTTATCATGTCTCTTACATTTGATTTTGATTTCTGAATATATATTAAGGTACATGCCATGTAACGAACGCCATGTAACGCTCTCTTCAAATGAGCACACGAGAAACATATAATACGTATTTACAAGCTTTATGTGCAATTGTTATACATTTATATCTGTTATTCTAAGACTGCTTTCCAGTCTTTAACCGATATATTAACCCTCAACAATGCTTTGACCACACTTGAGTCGCCCTCCGAAATCAAACAGCATCCAAACTCTCATTTCAAAAACTTTCAAAAATAGGGGGAGATGAAAAAGACATCATTGGACAAGTTTTGATCGAAAACTGCTGCAGAAGAAAGTGAGGAAATCGTGACGAAAATGGCAAAAATCAGCGAGTAAGAATCAATTAATCAGTGCAGTCTTTCTCCTCCACCTCCGTCAGCATCAGAGAATCGTCTGAACTCCGAGGTAAATGTTTTACATTATTCTTAATAAAGCCAGTTTATTGAATAACATTCTATTCTATTGTGGTTTTATACAGTATTCGTTATTTATAAATACATTTATCTTATTTAAAAAACGTATAACAAAAAAATGACGGGTTTTTTTTTTTCGGGGGGGGGGGGGGTTCGGAACGTATTAATGACATTTCAGTTCATTTCAATGAGGAAAATTAACTTGACATACGAGTAATTCGAGTAACGAGCTCCTTCACGGAACGAACTGAACTCGTGAATCGATGCACCACTGTATATATACATGTGTGTGTGTGTGTGGGTAAAAGACATTCTAAGTATTGAATTTCCTTTCCCAAATTCAAGTCTTAATCAACTTTTTAGGATTTTAGGTATCACATGTCTATGACCGTATAAAAAAGAAAATGTGCTCATACTCATAAATATGCAAGTATTCGTATATGTACAGGTTGCATATATATATTTGTGTGTTTCAAGCAAACACACTTCATACATGCACAAACACTGAATTTGTACCCTGTTATACAAGCTTTCTCTTATATCACGTTTTACGGTCTTGAGTTTTCAAGTGCACTCCCTGTAGTTGAATTAGTTGCAAATATGCCCTATATTATCAAAATACGCAAATATAGACTTTGAGACTGCTTTATCAAAATTGTTCGGACACTATTTTAGATGTCTATAACCATAATTCAATAATGAGCGGCATAGACGCTCTGACTACTTGGAGTTCAGGCTACTGTTGTGGGCCGCATCAGTATATTTCAGGCCAATATCCATCGGGGAAGCAAACTAGGAAATCTAGCATATTGGCCATTAATAGAAAGCTGAAGTAGAAATTATGGAATGTGAAATACTGGAATAAAACTTTACCTATCATTTCAATGGTAAATTCTGCTATTAAAGGAAATATATAATCAGTGCTATAAATGTAAAACAAAAAGCTGTTCTCAAGATCATTTCTTTTTTATTACATAATGATAGTGTTATGAAACTGACTATTTCGTTCTTTAGAGTGATATTGGTCTTTCTAGGTAGAAAAGTGTGTACTGGAGTGGCTTGTTAAGAACTGCCTGTTGTATTTGGTAGTAGCCCTGCAGGAAGAATCGTAATCCATTTTCTCAAACGTACTGAAATTTGATAACAAGTATGCCAAATAAAATTGAAATTATAACAAAAGCTAAAATTTGCTTTATGAGTTATGTAAACGTAAAATATTATACAAAACACACAGAATTAAATAGGAAGTAGTGTCACTGCTGTTTAATTGTGTCAGCTTATAATTGGAAGTTTTAATAAAATAAATACAGAGAATTAATTTGAGTCTAATAACTATGAAATAAACAACGTGCGGCATTGTATGCATTTGTATTTCCCTACATGAATGATATAACATTTGTTAATTTAATGTTACATGTAACTTGTAAAATTAGCAAGGGACTGACCAAGTTTATATGTGTTTCGTTTTAGGAATTAAAATTTATTCAACAATTTTGTCAGTGTACATATGTCGCAAAATCTCTGTCTTATGAGGATATGAATAATCTGTAATGTTGAATATGTTAGACGTATCAAGCTTATTTTGTTACACAGGTAAATAATTGTTCAAAATTTTCTGAATTTTGAATTTTAAATGTATTATTAAGACTTCATTATCTTCACACGCGTATTTCGTTCTTTGATTATCTATTGATACCCAAACGCAGTCTAGAAGATTCAATAAAAGAAATATTTTTTATTACTGACTTGATATCAAATCGAATTCCTTACTTAATACTGTCTGAATGAATGATTTTCGTTGGTATAAAAGAGCAAAATTCTAAGCACATCGAATTATAGGTATCAGGAAACTCATAGAAATGACGTTTTCCTATAAAGTACTAAGCATTTTTGTCTCTTCTGCAAGGATATATAGATCCCAACTGACAATCACATATGCAAATAAAGATTTTTACTCACTTTAATCAATCAGTAAAAAATATGTATACCCTGACATTAGCAGCTTGACAGTTACAAAGTCTTTCGAATATCAAAATGTTCAATGTCAAATGTTTCGAATATCAAATGTTTCGATTAAAATGTTCAAGAAAAAAAGGAAGCTATATTCCTTTTTCAATAAAATTTTACGTTTAAATCTAAACATATCTAAACAAAGAAATCTGTCAAAACTCAACTGTCAAGAAATTTGTCAAAACTCAAACATTCAATTTAGTATTTTTATAAGGGATACAAAGATGTCTGTATTACAAACAACTATGCTTTTATAACCTTCAGTTTCGGGATTGAAATGCCAAGATAATATAAAAAATAGTTCAGACGCACGACTACATGAGAATGGTATCAGCTATTGTTTAATGTAGTATAAGATACTGTAAATCCTGGTACTTAATTTAACTTGTAAATTATATAGTTAATTTTTTACTGTTTGCCCCCCTCATCATAGATCAATTAGCATATTGAGATTCTAGAAAGTGAGATTTTGTTGGAAACCTGGAAAATGCATAGATATTCATGCATTATAAATGCATGTGATATCCCTTCATGGAGAGCAGTTTTGATTTACCCATGTAGTGCTGCTTCCAGAAAAAAGTACACGAATCCAACTTCACAAAATTCAACGTGTCAAAACAAATTGGAAAAAGGAATGATTGATGTTTATACCTGCATTTAATACCCTATATTTAATACTCAACTAACCTGTCTAATTTACTCAAACAATTTATTTAAAATGGAAAGAAAAGTTTTACGAGAAGAAAAAACAGAGGTAGAAATGCAATTTAAACCAGACTTTTAATATTTGAAGTTTCTGTTTTTTTAATTAAGTTTAAAAAATATGATTTTCAAGTTTGAAAAAGATAAGAAAATTTAAAAAATAAAACTTTATATTATTATCTGTAACTAGTTGGTACCCGTCAAAACATGACGGCTGAATATTAAATAAATGTACTAATACATATTGTACTCAACACATGATTACGAAATGTTAAAAATCATAATATTAAGAATAGAGGAACACTTAAAAAAATTGCTATTGAACCCAATAAAAATAAATAGGGTTACTAAAAAGTGCAAAACGCTCAATTTCTGTCAGGTGTAGTTCTATATCTCACAAACATAATTAAAAATAAAAATGGCAGAGAGAGAACTAGAGATATTCCACGTAATAAACAAATTAACGAGTTTATGCAGCGGCGTGCTTAGTGAGTATCTAAAGCCAGATTTAAACACAGTCACTGAGTATGCGCAGAATGCAATTTTTGATTATAAATTATCACTAATTAATAGAGATTGCGGTTACAAAAACCAAATATGACACATCTAGGGCTTAAAATCTTTTGTTTAAGACCAAAATGAAATAAACTGATTCAGTAGTTTTCTCTCCTGGGCTACCCAAAGAATCAGCTTGGCAACTTAAATATATATATCTTAATTAATTGTCCCCGCATTTCAACCTTATAACAGTTCATAAAAAACATTTTATATATCCGACTTTAATATTTATAAATGAAATGCAAGAGGAGAACAAAGTAACAAATAAATAAGTAATAAATCGGAAAGCAAATTTATCCCTCATTTAAATTCATCTCATCAAACGTCTAAATACTTTAAACTCAAGTTGAAAGTTAGTTCTCAAAGCAAAAGAAATTGATGATTAAAACAGTTGAGAAACTAAAACTGAAGCCCATAAAAATTATTCTTTAAAACCCCCATCGATATATCAATATTTTATTTCCAACGGAAAATAATCCCATGGTTTGGCTGAGGATAGGATATTTCTCCAGCTCGTCTTTCATATCTACCTTTATAAGCGCATTTATCACACTCTCGCATGACTGCAAAATATCGTCATTCATCTATTACGTGACTGCTTTTAAAATACAGAAGTTGAAAAATCAATTTAACTTTTATTTTCCGTCTCACTATCGGCTTATATGCTAAAAGCAGATAAATGTGATCTAGTCTGACCTTTGAATTTAAGTGTAGTATGCAAATGTAGCGTGGATATTCAGATCTGTAATTTCATAGAAACGGTTCTTATCATGATATCAAAATAATTTCGAATTTAAATGAGATTTAGATAATATTATTTTGATTTTCTATTGAATTTAAGCGCGACTAAAACAATTTTTTATTTAATTAAATTGGGTTTAAGTAAATATGTATATCTCGTGACTGTTTTAAATCGATTAAAATTTTTTGGGTATTATTATTACAATCCAGTTGATACAAAGTTTTTGCTTGAGGACATGATGGAGAAGCATTTTTTAACATAGTATATGAATTAAAAATCAATATAAAAATCTGTACTAGCAGAATAATGTGCAAAATACAAGATTGGAGCTGTGCGTAGGAAAAATATTTCATATTAGAAAATAAAAAATATTATGCATTATAACTAACCTGTTGAATACCCGTGCTTCGCTACGGAGTACATTCAAATAAAATACAACGGTCAATGTATGGAATTACGGCCAAAAAATATATATATATTTATAAAAAATCGTAACGGATATTTTTAAAGACAAAATAATGTAGAAGAAAATATTCAAATTAAATCTAATGGAATATACTAAAGAATAAAGTACAGTTAATATAGTACAGTTTGAGGAACATTTATTTACTGTATTTTAACAGTTTGTCTATTTCGTTGTTACGCATGGGATGAAAAATTAGTTTACAGTATCACAAAAAGAAAAGAAATCCCGTAATTAGCATTTAATAAGATAAATTCTAAAAATTAATCTTTAAAAATTCACCAAAAATCAGAACATGGACGTAAAGATTCGAAAAAAAAATTATTTAAAGCAATTTATATGATCTTTCTCTTGATATAAATTTTATAACCCTCAAATGATTATTTTAAATGCAAACTTTTAATAATGTTACAAAAACAGCTTAAAAATTTAATTTTAAAATATATAAGAATAATTTTTCAAAAAACTTTCTTAGTGCACCCCTACACTATAAGAAGAACCGCCATGCAAAATTTCAGCCCTTTAGGTCCAGCGGTTTGGTCTGTGCGTTATCTGTCAGTCAGTCAGTCAGTCAGTTATGGAACTGTTTTATATATATAGATAAGTTCTTCCCACTGCCACGTCTTCCGAACTTGGTGCTTCTGAAGTTTACTCTGTCCGCAGGGTTAAAACAAATGCTGCGGGGAGGATCCTACTTAAGCACACCTGATATGCCGCAAGTTGTACTGGTGTATCCCTGCATTGTAATGGACCAAGATCTTCTCACACTGCTTTGGTAGACTACATATTGGCCACGTCAAAAGTTTGACTTTCGAGGGCAGTGAGAAGATATACTGTTTTGTTCCTTCTCCTGTACTGCTTCTTCCTGTACCACTTCTCAGATTTACTTATGCAACAGGATCTTTTAGAGTTGGTTTAGAGGTCTAGGGGATGAGGGAAAACAACAACAACAGCTGCTAAGTTTCCCGAATACTTACAAAACTGGGCAATACGAGCACACTTGAGTGCATTATTTTGAGGACTTCGGTGGTTTTCTGTCAATGCTACTGATTTTTTTTCTTATTGGACTTATTGAATATTTCTAAGGAGTGCATAAGAAAGCAGCTCCAAAAGATGCATTAAGTTAGGTATGGAAGGATAGTGAGTAAAATTAAACTTATTTTACAACCACCTGCGCTACCTATCATTGTTAGATTGATAAATTCACTGGCTGAAGTTTTGGTCCGACTACTTGATAAACATATATCTTACTGTCATAAAAATATATTTTTGTAGGTATAGATATATTTTTAAGTAAGAAGAATTTACCACCATCGATGGAATCACTAATAAATTTCCGGTGTATAAGAATATTTAGTTAATTGAGAAACTTAGAGATTTTACTTGAGACTACGACCCCTCCAGATGTCAACCCTAGGGTTTCTCGGTCAAAATTGAGGACGCACCTAGCTAAAATGGACCTTGTGGTGCTATTGTAAACCGGAGTCCCACTCCTCAGCCCCTAAATCCTATGCGAACCTGGCCTCGAACTTCCGGCGAGGAGGCATTCTCAACAACAACAACGGTACTTTTGTTTCCCCCTGAAGTGTCACATTGAACATTTCCCTGCTGAAAACAAGCATTTGGCTTCAACAAAATTCTGAGATTTTACTATCTCTTGAACACATGAATTCCACACAACTGAACCCTCCTGATTCAACAATATAAGGCAATTAACTTTCAGCTTTGTTCATATATTACTCTGAACTACCAAAATATCTTAACATGAATCGGAGTAACACCGTCAGTACGCGAACTTACCAATCTAGCAGCGATACGCCTGAATTGCCCAGCTGGCGCCAAACTAATTTGCACCTTACTAAGACACATTTTCCCTTATCTGTTTTCAAGTTCATTATGACGTGGAGGTTTAGGACGTGGCTTTCTTATGCTCTCTTTAAAACCCTTCACTATTTTTTTAAAGAATGCAGCTGAGAGTACAATTTCGAAATAATTTGTTCAATGATTAAAAAGGAAAACCACTGAGGTACTAAAAAAGTACATGCAATTGTGTTACTTTGCCACATTTGTCTATATTATTCAGGAAGCTCTAAGGTACTGTCCGACCACAGTACGAAGAACCACGGTTGGCATAGTGCCAAGACGATTCTATTCACGCTGTAGGTAAGGCTGCTGAGGAAGGAGCGGGAAAAGTCACGTATTCTCTCGACATTCTTTAGAATCGGTTACTAACTGCGCTTGCATGCCTTTTCCTCGTCTGTTATTTTGATTATTATGTTAAAATTAATGGATCCTTTACCCAACACAACTGCTCGGAATAAGCCGTTCCGTAGTGATTGTAAACGTATAATAAACAATGTAATTAAATTGTGTGATAAAGAAGCACTAGAAGGAAATTTTATTGTTCCAGTTTCGCAATCCCTAAAGAGAGCTAGTAAAATGACCGGGATATCAATGTCCAGTGTAAAAAGAATACGCAGAGAAGCAAAGTGTGAAGGAACTCCAAAATTTAAAACTCCAAGGACACGTCAGAAAAAAAGAACCACCGAAAACGTAGCTTTAGAAGATAATTTTGATTGTGATGTAATCCGAAAATATCCACTCCTATAAAACTCCTATTTTTTAAATAGATTTGCTTTTTTTTTATTATTTTGAAATTATTATTCACATATTCGATCAAAAATAGTTTTAAAAATTAACTTTAAAATTGCGGACAAAAAGCAGTCTGAAATTCATTCTCTATTTCATAAACAAACACATCCGAAAATATGACGTTTTCCCCTATTTTCTAAGTAGACTAGCTTTTCTCGCGCATGCGCAGCAGCTTCCAGGGACCTTGCTTCCGTGGTCGGACAGTAACATATATAAATAAAAATTTAGGAATGTGATAATATATTTTTTTTAAAGTCTGTTGCTTTGAAATATTTCCAGACTAACTTTTATCGGCTTTTTTACATCTTACATAATTGACATAGGTTTTTATTTCAAATTTTAATTCAAATCCTAAATTTTGAAAAAAACATAACTTTTTTAATAGCTTAAAATGTTAAATTTCAGTTCTAACTTTTATATTGAATCTATCGTTTTCTTAGCCATACCTTTTTCATTATTTTACTGAAAATATTTATGTTTTTTGTTTTACATTTGATAGCATTTTAATTCGGCTCGCTTTATTTATATTTTTACTGATAAAGCAACTTAAATCAAAATTAAATGTTTAGTTGCTTTTTAAATTACATATTCTTGAAAATTCTTTTCATTCCTACATTCATTGGTATATTTTATCCTTATAATGGAATGTTAAATGCTGAAATACTCTCCAAATATTTATAAAAGAAATAGTGTCTTAGTTATTCGTTCAGAAACAGGACACCAATCCTGTGAAAAACAGTATGAAATTATAAAGCGTTTTTATACTTGTAAACACTATGTAAAATATAACATCGTGTGCTATTGTACAATGAAAGCATTTTTTAAATTATCTTTTCAACCATAAAGTAAACAGAATGAAATGTAGGATTTTTTTTAATGTCTAACATTAAATAAAAGTATAATAAAGCATGTGCAGTATTTGTTAAGAAATTTTTAAAAGTAACATAACTACGCTTTGCTGATAAAATGTGTTTTGAGTTTGGTAATTCGCCTCTATAACAATACAATCATTACAAAAATATTTAAACAATTTTAACTATTCCAGTGCAATTTGTCTCTTACCCAAAATATTTTATTTTAAGGTTCATTGCAAATGCTTGGATGTCAAAACGAAGTCCTGTTTATACTTTCTATCATATAATAATACGAATAGCAATAAAGCAGAAAAAATATATATTTATTTTATAAGGAAAATACCAATCTTGTCATGTTTTAACCGATACTTTTATAGTCTAAAACAAGAAAGAAAGTGAAATCTGATTTTCAGTGCAAAACAATATAAAATTATAAAGTCTTTTTGTACTTCTAAGTGCAATGTAAATATAACATTTCGTGTGCTATTGTTCAGGTCAACGCTTTTTTAAAATCCTCTTTTCAACCATAAAATGAACAGCAAGAAATGTAGGATTTAAAAATAAAAAAAGTCTTGCATCAAATAACAGTATAATAAAGCATGTACAGTATTTTTTAACAATAAATTAACTACTCTTTGCTCATAAAATGTGTTTTAAGTTTGGTATTTCGCCTCTATACAATACAATCCATAGAAATAAACTTAAGTAATGCTAACTATTCTATTGAATTTGCCTCTTAATCAAAATATTTTAATCTATTTTGCAAATGATTAAATGTAAAAAAAAAAGGTCATATTTATACTTCCTATCATATAATAACACGAATGTTAAAGCAATAAAGCAGAAAAAATATATATTTATTTTATAAGGAAAATACCAAACTTGTCATGTTTTAACCGATACTTTTATAGTCTAAAACAAGAAAGAAAGTGAAATCTGATTTTCAGTGCAAAACATATAAAATTATAAAAGTCTTTTTGTACTTCTAAGTGCAATGTAAAATATAACATTTCGTGTGCTATTGTTCAAGTCAACGAATTTTAAAATCCTCTTTTCAACCATAAAATGAACAGCAAGAAATGTAGGATTTAAAAATAAAAAAATTCTTGCATCAAATAACAGTATAATAAAGCATGTACAGTATTTTTTAACAATAGCTTAACTACTCTTGCTCATAAAATGTGTTTTAAGTTTGGTATTTTCACCTCTAGACAATACAATCCATACAAAAAAAAACTTAAGTAATGCTAACTATTCTATTGAAATTTGCCTCTTAATCAAAATATTTAATCTATTTTGTAAATGATTAAAGTTAAAAAAAAAGTCCTGTTTATACTTCCTATCATATAATAACCCGAATAATAAAGCACTAAAGCAGAACAGACATACATTTATTTTTTAAGGAAAACACCATCCTTGTCATGTTTTAACAAATAATTTTATCTTTTAAAACAAGAAAGAAGGTGAAATCTGATATCCAGTGTAAAACAATATAAAATTATAAAAGTCTTTTTGTACTTGTAAGTACTATGTAAAATATTACATTTTGTGTACCATTGTTCAGGGCAACGCATTTTTAAAATTCACTTTTCAACCATAAATGAACAGCAAAAAATTTAGGAGTTAAAAAAAATTGCATTAAATAACAGTATAATAAAGCATGTACAGTATTTTAGAAAAGAAATTAACTACAATTTGCTCATAAAATATGTTTTAAGTTTCGTAATTCGCGTCTATACAATGCAACAGATACAAAATACTTAAGTAATGCTAAACTATTCCATAGAAATTCGCCTGTTTAGCCAAAATATTTAATCTTTATTGCAAATGGTTAAATGTCAAAAAACAAAGTCCTGTTATACTTCCTATCATATAATAACACCGAATATTTAAAGCACTAAACCAGAAAAGACATACATTTTTTATTAGGAAAATATCATCCTTGTCATGTTTTAACCGATACTTTATCTCCTAAACCAAGAAAGAAGGTGAAATCTGATTTTCAGTGTAAAGGTACGTAAAGCCAGCGAAAGAACAAAATACTCTCATTTCCTAAACTGTCGATAAGAACTCTGACACTGATGATAACATTACTTCTCATTTGGCGTTCACATTCATTTATTATGACCCAACATAAACTACTTTCGCCATGAACTTTTGCTTTGACTTCTTTGGCTGGTAAGGATTAAGGGATTAAGGAATTATTCGGAAGAAAGCTTGGCGGAAACAACAAGTTCTTTTTTTGTCTTGTTCATTAGGGTTCGGTTGCATAGAGGTATAATAAAGAGAATAATTAATTAGGCGATATACGAAATATGCTTTAATAACGATTTTTTAATATTAATTCTAAAATTAATTTACTATATCAAAATTAAATTAAATTTAAAATAAATCAGTGCTTTGGGTAAATTTTAGGTTCATCTTGAAAATATTTTTATTGTTTTCAAAAAAGTTCATATTGTTGTATGAATAAAACAAGAATAATAATTATATTTTAGCAATACATTAAGATAAAACAATTTAGCTTAGAAGTTTTCTATGCTTAAAGGCAATAAACTCTATAGTGAAGTTTGAAATTGTATTTTAATTGTATAATGTGGTAACTGGGTTTATGTATAAAAATTCTCAAAGTTTTCCAGTTTCAAAAAATTGTTGTTGTTACCTAAGTAATTACCTCGTATCTTCTAAAGTTCTGTAACAGAATTAAAATATAAAATAATATTGTAAAATTGAAAGTGTATTCATATTGTACCATGATTACGTACAAGAGTTATACAAATAACAACTAAACTTCCAACCAACTTTCATTTCTACAGCGGTAGATCACACAGTTTAAAGCGTGACCTACTTTCAGTAAGTAAATCTAGCCTCAAAATAATTTCTTATCGAATCGTACATAGTTCTAATTTGGGCTTAATTTCTTAATTCATAAATCCTCACTAAATACTTAATTCTGTTCCACCTATTTGGAGAGCTGTAAGAATGCTTCCAGTGTTTCAGCGTGACCAAACAATTTCGAATTTGCGTCATTTTCTGTTTTTATATTGTTAATATTAAGCTGGCATTGCGTTTCCTAATTGCCGTTCCCTATTTTTTTTCAATCAGTACTTGAGCAGTTTGCTTTTTACAAAGGCATGTTTTTGAAGACTGGCCATTCAATAACGGATAAGAAAATAAAAACCATTATGGAATACCTTATACCAGGGGGTACCTTATATTTAGCTTGGGGTGCCTTGTGTGGATGGCAGATCTGAACTGTCCATCCGGCATCCTCGGGCCCTACAATAATGGAAAATGTCACCGTACTTGGGAAATTAACCCTCGGCTGCGTATACAGGTTTTGCAACGTAGCGACCGGTCGACAGTTTGATCAAGGCGTATGAGCACTAGTTTGGTCCGTGTAATTTATGAATACCTTATACGAGTGGTTTTCAACCGGTCGTCTGCGGACTACAGGTGGTCCACGAAAGCCTCGAGATTGTTCTGGCACCACATATAAAATAGTTGGCAAATAAATGGGCAAAAATTGTGCCAATTAAATTACGAAAAATCGAAAGCAATGTTCAGTGAATTAGATGTGCTGATATATCCGATGAATTTCAGGTGTTGATTAAACTTCTTAAAGTTTTAGCATAATTATTTTAATAAAAGAATACGAATGTTATAATAGAATTAGAATATTATTAAAATAGGGATTCTGTACTCCCCATACCTCCCAGAAAGTTCCCTCCTCAAGTAAGCGGGAGGGGGGTCCGCACACGTTCATTTCTGGCTTAGTGGTCCGCAGACTTCTACGGGTTTGGGAACCACTGTCTTATATATATCTAAATTTCATAGATCTTCAATTGTTTGCTTCTAAAGGCAATATGATTTAAAATACGTTGTAGGTTAAATCGTTTGAATAGTTCTAAATTGAAATACTTCTAGAAGCCCAAACTATAAATATATGCGGCATCAACTAAGCTTTCCTGAAGGTTGTCATTAGATCAACCAGCCACTCTGTTATTGGCCACTCAGCACCGCAGTTTGCCCTCTGATAATATTACAAGCTACTTGACATCTTTCCCTTTATACACATTCTAAATTTCATAGAACTGTAATTGTGGTCCTTTGATAAACCAATGTGCCTCAACATAAACTTGCCCAAGATGAAGATGCCAAGCAAGAGATTATAGGATTGAACATGGGAAATCTTTCCTCTTTGCATATCATGGGTTGAATTGATGAGTTTGTTTTTACCCACGTAAACTTAGAATGGACACAGTTAAAATGCACACGGTGATGACTGTAAACATCAAGAGCCTTGCAAATGTGTTACATAACTACACTCAGGCTACCAAAACAGAATCCAAGTAACTTCATTATTTTTGTTTACCCGCTAAATTAACACCCATGTTTACCTATTTTTATCCTTTATGCATGCAGAGAGATTTGAAATAAGATTATCTTCATAATGTAGCTATTTATCCTTATTTGAATTTATCTTTTTGGATTAATAAAAGTTTTCTCTAATCTGTTGAACAGAAAAAAATGTAGGGTAAATCTTGCATTGGAAAGAATACTTAAGACTTCTCAATGAAAAATATGGAAGACTGTTTATTGAATGTAGAATAAAAAACCGTTTTAAAAAAAATTCTTGCAAGGAAACTTCAGATGTGTCCTTCTAAAATTCGGAAATAGTGAGAGTTCCATTCAGAGGTAAATTGGTTGAAATCCTTAATATACAGCATGATAAGCACAGACAGTAGGGAACAAAAAATGTTCCTCTATTCGCAAACATCGTAGAAACATATTCGGTTTGTATTACTATATTCAAAATATCTTCAAAGATAAAGACTTACTTTAAATATAACATTCATTAACTCTAGAAAAAATTCAGAAAATCGTACAGCAAATTTTATCGCTTCACATTGATTGTTAAACTACCATTTTTTTTAAACAATGTAAAATTTTCAAGTATATACCGTTTCTACGTAGGATTACGTTCCTCCATAACGGTGTTCCGGAAAGCAAAATTTCAGACGCTAAAACCGTCCGTCGTCGCGAGTTATAATTTTATCCTTATATATATATATATATATATATATATATATAGATATATAATATATATATATAGTATATATATATATTATATATATATATATATAATATATAGATATATATATATATATTTATATATATATATATATATATATATATAATAGTATATATATATATATATATATTTATATATATATATATATATATATATATATTAGATAATATATATATATATATTTATATAGTATAATAATATATATATATATATATATATATATTTATATATAAATATATATATATATATATATATATATATATATTTAGATATTATATAGATAATATATATATATATATATATTATATATATAGTATAATATATAGATATATATATACATATATATAATATATATATATTATATATATATATATATATATATATTATATTATATAATATATATATATATATATATATAATATATATATATATATAAATTTATATATAATATAATATATATATATATATAGATAGTTAGATTATATATATATAATATATAATATATATATATATATATATATATATATATATGTCGAACTTGGCTCTCACACCCATTTCTTATAATTGTAGTCCGGTTCTAGTTACGATGTTACTCCCTTTAAATCCAATGATGCAGTAAATGGTGTCCGGTGGCTAGGTTTTTACTTTGATCCATTCCAGTAATTGCAGTCATCTCCTTTCTCATTAATAAAGACAAATCCAGTACTATTTAAGAATATCCATTGAATCTTCTCAAGACTCTCAGCTCCATAATGAATATTAATGCTTACGAATCAATCCCTCAAACTTAAATTCCAACAATCTAAATTTCTTATTCCGGTGAAACTCTATACCGCACCGCAAAGCGGTGTGCTCAACTCGAAGCCTACATTGTCTTTGACTTAATTTCTCAAGTTGTTTTACTCCCCAGATAGCTTCTAGAATATTGTGACGTTTTCACACAAAATGAGGCTTAGGCGTGGTCAACCCGTCAATCAGGTTTGGTTCTATTTATAGTTTAATGACCTTCAATTCGCTTGTCGATTTTTCCCTTTTACCGCGTGCTCAAACTGTGAATTATCTGACATTAAAATGTTTTAATTCTCATTTCTTCTAGAAAAACCCCCTTTTAAAGTCCCTTACGGTTTTGCCTCCATAATAAACCTTACTATATATATATAATATATATATATATATATAGATAGATAGATAGATAGATACATGCAAAAGAAGTAAGCAACGATAAGTAATTCTACGTTAATAACCCGCGGTAGTTTCATTAGAAGAGACTTCCTGAAATATTTTTTGTACATTTCAAGAGATTTTTTCTTACAAAAGCAAAATTTTCCTTTTCTGGGTTTTTCTTATCCGCAGCAAGTAATAAGGACGCCATTAACTGCAGAAAATGTGTTAATGAGAAATAAAACGAACTTTTGCTCTTTTATTCGATATTTAATGTTATTTTTTGATTAACTACATATAATCCTATGAATTATTCAGGAAAACTCCCTCTTTTGTTCCTGAGAATATCTACATCGATTATTCGCTGCCCATTACAGCTTTAAAAATGTTAACAAGATGACAACATTCCACTAAAAGATGAGAACAATTATCGAAGGAACCCTCAACCAAAAGTAATCTAGGGATGTACTAACTTTTCAAAACTTAGGCTGCAAAGGATGGAAAGTTGGGTTTGAGAATTTCGGACTTTTGAGTGGTTACTTCATGATGCACAAATCGTCATATTCGTTTAACAATAATGAATTAATCGTGTACTCGTGTTCTATAACTTTGACGTTAGTTTTGAAAGCAAATTTTAACAATAACACGGTTTAGGAGGAATATTTTCTCGCAAAACTTCTAGTTACTTCTTTGTTTATATCACCATAATTCTTTTCAATAGGTAAAGTTCACTGGGACAATTTTCTTTAATTATGTCATAAAAAATGGCAACACAGGAGAAATTATAAGATATTTATTCCTCAACCTTATTAGCAATATTGCATCAAGATTAGTTGCTTGTTTGCTAAATGGAATGCTAAACAGTAATGTCCGAAGTTGTAAGTAATGCATCATAAATGAACTGTTATTTTTGCGAAAGTGAATTGTTATTTTCTTTCCTGTAGTGGTAGTTCTCATTTTAGTCGGCTAAAGGGAAGACGTTTCAACATTACTTTCTGTAATTAGCTGGTTCTTTTCTGAATATAAAACTTTTGGGGGAAAATAGTTTGTAACTGAATTATTTACCATTTATTGTTATGGAATGCACATACGCAATTTAAATTTTATCAATATCTTAGAGCAGGGGGTGTCAAACTCGCGGGCCGCGACGAACTTTTTGCGGCCCGGCCAATATATTGGCACACAATAATATATATAAAATAACGGACGAAGACTTATAATAAGATAGGAAGAATTCGCTAAATGTTTTTTTAATGATACTATTTTTTGCTATTATTAAACAAAAATGCATATATTTATGTTGATATAACTGTAATTAGGTAAATAAAACTACGTTTCTAATTAATATTGATTTTTTTTGGTGCCCACCTATAGTTAAACCTTGTTTGTTTGGCCCAAGGTAGCCTTTGAGTTTGACACCCCTGTCCTTAGAGTTAAAACAGAAAAAGAAGTGTTTTCATACAAAAGTTTTAATTACAAAAGTTCATAAAACTTCGGTAAGTCTAGTTCTAATCCTTTTCTTAAACAAAAAGAAAAACTTTTAACTGCTAATATGTTATTTTATAAACTTTTAACAACGGATAGTTCTATCACTCATTATTTTCTTTTTGTAAATTCTTAACTTCGATAAACTGGAAAGTATTGAATCTTATTATAATGGTCAATACATTATTCATCATTTCAGAATTGTAAAATTCGTTATCTATTTCACTCTTTTGGATGAGTTTGTAATAAATTATATGAGTTAAATACAAGATTCTTCTAGATGTGAAAATAGTTGCAATTGAGATTGTTAGCTATTGATATGTAATACTACTTTTGATTGATATAGTTGATTGTTATGCAATGTGTATACTCATTTATAAAATTTATGAATAGTCTTACAGTCATAACAGAAAAAATTTTTGATAAATTTTTAGTTAAAAAAGTTCCTACCTTCGTAAGTCAAGTTCTACCATTTTCTTAAACAAAAAGAAATTTATTAACTGCTAATATTATTATTATAAACTTTGAAACATGTAGAATATTCTAACACTCACTATTGCCTTTATTATAAAAATTCTCCAGCTTATAATCTGGAAAGAATTGAAACTACTTATTATCCGGCAAAACATTAGGCACATTTCATAATTTAAAATTTCCTTATCTCCCTCTTTTGGAAGGGTTTGTAAATAAATTATATGAGTTAAAAACAGCTTTCTAAATGTAAAAATAGTTGTAAATTGAATTATTAGCCTTGACTGTTATGTAAATCGAATACGCAATTTAAATTTGTGAATATCTTAGAGTTATAACAGAAAAAGACGTGTTTGATAAAGTTTTAATTACAAAATTTCATGAAACTTCGGCAAGCCTAGTTATAATCTTTTTTTAAACAAACAAGAAAATTATTAATTGCTAATATTTAATTTTATAAACATTTGAACAACAGATAATTCTATCATTCATTATTTGCCTTTTTTTTCTAAATTCTCACTTCGATAAACTGGAAAGAATTGAATCTTATTATCATCCGTCAAAAACGTTATTCACATTTCACAATTTAAAAATTCCTTATCTATTCACCACCTTTTTAAGGGTTTGTAATTAATTATTTGAGTTTAAAAACAAGCTTTTCTAAATGTAAAAAAATATTACTATTGTTGTTGTTGTAGTTGCTAATGGCCCGAAGGCAGGAAGTTACAGGGCCAGGTTCATATAAGTTTTGTGGCTGAGGAGTGTGGCATCATTTGATAATTCACCACTAGGGTCGAGTCCATTTAGAAAAGGTGCCCACAACAATTTTGACAAGACCGCCCCTAGGATCGACATCTGAGGGGATCATACCCTCTCCCATCCTGTCTGATTTCATAGAGGAATGTTCCCGTCTGAGGGATTTAACAAGACTTGCCCATATCCGATCTAAGAGGACGAAGGTATTTAATAGCGCTTGCCGGGATTGGAACCGAGCACCCTCTGCACCGAAAACCGACGCGTTACGACTAGGTTAACTCGGGGCTCCACATATTTGTTATTTAAAGTGTAATATTCTACTTTTTCTGTGTACATCTCGACCTCTCCAGCTAAAATGACCTCTAACGCAATTCAAGGGCAGAGTAGCCCAATTGGCAAGAGCAGCGTGCTAGTGATCTGAAAGTCACTGGTTCGATGCTCTGCGCTGACAATCCACTGCCTTATATAATACTGGCGGCTGGTGCACTTTAAATCATGTCAAAGACCTTCGATGTCCTCCAGTTCTCAAAATTACCACTGGAGCTGAGGGGTAAGTGTTCTGGTCTAGTCACTTGACTCAGTTCAAAATTACAGGACTGGTCCTCTCTGGCCAATTCAGACTCCGAGCCTTTTGGTGCAGGTCAAGACAGAAGCGTGCCTTCACTGTCCATAGCTTCGGAACTTTTGTCTGATGTTGCTGTCGGCCAAGTGGCATAAGCAACAACAACAACAAGACGTAACTCGACCTCTCTAGGTAAACCGACTGAAGCGAGTTCAATCAGTATCACAATTGAATTGTTAAAATTTTAGCGTAGTGTCAATACAATCTATGAATTGTTTCATTGATACATTGAAAAGTATTATACCCCATAGTGTTGTTTGCAATTTTGTATTCTTTCATGCGTTGCTTCTCGCGATAGAGTGAATACGATGGAGTGAAATCTTATCCGAAATTAGTTAAGAAAAAAATGATACTGAAATTTTGATGAGATATTAAATTCGATAAGCCCATTTGAAGAACCAAATACGGTGGATTGATGAACAACGTTGATTTGGGCTCAATAATGCGATAAGTTTCTAAAATCACTATGTAAGTTAGGTTATGTATTTAGCTTAATTAAATGTCTAAATGTGTTTATAGGAGAACCTTTCCTTTATAATATTTCAACAGTTAGTCTTTAAATGGTCACAAAATTGATTTTTAAGGAACTATGTGCTGTTAATTTTAACTAGATTATGGTAGTGATAGAAACCTTGCCCCCGAAATATTTTACTCTTAACCAATGTTAGCAAGTTAGCAATTAAAATTTCCTAAAATTAAAAAAAAAATACCCTTTTATATCTATTTAATGTATCCAAATTTTAAGTCTAAATTTTCGTGTTTAGAACTTAGAGGAAACTTATGGAAAGAAAAATACAGGAACACACAGGTTCTTAAAATCCACATGGAAACCAATTGATTTGCTACTAGATTCATGCTAATGAATAGTTCCTAATCAGGTCGAGGGGTATTAGGTGTGACTGCCGCTGTTGACAATTCGAGGTCATCAACTCTTTCATACAATAGAGGTGACGACATAAAATTCTAGACGATCTTCGTGGGAGGCGAGCGGATAGAGTGGGCGCTACAAAGGGCGAAACCCATGGGGGAGGGATTTTTATAACCACCAGCCCACTCACGGGACACACGAATTAATGAAGCTGATAATAAGTGCAGGAAAACTTGACAGATAGGCGGGGAACAGAACCGAGAAGACCGTAAAATGAAGATAAATTGAGAAATAAAGGGATATATTAAACGATTAGAAAAAAAAGTGCTTGAAATTAATAGATGCATTGAATGCAAATACATTTCAAGGCAATAGAGAAAGATATGTATACAGAGCTCATTGATTAGAACAGAGGAAATGAGGTAAAGAAACAAAGTTTAAAAAAAAAAGAACTAATTCCGTTTAAGTTTGGTTTGGTACGCTACGGTCAACTTTTTTTGCTACACGAAGGCTAATTAGACAGGACCCACAGTTTAAACCCGATTCCGAAAGGCTACAACATCCATGCCAACAGTGGGCACTCAAATCCACAGGATCTAAAATGAAGCTGCTAGCGCCCTAGGCATTCGGCCATCACTCTGGCAAAATCTGTTTGGGGTGTTAGTATGATGAATAATTTACGAGTCCGAAAATTTAAATTTATGTCTTGCATTTCCGGATGTGTTTAGCTGCCATTGATTTAGAAAAATTCTTATTTTTAACGTACCTAGAATGCTCTTTACGTGATTGTCAAGACCACTTTTGGCTATTCCAATAAAAAACATATTATAAATTTTTACAAGGTATTCTAGAAACATCCGCTTATGAATTTCATATGTTGGGGGATTTTGAGGAGGGAGACAAAATTTTCTAATGGGTTTGAAAACGGGTTTAAACGGGTTTTTAAACTTAAAGTTGGAGATATACAGGATTTTTCTTAATTTAAACACATTTCGTGGGTAAAATGGAAGTTCTCCAACTTATCATAACTCTGGGATTTATTTAAGGGTGGAGAGATTATTCTCATTGGGATAGGACTGAATAGGATTTGATAGCTTTATCAAGGGTCGATTGACTTGAAGCATCATCTGATTTCCAAAGATTTAAGAAAATAAATTTCGGCTGTAATGAAAGTAGATTCTGAGCATAATGAACAGAGCGATAAATTTAAGGGTTAAAGGCTGCAGTTTGTTATTGGGAGAATAATTAGAATAAGACATGGGGAGGTAGAGAGGCAGATAGGTGTTTTCTAGACCCAAGTTTAGTACAGTTATTGCTTCTGAAATCGAGAATATTACAAATTTTCCTCTCTCAATGTTTTCGTATATAAATCAGGATATATTTCTAAACTGTGTTTAGAAGAAAAAAAATTATGTTTCTATGGCTTCTTAGTTCCATCCTAATCATCTCCCAATTCAAAGAACTGCAGCTTTTTAAACTTACTTTTACCACACCTTATGTTGTCAGTTCAGACCACCAGTTTTCTACAAAAAATTAACTTGCTGATATCTTTGAAAAATCAGCAGAGATTTCAAGTCTTCGATTGTTGGCAAAGTTGTCAGAAAATTCAGTTCTACCATTACGGAATCTACCACCTCACCCTCATAATTGAATTTCAAGAAAACTATGCCATGTTCAACAATTCACTGTTTCAGTAAGTGGCATGTCTAAGTTATTTTTCTCTGACTGCCTAAATATAAGACATCTGTTTGATTTGCCAGTGTCTATTCCGTTAATTTCGTAACCCTTTAAGATATTCCCTGCATTTCTTATTTCATTTACATTCTTCCGTCTTCTCTTTCTGATTCTCCGTTTTCTCTGAAATTTTCTGTTTTATTAATTAGCTTCGTTAACGAGTACTCTATCGAAAAATGATGGTTATAAAGCCCCCAGCCCCTTTTTTTCCACTTTTAAGTATCCTCCTTAGATGTGCCCT
The DNA here is from genome assembly GCA_907164885.2 of Dolomedes plantarius. Classification (NCBI taxonomy): domain Eukaryota; kingdom Metazoa; phylum Arthropoda; class Arachnida; order Araneae; family Dolomedidae; genus Dolomedes; species Dolomedes plantarius. Next base: position 145,864,062 of record OU015491.1, on the reverse strand, counting down.
GCTCTCTTCCTACACATCCTGGACACCCTTCTAGAATTTTCTGCTATCTCACAATTGATTTCAAAGGGTCCTCATAGTCCTCGAATTTGTGAATTGCACATACAGCAATTACAGTTAATGATCTTTGGTCTGATGATGAACTATATTAGTTTGAAACTAGTCGCAAAACCTTTTATTGTTGTTGTGAATAATAAGAGCCATTGTGTTGTCCAGTATAATATGTAAAAGCCGAAAGATTCTTGCGTTTTTTTACTGCCAGAACCTTTATGTCATCGATCAGTCAAAAAGTATTATTTTAGAATAGGCGTAAAGCCATTTTTAGATAATTGCCTAGAAGAATTCACTTCTTAATTCTCATAAAGTTCTTAATGTATAAAATTGGAAATCTAAAGCTAAATGATTTTCTTTGTAAGGTTATTATATAGGCAAAAGATTCCAAGTTATGCGTCGTATTATCTGTGCTTCTGATCTTAAAGCATTTCACAAAATTTGAATATAAGTTCTTGTAAGCAGAAGAGTCCAGGAAAATAGATTTTCTTTGATGTACTAATTACAAATCTTGTATAAGGAAATATCCGAAGCAAATTTCCTTTTATGTGATTCCCATACATCCAGCGGCTTTCGGAGATTTTAATGGATCTTAAATTTTTAATAAGGGTAGATATACACTATTGCAGTCCGATTAATAATTTAAATGCTAAGATTCCCAGATTCCCACATGTTTGTTTTCCGTATTTGGATCACCCACTCCTTCTGCCACCCTCGAGCAGTTTCTAGAATTTTCCGGTGCCCAACCTATTTATGTCAAAGAATTTGACAATCCCCCCATTTGGAAATTGCTCAGGACACTAATGCTGTTTGGCCTGGTGATGAACAATTGATTAGTTCGAAACAATTTTATTATTGTTGGGATTTTAAGAGGCTGTGCGTTCCTCTGTTTTACTGATAAGTTAGTTCTAAATTGCATAATATATTATGCAATAAGTTGAGTTTGATATTAATTGATTTCTTCTATTCGATTTTTTTTTAGTTTTATGTGTTTTTTCAAAATAGAATAACACGATAGTACAAATTAATTAGTTTTTATAGGATATTTATGCACATTTTTTTCTTTCTGTCAGATTAAACACCCATCCACATCATTCAACGCAGTTTTTTTTGGAAAAAGGTAAAATAAATATGTTTGGCGGCTTTTCTGATATTTTATAAATTATGTGATAAAAAAGCGACAACAAAGGATATCATAAAAATTTATGCTTTAACCTCATTATGCCATAATTACATCAAATTAGCTACTTGTTTGCAAAATTCGTAACTTCATATAATATTGTCTGTAGTTGTAATTAATGCCATCGTGAATTTATGGTTATTTTGGGAAAGTTTCGATCCTGTAGTGATACTTTTCATTTTAGTCTGCTAAAGGAGAAAAAAATATTTTAGGTAGTCTCTTCTAACGAAACTATCGCGGGTTATTTACGTAGGATTACTTATCGTTGCTTACCTCTTTTTGTTGACGCATTTTGGTACTTTTTTTCTGTTTACCTGTTTTACTGCTACTGGGTTTGGCGCGCTGCCTAAATTATAAATCGCAACAACGCTGAAATTTTGCATTCCAAAGGACCGTTATTGAGGAACGTAATCCTATGTTAAAATTCACCATTAATTTCTATAAATAAACATAAATAAAAAGACATAGCATAAAATAAATAGAATTTATTTATTTTCTATTAATTAAAATTGTGATCAAAATTCTTAATATCGATATTGATAAAATTCACTTTATCCACAGTAACTACTAACGTCGCCTGGAAAGCTATGCTGTTTACTGCCCTACATTTGCCAACATTGGTCATATTTACAAACAATTTTCACTTATTTAAGATTATTTAAAATAAACTTTGTTAAAAAAAGTTATTTTTTATACTTAAGTTTATAGCTAGTTCTTCATTCTATAACCTCCTCGCAAAGAGCTAGTACATGTTTATTGATTTTTATTGAAGTTTATCTTTTCGAAACAAAACCATCTGCTCCCGTCAACTTTGAAAACAATTAAGGGAGTATAAAAAAATCTGTTAGATTACATTTCCGATATGGAAATTAATGATGCACATCTCATCAAACATTGTTTTATCAATTAAAATACATTTTTACACAACAACAGCACATCGACAAAACGAGTTCATTTTGCTTGCACTTCATCTTTGAAACGCTTTCCCTTCACTTCTCGTTATTCTTCAGAAGACAATTAAACTGTGGAACTAATGTATGCAGGAAAACAATTCATTTCATGGGTAGATTAAGACATGATACTGAAACGTTTCATTTATGGTTTGACTTTCTGCAGATCTTAATGAACTATGATAGATTTTTTTTTTCTGCTCTTGACTGAATACTTAAAAATTGATTTAAAAAAAACTCTTTATGCTCATGAAATGTTTTCTTGATTTTAAGATCACACATTTTTCTCGTAAAACTGATCTGTCATAATTTTAGTTCTTAAAGCCGTGTAACTACAAGTTTGATGCTGTTTGTTGTATTTAATGCTATGTCTCTGCGTCTTGTAACTACAAGTTTTATGCAAAAAAATCTTTAGGCTCATGAAATGTTTTCTTGGTTTTAACGATGCACATCTTTTCTCATCGTAAAACTGATCTGGTATAATGGTGGTATCTAAGAGACCGTATAACTACAAGCTTATGGTATTTGTACGCTTTTTGGTGCTATTTACGTGTTTTGTAACTACATATTTTATGTAAAGAAATATTTATGCTCATTAAATGTTTTCTTGATTTTAACGGTCACTCTTAATTCTCTTAAAACTGATCTGTAATACTAATGTTAGATCTTAGAGCCGTGTAACTACAAATGTAATGCAATTTTCGTGTATTTGGTACTATTTATGTGTTTTGTAACTACGAGTTTTATGTAAAATATCTTTAAACTAATAAAATGTTTTCTTGAGTTAAACGATTACTCATTTTTCTTATAAAACTGATCTAAATAATGGTAGTTCTTAGAGCCGTTTAACTAGAATTTTAATGCTGTTTGCGCGTATTTGATGCTGTTTATGCGTTCTGTAACAAGTTTTATGTAAAAAAAATCTTTCAAATCATGAAATCACTCGTTTTTCTCTTAAAAGAGATCTGGCACATTGATATTCTTAGAACCGTTTAAACTACAAATTTGAGGTTATGCAGAGTCAAAATTTTCAAATTAGACAAAGAGAATTCGTCGGTTCCAGGGACTGACTAAATTGACTAACTTATAAAATGTAAAGGGGTGTATTACGAAGAGAATTTTAAGTGGCATATTTAATTTGTTTAATACTAATAACGATTTTTTCTATATTTTATAAAAAAAATTAAGCTTATAAAAGCAGAGAGAACTCTATTACTTAAATACTGTACTGCATGCGTCGGTCATTTTAATATAATTATTTAGTAAGAGACGACACTTTTACGTTTTATTTTCAGGCGATGCTGTAGAAGGAAGGGATATTTCCCCTTAATTCATATATGATTGCACAACATACACTCATAAGAGCATTAGAACGAATGTATCTATTTGGCTTTATCACCCCATGCCATATATAGTTGACGCTATTTTTAATTCAATATTAAAACACATTTATAATTGGTGGACTGGAATATAATCCTTCTTTTTCGACAGTAGATTAAGATAAAGTGTATTATTAGAAGTGAGAATTAATCACACAAGGATTTTTTTATTCATTTTCAGTGGAGAATCTCATTTCAAAGATTTGTCTGTGCATAATACAACGTCGCAGTTTAGAAATAAAACTTTATCCAGTCTTAATATGACAAAAATTTTTCCCCAATACACCATAACAATACGTCATGCTATATAATGTACATTCATATTGTTACTTGTTCATTCACGCATTAATAAAAGGTTTTCTATTTAGAAAATATTTTAGTTGTTTCCTTTTTTAATGAAATCAACGTTCGATAGCTTCCTAAATTTTAAATTTCAGGTGCAACAACTAGAATATATATGTGATGATACAACATAGACTATAATTAACTACACTCATGGACAAAAAATTAGCGCACCAAGAAGGAGTCGTCAAAATGAAACGAAATTTTACATACTTAATGACTACTTTGATATAAGTAAATGATTAGAAAATCAATGAAAAAGGATAATTTATTTCAGAGAAAAGGCAAAAGAACGGAGGAGTTAATACTCCGTTGGACCCCCTCTAGCGCGAATGCACGATGCGATACAATCGGGCATTGAGTCATACAAGTTCTGTATGATGTCTTGAGACATTTCTTTCCATATTTGCTGTAACCTTGCCTCTAGTTCGTTAAAACTCGTGAGATGCCCAACTCGTTGTCCCAAATGATCCCAGATATGCTCGATTGGAGACAAATTAGGGGATCGGTATAGGCCAAGGAAGGGTAGTAACAGTGCGGAGACAGTCTTGTGACACCCTTGCCGTATGAGGCCGAGCATTGTCTTGTTGAAAAATGGCTTCTGAGAGCCGTTGCATGAGTGGCAACACATGTGGTTGCAGGATTTCATGAACATACCGCTGGTCTGTCATGGTGCCACGGAACAATACTAGGGGTGACCGTGTATTGTAGGCAATGGCACCCCATACCATCACACCAGCTGTGGGAGCGATGTGTCGCTGTACAGCAAAGGCAGGATTGAAGAGTTCACCACGGGCTCTCCACACACGAACACGATTGTCATAACTGCCGAGATTGAATCTGGATTCGTCTCTGAAGACGACCTGGTTCCATTCCGCTGCAGTCCAGTTTCCTCGTGCGCGGCAAACCTCCAAACGGAGGCGTCGATGGGTGGGCGTCAAGGGCAGCACACGTAATGGGCGCCGCGATACCAACTGTCCTTCAGCCAGGCACCTTCGTATGGTTCGAGAAGACACAGAGGCCCCTAGTGAAGGTGCTACCTGTGCCTGGATGGCGGCCGATGAAGCAGTTGGATGTACGCGTGCATTTCTTACGATGTGGCGGTCTTCTCGTTGACTGGTCTGTCGAGTCCGTCCTGAGCCTGGTCTTCGTGTACATGACATCTCTCGGGTCCTCTGGTCCCAACACCTCCTCACAACACAATCAGAGCGGCCTAATTGACGAGCTACTCGCCTAGCTGACCACCCAGCTTCCATCATCCCGACAATTCTCCCCCTCTCAAACTGCGACAACTGCTTATATTGTCTTCGAACACGGCGTAGTGGCATGTCTATCTCAGCTCTTCCTTTGTAAATGATTCAGCACACTCAAACAAGCTTTGGTTACCTGTTTTATACTCCACAGAGTACGATGTTCAACGCCCTCTACCGGCTATACTTAATGCGCAATCACGCTGCATTTCTAATTATTTGGATATCTCCCCGACATGTACCTTCATTTCAAGTTTCGTTACGATCCCGCAATTATTTCTTGGTCCAGGCACAGGTAGCACTTCATCCAGGCACAGGTAGCACCTTCACTAGGGGCCTCTGTGTCTTCTCGAACCATACGAAGGCGCCTGGCTGAAGGACAGTTGGTATCGCGGCGCCCATTACGTGTGCCGCCCTTGACGCCCACCCATCGACGCCTCCGTTTGGAATTTTGCCGCGCACGAGGAAACTGGACTGCAGCGGAATGGAACCAGGTCGTCTTTAGCGACGAATCCAGATTCAATCTCGGCATTGATGACAATCGTGTTCGTGTGTGGAGAGCCCGTGGTGAACGCTTCAATCCTGCCTTTGCTGTACAGCGACACATCGCTCCCACAGCTAGTATGATGGTATGGAGTGCCATTGCCTACAATACACGGTCACCCCTAGTATTGTTCCGTGGCACCATGACAGCCCAGCGGTATGTTCATGAAATCCTGCAACCACATGTGTTGCTACTCATGCAACGGCTCCCGGGAGCCATTTTTCAACAAGACAATGCTCGGCCTCATACGGCAAGGGTGTCACAAGACTGTCTCCGCACTGTTACTACCCTTCCTTGGCCTGCCCGATCCCCAGATATGTCTCCAATCGAGCATATCTTGGATCATTTGGGACGACGAGTAGGGCATCCCACGAGTTTGAACGAACTAGAGGCAAGGTTACAGCAAATATGGAACGAAATGTCTCAAGACATCATACAGAACTTGTATGACTCAATGCCCGATCATATCGCATCGTGCATTCGCGCTAGAGGGGATCCAACGGAGTATTAACTCCTCCGTTCTTTTGCCCTTTTCTCTGAAATAAATTATCCTTTTTCTTTGATTTTCTTATCATTTACTTATATCAAAGTAGTCATTACGTATGTAAAATTTCGCTTCATTTTGACGACACCTTCTTGGTGCGCTAATTTTTTTGTCCATGAGTGTATATATATATATATATATATATATATATATATATATATATATATATAATATATATATATATATATATATATATATATATATATATAAATGTCTCACTTTCTTTTTGTTCATCGAAGAGCTCCGGTACAAAATTAAAATAACTTCTTTTAATGAATTCCAAAGCATTTTGAAGAATATTGAAAGTTGATTTTTATCCCTCTATGAACAAAGAGCATCAAATTTGCAAATAAATATAAATTTACAAAAGTATCAAAGATATAAATCCCCCCCCTACCACTGCCTAAAAAAATGTCCCTCAGTATTGAATAATCAACTCAAAAGAAGTTTAAGGAGCATATTATCATTCTGATGTTAATACTATTGCGAAACTTTTAATTTCCCTTATGAACGAAACTTATGAACCCCGTATTAATAGGATAACGTAGAACGAATGAGTAAAACCTAATCATTCATAAATTTTCCTTAAAGATAGGGTAATAAAGTTTATTTTATCTATGAATTGAAAATCATTCAATAGTACGAAAGTCTATAAATTATGATGTTTTTCTCAGATCGTCAGTCATAAGCAATTAATAATATCCCATTGGAAACTAAATTATTTTAAAGCTTTATGAATGGAACTAATACCAACTCATTTGTTTACAAATCGAAATCTAGGAAAAGCTAAAATTAAAAACCATGGTCGATGTACAAAATATTGTAATAACAGACACTTGAAAATCTTTTAATTTATTTCAATGAAAAGTTTTATGACTTTCAAGCTAGGAATTTTTTAATAATTATTCTAGTTCTTGTTTATGTATTTATTACGAACAAAAAGTAAATCTTTGAAAGATTAAATATGCGAAGTTTAATTAAATGTTTAATTCTTACATTCCCTTGAAATCTAATAATTCCACCTTTTTTGCAGCGATTTGTTTGAAACCTCTCGAGCTTTTTTTAATACCAAATATTTTATACCGTATATTTCAAGTAGTACGTTACGTCTTTCAATGATAATTATAAACCAGTTTATATAATTTGAAAAATTAAATTAAAGCTTAAAGTAACGAAATCATTTACTGACTTTCATTTTTTAATTTCAGTATTATGGTTTAATTGGATGAAAAGCCAATAAAATTCCTAAATATTGTTCTTATTAAATTAAAAAGGGAGTGTTTCAATCGAATTTGAATTAACCAAATTATTTTCTGCCTTTCTGGCAGTTATACATAAATTGGTGTTTGCGTAATTTTACAAATGTCTATATTATCTCACAGTTAAACATATTCTATTTGAATTTATTCGAGTGAGTTAAAATCACTAATCACCGTCCTCTGATTTAACAATTTTACATTGAATGCGCTTCTTAATACAATTTAACTGTATGAAAGAAAATTTTATTGCCTCTAAAAAATAGATTCGTTCTAAGTTTATTCCTTTAACTTCGGGAGTATCTGACAATGGATCTAATAGTGTTGGATGCATTGTCAGTTATCCAATTGTATGTAATTTTGAATGGGGTCTTCATTCAGCTCTAATACACTGGTTGTAGCCTATTTGAGAAACTATCTTTGAGATCGATACTTTTTCTAATTCTTACGAAGTCTTGCACACATTTTTTCCCGTTCAGTTTGTAAACCTTTTCTTTTGCGTTTTTATGCCCTATTTATCTTACAGCATTTAAATTTTTCTGATTATCGTGTCTCTTTTGGTTTTATTGTAATGTTGATCTGATTTATGGTACTTATGAATTGTGTTACTTTTGTGTTCAATACTTTTTCCATTTCCTATTTTATTTTACTCTTTGCGTGGACAATGAGGGTTTAGTTTAGTTTAGTTAACGCCTTATCATTGATATGAGAATAAAGGGGAAGCGTGCTCCCCCCTTCTTCTTGCATAGCCTTTTGTATCAATCCTAGATGAATGGTTACCCGCAGAAGCAATGCCGTGATATGCCCTTTTTACCGTAAGGTCAAATGGTGTAGTATGTCTGTGTACCAAATGTAAGTGAATTTTTTAAAGTCAAATGGCGTTTGTAAATACCTCGTAATTTTAAATAACGGTAGGTAATAAGTGATGGTCATTATTTATGAAATGCTGTGGGAATACACTAATTTTTGTTGTGATGTTTCTAGTTAAATTCTGCCTACTATTGTGTTGTATCATTGTGTTAATGGTGTCATCATTTTTTTTGTAAGATTTCTAAATATGTGTTACCTAAATATAGTCTATCTCGGGAAATTACTCATTAAATATTCAGTACGAAGATGAAACTATAAAAGGCGAATCCAAAACATGTATCCACCTAGTACGGCCATCATAACTTGGAAATTAGTTACTAGCACTGCTGTACGGGGTGGAACTGTTTGTAGTATTCTTCATAAGGCCTTTGCACACCACTAAATTTCACGCTTTCCACCGTTACTGCCTCAGAGGCAATACTATTCATGAAAACATTTCCCTCGACCAACAGGAAAGGAGCAAACACCCCTTCTTGCTTAATAACTACTCTGGTGTGATCAACCCTCATCCATCCCTCATTGCAACCTTACGTGATATGGGACGCGAATTGTTGCTGTGTGCTAGGGGATTTACAAAAACTTGAGTTTGTTGGATTTTGTTACAAAGTCTGTTTTGTTTAAAAACAAAAATCAACGCGTTTCTAATTTTAAAAAGTTTGTGAACTCCGTTAACTTTGAGGCAAACATTCACGACCAGCACGTGTCGCCTCTACACAGGAAGTAGTACCAAAATATCTGTAAATCCCCCATCTACCTAGGATTGCCAACTCGGTCACCATACTGTTCCGATAGAACTCCATCTCTATTGGGCGATAAACTGGTTAAATCGAGTTTGAGGTTTAATATATTGTATGCATGTTCATATATATTAACCTCAAACTCGGGAGTATGAGTCATCGGGGGTCGTACCCAAAGTGACGGGCGATTCATTAAAAATAGTAAGTAATAGACCTGATTCTTACGCATAAATAGTTAAGTATTATTAAATAAATAATGCTTCATGTGGACCAAAAATTCTAAAAATTGTAACAAATTTTCTAGTATAGTGAAACATACTTTATCACGCATATCTTATTCGTGAAAATTATTCATTGAGGTAGATTAATTTAAATGATTGTAAAATGAAAGATGTTTTCCTCTAAACCACAAACTATTTTGAGAATCACTAAAGTTCTTCCTTTCCTTGAGCAAAACATGCTTCATTACGCTTACATCTAAATTCACTAATTGTTTAAATGTGTATGTACATCAAACGTATATTTTCCCATATACGTTCTCTTTAATTGGGACCGTTTACAGGTTGATTGTTTTATTTTTTCACTCTTTAAGAGATTCCTTTCTTCTATTTAAAATTTATTTTATTTCTTAAAATTACCTGTCGAGGTATAATATATATATATGTGTGTGTGTGTGTGTGTATGTAGATATTTGCATGTGTGTGCCTCAAATGTAAAGTTCGAGAAACACGTTCTCTGAAATTATTCGAGTCTACAAGTAGCTTTATGTTTTCACGCTTTAAGAGGATCTTTCCTTCGTATTTTTTCCAAATTTAATTTTATTCTTGAAAATTATTTGTCAAGGTATTTAATGTCAGCGATTTTCAAATAAAGAGTGTATTAACAAGGCGTAGAAATGAGCCCAAACAGAAGTAACAGAACTTTAATAAAAATTGATTGACACTGAAAAAATTTGCAGGAAATGTGGGACGAAATACAAATGTAATCACCCGCGCTGGAACGAAAGTGAAACAAGGGAGAAAAGAAACGAAATAAACGACCAAAGACTTCTAGAAAACGCTACAAGGAACAAAAGAAAATAGAGACACAAAAGAGAAAATGATGTTTCAATCCAATCTAAGGAAACCCATTTTTGCGTCTGCCACGGGCACAACAGCGATGCCATCTGAGTGAGAACAGACATATTTAATCAAGGCGTGTTTGTGGAAGGAATAGATGTAATTATAATGCACTTCTCTCTCTCTGTGAGTTTACCATACAGAGTAGGACACGCACACTCATATATATACACAAATTACTACGAATATACACACATACATATTATATATTATTATATATATATATATCAACTACATTTATGCATTTTTCCGTCTATATTTTACTACGAATATTCCGAAATATATATATATATATATATATATATGATTATTCATGATCAAATTTCCTGTATGAATGGAAATCATGAACATTTGTAAAGTTTATTAAATTATATCTTTGAATTAATATTATTTTTAATGATGGTGCTGGGCAGAGATTATGACCATTGTATAAATCATTTAAATTTGAATTCCGCTAACTTAAGAAGCTATAGCTTTCAAATATTAGTACCATATATTTTCCTTAAAAAAAAAAGATCAATAAATATTTACCATTTGTCGTGGTATTTAGTTTGAAATTTTTTAATATCTATTTAAATAACTAGTTCTAGTTTCCTTTCCCAGAACTATAATTGTAATAAGTAACTTTTAATCAACTAATATAAATTTAGTAATTGACTTTAAATATCAACAGAACAAAATTTTGTATACCCCACTTAAACGGTATAGACGAATTTTTAGCAGTTTGATATCTCTTCTGTCTCTCTTTCTTTATATTATATTTATATACATATATACATATAATACATATATACATATATACATATATAGATATGTATATATAATATACACACAGATTATATATATATATATAATATATATATATATATATATATATAAAGAATGAGAGACAAAAAGAAATATCAAACTGCTAAAAATTCGTCCATACCGTTTAAGTGGGGTATACAAAATTTTGTTCTGTTGATAATTAAAGTCAGTTACTCAATTTCTATTAATTGATTAAAATAAGTAAAAATATGAACAATTCAAAAAACAAAATTTAAAAATCAAGCATAGACTGCTAAATCCCTTTAACATAAAACATATCCTGCAAAGAAAATATAAAACATTTTCAATGGAGGATAGCGCAGAAGCTTCATATCCCCATAATGAAAAAAATACAAATAAATAATCCAACAGAGATAGATAAAAATAATACGAATATAGACAAAAAACAAACATAAATCAAGCACTCTGGGTATCCACGCACTAACAGCAAAATTCTGTATAAATGCCGGAACTTAACCATAAAACAACATAGAAGTAACCGACAGGTCTCGTCATCAGGGAGCCTAACCAAATGAGTTACCTCAAGGGGAACTTTCTGAATAGGATGCAGGTAAGCCCAAAAGACATCCCAAGGCCCCGAGTCCCCCAAGGAAGAAATTTGTCAAAAGAAAATGAAAAGACAAACAGAACTTACAGTATGGGCTCAACGCACCGTACATGCAAGCACACAAATAATCCTAATGCAAAGTAAAAGATGCATACACACCCCAATTCCGTAAGTGACGGTTATGGCGAAACAGCAGCCAATTCTATCCTAGAAGTTGCTTCATTGTAACATTACTACAGCGCCACCCCCCCATTACAGCTTAACCAAATGAAAACATAAATACTATTCTAAACATCTTTAAAAATTCCTGAGTCTAAATGCCATTTTTTTAAACTTTTAAATTGCCTAAATTTTTAGGGAAATTGTTTTTACTTAAGTTTCCTCGAAAATGTTACATGCCTCAAAAAAATCCCCAGCGTTGTTACATATGTTTTTATTCTGTAAAGTTGTGAGTAAAAAATATAATAAATTTTATAGTTTAAGTTGCTATGGAAATTGGTAAACATGATAACCTCAAAGTTAAAATCTAACCTTTTAATATCCCTATTTTTATTTCTCTATTTTGAATTTTAATTTTTAAATCCAGATAAGTCGCACAAAGATTATTATCTTTAGTCCGGTTTAAAGTTAGTTCCTTTGGGTAGATTTGCTTAAGAATTTCCAAATCGTTGCAGTTAAAATTATGAGGTCATCAATATATCTGAATCCGGTAACATTATTTGAGTTAAGAAATTTAGTTTCGTAAAAATATAAGAATAGGTTTGCAAATGCACTAGAATAGCTATTTCCCATAGGTATACCCTTTATTTATTTAAAGAAACATAAGCAATTAAACAGGTAGTTTTCAAAAATATTAAATTTACATAAATTAATCCAGTCACATTTTAAGATTAAAGTACTATCTAGATAAGCATCATAAATTTCTGAACAGATAATCATTAAATTTATCATACGGAATACTGGTAAAAAGGTTTTCAAAATCAAACGTGTATATGCTATCTATATTCTTACTTTTTAAAAAATGTAGAACATCCTGGTTATTATTTATAATAAAGCTATTTTCGGTAACCTTAATTTTATTTAGAATAATTTTTAAATAGCTAAAGAACTTTTTACTGAACAAAGTGTTATAACAATTTGTACTACATGTAACAAACCTAAATTTAGTAGGTACTTTATGGAATTTTATGGTAGGAAACAGGTAAGGGTATTTTATGCTATTAATCTTAAACTTAACATTTTTGCTAAAGGCTAAAATCCTATTATTCATTTCTTTTTTGGTAAGGTTAATTTTTTGATAGGTATTATTTGAGTTGTATTCCCTAGAAATTAACTACTTAAAATAATCTTTACACATAAAACCGAAGTTATTGGCAGCCTTATCAACAACCGTAATGATAAACTTATTTTTTAATCCTTTAATTTTACTGTATAGATCGTTGTTTAGAAAAAAAAACCTCTTGTCCACCATACCATACTCTTCAATTCCTTTTTATATCCAGTAAAATATGCACCTTCCACTCCATAAAACCTTCGATAGGCCAATTGTACTTCCTTGCTAATTTTACTATACAATAATCCAAATCTTTAGTGATAGAACTTATAATTTGCTTTAAATTTACCTTATTTCTTACCCTAAATTTTGAGCCCTTACGTAGAACTGCCCTCAACCTAACATCTTTAACAAACCCCCCCCCCCTGTTACAATATGCCCCGAAGTTGGATTAACAAAGTTTTTAAACTCCTCAATATGACAATTACAATCAGCATTAGAAATTTTGCCTAAGTTATGACTATAAAGTTATAGTTGCAGATTAGGTCCCTTAACGTTTATTGATATTTAAAAGCAATAGCGATTTCCCCACAATCCTTCATTGGTAATAATTTAGAATTATTATATACAATAGTAGGTAGTTTTAAATGCTCGAATCTTTATCTAGAAAGTTAATAGTACAGTATTCTACCCCTACATCCCTTCCCCTCTTAGCATTCAAATTAGTCAGGTTAAGCTTGAATTTAATTAAATCTAAAATTATTAGTTTTGTAAACCTCGAAACAAATTTGATTGAAGATAAATGATGTTTAATTACCCACCTTAAACCAGAATTTTTTTGGTTGAATAAAAAATGTTTAATTTTTTAATGTTCTTAAAATCAATAACTAAATTACAAATTTTTTGCAGATCATCCAGTTTCAATTTTGTTTTTAAACTATTGCTACCTTTTCCTCTTTCACCCCTATATTTAGAATGTATATACTTACTAACTGTGCTTATAAAAAATTCATGGTTATTAATAGGTTTAATTATATACATTCTAAATATAGGGGTAAATATGAGCAGCAGATATCAATTTCAATACAAGTAAAATATTTAATTGTGCTACCTGAAGAACTTATGTTACTTCAAAAAATTTAAACGACTGCTGGAATAACTCAAATTGTAATCATGATATCGCCACCCGGCAAGAAAAGTGACACAACTCAAAAATCCAGCATTTGAGAAAAATCAACTTAAAGAATACTATAGAGCTTGAACTAGCATTACAATAAAACTAATACAACTGCTCTCAGGGGGACAAATTGCGTTATAGAGATGCGTCGCGTTTCGTGGGGCACTTCATACATATTTTCAATGACATAACATCAAAATTGCCATAATTTGACTTGTATCACTGCTCTTGCCGGGGTGAGATACATCTATGGAATTTTTCAGGTACGTTTTCATGTTAAAAAGTGTATGAGTAATTACAGATTTTACTCTAGGCATATTATTTGAGTGACTTATAGTTGCATTTATAAAAAAAAAGACTCTGAGAATTTCTGAAATATTACATGCTATTCACATAATAGCCAATAATTTTTTTAGGATTTTAAAATATCGATTATCTTTTTAGTTCATTACACTTCCGAGTGTCTTTATGCATGTGCTAGAAGAATTAATGTTATATGCATAACTTTTTTGAAGCTAGCTGTGTATGTAAATTTTTCTTAATTTCCCCAAAACTCCTTAATTTCGTAAAATGTTGCATAGTTTTATGGTATGTGTTTCCCCATTTTCTTGTTCGGTGTTATATTCCTTCGAAAAATAGACAGAAATTTTTGCAAGTGCAGTTTTTTGAAAAAAAAGTGCTCAGACCATAGTCGGATACCTTGAGAAACCAACACAAAAAAAGGATACATATCAGGTTAGATTTATAGGCTTCGTACCTTTATAGAGAATTGATTCACTAAAAGTGTCATAGAACTTCGGTAAAACATTCTACTAGATTTCAGATTCCCACCGTATGCAATCTGAGCATGTCAGTCAGTTTTGATTTCATTAGCATTTAATACAGTCGAAGCCCGTTATAGCGACGTGGTATATACGAACGCACGGATATAACGAACGAACTTTTGGTCCCGCCATTTTCCTATTGTACGTAATTTAATTAGTATTTGGTCAGTTTAATGTAAGCGATTTTAGTTGATTCAATTAATTAATGATATTTTTTAATAATTTTATATTTTTTTAATACATCATTATTGAATACATATTGCAACTACTGAGAGATACATTTGTGAACTCTAGCATTTTTCTTAACTGCTCGGATACAGCGAACCACGGGATAAAGCTAACAAAAACCTTTGGTCCCTTGAAGTTCGTTAGAACGGGGTTCGACTCCATAAGATATCTGGTATTTAAGCAATTAGTTACGATGTTAGGTACATTAGTGTACCTAAATGTACATCGAAAAGGTCAGAAGACAAAAAATAAAATCATACAAACTACCATATTTTTTTAAATAACTTTATTTCACACATTTTCTAAATGGAAAATCAGCATTTGTGGAGTTTGATAAACTGCACAAACAACAAAATTTACAGCCATAACTGCAATGTAAAAAATAAAAATTAGGAAATCAAGTTATATCATCGTCACAAAATGTTTTTTAATTCTATTCAATAGTTTTTTTATATTGTGTCATGTCAAGTTTTTTTTTTCTTTTAATTATTGTATGTGTTCTGGCATCCAAGAGTTCCTCTGGCCAAGGAAGCAACGGAACTTGACCCTGATCTCTTTCTCCATCACAGTAGCAGTTCTTAAAGCAGTGGCCGGAGTAGATTATCCACCGCCCCTAAGAAACCCTAATTTCGGATTTTATCTGTCCCAGAACAATTGCATTACAATTCATAGACTAAGAACTATTAACTTTAAGGGTATGAAAACCCACCCTGACAGCACAACATCCTTTATCAACTGTAGAATTTGTCCAGATATCCAGCTTTCTCCAGGACATATCTTTGACTGTCCAGCGATTGTGGTTGCCCTTGTCAAACTTGTTTTGTCACCGTAAGAACTCTTCTACAGCTTACAGACACCTGATCTAGCAGCTGCTGTTAACCAGGATTTGGTTGTAAGACTTTTTTCTTCTGCACTATTCTCGTAGACACAACAACAACAAGTTTTCTGAGTATTTCTAGCTGTTCCTTAAATTAATACTATGTTTAAACCAATATTTTATCTGATTTCTTGAAACACCCTTCGTGTCACAAAAACACGTACATTTTTATTTCCAATAAGTTTTAATCCTATTTCTTTCTATATGGATTTTTGTATGCTTAGGTAAGTAGGTACAAACAATTCGATATAGTTAGATTAGTAGCTCACGCCGTTGTAAAAACTAATATACCGTTCAATACTTTTGCAGCGATGATTTAACTCTTATAAAAAGATACTTACATAAAATAATTCAGACGGAGATAAAAAAAAATATTTCGTTCAGGACAAAGTGCAATCCAGAAGTAATTTAGTTATTACAGCGAGGGTTCCCAGCAAATCTGTTTCGAGAAAATATAGCTATTTTCAATATCCGTAGGTTGAAGAAAACACATCATCCTAGCATTGAAGAAACGTTGGTAGAAAGTACTTTCTCTTAGGATTCGCATAGTGCGAAATTAAAATATTTGCTTAAAAAAGTTTTATTTAAGTATAAAAAATACTTTAAACTCACATTATACAGTTTTTTGGGGTGGTCAGAACATAAATCTCAGACAACTTCATCTTGCGAAGTGTCTGATGTAATTAAAATAACAACACAAAGGATTTTCAAACGTCTGTTAGAGAAGAGGAATTAAAAATAAGGCGTTTCTGGTGTTGAGATACAAGAATTCGATACCAGCGGTTCTAAAACTTCTGAGATTAAATGCATACTGAAGTTTGCTTGAATAAAACAATTGTTCATAATAGAAATAATCGTTGCATAAAAAACACTTATTTTTTACTCAAAATATTTTGTTTAATGATTCTAAGTATTAAAAAATTTAGAATCACTGTAGCATTGTAGTATTACATATAAATAATGCTGCAAAAAAATCTATATTTCCTGTTACAAGAAATTGTGAATTATAAACAAATGTTAGAATTGACAATTTTCATCGCACTAAAGCTGTATAACATATGCTCACGCTCTAAATTATAAATAATATTTATATTTTAGTGCGCCATTTCTGTTAATTAAGGTAATTAGCAAATGTAAGCAAAAAAGTTTAATAACATTCTGAGTAGTCTTGTATTTTTATTGACTAAATTGTATTATTTGAATTATGATTTTATTACCACCAAATTTCCTCACAAAATCATAGCATTGTTTTATGTGCTTTGTGGGAGCATTTATAACATCAGTTACGATTCATCAAGCACTAGGGTTTTAGATATGTACAAAACACGTTATAAAATCTGCATTTTCAGATTTAACCGTGGATTCCAGTAACACTGCTGAATTTCAGGAAATAAACATTGCGGACGGATTGGCAAATAGAGGTGCTGCAGTTATGCAGACTCGTATAGACCGGTCGCATATGATTCTATAAGGTTTTTCCCCAGAAGAAATTAAAGGGGTCTGTTTTTTATCATGAATTAATAGACAGAACTCCGAATAAGTCCTTGGATTGTTAATATGCATACATTCCATTTTCTAAGGAAGGATTTGGTAGTCCTCTTAACTTGTCGTGACTGCTTAGCTAAATATCTGAGCCGCTGGAAAAATCCTACAGAGTCCTTTCTACACTATCTGTGATAACCACAAGTTACTTCCCACCACCAGACCTGCGAGTACTTTCGGTTCGGGACAGCTGTAACGATATTGGGAGACAAGAGCAATTGATCAATTAATACATCCAGGTTCCTTCTTAGATTAACTTTTATCTTAGTGATGTTTCCTTTGCCTAGTTTGCAATTTATCTTCTAATTGTTTGTTTTCTGGTTGTAATTTTATCTTCTTGTTTTGTTCATTGCTTGCCATTAAAATTAAAAAAAATTACGAACACCATGTTTTACAAACAGTGTTGGAATTGATTGATGACTTTGCAGATTATCTGCAACATTTTTCTTACATATATGCATATAATGATATCCTTTATGATTATTTACGGCCAAGATTCAAAACCTAGTGAGATAATCTTTTGAAATATATTATTTCAATGAAGTTCGTGTTTTGCATAATAATTCTTTAATTAAAAATACACTAACATTTCATTCGTAATTATATTAACGTTAGTTTCGAAGTTACGCTTCAGTTTGAAGAAACTCTCAAAGAATATTGTTTAAGTCAACACATCGAGTTAGGGACTAATGAGAGTTAAAAATATAAAATGTTGAACGACTTGTCAAATTTACGACGACAAAAGTAACGACGACAAAAGTATATACAGAGACATCTCAATTTGTCACAAAATATCTCGAATCCGTAAATTTTTAATGTCGGAATGTGGAATGAAAAGGTAACGGACTGTTACGATTTTTTTATTTCTGAAAATGTCAGCAGTTATTATGAAACGAACTGAAATTTTTTTAAGAAATATCTACATTGGCTCATGATTTTACCTTAATTGCGTATTAGGAGCTAAGGTTTCACGAGATCTGAAACTTATCATTAATACTTTGGAAAATAAGTTAGTAAAAAAACAGAATAATATCTATGTTTCCTTCAAATTTGAAATATTTTGTAAACCTTTCCGGGGCAACAACTTTCACCGTTTTCACGGTGCAGATCCCCCCCCCTCTAATAACCTAGAAAATCTTGAATTTTTTCCAATTAGGGTTTGCAAAATGTTTTTACTTCTTTAGACTGATAACAGATGGCGCACTAGCAATTTTCTGCTCATTTGCCTGGAATATATTGAATGCAAGTGAAAAGAAGTCTATATTAATCGTTCGCACTGTGCGAACGGCGCCCTGAAAGGGTTTTAAAACATGGCTGCATTTAGAACAAATAAATGAAAGAGATAAAGAAAGAGCCATGCATGCCTCACATTTTGAATAAAACACAATCGGCATTTATAATCGTTTATTTTTATAACAATAGAGTATTTAGGGTTTGGTTTGTAGGGGCTACGGTCAACTTTTTGTTACAGGAGGACGAATTAGACCGGAAACTACAGTTTACAAGCCGATTTTGAACGGCTACAAACATCCATGCCAAAAAGCATGATTCGAAAATCACAGAATCTGAACCAAATGCAGCGCCCTAGTCATTCGGCCAACCCTAGCTTGGTAGGATTTAGGGAAAACTCGCCTATTTTATTAAAATTTATGATGTATACTAACATAAAAAATAAAATTCTTGTGTTTATTTTTACACTGATAGTGCTTTATTTTTACACTGTTTTCCCGACAAAGAGTAATAGGAGACTTCATTAAATTACCGATGATTATCAAACTGACCTAGTCAAGAATCTAATAAAAAAATAGTTTATCAGTCATTTCCTATTAATTCTTACTATATTACCGTAATCTGAAGCAACGTTTGGAAATTGTAAAAAATTGAACAGTTAGTTGAATTAGTTCTTGCGCCCTTTCCCAGAATTCAGTTCATATTCACACTCAAAACTTCAAATATCTCGAAACGAAAATATAATGACTTAGACCATTTTCCTAATCAGGTACAAATATACTTAATAAAAAAGAAGGTACTATTTACTCATATACATAATATCCGTGTGCCACTATATTTAAATTTTTTTCTCAAACATAGCTATGTGTTAAAGTATTTATATACTTTAAATATTAAATACAGCAAAAGTTACATACATTTATTAAAGCAAAATTGCTGCTAATTATCTTTCATCTTCATAAAATTTGAGTAATTTCTAGAAAAAGGATGGAAAGTGCGCAACGAAAACTATTAGTAGTAAAATACATTATTGCATTCTTGATACTAGACATTTAATAGTCTCCAAACATCTAACTATTCAATAAACTAATCATAAAACGTCTAAAGTCATTAAAATTTGAATTATTCAAAGTTGTGAATAAAACTCAATAAACAGTACCGGCAGTTTACTGTCAACAACTTCTTGGACCGGTGCCAAACTATTTGCTTATCATTAAATTATTCAGTTTCTTTGACATAAAATTCTGGAAAGATAATTACTTCCAGCGATTTCAGATGTTGATCCGCTAATGAACTTTGCAGAGCATTTCGTCGCCCGTGTTTTAACACCACAATTACAACACTTTGACTTAATGTGCGATAATAGATTGAATTTTAATGGAAAAGGGTTAGTAATAGAATTTAATGTCGCAGAAAGCTATTTTGTTCGGGGAAAAGCGAAATTAAGTGCGTGAAAAAATATTTATGGTATTCATTTATTACAAAGCTACTTCCGATTATAAAATGGATTTTATTAATTTTAAGGAGTATTGTTTCCTTCAAACTTAGAGTTTTAATTCTGTGAAATAATGAAGAAATAAAAAAAAATTGTTTTGATCCTCTTAGACCTGTAATATAACAATTTTTTTTAATATATATATATATATATGTGTATGTGTGTGTGTGTGTGTGAGTGTGTGTGTGTATGTATAATTCCTATTGGCGGGTACAAAAGAAATCTGAGGCCAAAAGAAAGAAACAATGAACAAAATGATATACGAAAAGCAGCCATAGAAAGAAAGCCTATAGATCCATAAGGTCCTTTGCTTTGCCAATAACACTCGGTTTTCGCCGGATAGCGGAGAAGGTGAGACCTGTCCATCATCTCTTAAAGGTCACAGAGTTTGCAGTAAGGGTCGCCGGTAACATGTACACGGTATAAGTGCTTTAAAACGGAATTAAAACGTTTTATTTGCAAATCAAGTTTTATTAGCAAATTAATATTTTTGCATGGACGCGGTGGCCCAGTTGGCAAGAGCAGCGGGTGAAAGTTCTGAAAGTCTCTGGTTCGATGCTCGTCGCTGACAAATCCTTCACAGTGTACGCTAATGGCGGTTGGTGCACGTAAAATTTGTCGTGGCTGCAATGTCCCTAATTTCTCAAAACTTACCTCTGGAGGTGAGGGGTCAAGCATAACGGTTTCGCCAATTAGCTCGGTTCAAAATTACAGGACCGTTCCGTTAGCCAGTCGGACTCCGACCTTTATGGTGCTAACTTGAATCGGAGCCGCATCACTCAGCCCAATTAGCCTCTAATGGCCTTGATCTGATGTTGCTGTCGGTCAAGGGGCATAAGCACAACATGATTTTACATAACTAAATACATTGATACATATACAAAATATTTATATTAGCCTATAAGTAATTTCTAATGATATCAAATTATTAAGTCTGAATGCACGTTAAAAAAACGGCAGGTAAAGACGGCAGTCACGTCTGTTAATAAACTGACACACGTTCAATAAATTCATTCGATAAATAACTAATATCTGGAGCCATTTCTCACAGTACCTCTTCTGCGTCATTTTATTTCAACAAGCACACCTACTCGTATCCACAACTCCCAAGTGAACAAGTGCCTACATGTAGATTAAAACTTTTTCTTCCTTTTACAAAGGGCACAGAGCTCCATCTATTATTACATTTGTAATACACGTCAGTAATCGTCTTCTTTATTTCTCTACGTCATGCTTCGTCGGATCTATTGCAAATTATTTAGTTGTGTTATTCATATTTGATTGGCCTTGAAAAAATGAGCCGTGAGGAATTGTCTAAAGATGTGTATTTCTTTCCTTAAGTTTAGTAAAGAAGTGACCATACCAAATAAAGTAAACTGGAATGTTTTAACAAATTTTTATCTGTACCAATGAGAATGATAGTACGAAACTCTTACAGTATCGTATGAGTGTGCTAAAATTCTAAAATCGTGTCCATTGAATCGATCTGCTCCGCTGGACAATTTTCAGTTACCATTTGCGCATTAGATTCTTACCCCACGCACTCACGTGTATTAACTAAATTCTACTCGGCGAGTTCCTTTTTTCCGTTGTTATTGAGGTTTCAGCAAAGGAAATTTCAACAGAATGGAATGGGAATTATCTGCAGTAAATTGTTATACTTCCTAGAAACTGCAATCTAATTTATTTAAATTGTTCATAACTACATGTCACCCTTTTTTTCCAATTGATATGTTCATTTCAGCGGTCTTCTTTTAACATGTTCGGTGATAAATATAAATTGAGTACTACAATTTGCATAAGAAAAACTTCCTGTTTCAGTGTGTTAGTTTTCTTTTCTTAGAACTTGAGAAAACAACGCCAAAAATGAGTACAAAATGAACTACTGTAACTTGGAGGATAGGTTGAAATATTCTATATTAACGTACGGAATTTATGGAGTGGTTTCCAAGAATTTTTGTAAATCAGTTCCATTTGGCTATGTTTTTTCTTCCATTCTATCTTGTACACTCAAGTCAAATAACGACAATTCTTGGTTTGATACTATGGCTTTGATTTTGAAGAATATAATTTTCTTAAAGCAGGATCTTGGCCAATACATGTGAATTATGCGTTTAAAGAAATTACTTAGCAATCGCTTTAAGTTTCCTTATCTTAATAATATTTAAATTCAACATTAAAGACCCTTAGAAAGTTACGAACACATTCAACACGTCCATCCGAGTCTATCCCCCAACGTTACGGATACTCTGTACGCGTCCATCTGGATTTTTCAATCTTTTGAACGTTACAAACACGTTTCCCGCGTTTTTAAAGTGATTGTTTTTCATCAATAGATGACAGCACTAAATGGCATTCGAATACATTTCTCCCGAGAAGAAGTAGATTTTTAGTTGATTGTTTTGAGAATACATACAATATAAAACGGAGACCGTTTCAGGTTTTCGAATTCGAGTGGACGGCGTCCCTGGACACCCTTCGAAACAAGGTGATCCTATTAGAACTCACAGAAGGATATTTTGTAGAGTGCAGACCTGCAACTGCAAACTAAAATGGACCAAGGTATGCAGAAAATCACTGAGTCAGAGAAAAAGTACGTAAATTATAAGATTATGGTGTAAGACTTATGGTAAAGACTGTGAAGTGGGCTTAAGCATACACCTTGCTTTAAAATATACCATACAGTAAAGAAATTTCTGAACAAAATTATCTGTAATCATGTAAATATATATACGTATTCTTAAAATTTTGGTATCACTTATTTTGATTTGAATAACTTAACTATATTGAATTCGCGATTTCGAACGTTCCTTTGAAAAAAATAAAATTAATAATAATAATAACGCTGGGGAAAGAATTGAAAGGCAAAACCTCAAAGGTCTATGGGTTAATGATGTTAACATTTAAAAGCTATTACTTCTTGGAGTAACTATAAAAAAATCATGTCATAAAAACTCTCGTCTGATCACATTTCTAAAACACATAGTTCAGCTTTGCCAAAACCTCCTAAAAATTCATCATATATACCAACTTATATATTTCTCCCGATGCCTTATTTAACTTTAATAAAACAAAGTACAACAAGGATTGGATTCGATTACTTGCGATATCAAAACATCTCTTGTTTAGAATTTTCCTGCTGACCTTAAGGCCTTTCTTAGCAAAAAACAAGCCGCCATAGATTTCGGCATAGCATCTGCAATACGTCTGAGAAAATATATTGGATGAAACCCAGTACATAAGCAACAATTCGAGCTGAAAAATTACGGGAGCATAGAAATAATACCCAGGACAAATTTCACTAACGTTTAGAATATAACTGTGTGATAAGGAATATGGGGTGAAAAATAAGATAAACTGTAGTAAAATGGTTCCCTGTTTCTTTAGAGTAGAATGTCATAAATTGAAAGCAGATTGGAATTTTATGAAATTCCAGCTCCCGTATTGAAATGGGAGACATACGTTGCAGTTCATTTTTACTGTTACCGGGGAGACGGAAAGCAGAATAAAGGGTGTAGCATGTAATACGTTTAATGGTACTTGTAGTTATTTCATCACATTCCGGTATTTCCCGATTTTTATTTGAGAATAATGTCAAATACTTTAAATCCTCTACGTCGATTTATTTTGAAAATATCTGACTTTGTTACTTTCAAGTTATATATTACAAACATCGAGAGAGATGTTGAGGGTATTCACTTTAGAATTATAATCAGACTTAACCCTTCAGCGGGCACGCCTGTGTACAAAGTGCAAACATTTGGTAATTTTGAATGGTTTGTTTTTACATGTAAGATTTGAATGTTCAAAGCAGTTTCTATTTATAGCTACACTCTTTCTAATGCAGGTCTGATTTTCTGACCCTTGTATTATTTTCCATTCATTGTCAGTCGGGATTTAACCGTGGTAAACTAGTGAATATACTGGATTTCAGTACAGTAACAGGAGTTGATGTAGTCGATCAAATTGCAGCTATTACACGGTATCCCGGATATCAAGAATAGGGACAATCGCCTTGCTTTTTAGGCGTTTGGACGTAATAGGAATATATTCGCAAGTTGTCCTTAGATCCAATAAACCGGACACTTTTGAAATAAGGCGATTGTATCTGCATTCCTTGGTCTTATATTATAAATATAAATCAATATTATCAACATTTTATATCTTTTCATAAAAAGGAGCATTATTATTTTCAATTTGAAAATCAAAAGTTTATTGCAAAAGGAATAATCAAGGTTGAAAGAGACTTACACTTTGTGCCACGCGGCCTGCTGGTGTTTCAAAAATTGGCGCGCCCGCTGAAGGGTCAGTGAAGATGTTAATTATGTTTAACTGAGAAGTAATCTTTTACAACCCCATCCCCTAACACTAAAAAATGCAGACATAATAAGGATTTATAATTTTTCCTAATGATAATTTGGAGCGTAAGAAATTTCGCTATTTTTTTAATAAACTATGTAACTGGAAAAAATTGCTACTTCTATGTTATTTTATATTATATATATTTTTTCGCATTCTTCACTTTGATTTCTCAATATTTTTTAAAGAAATAGTCCTTGATTTAACAGTATGTTGTAAATTTACCAAAAGAGAAGATAAAACTTAGAAAACAATACTGATTAGAAATGTCCAATTGCCTGTCATTGTATTCCTCTGGCCACGATAAGTACGTTCTTAAAATAAAATCTGTTACAGTTTATTGAGGGCATTAATATTATTTGAAAATTTGAATGCTCAATTTTAATACCAGTAATTATTTAGGAACGTTGTCGCATATATTACTTTAGATTGTTTAAATAATTGTTGTTGATATTATTTCTAATGCTTCCTGGCCGGAAATGCTGAAATATTACATCTATGTAGCTGTTCAAAACAGGTCTGGGTGTGTTCAACAACCTGCATCATATGCAGTTACACCTCTTAATAAGAAATAGGGCTATAATACATTTTCTAGACCTTCATCCCACTTGACATCCCAAGAAACCTCGAGATATAGATATAATAATTAGAGATATCGATAAGAGATCTCGATATAATACAAATGCTGTTTCTCTGCGAAAGGAGAAAGTTATTTACCCTTATATCCAAATAATTATATCTTTGAATGGACAAGGAGTAGAATTAATAATGAATTGCTCAACTGGTTGGTACATTACAAAAATATCCGAAGGCAAGGTTGGGGGGGGGGGGGGCTTGCTAGAAACGCACTCAGGCTTATTACATTTTATGTTCGATATTAGGAGAACAGTTTATAAATATTATTTGATATCAATATAATTTTGTGTTCCAAAAATAGTTTAACTTCTCATGTATATCTTTCGTATGCTTGTTAGGTCTCTCTAGATGATGATATAATATTGAAATGTAAATATGCTTTGCTTAGGGATAGTCCTTTGCTTTTGTTGTAGGAGTGTCAGAGCCCTAGCGATTTCGGTTATAGCAACATTCAAGTGAAATATGTTATCCTTAATTATGTAGCAGTGAAATTTAATTTGAGACCATTCTCGCAAAGACAGTCCTACATGAAAGACATGATAAATGCAGAAATGTGATCTTGTAATTTTTTTAATAATTCATTTTCAGAAATAATGTTTCTCGGTTGTTATATTCTGGAAATTTCATTCATCATTCGACATAAATTCTGAATATTTCCTTTCAGTATTTTTATCATTGACAACATATAAATTCATATATTTTTACAAAAACTAAAGTGATGAAATAGAGTTTTCCACTGAGATATTATTATCTGCAATCAGCATGCATATCGTAACATTGCAATGTGTGTGGGTATATATATATATATATGTGTGTATGTGTGTACTACCCTACAACAATGGACTCGACAGCAATATGTGAATGGTATAAGGGAAAGAATACATACTTCAATAGAGGGATTGTTCCCCCCGCCCTTAATTACATTAGTAACCCTTCTGGGCATACTTTCAACAAGGGTTTGATACACAGCTATGGGTATTTATGTCCATTCCTGCTGCAAGAATGTCGCCAGCTCAGCTGCAGATTTCGGATATGGTTCCCTCGTCCGTAAACGTCACTCTAACTTGTCCCACAAATGTTCTATGGGGTTTAGGTTTGGCCTCTGAGCAGGCCAGGTAAGACGTTTTTATACATATCTTGATACCACTGCTTGACATAGGCTGCAACATGACATGGAGTGTTGTCATGCTGGCAATAACACTCGTCCATTCCATAAAATTTCCAGAGCGAAGGAAGAACCTAAATGTCCAAATGTTCATTCAAGCGTCGACATTCAATTTACCAGGGACAACATGCAAAGGTCCCAGGCCATATCCCAAACAACAACCCCAAACAGTACACCCTACCACCACCGAACGTGAGAGTTGGAACGATGCACTCGGTTAACAGACGTTCGCCTGGCATTCGCCAAACCCAAGTACGCCCATCCGACTGGAACGACGGAGACGACCAACGAGTGCAATTTGTGTTCCAAATGCCATAGTCTTCCACTTCTTCACGACATCCCCGACAGTTGACGGTGGCTGTGATAATTTTACCGCAATTGAGCAAATACACTTGCCACTAATGTGACTACCAACTCTAACACCTCTTTCAAAATCACTAGGTTACTTTCGTTTCGACATATTGTCACACTTTCACACAGAAGTAATGACGTTACCACATCGCGCATCTTATTTAAGCAAATCCGTTGGTGTCCGGTCCATTATTGTAGGATATCGATTGAACCAGTCGCCACAGGATCTTCCCCGTTCTTTGTAAATTTGAAGATAAATTTCGGTCTTTATATTTCTTATAAGTATGTTAACTAATTAAATATCCCATAATAAGTTCAAGTAAATAAACTTATTATTTTTCTCAACTGGAGTGAACTCATTAAGTTTGCTAACCACTCAAGCCCGACAACAACACAATACATCGCCTGTTGTAATGTCACTTTCTGGAAATTGAGACGTTGCATACGCACACACACACACACACACACATATATATATATATATATATACTTTTATTTATTTGTTAATTAAATTATTTATTTATATACAAACGTGAACCTATCTTATAATAAGGTACCACTTTATCGTATTTGAAGGCATTTTATGCATTGAGAAGGTGGCAATGTGTCATCTTAAATTAATTATCATAAGGATATATATTATCACATTCACATTGTTCAATTAAAATTCCTGTAGTTCGTAAGCATTATGTGATATACTTTAAACGTATTTATTCGCCTCCAAGTTATTTTCAGAGGAATGCATTCTGTATATCATTATAATGAGATTTCATAAAATTCTCTGATTATCCTTGTGTCTCAAATATCATAATCTACTTCCATCATAAATTATCTTACTTATTGTGTCTTTGCCATGGATTTTAAGGTACGTTTCGGCAACGCTTTCTAATATTTCATTCTTAAACAATTTGAATTTAATTCCAGGCATTTACCATCAGTTCTCAGTTTTACTTTTGAAACGTAAGAGGTACCACAACATTTAATTGATAAACATTTTCAAAGACTATTATTTGCATCAATAAAAGAAAATAAATAAGATATTTTTAACTTATTAGCAGCTACGTTAACCGTCTGCTTAACTATTTTCTCCGCGTATTTGAAAAGATTTATCTCATTAAGATTTGATTTTATCACAGCTTAAAAACAATTAATGCTGCTAAGTATAAATTTTGATTTCAATCAATTCTAAAGTTTGGATGGAAAATATATTCTAATACGCAGAACTATTAGAACATTTTCCTTCCGACGTAAAATAATTCCTTTTTTTTCTTGCAGTCATTAAATTTTGATTAAACGTGAGATTTATATGGATTTTTGTAAAATATTGTCTGAATTTTTTTCCAATCATTGTTACAAATAAAATAAACAAACTCTTCATATTTTAACTCTTCGTGTTATTTTAGCATTGGTACTGAAACAGAGAATATTTAAAGATATTTTGATTGTTTTTACAGTAGAAAAAGATTAATCAAATGATTATTCTCATTCCAATTAATGTTATGTTTTATGTTCATAAGCATATCCTCAAGATATATTTAACAGTTTCTTATGCTAAATTTCGTATCTGTAAGCATACTTGGATTTTATTTAAATTCTGATTAGGACAAGATGAAATTAGCTTTGTAAATTTACGATTACGCAGCAGTGGTAGCGTCACAAAATATTTTAATCCTTTTGAATCGTGAAATGATTATTTCAATACATAAATGAACGTTATAAGCGTCAATATGATTCCTCATGGCCCATAATGTTTATTGTAAAATCTAATCATATCAAATTTTAATGCATTGGATTATTGTGGATGTAACGAATTTGGCCTCGGGTGTGTACTTCTCTTAATTTGATCAATATTAAAATCTTATTTCTTATGAAGAGTTCTGGGAATTAACTTAAGAGTATCAGAAAGTTCCAGTGGTTTGGGTTCTGCCCAACAAAGACAGGAGATCGATTTATAAACAAGTCTTATAAGTGTGAATGATTCTACGTGACCCATGATGTTTATTGTCAAATCTAATAATATCAAATTTTAATGCGTAGGGGTATTGTGGATATAACTGATTTGGACTCGGGTGTGTACTTGTTTGAATTCAGTCAATATTAAAAGATTATTTTGTATGAAGAGCTCGGATAATTAACTTAGAGTATCAGCAAGTTCCTGTGGTTTGGGTGCTTCCCAAGAAAGGCAGGTTATTAGTTTATAAAAAATCCTAATAAGTGTCAATAAGATTCCTCATGGCCCATAATGTTTATTGTCAAATCTAAACATATCAAATTTTAATGCATTGGATTATTGTGCATATAACGAATTTAGCCTCGGTTGTGTACTTGTCTTAATTATGTCATTTTTATTAAGCTTATTAACAGTGAAAGGTTCGGTTAATTTACTTATAATATCAGCAAGTTCTTGTGGTTTGGGTAATGCCCAATGAAGAAAATGAAATCCTAGATTACGAAATGTGTAGGATCCAAAATAACCCGTAAGAGTCCTTGATTGTCGTTTTATACTTTTATTTAACACCACAAATAACAAAACATAGGAAATAAAATTAGATTGAAATTAATACCGAGTATAACTAATGATTTTTTTTAAGTGTGGGTAGCACTGCCAATATGTGATCCATTCATATCAAAGCTAGCAAGCCAAGTTAAAGAATGAACAAGAAATTTTTACATCGTTATTGGGAGGTCACGTGGCATCGATGAGTGCCAGTTGAACTCGACCCACAAAATCCATTCGATTCGTTCGATTCACAAAACCCAAGGAAAGCAGAAGATCGCGGATTTAAATCCTGTCCGGCAAAACCTTTTGAAGTATGGATCTAATTGTAGATGGGGGTGCATGGTATGCTACAATAACAAAGACCTCTGTGATTCCCATTTAATAATTTCATTCAACAGATGCTTTATATCTGTATTCGAATAGTTATCAAAAGTATTAGCAACAGCCTGTGGTTTGGGCACTGTTCAAATAATGTAGGAGATCAATTGATAAGCCATCGTTATACGTGTCAATAGGATTCCTTATGGCCCATAATGTTTTTCGTGGAATCTAAGTGTCTCAAATTTTAATGCATTGGATTATTGTGGATATAACGAATTTGGAATATGGTGTGTACTTATTTTAATTCAATAAATACTAAAAACTATTTTTCTATGAAGGGTTCGGATAATTACTTTACAGTATCAGAAAGTTCCGGGGGTTTGGGGTACTGTCCATGAAAGGCAGGAGATCATGGGTTAAAATCCTTCCCGGCAAAATCTTTTGAAGTGAGAATATAATATAAGAAGGGGTTTGCATTCCAGGCTACAATAACCAAGACCTCTGTAATGCCCATTTAATAATTTCATTCAGTAGTGGGTTTACATATTTAGAAGTTTATTTAAAGGATATATCAATGCATCACTGAGAAAAGGAAAAAGTTTTATATAGATGCCATATAAAGTAATGAACAAGAAGTTTTATATTTCTCTAACAATGTTTAATGGGCATCTTTAAAATTTAGTTCATAATACTGATCTTAATCTATACGCCACATTAATTGATTGATGGTATATCTTTGCATTTAAGTGCATGCTAAGCAGCCAAAAGTATTCTGTGCACTAAAAATATTTCTCTATAAAATGCGAAGTGATATAGTTTTAAATTAACCATGAAAAATTATTAGTTTCTTATCTTTGAAACCATCAACTTCTGTAATTTATGTTTTGAGTCCCTTTATAAGAATCTAATGTTCATGAAAATGCACAGGAATACTGCATTTTAAAATAATACTTTCTAAAATTTTAAATTAAATGTATAAACGTCTCTGTAATATTCTTATTTTCAGACGCAACTATGAAAACTTCTGATGGCTCCAATTAAAACTATCTAGATTACCAAGTTTCTTCATAGAATATTCAGAGAATTTAATTAAGAGTTTATTTAAGTTTCAGGAAATAAATATTAAAATACGATTTACCCTGAAGTTCCATAGTTAATTCCCGCGGCCGTATAATTTATCTCGGCTAGGTTTATATGCATATGCATTGAATACTATTGTATTGCATAATGGATAGAATCATCCTAGGAGTCACTGAATAAAAATTTGTTCTTTAGCAGATATTTAAAATTTTAATAAATAAAGACCTGTTTTACGTGCAATGAAAAATCTCTATCAGGACAGATTTAACTGCAGGTAAAATAAACGTCAAGGCAAAACTTCTTATTTGAATTTAACGTTAGGAAGGCAATGCCAATTCCCAGGGAAGCAAATCACCCTACAACTTAATCGATAAGCTATGATTAATAATTTTGAGAATAGAACCATATTCATACTGAGATAATTATAACAATTTTCAAATATAAAGAATGAGGAGCTTAAAATGTTAACTAATTATATCGATATTCTAAAGCTCTTTGATGAGAAAAAATAATAAACATGATTTTTTAATAAGAAATAATGTTAGCTTAAAATAATGTATTTTTAATATTTGTTCCAATCAAGATCTTTTTGTACAATCGAAGAAGGTAGTACGTGATACTTACAGTAAAATTAATAATTTATTAAGTTTAAATACAACCCACCTTTTCTCTACAAAGTGCCTTCACTGACTGTTATACATTCCTAACGAAAAATTCCTTTCGCCCAATTAAAAAGCGTAATTACCTAAATACGCTTACTGGAATATATACATACAAATAAATAAATATATATACATACATACATACGTACGTACATACATACATATATATACATATATATATATATATATATATATATATATATATATATATATATATATATATATATGATCTATGACATTACATTTATATACGGGAATAATCATAAAGTTTCTGCCATAAATACAATATTTTAGGAAAATAACTTTTATTTTGTTCATTCCTACTGTAATTGACTATGATAGAGTCTTTATTCAAAGATCATCAAACTTTGTCTTACGTCTTAAGCTACATTATTTAGAAAAAAAACAGGTTTAAACTACAACTGAAGCAGAAAAATATTGACCACATCAATGAAAATAGAACTGAATAATTAAAAATAGTTTAGAAGCAATGGCAAATGTACACTGATATGATATGGTAGCAAGAACCACAAAATGCCGACTTACGTCTCAAGTGACGTCAAAAAATATCTCAAATAAGACTGAAGCAGAATTAATGTTGGCATAATCAACAAAAGAGAAATATGTAGGATAAGAAATAACCCAAAAAATTATGAAGCTTATACAGTTACAGAAAGAAGAATAGAAGATAAAAGATGATAAAGCACCTTCGGTGAATCAAAGATAAATGAACTACAAAAAGGTCTTCTCGTCACTTGTGGGTTTTTGACCCGAAGGACGAAGGATGAAATTTTACGATGTAGTGGACAACTGGAAGTAATTAAAGTGCAGAACTAAAAAGAAAACACCCATATCGGGACGAATGGAGACTATCCAAGGCAAGCTCAGATCTTAAATGGAGTGTTAAATCAAGTTGTAGTAACTGGGACAATACTAAGGAATATACTTGCGATATCATAATAGATAATTTATCTCATTGGACAGATTTTTAATAGAGTTTTCTGAAATTGCACTTGAAGGTTGTTTCCCTTTGTCTTCTGATAGACTTTTTACGAACATCCACTTGCATTTTCTTGTGCTATCACATTACTTCCGGTACGTCAGCTATAAAAAGCTTGGCCAACAGACAAATTTTGAGCCAAAAATTTTTATCACAGAGCTTCAACTTAATATCCACGTGACATGTTAAACCAATGACGGACCATGTCAGCAATCTCGTCGCCGACAAAGAAACGCTACGCTCAGGAAGAAATGTGAACAAGCCCCATCTGCTTAACTAAGTATGTTTATATACAGTTGAGTTTTCTGGGCCTGTGGCGGCCATGTGGTACAGCGCTCTGGCTTTCGGTGCTGAGGGTGCTCGGATCGAATCACATTAAAATGCCTCCATTTGTGTCGTCCCTTCATAGGGGGTAATGCTGGTCCGCCTATATGATGCCCCCATAATAAAATGACCAGCAAAACTGCGGTGTATTATAAGCGAATGTTTTCGCGACAAGTGAAAACATTCGTCTATAAAACACCGTAGAATATCTCCGCATTGAGGAAAAAATTGAATTTTCTAAACTTTAGTGAATTTAGGATTTCAAACAAAACTGAAATATACATTGAATATACATTGAAGACATGTACAATGTACAATTTATCACAAACACAGTTTTAATTTCGAAAAGAATATTATCCACCAAACATAATTACTGAAAGCCTCAAATAATCCAGTAAATTCCAAACAAAAGAAATATATAATTCTAATAACAACACCAAAAAAATAACTCATGTTATACTGATAAGACGTTAGATTTATATATATTTATATGAACCAAAGAAAGCTCAGTCACCTGAAACAAATTCCAAGATATGATCTTGATATACCATTCCTTATCTCTTTAAAACTCTATCTTAATACAAGTTTTATTTCTCTGAAGCTAAAGGGGGACAAGAGCAATAAAGTTTTTTTTTAAAGTACAAGAAATCATCCAGCTACTTAAATTGACTTAACATCTGTTAGAACATCACCTCGGTACGTCAAAATATTGGCTTTTAGTGAGATAAATAATGTGCGAAACCAGGGAATCAGTGACAAAATTAACAGATAACGTTACCCAATAAAGAAAAACCAAAATCCGCAGGTGAAGTAAGATAACGAAAGAAAACGGAGAACCCGGAGTAAGAGAGAAAGAACAATGACTATGTATGCATGGAATGAAATGAGGAACATTTTTAAAAGAGAAATAGCCTAAATTTCTAGGAATATGATAAAGTTGATGATGGTCATATAAAGGAATAAAGGACTTGAACAATATTTTTTTAAAGATAAAAAATTAATATTATTATTTAAAAAAATAAAAATTTGATTTACATTTTTTAAGCTTAGAAATACTTTAATGTTATTATTCTAAAACTATACTATATTGAATGACTTGGCACTATATATTCTGATAATTCTGATCATATCAAATTAAAAGTTAAAACATCGCTTTCTTATAATTAGTGAAACAAAAATTGAAGACAACAATGAAGATTTAAGGAGATTCTAAATAAATAGAAATCGATCAATACTTCAAGAGTAAGAGTGCTTTTAAAATTAAGATAAAATTAATAATTACTTAACAAGAATGTACAATAAACTATTACTTGTAAAGTCACGTGTTAATAAAATAAAAACTAGTATGAAATTTATTTCTGGAAAGTTTACTGCGTGGAAACATAAGTCTGGATTTTTATTTTTGAAAAATTATAACTAGAATTTAGTGACTGTTTGATAAAAGACTTTAATGGGTTTCCGGGATTGTTATCTCAGGTTTGTAATCTATCATTTACGCATCCATTTCAATTTGCATTTTATTAAAAACAGCTTATTAAATAGAATTTCTCAAATACGCATTATAACAAAACTTTGGCAGACAATATATAATTGCACATGTAACGTGTACTAGAATTTTATTAATAAACTTATTATTGAAGATTTCTTATACATTAAATCTTTAATCTTCATAACATTCAAGTCACGTATTGATTTATACTTCCAATTAGACTGTACCTATTTTTTTCTTACTATATATATATATATATATATATACAGTGGAACGTCGCATAGCGAGCATAATTCGTTCTAGAGTCTTACTCGTACTGCGAAACACTCGTTAAGCGAAACAATTTTTCACATATAAATTAATGTAAAATACGATAATGTGTTCCATGCCAAAAAATACTTAAAATTTGTTAGATGTAACGTTTATTATTTAAAGAAAATTACTTATACATAAATTCTTAAGGAGCAAAATGATCCATACGCATTTTATTATTTACGAATTTATGACACATATCTAACTTTTTTACGAGAAAGCTATCTAGCGACATTTATTTTTCTCGGCGCTTCAAAATTTGCTGAAAATGTGTCACCCCATTCTCATTGAATTAATTTATAGCGCGCATAGTCTCCGTCTTATCAGGGTGATGCTTTGTAACTTACGATGTAACATTTTCCCATGTTTTCATCATTTCTTTTATTTTGTCACAAGATTGTATCTTCGCTGTTTCTTTGTCCTTCTCCACTGACAAACTCCGCTCTACAACTGCTTCCCGTGAAAGACAATGCAATTCTATTAGCTGTTCGGTGGTCAGCTCTTGGTTGTACTCTTCCACAAGCTCCTCAATTTCATTGTTATCCTCCAGTCCCATGATATCTGCTTCTCGAACCATCCATGACTACTCTTAAATACTTATTTTTCGGCCGTTGATGATCCTGGTGACGTGAAGATCCGAGTGACGTGAAGAGGGGACATCCTTCCACGTCACTCATAATGCAAAATGTTGCTCGTAAAACGAGCCATTTTTTTACGATTTATTATGCTCGTTATGCGAAATACTCTTTATGCGAGGTTCCACTATATATATATATATATATATATATATATATATATATATATATATATATATATATATATATATATATAATATATATATATATTATATATATATATATATATATATATATATATATATATATGCGCGTGTGTGTTTGTGTGTTCTACCCAATATATATTTAAAGTAATTAGATCAAATCTCGGACGCTTTTTGTGTGACATTTTTATGTAACACTTAATTTTCTAACTAATGTTTCATTATTTCCTATCTACAAACAATGAATAGATAGAATGGAGACTGATCCACCAGTAGAGGTTTGGGGACATAAGGGTTACCCGGGAAGTCCTCGCCCTCTCCCCCCATTAATTTGCTCCCTTATCTTTAATTATCTTTTTCATATGCCAAAAAAAGCAGAAAATAAAAAATTTAATAAAAGGGGAATTGTCAACCTTATGTACTAAATATATATATATATATAATGTATATATATATATATATATATATATATATATATATATATATATATATATATATATATATATATATATATATATATATAATATGTTTATAAAGACACACAAACGCACAAATATATCTATACATACACACTCTCATGTTTATAGTGTTTGAATTTAATGAGGAAGAATCATGATTCAACTTGGTGATGTTAAAAGGCTTTGCATTATTGTCCTAAAAGTAAAATATTAAAAGCTTACGGGTCAGGCTGTCTGTATTTAAATTGGCAAACAATCAAGTGTTATATAAAATGTCTGTGAAACACAACTGAACATAACACTTCCATTGAATTGAAAAAAAAAGTACCAAAAGTGTATATCTTTTTTCAGGCATGGAAGATGTAAGGTATACACAAGATTCGATTCACAAGAATCGAACTTTTGAGTGAATGAATTAAAGAAGCGGCTTGAGATATGCTAATTTCAGCATACGCGTTTAGTATAAATACCGTGCAGCGTCATTAATAAAAAAAGGTGGTTAGGGTTGAAGAAGGTTGTTAAAGTTGATAGATAAGCGATAGGGAGCTACGAGGTATGCAGCTCCAGTACTATCCTGTTCTAGTGCTTAGGGGGCACAAAGTTTACGTGTCAGAATTGCTGGTTTGACTTACTGTTCGTGAGTATTGAAAAATATATTGTTCTTGAAAGCTGCATTTATATATTCCGTACAAGTAGTACGTATGCTTATTGCTGTAAAAGCCAGTTATATATGTGCAACGAATTCAATAAACATTGTTCCATGTATAAACTGTGTTTGAATAAAATTCAAATAGAGTGCCCCTTAGCTAATTTCTCTATACTGGCGCCCGAAAGTTTATATATATACCCTGGTTGTTACCGTTACATTTATAACGAACAACATAATTGAAGTTGTACTGTGTACTTATATTGATAAAATTGTTGCAAGTACTGATATACTATTTGAAAATGAGTGTTGTAGAACAAAACCCCGCAGAAAATTTTCCTCGGGTAATTATGGTTCAGCAAATTGCGCCATTCGAAGCCACCTTCAATGGCGGCCCCTCAAGCCAATTCCTAAAGAAAATTCAGCATTACTTTCAGCAACAATGCACCCCAGAGGGGGATAAACTTAAAATTGCTCTAGCCGCTTTAAGAGGTAGTGCATATCAGTGGTACATGTGTATGAAAAGCAGTAATCTGATTTTTGACTATTTGTCATTCAAGCAACAGTTTCTTAGCGTTTTTCCAAAGACCTATAATCAAAGTGAAATTGAAGCGGAAATTTATTCGCTAAGGCAACGTGAAGGTCAGTCTGCGTTAGATTTTGCTATGGAAAAGATTTCCAAGTGTGAGGAATATCTAGAAGGGGTGACGGAAGCGGTAATCTTAAAAATAGTTATCCAACGTTTGAAGCCAAGTGTTCAAGATTTTTTAGACAATCAGATTATTTCAAGCAAGGTTACCCTCCTTCAAGCTTTAGCTAAACAAGACAATAGTTATTTCTTCGTTACCCCCTACCGTCACCCAGGTACCAGAAGTTTTATTCACCCCAGCCAAAAATTTTCGCGAGTTTCAAACCAGCAGAGAAATCAGTATTGCAGGCGAAACAATAGAAGCGCACGGCGTTACAATGAAATTAGTGCCCTTAAAGTAAATAATATGCAAGCACCTTACGTGCACTGGCAAGTTGTTTCACATGATATGGTTAAACCTGTTGAAACTGTGTGGTCAAAAATTCAGGGTATTTTTGTGGCTTATAATGAAAGTGAGTCTAGCTGGAATAATGCGGTAATTCCAGTGCAAATTTCTGAAAATAGTGCCGATACTAATGCTAGTGGTTTAGAAAATAAATAATCTGATACTTCTATTAATGCTATACCTGATATTTTAGATGATATTCACACATCTGTTAATGAAGGAAATTTAGTAGATGAAGAAGTATGCGTTACGGAAGTTAGTGAATATTTATTAGTTGACGACAATAAAAATTCTTTAAACGATATTAGGAACTCGCTAGGTAATGATGAAATTATTTCAAGTTCCCAGCCGAATGGGGATTGTGTAGGTCAGGTTGATAATATGGTCTTAAATAAAGTACATGAAAACCAGACTGAGAATCAGGATGAAAAGTTGACACAGAGTTATTCTGTAAGTAGTTTAGCTGATGCTTTGGAAGTTATAGACGTAGTTTGCATTAAAACGCACCAGTACGAAAAGCTTAATCTTCCTAAAACTGAAGCAGTGTTAAAGAATTTAAATGATAACGATTCTGAAGAAGGACGTTTTAAAGAGACTTTTTCGTCAAAAGATGATAAAACTAAAGTTAAGAGGGATAAAAAACGTGAAAAAGCGCCTTCAGGTTCCAGCATTAAAACTGCTAATACTGAAGTAATTAAGGCGGTAAACAAGAAGTCGCATAAGTACCAATACCAAAAACAGAGTCAGTTTGTAAACGCGTTGGTGAGGCGTATAAGTTTGAAAAAATAGAATCTGCACTAAAATCTAATACCGATACAAGCAAAAATACGAACAAAAGAAAAGTGTGCACTACAAAAGTGTGCACTACATGAATGTGTGCCACGTTCATGAGGATGAACGTGGCACACATAAGGTACACAAGGTTATCAAAAGGAGGAATTGCAGTTTTAAAGTTCCTTTTCTTAAGTACAGGAAACGCAAGATATCAGCCGCCCAGCAAGGTTGGCCTCCTCCCAAGAGACCTCCTGTCCATCGTCAAGCCGGACTAGCGCCTCAGGACCAACGCCCTGCTGCACGAAGAATGCCCACACGGTCAACGAACCCCTTTGCTAGGACTGCGACCATCAAGAGAGGTTCCGCGGAATGGACAGACTGGTGCAAGGAAGTTACTGCATTCATGAGGAACAAGTCTTGTATCAATCCTCTCATTCTAACTCCCACCCTTTCATAAAACCGAACCAAATTGGTTTGAAATTCCCCATTATATATACTGTGTAAACATTTTGAGGGGAAGGGGTGAGCCACTGAAAAAAAACGGCATATTGTTGTTTTATAAATTTTTGAAGGGGACATGTAGTGAAAAAAAAATACATACTAACTACAGATAACAACTAACTAACATACTAACTTCACAAATCATAACACATGTGCATTATGATTGGGGAAGAGCAGATACAAACAGTCAAGAAATGTCATGCTGTGCAATTGTGTTGTCACTTTTAACTAAAATAGTTTTTTTAGGGCGCAGTTGGCAGCCCAGTATCCGCAACTGTGCAAATCCACTGTTTGATGGTGTCACCTGGACACTTCGGGGTTAGTTTTGTAAAATGGTAGTGGCGTTTTTCCCCCACACAACGTGTGGAAGGTTTTTTGGCTTTCCTGTTCTAGTGCTTTCCTGTTCTAGTGCTTAGGGGGGCCAAAGTTTACGTGGCAGAATTGCTGGTTTGACTTACTGTTCGTGAGTATTGAAAAATATATTGTTCTTGAAAGCTGTATTTATATATTCCGTACAAGTAGTACGTATGCTTATTGCTGTAAAAGCCAGTTATGTATGTGCAACGAATTCAATAAACATTGTTTCATGTATAAACTGTGTATAAACATGTATAAAATTCAATTGAATTTTATACATGTATAAACATGTATAAAATTCAAATAGAGTTCCACTTCAAATTATATACACCCAAGTCTGGGTAGAAGTGAGATTAGAAACTCTATAAAGATTAAAAAAAATATTTTTTGGAACATTCCCACTATTTTCAATATAATTTCCACATAAGATAATAAGTATGAAACTATAACCAGATAAATTTAAATCTAAAATTTGGATTAACTTTAATAACAACTTTGATAGCGACACTCACAGTAATTTCAAAGATTAAATACTGAAAGTAATAGCTGGGGTTTACAAATAAAGATTATTTAAATGTAATGCAAGTGGAAACTAATTGCTATAATATACAATAATGTTTCATTATGACGCTATATTTAATTTTTAGTCGTATTTCATGCGTTTTAGTTATTTCACTGTGTAATTATCTTAATTAATCTATATATATATAACAGTTGCGTAACTGACGCTCTGACTGACTGACTGACTGACAAATAACACACAGTCGAAACTGCTGGACCTAAATGACTGAAATTTTGCATGGGTATTCTTCTTATAGTGTAGGGGTGCACTAAGAGAGATTTTTGAAAAAAATCTTCTTAGATTTTTTTAAATTAAATTTTTAATTTGTTTTTGTAACATTCTTTATAGTTTGCATTTAAAATAATAATCCGAGGGTTATAAATTTTATATCACGAGAAAGATCGTGAAAATTGGTTTTAAAAAATCTTTTTCGAATCTTTACGTCTATTTTCTGATTTTTGGTAAATTTTTAAAGATTACTTTTTACAATTTAATTTATTAAATGCTGATCACGTGGTTTCTTTTCTTTTTGTGATACTTTAAACTAATTTTGCGTAACGTGCATAACAAGGAAATAGACAAAAAATATATTTACTCTTGCTAATGCGGCAGACGATTGGTCATTATCCAAAAAAATATTAAAATATAGTAAAAGAAATGTTCTTCAAACTGTACTATATTCTTTAGTATGTTCTATTAGATTTATTTTGAATATTATCTTCTACATTATTTTTGTCTTTAAAAATATCCGTTACGATTTTTTTATAAATATATTTTTTCGTTTTTTTACATGAATTGCATACATTGATCGTTGTATTTATTATAAATAAATAAATAAATATATATATATATATATATATATATATATATTTGGCATCAATTACATACATTGACAGTTGTATTTAACTTGAATGTAATCCGTAGTGAAGTATGTGTTTTCAGCTAGCTATGCATAAAGAAAAAACAAAAGACACTGCTTAATTTAAGCTAACAAAAGTGTTTGCAAAATACTGAATTTCATGTTATATAAATAGATTGGGTCGCGTTTATAACCCGTGACGTTATTATTTGAGGAAAAATTTGCAACTTAGTTAAAAGTATTAAATATAAAGCAACAGCCATTAAGAAAACAAGAAAGAGGATCTCTAATATTAAATTAACCTTATTATCATGATACTTAATTCGACTAATTGCGTTAGCACCTAATGCTGAAACTCAGATTTTTCAACGACATAATAATTTTACATTTTTTAACTGAAGTAATAACGTGAAGGACGCTTTACAACACTTTTCAAAGAATTTAAAATACGCTTTGAGCGGTAGTCATCTTTTTTTTATATATTCTATTTCTTAAAGCCAATATCCGGCATCTGTCAAAGGGGATGTTCTAGAGTTACAGCCTTTTGATAACACTTGTCATCTTATATTATAGACCTGAAAAAGTTAAAAGACTTAGAGGTTATTGAAAGTGTGAAAAGTTGAATATTTTTTTGTGTTAGAAAATATCGACTTACATTTTTCGGAGATGAGCTCAAAAAAGAATAAATAGGAAAGAAAAAGGAAAGGACATTAATTAAATATTTAGAAGAGGAAGGCATTAATAGTTACTAATTTTATACAATTAGGTACCGTGGTTGGAATTTTTCTCGTTTGGCTAACTAAATTTATGTTCATGTAATGAAATGGGTGTTAAAAATATTTTTTAGTCGGCTTAATTACTTGAGGTTCTAAAATTCGCGTATTAAAACAAAATGAGAGAAATCATTATATTTGTGTGGAGTTAAAGTTGTTGCATAAAAAGTAAGAAGCAAAAAGAAAGTATAAAATTGCAGTTAAGTAATTTTGCTAGAATTCAAAAATGTTACCTTAAAAGTAATTATCCTTCTAAAAAACCTTTATTGACGAGGAATACTGTTTGAAGCCTGCTTTATCTTCATGTATCAAGAAATCACACTTAAAAAACAAAAGAATCATTCTTGTAGGGACATAATCCTTTTGTAACGGAAATAAATAAAACAGGGAAAATGTATCTACAAAATTCTCTTAAAAACTTGAGAAATGTTTTCCGTGTTACCCATTCATAGAAAAAATTCGATCCGTAAATCGGGCCTAAGAAATCAACACACTGATTGATCACCACGTTTATCCAAGTGTTATCACTATTTCATGTCGGTGATCGCTAATCCCATGATATTTCGCTATCATTTATGCATTTTTCCTACCCTATTTAAAGTTGTATGGGATTAGGCCAAAATAAACACGTCGCTAGGAAGCGTCCATAATTCAGTTACCAGGGATACAGACTTGTCGTCACCCGTTATTTATTACTGCAATGGAAGCATTTAATTTCCGGGTGAATATGCACTGAGACATGTGAGTTGCAAGAAATATTAATAATCTGCATTTTGCATCTAAGGCTCATTTATTATTAATGCCCGTCTTAAATATTCCCAGACGGTATATTTTAAGAAACCAGACATATATTTTGCATTCCGTCTTCTATTAATTTATGGTCTGTAGATTAATTTATATTGAGTGTTTTATAAGATTAGTCATTGAATTATATCCCCGATTTCAAGTTCATATCTTCCGTAATTCCACATATATAGAATACCACATATATATATATATATATATATATATATATATATATATATATATATATATATATATATATATATATATATACTGAAATGCCACTGAATTAAGGATACATACCTAATAACGAGTTGGGCCTCCTCTGGCCTTGATAACGGCTGACACGACGAGGCATAGATTCAACAAGTTTCTGGAAACGTTCCACGGGAATGGCTTGCCAAATATTGGCAAACGCTGTACATAATTCAGTAAGGTTCTTTGGTGCTGTGTGATGGCCTTTCACGCCTTGTTCCAAAACATCCCAAAGATGCTCAATAGGATTTAAGTCTGGGCTTCTAGGTGGCCAATTCATGACAGAGAAGTCAGATGAATGCTCATCCAACCATCCAGTAGCCAACCGGGACTTGTGAGAGGTACAGTTGTCGTGCTGGAAAACTCCATTACCGTGCGGATAACAGAACAGCATAAACGCATGGAGATGATCAGCTAGAAACTCTACGTACCGAATTGCATTGAGGGAGGTTGGTACACGAACCAATGATCCCAAACTGTGCCACGAAAAAACACCCCAGACCATGATTCAGCCACCATGCCCTTGTACAGTTCCAGCCAGGCATGCAGGATCCATGGCTTCATGAGCCTGACGCCATATTCTCAGCCTCCCGTCGGCGTTAAGTAGTCGGAATCGAGACTCATCACTCCATGCTACTCGTTTCCAGTCCTCTACACTCCAGTCTCTGTGCTCTCTTGCCCAGGCAAGACGTGCAGCCCGATGGCGAGTATAGAGCAATGGTACTCTAGTAGGTCGACGGCTCCCGAAACCAATACGGTGAAGCGAGCGTTGCACAGTCCGTTTACTGACTGTACGACTGGCACCGTCATTAAACTGGGTGGTAATTTGAGCTAATGTTTGGCTTCGGTGGCTACGTACAATACGCCTTAGCCGTCTCTCACCACGCACTGTCAAGGCTAATTGTCCTTTGCAGTTTGCCCGATCGCTAGTTTTTTTTTTCCACCATCCATGTATTCTTGGTATACTCTTGACACCGTCGCCCCTGAAAATCCTAGCTGTCTGACGATTTCGGAAATTGAATGGCCCATGCGTCGCGCACCTACGATTTGTCCGCGATAGAAGGCGTCTAAATCAGGCAGTTTACCCATACTGGCAATTCCAACAACTAATTCAGAACAATCATGTGCTATATATGCAGTTACCACAGCGCCCTCACTTGCGCATACATGATGCGCAGGGCTACACAATTTGCATAGGCTTTGCTATCCCTAATTCAGTGGCACTTCAGTGTATATATATATATATATATATATATATATATATATATATATATGACATGACTCGGACGTAGCTGCAGAATAATCGTAAATAAGTACACTGTGTGGGAGAAATATATAAAAATTAGTAGTCCATTTCGGTACTATAATTTTATTAAAGAAACTACTACTCGTTCAATATGTCGTTGTTCAGCTAGTTCCCCTTCCAAAGAACAAATAACTCTTAACCCCATGAGATCCAAACTTCGATTGTGTACTTTTTAAACATCCCAAGCTGAGAAAGCCCGCGCAAAAACCCTGTGATAACATGTGACGATCATTGCGGCAGTCATCGTGCAGTAGGCAAATAATTATCGATGACTTCGGGAGCGAGTGTTGAATGAGGCAGACCATGTGATCTCCACTGTGGGCTAGCGAAAAAGCGCGTACCAATAATGGCTGAATAATGGCAGCTTGGGGCAGCGTGATGCGATTGTCCTTGAACCCCTGCTCTTCGAAAACAACAATACTTCCGGAATGCGGAGCTCAGTATAGTCATGTTAGTGAACTATTCTGTTTTTTTAAAACCCCGAATGTCCGAAAATTGCTAGAAGTTCTCGAATGGTTTTAGTTACGCTAATTGTGCTAATTAATTGATTTTTCTTTATATTGGACACACACACACAGATATATATATATATATATATATATATATATATATATATATATATATATATATATATATATATATATAATGATAGACTATGGTTCTTTTCCGAAGTAGACTGGATTACTGCAATTTGTCAGTCCCCAGTAAAAATTTACAGACAATTATTTTCAGGAATTATTCTCCCTGTAGCATGCTAATCTGTTATGCTTGATTAGAAGCCCTTAACAAGCTCGAAACTTAGGTCCAAAGCTGCCTACACACTGTAAAATTTTTACTTTAAACACCGCCTTTTGGCAGAATTATGTATATTTTCAACGTTTTGTGCAGTAAATTTATAACCGAAATGGATTAAGTTTGATACATCACATTATATTTGTTATATCACAATTTTTTATGTTAAAAGAAGTGTTTAAGTGTGTAGATACAGTTAAAATGTAATAACGTGGCTGAGCGACGGCTGGCGGATTTTAGTCAAGTTTACAAATAAAAAATTATTAGTTTCTAAGTTACCCCCTTTGTCTGTCCTTAAAATCCTGTATTCCCTAAACTGCTTTCTTTTTTTCCCAAGTCTATGTCTGGGTAACTCGATACCCTCCCCTTTTGCCATTTCTTTTTACTTGTGCATTGCAACAGTTTCCCAGGATGTTGGGAAAACAGATTGAATTCGCAGGGGAAAGGAATTTTGATTACTTTTCCGTATTCCTCGCCCAGCCCGAGAAGAGACCCGCGGAAGGTTACAAGACGGCT
Source organism: Dolomedes plantarius (assembly GCA_907164885.2). Classification (NCBI taxonomy): domain Eukaryota; kingdom Metazoa; phylum Arthropoda; class Arachnida; order Araneae; family Dolomedidae; genus Dolomedes; species Dolomedes plantarius. The sequence continues at coordinate 145,819,230 of OU015491.1, read as the reverse complement.
ATCGGCGCGCTGCTCTGTCTTCAAGTGTTCTCTTCAAAATCAAACAAGAACCCAGCGCTACGCAATATAGAAAAAAAAATACTACAATTGACAACCCATCGAAATGTGAAAAGTTGTGCTTTGTGGACTGATTTTTACGGCGTCAGGAAAAGGCGTGGATAAGAACTATTTCCTACGTCCTACCTTCCGGCGCGCATGCATTCGGGGGGTGAAAAGTTTTTTTCTCCCCAGAAGGGGGATGACTTAAGGAGCAGTTCCGATTTGACCCGGGTAGCCGCCAACTGCTTATCCGATCCAGCGCTGATGTTTCCTTGATGTTTCCTTTGGAAGGGCTGAGAGATGTCTCCCGCAGAAATTCCGAGAGCTATCGGAGGCTGACGAGTGATGACCAACTTTTTTTTTTATTTCATCCCTTTCTTTTTTTTCTCTTCTCTTCTTTTTTTTCTTTCAGTCGACTGAAGGTATCGTTAAATTATTTTTTTTCTAATTAAAAAATTAATTGTTCTAGAATTGAGCTCAAATAGTTAAAAGTAAAGTGAAAGATAAAAAGTAAACAGGTTTTGATTCGACGTTTTAGGGGTATTCGCCAGCCACCAGAAATTTGCTAATGTTTGTTTAATTGTTTTATTTTGTAAAAAAAAAAATATGATTGGAGATTATTGTGTGTCATTAAATTTAGAAAAAACTGTAAAAGAAGAAATGTTAAAATTATAGAAATTAAAATAAATGAATTATTTTGCCTCTACTCTAGTGTGTAGCGAATGTTTGAGTTTGTCTTTTTGGTGGGCCAACAAGTTGCACTTTATTCTAAGTAAAGCTTAAAGGGGGGTTAGTTTTGAGAAAATAATTTCGTTAGGGGGATATGTTTTATTATACGATCACTGGCAATTTTTTTGACAGCAAAACTTAAAAATGAAAGTTAATTATGAGAAAAGAATTTAAGTAGGTAGATAAGTTAAGCATACAACCACGAATAAAACATAACAATGGTGTCGTGCCCTTTCTGGGTTTTGGCACAATGCGATGTTGGCCCGCGAAAACTAATTTAAATGTAAATGAGGCAATAGTTTAAAATAAGATATGAAATGTATAATTGAGTATTGTGAAAAATATGTTATTTTGTTTTGTGTTAGTGTGTATTTATATGTATTTTGGGGGACTGTATAAATTGCATGGGAAATGTGTTATATCTGATTGTATTTTATGTACGCGAATATTTTGGGGGAACAATTTGGTTATGTACTGGTGTTTTAGTAATGCGGTAAGTGATGTGTGCGTGAGGGAGTAAGTTGTATCCCAGTTTTGCCCTACTTGTAAGAAACTTTAGAGTTATGCCAAATTCAGGCGAATCAAACCCCCCCAGCTATCGGCGAGCTTAGCCACTACGAATTACAAGACGACGAAACTCAACAAGTTGAGGGTGCAATGACTTTTCAGCGGCGTGATTTGCTGCTAAGTCATCTTGAATTGATTCCGACTTTTACGGGTACAGACCCCCATTTCACATTTGCGCGTTTCAAAAGTAAATTTGAGGAGATTGCTCGTTTCCTACAATGGTCAGCAGAGGACCAATGTTTCGCAGTGCGGCAAAGATTAGCAGGGCAGGCTCAGACCGTTTTTTCAAATTTTAAAGAAGAAATAGCGTCAGTTCGGGATTTGTTTGCAGTTTTAGGGGAGAGGTTCGAGACCGAGAAAGACCCGGCAACTTTGTTAGCCGAATTTTGGGCGTTTAAGCAAAGCCAGGCTACCCCCGTTAAAGAATTTCTAGCTATGGCGCGATCAAAAGTTAAGACGCTTATACAGAAACATAATTTACCAAACGCGACACAAAAGGAGATGGAAGAGCAGTGGCTTGTTTCTATGCTCTTAAAAAACTTATTGCCCCCTATTCGCAGAGCAGTCATAGCTCGTAACCCAGAGGATTTGGAGGAATTAATCGAAATTGCTTGCCTCGAAGAAAAGGCGATCAAGCAGGTGGGAGCTAGGACGGAACCTGAGTCTCCAGCGGTTGTGTACGCAATTGGTCAGGGAGACGCCTCGTTCAACGGAGATAGGCAAGCCAAGTTGGAAAACTTAGTTGCAAAGCTCCAGGAATCTGTGGGCCTCCTTTCCTCCCAATTAGAGAGTTTAACAGTTGCCGCACCGCTGCAGGCTTCGCCTTCGTTGCGTTGTTTTAAATGTAACCAGCTGGGCCATCTTAGAAGTCAGTGTCCTCAGCGCGAACGTACCGAAAGGAGAGGTTCCCTAGAGCAAGGGCAGCCGGGCCAGAGCAGACAGCAGTCCCGAAATTTTGAAAGGTCACCGATCCCAGGGTGGCGAAATTGGAGGGGGGACAATGTGTACCGATCTCCGTCGAGAGAAAGGGGAGAGGGTTTTAGAATGCAGAGCTCACAGGCGCAGGGAAATCGAAACTGGGAGCAGTCCCCTAATAGGGGAGAAAATTTTTACCACTCGCCGAGTAGAGAGAGGGTACGAGAAAATAGACCGCAGAGCCCGCATTACCAGGTAAATCGAAACTGGGAGAGGCAAGATAGCCGATCGCGGGGGAATTTTCAAGGCCACAACAGAAGTGTACACGTTAGGGAGAATTCCCAGCAGTCCAATTTTTATCGGGGCAGAGGAAACAATGGGAGACAAAATAACAATTTAAACTACTACAGCCCCCATTAGGTAGCCAGCGTAATGGTAGAAAGGGGCTTTCAGACTGGCCGCTCGCTGAGACTTTTGCCAACACGGGTACCTCTCAAAATTTTAGGTGGCCCATTGTAACAATCAATGCGCAAGATACAACTTTTATCGCACTTTTGGATTCGGGGAGTTCAGTAAATTTGATAGGAGAGAGAGAAGCTAAACTATTTAAAACCTTCAGTACGAATGACTGTAACACACCCCTTAGAACTGTTTCACAGCAGGCACTGAGAATTACATCGCAGGCTGAGCTATTTTTTGATTTGGGAAATTTTAGGTGTTGTGAGAATTTTAAAGTCATCCAAGGTTCTTTGTCAACTCATTTCGATATTATTTTAGGTATTCCCTTTTTAACCAAGTATAATATTCGCATTGATTTTAAAACTAAACAAGTTCTGTGTCCAGATTTGACTTTTATCCCATTTTGTGTTACGGAAGAGAGGGAGGTTAATACAATTCTAGTAGAGGAGCCCAAGGTTGAGGTCTCTAAAAATGTTAAAATTTTTGCTAAGGTTAAAACTATCATACCCCCTGGGGAGCAAATAATCATTCCGGCTAAAGTTAAGTCACCCCTTCCTTCATATTCCGATTTAATCTTAATTACGCCCACTGCGGCTATTTCGGATATTTTAGTGGCCAACGCCATTTGTACCAATTCTGAGCAGTCACTTTTCGTTAAGCTCGCTAATTTCGGCACTGCCCAGGTACACATAAATAAGGGTACAGAGCTTGGATTCGTGGAACCTCTGTACAGTAATAAAAATATAAATTTGGTAAATTTTGTTGACAATGCTGATATTGCAACGTTAGATCATACGGACTTAACGTGGAATACAAATTTCGAACTTGATCACCTGCCCACCCAATTAAAAAGTGAGGTGCAAAATTTTCTAAAAATCAATTCGGATGTTTTCGCTGCCTCGGTGTTAGAGCTACCAGGGTGTTCGACGGTACCCCATAACATTCAATTAATAGATGACGAGCCTGTAAAATGCAAACCTTACAGAGTGCCATATCACTTACGTAATGAAATGAATGAGCAGCTAAACTTATTGTTAGACAGCGGCATTTTAGTTCCCTCAGATTCCGAATTTGCTGCGCCGGTTATGTTAGTAAAAAAGGCCGATGGTGGATATAGATTAGCAGTAGACTTCAGGAAATTAAATAAGAAATTAATTAAAGATTCATTCCCCATCCCTAATATTAATGAGACTATTGATGCCTTATCCGGTGCTAAATTTTTTTCAACCTTAGACTTGACCTCTGGTTTTTTTCAACAGTTAATTAAAGAGGAGGATCAATTTAAACTTGCCATTTCGACCCATAAAGGTCTATTTAATTTCACGAGAAGCCCTTTTGGACTTGCCACCAGCCCCAACGCTTTTCAAAGGTTAATGAATGTTGTCTTAGGTGACTTAAGCGACCTGTCCATTCAGATTTACATCGATGATATTGCTGTAGCATCGCACGACATTCCTTCGCATTTTGAAAAATTGCAGCTTGTCTTCGATAGATTAAGGCAGCACAATTTAAAATTAAAACCAAGTAAATGCTCCTTTTTTAAATCTGACATAACTTTTTTAGGATTCAAGGTACAGGACGGCAAAATTTCTCCCACCGATAAAAATGTAAACGTAATTAAGAATTTCAAAATTCCTACGTCGCGTAAGCAAGTTCGTAGTTTTCTTGGCACATTAAATTTTTACAGAAAATTTCTCCCCGACTTTTCTAAAAGAGCCCTCAATCTAACTAATTTAACAAAGGACAAGGGTAAATTTTTTTGGTCAGAGGAAGCACAGGCAGAGTTTGAGGATTTAAGCGCAGGTTTGGCATCCATCCCCACCTTAAAGCTTCCGGAATTAGACAAACCCTTTATTGTTTATACTGATTCATCAGGCTTCGCCTCAGGCGCAGTTTTAGCACAGCTGGATGAAGACAATTTTCCCAGGCCTGTAGCGTTCGCGAGTAGAAAACTTAAGGAGGTAGAAACCCGTTATTCTGCGACTGAGCGAGAACTCCTAGCTGTCGTATGGGCCGTAAACTATTTTAAATGTTATCTCTTTAACTCAAAATTTACTCTATTTACTGATCACGCTGCGCTAACGCACGCTTTAAAACTTAAGGACCCCACGTCACGTATTGCCCGTTGGCTGTGTTCGTTGGCGGATTTTGATTTCGAGACTAAATATATAAAAGGTAAATGCAACTCCACGGCCGATTTTTTGTCTAGGTATATAAATTTTGAAATTTCTGAAGAGGTAAACTATGTAAGCGAACCTGTAAATGGTGAACAGTGCTATGCAATCCCTCCTGATCAGGTATCGTTTAATGTCATCGAAGACCAAAATTTTTTAAAAGAAGTTAGGGCAGCCCAGGAGAAAGATCCATTTTGTAGTAAAGTTTTAAAATTAGTGAAAAAGGGACTCCAGGTGAGACCTGTCTACATGATTTTTTTTATTTCCCAGAATAATGTTTTAAAATGTAATGATTTGAGGGGTAAGTCCCGAAGAGATTCCCAAGAGAAGGTGGTGCTTCCGCTCAGCCTGTTAACCAAAGTTTTTTCTTTAGCGCACGAATCCTTAATAGCTTGCCATATGGGACATTTTAAGACCTATAATCGACTTAAACAATTTTTCTTTTGCCCGGGGCTAAGTGCGCATGTCCAAAATTTAATTAAATCTTGTATACAATGTTTGGAGCGCCGTGCTCATAAACCAGGTGGTTTGGCGGAACTGCAGCGACTTAAAATTCAGGATGCACCCATGCAGACAGTTCACCTAGATATATCAGGTCCGTACCCCCTAACCGAACAGGGAAACCGTTACATTGTAGCATATGTATGCGCTTTTTCGAAGTGGCCAGAGGCGTACCCCGTTTCTAATATTACCTCAGATACCATTGCTGACACATTGGCAGATTTTGTTTCACGACACGGGTGTCCCAAGACCATTATAACAGACAAGGGGAGAAATTTAGTCGGGGAAGCGATTTCGGACGTATACAAGAAATTTAACATACATCACATTTCTTCTTCCCCTTATCATCCGGCCGCAAATGCCAAGATAGAAAGGCAGCATGCTACAGTCTCCTCGGCCTTAGCTCATTTAGTGAACAACAGCCACACGGACTGGGACATTAAACTTAAATTTGCCCTATTATCCATTCGGTCGGCAGTCCATTTAGCCACTAACGAGACCCCAGCCTTTATAACTTATGGTAGAGATCTGCGCCTCCCTTATAACGTTTTAGCAGGGGAAAGTAAAATTTCGTATAACGACGCCCCCTCTTACTGTCAAAATTTAATACCGGCCCTTCAAAATTCTTTTAAGCTAGTGAAGTCCCATTTAGAGAAAGCAGCGGAATCGCAGGAAAATTATAGAAAAAAATTCGCTGTTCATAAAAACATTAATATCGGAGATTTAGTAATGCTATTTTCCCCAGCAATTAAGCCCGGTTTAAGTAAAAAGTTATCAAAATTAAATAAAGGTCCATATCGTGTAATGCAGCAAACCTCTAAAGTTAACTTTAAAATTCAGCAAGTCGCAGATCCATCGCACGAAGAGGTAGTCCATATTGATAGATTAACAAAGATCCCAGAACGTAAGGTTTTTCCCGCTTGGCCTGAAAAACGGGAGACTGAGCGATCTGCTGTTTGCGACGGCCCAGATAACGATCAGAGGGGAGAAGTGAGTGTCGCCCCGTTAACTAGGGTTCCCAAACACAAAACCCGTTTTTTCATAAACACGGCTAGAAAGGGAGGAGTGAGAAGACAAGCGATTAGTGCTAGTACACAACAGTCACCCGTGCCGCGGGTTAGTCACGCGGGCAGAATTAATGATTCGGGGGGAGCTCAGCAACAGGCAGTCCGAAGTGCCCGATGGAAAAATTTGCCGAGGTCATCTATTCTAACTCGAGCTCAAGCGCGAAGGGGAGTGTCACACAGAACTTAGTGGCGAGCGAATTTGTTTACTTTCACTGACTGTTAGTCAGTAGACCAAAAAAGGGGAGTGTTTGTTTTGATTTTTTTTGCGGGTTTCGAGTCACACAGCTGATAGGACAGGAGATTTGTTGTTGTTTTTCGCTATTTTGTATATTTTTTTGTGCATTTCATGTTTTGTTGCCACACGCTATTGTGTATGTGCAGTGCATATTACATGCTAATTTGGGTCAGTTTTGCCGAATGTAAGCTTCTAACTTATTCTTTTTGCCATTGCGTTACCCCCGACCAATAGGCAGTAAATTTTAAACTGTTTCAAATATGTCCGGGGTCAGCTAGGACTTGACTTCTGCCAATCACAAATTCCCAGGAGCCATCCTTTTTCCTGATGTCAACCGGCCTAAACTCAAGAGATGCCATTGTAACAGGTCTAGCTACCCCAAATATTGTAAGGCAAAGCATGCGTGCCAGGTCTTCCGTTGCATGTAACAGTGTCTACCCGAATTTTGTCCACTCTTGTGCCCTGGGGGAAGGGCTTTGTCACCCATATTTATGTAGTGTCATGTGTTGCAGTTTAACTGACACTACATAAGGGTCCATCTCTCCGCACTATTCCTTGAGGCGAAGGTGCTGGAGGAATGGGTTTTACTTGAAGTTTTTTGTATGAAAAGCATTGGCAGCAGAAACTGACCCACCATTTTTTTATTCTCTTTAAACACCGTGTGGTAAAATAATGTCTGTATTATCAAAGTTTAGATTTTGTTTTGTATCAACCAAGTATTAGTGTCAGTATATCTCAGGCACAGTTTGACATTTTCCACAGGTGCCCAATATTACTATGTGAAGTAGCATTTAAGTGTAACTTTCCGTTTTTCCCTCGTGTGAAGGGACTGGTTTTCTTGCATTTTTTTTTATTGCCTTTGGCTGTGTTTTGTAAATTGAGATCGTCTATCCCGTTAATTTTGGGACAGACAGCCGTGGACGCATGACTGCTCTGTGGGGTCTAGCACCCATGAACTTGTCACTTCTGACTGGGGGCAAATGGGTTGTCAACTTTCAGAGTGAGAGTTCGTGGTAGCTACCCACTCTGCATTTTTTCTTTGGGTAGGCGCTCTCAATCAAAAAAAAAAATTTTTTTTCACTACGTTCAAAAAAATTTTTGTCATACAAAGGGGATGTTGTTATATCACAATTTTTTATGTTAAAAGAAGTGTTTAAGTGTGTAGATACAGTTAAAATGTAATAACGTGGCTGAGCGACGGCTGGCGGATTTTAGTCAAGTTTACAAATAAAAAATTATTAGTTTCTAAGTTACCCCCTTTGTCTGTCCTTAAAATCCTGTATTCCCTAAACTGCTTTCTTTCTTTCCCAAGTCTATGTCTGGGTAACTCGATACCCTCCCCTTTTGCCATTTCTTTTTACTTGTGCATTGCAACAGTTTCCCAGGATGTTGGGAAAACAGATTGAATTCGCAGGGGAAAGGAATTTTGATTACTTTTCCGTATTCCTCGCCCAGCCCGAGAGGAGACCCGCGGAAGGTTACAAGACGGCTATCGGCGCGCTGCTCTGTCTTCAAGTGTTCTCTTCAAAATCAAACAAGAACCCAGCGCTACGCAATATAGAAAAAAAATACTACAATTGACAACCCATCGAAATGTGAAAAGTTGTGCTTTGTGGACTGATTTTTACGGCGTCAGGAAAAGGCGTGGATAAGAACTATTTCCTACGTCCTACCTTCCGGCGCGCATGCATTCGGGGGGTGAAAAGTTTTTTTCTCCCCAGAAGGGGGATGACTTAAGGAGCAGTTCCGATTTGACCCGGGTAGCCGCCAACTGCTTATCCGATCCAGCGCTGATGTTTCCTTGATGTTTCCTTTGGAAGGGCTGAGAGATGTCTCCCGCAGAAGTCCGAGAGCTATCGGAGGCTGACGAGTGATGACCAACTTTTTTTTATTTCATCCCTTTCTTTTTTTTCTCTTCTCTTCTTTTTTTTCTTTCAGTCGACTGAAGGTATCGTTAAATTATTTTTTTTCTAATTAAAAAATTAATTGTTCTAGAATTGAGCTCAAATAGTTAAAAGTAAAGTGAAAGATAAAAAGTAAACAGGTTTTGATTCGACGTTTTAGGGGTATTCGCCAGCCACCAGAAATTTGCTAATGTTTGTTTAATTGTTTTATTTTGTAAAAAAAAAATATGATTGGAGATTATTGTGTGTCATTAAATTTAGAAAAAACTGTAAAAGAAGAAATGTTAAAATTATAGAAATTAAAATAAATGAATTATTTTGCCTCTACTCTAGTGTGTAGCGAATGTTTGAGTTTGTCTTTTTGGTGGGCCAACAAGTTGCACTTTATTCTAAGTAAAGCTTAAAGGGGGGTTAGTTTTGAGAAAATAATTTCGTTAGGGGGATATGTTTTATTATACGATCACTGGCAATTTTTTTGACAGCAAAACTTAAAAATGAAAGTTAATTATGAGAAAAGAATTTAAGTAGGTAGATAAGTTAAGCATACAACCACGAATAAAACATAACATATTCACTACCTCTTAAATATACTTTTGATGAATGTAAATTCAAAATCATAGTACATTTCAAAGAGTTTACATATGCGTTGTCTGGCTGATGATGATAATTTATTTAATAATACTGGACTTTTATTGAAATACGTGTGTAAAGTTAACAGAAAAAATATAATTCCTCATATATGTAATTCATATATATCCTCATATATGTAATGATTTCTAGATATTACACAGAATGAATATATTCTGAGTTTCGCCTTGTATTTCAATCCTTCCATTTGCAGAGAGGTCTGAAACCGTCCGGAGCTAGCTTTACACTTTAATCCCCCAGTCCTCTTATCCCTTGTGTAATGAGAGTTGACCGTGACGTTCTCAAACAACTGTCTTATGCTTCAGTATGTTGATTTGAAAATTAAACTTCACATTCGGAAAAAATGGAGGAAAGACGGACTTGAGGTAGCCGTTTGGTAGCCCTCTGGCTTTCGGGGCTGATGGAATCCAGACACGCACCATCAAATACTTCCGTGTCTAAGTCGGATATGGTGATGTTAAATCTGTATACTGGAAAATCCTTCTATGGGGTCAGAGAGTGTGGGAGAGATTACGATCCCCCCCCATATGTCACCCCGGGGAGGGGGGGGGTGCTAGGTCAAAACTGAGAAGGCAGCTAGCGAAGACGCACTCCGACCCTTGTGGTGTTATACAAATCGGAGGTGCACACTTCAGCTTGAAGCCTGTATGGACCTGGTCAGGAACTCCTGGCCAGAAGCCATTAGAAACAAAAAAGAAACAAGGAATAAACATGCATGATGGACAGAAGTTTCAAAAATAGCGGAGCAGAACTTCTATGGATTTTTTCTTTAGGATACATTGCAGATCAGAATATTATCATTTTGCTAATTGCTTTCTGTACTGGTATCTTTATACGGCTTTAAACAAAATCTCAAATGATTTTGAAAATACTTCGAGGTTGATTCAACGTACCTAAGCGAATATTTTCCCCTAATATCGATTATTTTTCAGTAAACGACGTGATAACACTACCAATGATGAAAAACATATATTGGTAGGGTTCCCAAAAAAGGGATATCAAATTCTAACGGCATGTATTCAGAACGATATCAAAAAATATGAAACTTTGAAATGAGGAAATATATTCTTGCGTCTCGGGGAAAAATATGTATGACATGTCTTGCTTCTTGAAGTTTTTGTATTTGCGTCTTGCGTGAAAGGAATTGAACTTTTGTACTTCGGCATCCCTGACGTAGGGAGACATATTGCCAAAAATCCTCGAAATCCGGAGAAATGAGATGCCGGCATTCCATTTTGATGACATTTGGGGCCTATTTTGTCGACGAAAGCATGAAGCTAGCTTGAAAAGCAATGTTAATGTCAAGATATTTCAGGAGCAAATAAACAAATAATGGAGGATACATGTTCTGCTTACTGCATGTGGCAGAGGTGTCGGTTCCCTGATCACTACATTAGTATCTTTCCAGTTAAGTTTTCGACAGTTTTTTCTTTCTTACATACACACACACATGCATTATATATATATATATATATATATATATATATATATATATATATATATATATATATATATATATATATATATATATATATATATATATATACACATATATATATATATATGTATATATATATATATATATATATATATATATATATATATATATATATATATATATATATATATATATATATAAACCTGAAAACCCGCACTTCGCTACGGAGTACATTGAAATTAAATACAATGGTCAATGTATGCAATTAATGCCTATATATATATAATAAATACAACGATCAATGTATAGAATTATACATAATATCTTTTATTGTATTTTAATATTTTTTTGGATAATGTCCAATCGTCTGCCGCATTAGCAAGAAAAAATAGTTTTTTTTTGTCTATTTAATTGTTATGCACGTGATGATAAATTTATTGAAAGTACCAGAAAAAGAAATCACGTGATCAGCATTTAATAAATTAAATTCTAAAAATTAATCTTTAAAAATTCACCAAAAATCAGGAAATGGAGGTAAAAATTCGAAAAATTTCATTTTGAAGGAATTTTTATGATCTTTCTCGTGATATAAATTTTATAACCCTCAATGTATTATTTTAAATGCAAACGTAAAAAAAGTTTAAAAATTTAATTAAAAAAAATCTAAGAAGAATTTTTGAAAAATCTTTTTTAGTGCACCCCTACACTATTAGAAGAATCGCCATGCAAAATTTCAGTCCTGTAGGTCCAGCAGTTTGGTCTGTGCGTTGTATGTCAGTCAGTCAGTGAATGAATGAATGAGTCAGTTACGGAACTGTTTTATATATATATATATATATATATATATATATATATATATATATATATATATATATATATATATATATATATATATATATATATATATATATATATATATATATATATATATAATTTAATACTAGCCTATACTATTAACAGTGAATGCTTGAGGATTTCAGTTTTTAAAGTGTAAATGTGACACTTTGACCAATTATAAAAATACAAAGAAAGTCCTTCTATTTTCTTTATTGTTTCCAGAAAATATTTATTCCATCTATACTTCTTAGAATTTCAGGTGCAGACTAAATTCATAAATATGCAAGTTTCGAGGGAATTTCTTTTAATATGATTTATACAATAGTTACTGTTTAATATCTCATCAAAGAATTTCTTTTAAAATGAAATTCTTTGTCCATTTTTTTTTTAATTACAAGAAAAATTTGGGATTTCTTTCGAACGTTGAATTTGAAATGTTATTTCCTTTATCAAATCAACAATTTTTGAATGCATAAATTAAATCATCACATTTTGCATTTCTTGATGGAGTTAAAAGAAAACAGCTTTTAAGAACTGTTAAATTTTTACGTCTTTCATTATAAGTGAAAGAAGCATCTGATAATGTCAAGTTTTTAAGTTTTCAGAAACTTTTATAAAATATGCATTCGTAATTTCTTTAAGAATATCGAATATGTTTTCTAACTTAGATTTTTCGATTTTAAATGAGATATTTTTGTAAACAACTTCGTCTGATTTATGTATTAAAAGTATCGATTTGTTCGAAGAACATTAAAGTGAAAAAGGTATTTCGATAGATTTTTGTTACGTTATTCTTTTATTTAAAAAAAAGGAATTTGATTCATTGTATTATTTGAGCTGGTAAATGGGATAAGTATGTTAAAATGTTTTTAATTTCTCTACAGTTTTCAAGTACCAATTTTTTCTTAATTTCCTCGCTTTCAATTTTATCAAACCATAAGAGCCTTGACTATCTGTCACGTTCTTCATTTAAATTACATTAATACGTTTTAAAAACATTGAATGTGTAAGCAGTAGAAGATGAAAGTTGCTAGAAATGTCCTTCGGCGAGAAGGATGTTAAATATTTTTAAGTTTTTATACTGATTTCAAGTATCAATTTTTTCAGTTTACCTGATTTACGTTTCATTAAAACATAAGAGCCGTAAATATCTACCTATTTCTTCATTTGAATTATTACACTGGCAAGTTTCAGAAACGTTGAATATTTAAATATTAGAAAACTAAATTTGCTAGTAAAGTTTTTGGAGGTTCTCTGCAAACAACAGACAAAGTATTTGGCGATATAAAATAAGAATCCCTCAGAGCTCAAAATTTATCTAAATTACTTTCAAATACCTGCTTAGAATCCTTTATTAGGTTTCGTTTTCTTTCAATGAGGCTGGCACTTATTGTTGGAATTTATTGTAGACACTTCTATAGGGCGCAGTGGCCCAGTTGGCAAGAACAGCGGGCTAGTTATCGGAAAGTCATTGGTTCGATGTTCGTCATTGGTTCGATGCTCGTCACTGATAAATTCACTGACGTGTACACTAATGGCGGCTGGTGCACGTAATATCTGTCGTGGCAGCAAAGTACTCCAAGTTCTCAAGAATACCTCTGAAGGGGCGGGTCAAGTGTTCTGGTCTCGTCATTTGACTCGGATCAAAATTACGGGACTGGTCCTTTGGCCAAGTTGGATTCCGACCCTTGTGGTGCCAATCAAAACAGGAGAGGCTGAATCGCACCTTCATCGCCAAAAGCCTTCAGGACTTGATCTGATGTTGCTGTCGGTCAAATGGCATAAAAAACAACAACAACTTATTGTGGGGACATTTGCCTGTATACAGGGTGGAACTTGTTGGTTTCTTTATTCAGGCCAATCACTATCCGTCATCTATTGTTGGTCCCTGCATTATTTTTTTTTATTCCAATTGCACAGATTAAAAGGCAACTACAGCCAGAAAAAAGCCCAACACAAGAAACCCCCAAAACGAAAAAAGCTATAGCAAATAGTCTATGAATCCAGAAGTCGCCTGGCCTCCCAGTAATGGTCCACAAGAGACCGTTTTTTCAGTGCAAGGCAATGAAACAAATCTTCAGAGTTCATGACCCGTTCCAAGTCACAGAGTCTGCAGAAATGACTAGAAATAATTTCGAAGTGGTGTAAATGTTCCAGGAGACAGTCATGGCCAGTGATTAGACTAATCTTGGCCACCATTTTATTTCTGGGCCATTTAGAGACACCAAATAATTTTTCTCTCCAAGGCTTTTGAGAAGTTCTAACGCAGAGACTCATTTTGAACTCCTCTTTCACCGTATTTTTTATACGCTTTACAGTACTGTAAGAGACACTGGAAGGAGATGTCTGCAAGATCAAAGCACCTTTTTCAGCCTGAGAGTCAGCGATTTCATTGCCATGAACACCACAGTGTCCAGGGATCCACTTAAAAACAATGACCCTCTTACTGACAGATAATGACCTCTGCATTATAGGATGTACAAATTTTATTTCAGAGGCTGTAATTTATATCCTTTATGCATACCTCAAGTGCCAGAAAAATCTAAATTAACTAGTTTTAACGTTGTTACTTATAAATTTTCTCAGGCATTATGACTAACAATCAGAAACCTTGTGGCATATAAAACGCATTAGCATTCCCTAAGATGACGAAATCATAAATATGTTTGTCTGTCATAATTGATAAACTTCTAGGGTATGAATTCGGAAAACTCACTTTACACAAAGCATGTATACCTCTTAACTACATTTGTGCCCTGCCCATGTGTTAACTATGCGATTGTTTTCCTAAGTTCAGTAGTTTTATTTCTAATAGAAACTAATTCGTGAAATGCATTGGTTCTTTCCCGGTCAAGGAGAAACCAAGCAGAGGTTAGAAAAATTAACAGTGATAAAAATATATCGTGTTATCTATTCAAAACGACCGTAAATTTAACAATTTTGTAAAGTTGGGAACAAAACAATTCTTTTATTCCTTATTTTTTTGTTCCCATTCTAAAAATTACTGTATTTCTTCCGTTCCCTAACATTCCAAGAAAGCAAAAAAAAAAAAATCCGTTCTATTTAAAAATCACTGACATATTTTCTGGTACTTTGAGCTGTGGTGTCACTGCAATTTTGAAGTGTAGAAGCAATGTTGCAGGTAGTAAATCAAATGGAAATTCAAAAATCTCTTTTATTATTAAGTTTTCATAGGCATATATATTTTTTATTAAGTTTAATTTTAGGTTAAAGCTGTTTATCTCAAATACTTTATTTGTACAGACAAGTACTTATTTTCCCGCTGCAATTGTTTTCTTTAATTTTTAACACCAAACCTTCCTTCCGAACTTATTGCTTTCACTTTTAAGGATCTTTTAAAAACAAATGAATTCTTTCAAAATGACTTTACCTCATGGTAATTTAATTTAATGTACAAAATAGTTCCCTACATAAATCTACAGAAGTATCTGGTAAAAGTGCAACAGATATCTGATCAATTGTTTTCAGCACTGAAGGTGATTACTCAAAAGTAAAATGTTCATACTTAGAATACAATACAAACAAGTTATAAATTGTTCATTAGAAAGTAGTGTATCATAACTTTTGATACTGAAATGAAAAGTTTGATAAATTATCTAACGGCAGTTAACTATCTCATATGTTTTAGATAACGAAAATAAATAAGTTTTTACTAGCTCTTCCACCCAAGCATACATTAAAATAAATGAGCCATTTTGCAGGCATGACAATATTAAGGTTTTCGTAAAGTATTTTCATATAAAATTTTTTTCAGGATTAATGGTCCAGAGAAAAAATAATTACATGTTTTTTGATTGCAGGATGTTTTATAAATTACTGCATGCAATACTCACAAATAAATGCAGAATAAATTTAATAAGTGCTTTAAAAAATGACTTTCTCACTTAAAGCAGAAAAGATATCTCGAGCATCATCAAGTATGAAGAAACTAGCAACTCACCTAAAAGAAAAAAGAATATGATTAGTTTCAATTTTCTATATTTATTTATCATACTAACAGTTACAAAAAATTTCCTAAACTTGTCGCTCTAAAAACAGGTTTTTTTAAAATCCAACTGTATAAAAATAGCATATATTCTAAAGTAGCAAAACTCAGTTAGGAACAGCGTTAAATATTTCTTTTACACATATCAATTAAAAATTTTTGGTATTACTTGAAAAAATTGCAGTCCCAAGCGTTAAAAATATTACATTTGAATCATTATACATAATGAAATAAATAAATAAATGTGTATATATATATATATATATATATATATATATATTTATATGAGTTTTTACTATACTTATGGCTTAAAATGACAGTTGCGTTTTCAGTTCTACTCTCATTATGTAATAGTTTCCTTTAACAAAATATCACTATCTTCCGATGACAAACTTAATGGCTCTTCAAATGGCCAAATCAGACAGTCATTTACAAGCATTGAACCATCCGTAGTTACTAATTTCGAAGGCAGTGAAATTTAAGAACAGCGTGGACAAATTTCATCTGATCATTACCTTCAATTCATACTCAATTATCAACTGTGAAAGTAGTAGAATTAGATGCATAGTCATTTAGTGCCTGCCGTATGTCACTTGAATTCCCTTTAATGACCTAAAATTACGATTTGTTGGGGCTAAATTTTAGAATTTAATAAAGAGTTAAAACCTAATCTCGCAGATAGAGTTCAAGACTTAATCCTGCACAGAGAGTTTTCAATTTAATCCTGTACATAATGAGTTCATTGTCACGATAATATATTTTAGGTAATGCAGAAATTTAAAGTGCAAATTGAATAAAAAATTAGCATATAAAATAGTTTTATTAAAAGTTTTGAAAAATATAATTTTTCTATTTTTTTTAAAATTCTATTTTCAATTTTTCAATTTTTTTTTAAATCGAATAAGTGTACAAAAACAAAACGTGCGGTTTTTCTTTAATATTGTAAAAAGAATCCTGTTAAAAATGTTGCTAATTTTTATTTGGTTGATCAACAGACCTATGGTCATATATGCTGTTCAATTTCCAAATCAATTGAATTATATTCTGCTATATTTTCTGGAGATATAACAGGTATTCTGGATATACTGGATTCTTCTCTTAAAGCACAAAATTTAAACACATTCTCCTGGTCGTGTTAAAATTTAAATATCTTTAGTATATACACCGCTGTCATAAAAAATATTATCGTTTAACAAGACAATTCAAATGTCATATAATTTTAAAGAATATAATTCATTAAAGAATGCCATATAATTTGAATTTGGCCTAATAAATTATTATGCATCCGTGCCCAACAGTCATCTAGAGTTTCATTTAAAAAATATTATACTTTATACACCTTAAAAACAGATTATTTTACTATTTTCAAAAAGTGTCAAAATTTAGGAGAGCATTTTTAGGAAAATTGGATTTTAATGAGAGAAAATATCGGAAAAGAACCAACACTGTCCATCTATCTATTAGTTTGTAAATGCTACTGCACGAGTGAAACTGAGCAATGCGTGAGGAATTTAGTATGTAGGGTTCTTATAGCAAAATATGCCCTAAAAATAAGACGTATGTTACATGTAAAATAAAAAGTAATGTAAAAATACGTGCTGAACATATTTGTGTCACCACATTGGCTATTTGCAATGCCCATTGTTTTGCAATAGAATTTCATTTCATTCCTTTTACAGAAGAGAATTTAATTTCATTCATTTTACGTAAAGTAAATATTCTGTAGCAGTGAATCTCATATTAGATTGCATATTTTTTAAGTTGGCGGATTTTATAATTGTTCTTACATTTATAAATTCTTGTTACATTTGAAAGATTGTATGTGCCCTTATATATCAGCCTCACATATGCAAAACATTTTAACCTTTTTCGAGTACCTTATGCATATGAACGTTATTTTATTCCTTGTGCAGAAAGTCACTACCCTATTTCTTAAGTCTTAAAATAATAATTCAGCGTCTCCAAACATTCTATAATTGGTCCTTTATCCCATAATTATGCTTATAATATGTCTATAATTGCTTTAATTGCAGTTCGTCAGCAACGCCTACTGATTACACCTTCTGTAAGTGCATAATGTGTAGTAACATATTATAATGTCTATTTTTAAACCTTATACGGAAACTGTAGAATAGTAAAGGTCAAGACAGCCTTTTCCCTTGTGCTTTATATATCAGTTCAAGCATTAACGAAGGGCTTTATTGCATTATTTTTGAATAGTAAGAAACAGTTAACAGAACAGTCATAAAAAGTCTTATATTTTTGTAGATGTATAACCTCATATCATAAAATAAACGGTTGCTTAAATTATTACAGTTTTTAAAAATATGTGCAACTTCATACAATATTTATAACGCATATTCACTTTTAAAGGGAATAGTGTTTCATTTATTTGATAAACTGTTAATATTTGAAAGCAATGTGACTCAAACTGTCTAATTTTCTATCAAAATGCGTGTTGTGGGAAATCCAAATACAAGTAGTTCTTAGAGTTCTTAAAGCCAAAATTAATATTAATACTTATTTCTTTTTTGGAATACTCAATAAACAACGATAATATATACAGTGGAATCTCGATCTATCGTTTTTCAAGGGACCGACTGAAGTGGACGATAAATGCGGGAAAACGATAGATGCGGAAGCATAACAAAGCAATATGATCGTTGGGGTGGATAAAATGAACGACACATACGGAAAAACAATGGATCCGAAAACGATCGATCGAGATTCCACTATATATATATATATATATATATATATATATATATATATATATATATATATATATATATATATATATATATATATATATATATTTATATTTATATATATATACATTTATGTATTCATTTTTTAAAAATACGTACAACAAGGTACAAACATTACTCCCAAAACATACGTGTTCTTATAAATATTGAAAATAATGCTATTTTTGATAATTATCAAATTTATACGCATTTTATTGAATAAAATTTATGTATGCATCATTTTTTAAACTTTTGGACTCTTATTTGAAATCAGAGAAAAACAAATCCAATTCAGGTTCATTTATGCTTTCATTTCCAAATGCTCATAACATGACAAATTTCAATTTCACATCTCGTTCTTTAAGTAGTTTCAATTTCTTCGAAAGTAATAAAATGTCATGCCAAGTAATCAAAAACCTGTCTTTCAAAAATATGAAACGTGTATCTTGACAAATGCAGGGGAGTCACATGGCATGTTGAAAAGTTAGATTTGAATAGGGTTTGGTTTTTTTACCTTTCCTTTTCTTCCGTTCTTTTCCTTAAAAATAACTTCTGCTTTTCAGTTTGTAATGTCGCAATTTTTCAGCTATAAAATTGCAAATAACAGCATTAGGTTCATTGAGATTGGTTTCGGAATTCACATTTGATTTTTTTTTATATGGAATGATTTTTACGTCTTTTATTTCGGCTATGCTATTGCTTTGTAAACGAATAACGCTTATAAAATTTAACTAACGAATAAAATTTAAATTTTTATTAATAATTTGATTAAATGAATAGAGAAACTTATTTTAGACCAATAGACAGATAATTGTACATAAAACTAAAAATTATATGAATCATTTATTTAAATAAAAAATGTTGTATTCCTATTAAAATAGCTAAGAGTTGTAATAATATTTTAGGGCATAAAATAGCCGATTAATACCCCCTTAATAAGTAAAATAGTTCCGTGTTTAAAATATATAAACATACATGTATTCATTCCTTTGATTTTAAATTTTTTAATGCCTCATATTTCACGTGACGTAGTTAGGGGCATATATTTTATGTTTTCTATCAATTGTATAATACCTCGTTTCAGTATAAATTAATATATTTGTATCAGACTTCCATTTTTTGGCTCCATATAGCAATATTTGAAAATCGCAAAGTGCGGCACTTTTTATTTAGAAATGCATATAAAAACTCTTTCACTCTGCTTTAATAACATCAATAAATATTCTGAATACTTACTAAGCCAGTCTCAAAATTTTATTTATGCAAATTTTACTATAACTCAATGAAAAAGGATTAAGAAATGTTACCCTTTCTAGCTAAAACATCCTCTTTAAGTTTTTCTCCATTTTTACGATTCTGGTTTGCCGAAGCATTAAACAGATTGGTCATTAATCTTAAAACGTAGAGAGTTATCAAAATAAAGGAGAAATCCCCCATATAAAGCTTCTTCTTGCAATGTTTGCAGATCCCAACGACGACGTCAACATCGATTAGAAGCACGTATTACGGTGAAAAATCAGTAGTAGTCAGTCGATACAGAATTAGCCGTCGTGGAATTAATGTACAAACCTTCGGATGTGAATGACTTACAGAAAAGTATGATAATTGGCTTGAAGCTTACGGAAGCATCTGTAAATGAAACGGCAGAAATTGCCGGTGTATCTCGAGGCTCTATATCAGAGCATACTATATGTTATAGAAATAAACAAGGTGTTTTCAATATAAAGCAAAAAGTGTGAACTTCACACGAAAATGTCACCGACAGAAAGGCTACACTCGGTATAGATTGCAAGAAAAACCTAAGACATCAGGCTAATAACAGCAGAAATTGGTATGAGTCGTAAGGATTCGGTTTCAGCTATAAGAGTTCGTCGGGAACTGCAGAAAGCGGTATTTACGAATGGGCTGCAATCCATAAGCCACTCATTACTGACACCAATACAAGTAAACGTGTCAGACTGATACAGGAAATCAAAAACTGGAGTTCAAATGACTGGTAATGTGCCAGGTGGTCGATGAATTGAGCCTCACATTTATTCCTACCACTTGTAGAGTATACGCTTGGAGAACACCGCACAAAGCTTACTGTCCAGTCTATTTGGTGCACACTGTCAAGCATGGCGGTGGCTCTCAGGTATTATGGGTTGCTATCTCTTGGCATTCCCTAGGACCTTTACATATATACTTTTCTTTTTGTCGTGTGACCTTGGAAGTCTTAAAAACCATTCTGGTGGACCTAATGCAACCAGTGCGATTAGCTTGATACTCGGAAGATTCTCTGAAAAAACAAAACTCATGGCGTAACAATCCGCTGGAGACCAAGGTCGTCGATTCCCATCTCCGCTTTCTTAACCGTTGGCTTGGGGTACCATACAGCATATATCTCAGTCAGGTGGTCAACATGACGTGGAACCCCCAGAATTTAGTTCCCAAGTATGATTCGTTCTCATTTTATCGACCCACTCAAGGGATAAAAGGCTGAGTCGACCTTGCCCAGTTGTAGGATTGAAACCTGGA
Organism: Dolomedes plantarius; assembly: GCA_907164885.2. NCBI lineage: Eukaryota > Metazoa > Arthropoda > Arachnida > Araneae > Dolomedidae > Dolomedes > Dolomedes plantarius. The sequence goes on along the minus strand of OU015491.1, from coordinate 145,798,447 downwards.
CCTTTTGTGTGGTAACTAGATGCTTTTAACCACTACGCCACCGGCACGTCCAGAATACACTCAGTGAAGGTATATTTCCTTAACAACATATGATAACGGTAGCCTTGCAAGAATTGCATAATAATATCGTCAATTGTTATGTTATGCACTCTAATCGTGCATGTCTATAAGGATATTCTTCGATAGGTTTCAATACGTTCGTTTTAAGACAACAGAACGTTGAATATCCTTATAACGCCGACAGACAAACGTGCATACATTTGTTGCGCAAAGTTGCGTTTGTTGAGTGGTGGGGTCGTAAAATAACAATTAAAATTCCATTGATCTTAGAGACTATGAAACCGATAAATACCATGTATATTGATAGAGATACACGATATGATCTCAAATTTCCTTGAATATAAGGACATAACAGTACATAAATACGACCCAGTAAATCTTTGATATCCACAGAGGTACATTTCGTAGTAGGAAAAAACTTTTCAAGCTATAAAACTTTGTTGATATAGTTATTTAGAAAGAAACTTATTTCTGGAAGAAATTATAAACAGGAGTCTTGTTAATATTCCTTTAGAAAGATTCTATGTGTAAAATAGGATGCTAATGAAATTTTTGAACCCCTCAAAACATTCAGTTTTATATGTTTAAAATAATAAAATCATACAAAAATTTAAATGTGTAATATTCTAAAACTTACGATTAACCTGATATAAATGCATGTTCAGATTCAAATATGAATATTTGGCAAAAAGAAGTGTATTTCTTTTTTCAGGGATCTGAATTTTTTTTAAATCAGAAATGTTCCAAGCAGAATTATATTATGTTATAAATTATACTCATGTCTTAAAACAAATGCTTTAAATGCTCTATAAATAAGAGTTTTCATGGGGGAAAAAAGGATTTTTTTTCAAGTAGCATGGTTTTAAAGGTTGAAATTCTTTCCAATTTCATTTCGGTGTAGCAAGGAAATCTCTTCAAAAAATTCAAGAATCGTGGAGAGGGAAAATCAAAAGAAAAAGGCTTAACTTTCATTTTCTGGTACGTTAGTCGCAATGGATGCGTACAATTTTCTCGTTGTTTAGCATTTTTTCATATGCTAGACACGATTTTCTCATCTTGATGTGAATTTCTAGAGTTTTGAGGATGTTCTTTTTTAGAATATTTCTATGTATATTCCTAGAAATTCAATGCAAAAGAATCAGAAGTATTTTTATGCTATATATAATTCCTACTTTTTCTGAATATAACTTCTATAGAAGTTACGATTTTTGCACTTCAAATTTTCCGTTGAAATTTCGAGTTAAAAGTAATTGCGTTTGAAGAAGTTTTTTTCTATTTGAGATACTATTAAAAGAAGCTATTTAATTAGTATTCACAGTTGAATAATTTAATCTTCCTATATGTTTGGATATATTCTAATATCCAAACACACTTATCTAAACGTATAGCGTTATCCTTTTTTTTCTATGTTGAACTTATATCTGTTGATTTCAAATATATCTATTATTTAAATTGATTGTTCGTAAACGCGAGAAATAGCCCATTTGGCTGACAAATTAGAACATTATTTAATATATAGTAATGTAAGAAAAGAAATATGGTTAATCCTGTTAAATCTGAGATACACACTCAATCTGTTGTCAATAATACCATTGATTCTTTGCTTTTTCTCTAAATCGACTTATTAATTTTGCTATACCAACCCGCCCGTGGCGGCCTTGTGGTACAGCGCGCTGTTTTTCGGTGCTAAGGTTGCCGCTTGTCGAATCCTGGCGAAGCGCCACTAAAATGCCTCCGTTTGTGTCGTCCCTTCATAGGGGGCAGTGCAAGCCCGCCTATATGGCGCCCCCATAATAAAGTGGCCACCAAAACTGCGGTGAATTATAGGCGAATGTCTTCGCGACAAGTGCCTACGCACTGAAGGAAAAAAAATGTTGCTATACCAATGGATTGCATCATGTTATTACCCAATTATTAGCACATCACGTTAACACATCCTTATTAGCCTCAACCACAAAGTTCTCTAATTATTTACAGATTCACGTTAAATTTAACAGTAAAAATTTAACAGTGCTAAATTGAGACTTTCTTTTAACTGTTGTAACAGAAATAGTTTAAATGGGCTAAATTATAATATCATACCTTTATAAACAGTTCCAACATGAAATGAATTAATAATTTTGTGAAATGTAATGATTAAATTAAATACACCTATGTTTTGTATTTTCAATGCTTTAAGAAATGGAAAAAAATTGGTTTCTCGAATATCAAATTAAACCTGCTGCTTCGTTGCACGGCAAATCACGGAATACAAGAGGTAAAGTTGCAGTTTAGAAATTTGAACTAGAATCGATGAATTCAAGGCATAATATCATCTATAACAACAATAACTTAACAAATACCATACAGAATTTTTTTATAGCAAACCAAATACTAAAACTGAAACTAACAGTGTTAAATCATTCATTTTAAAGAATTACTAGTAGCCCCGTTTCTCGAAATCGAGCAAATTTTATGTTATTTTCGGAATAACGAAAGATTTCTAACTTCGGGAGCGCACTGCTTAATGAAATTTGTCATTTCAGTTATACCATCTTTAACTTATTGCCATGGATGTTCAAACTGAACAGCCAAGGGAGCTTTTTTGTGATGAGAAAATTTTCATATCACTTCGAATACCTACCCCTCCGCCATAGGTCCGGTTTCATCTGGTTGTTAAAGTTCGGTTAAAAGATTTTCTTTAGTTTCGATAAAGCAACTTGACAGTTAGTTGTTTGAAAAATTGTGATGCCACTTTGTCTAACCTTCTCGTCTGCGTGAATTTTAGCTTCACTTCTTTGATATATGATGTCGTGGGGGTACGACATATATATAAAAAGAAAAGAAAATAGAAAAGGTGCAGAAAAACCAATTAACAAATGGAACGAAAATGGAATAGTAAAATGACGCCAGACGATACGAGAAGAATGTTGTGGGGATACAATATGTTAGGAGTTCAAAAAGGGCAGACAACCCAATTAAATCGAACAGTCGGCGGTGCTATGAGAAAATTGGAATGGCAATTGATCATACAAAAGAGCCGGATGAAGAGAAGAGATTGAAAGGAAACAATTAAGAGTCGAAACAGCGAAGGAAGACGTTGTGATGAAAAGGGAATTGTTGACAAAGAGAAGAGGACCCCACACATAGGAGATGTTCTGGGAAAACACATTTCCTAGAAAAATAGGAATGAGTCAAGGACGGGATTGTTCGAGTTTAAAACGCCCCTCACTCTAAATGGTGGAAGGAATGATTAGGGGAGGAACATGTTAACGAATCAAAAGTGGAAGTATAAAGAAAAAGGTTGAACATGAGAGACGAATGAAAATGTAAAAGGCGGGGCGTTGAGAACATAATAAAAAATAGAGAGAGTGAAAAAAAGGAGGAAGATCAGATTGATGGTGACTCTGAGAGTTGGCACCCAAAATAGAGAGTGGTAGCCTCGTAAGCGAGAAGGCAAACGAATATATATGGGAGATTGAACCCCGACATAGCGCATCGCTGTAAGCCGGCAACTCAACGATGAAAGGAGCATCAATGAGCAGCAGAGCCGACATAGATTGCATGAACCCCGCAAGCTAGCATAGAGAATCCGCGGAGCCCAGATTGATTGCCTGAACCCCTGCAAGCTACCTATGAGATGATAAGAGGTGAAACTCGGAACCACGACGGAGTGCCTAATCCCCACCAGCAACGAATGGAGAACTGATCCGGCCGTTAAAGTCTGCCTCTTCCTACGTTATTGAGCGAGTCCGAATAGAGACCCCAACAGTCACCTGAATATGCCAGCCAAAGTCCACTTCTGCAGTCTGCAAAAATGGAGGTAACCTTTTATTAACTATTGCCAAATTTCACGAGTTACCCGAGTCTTATATGATAGGCGGAAATTAAGGAATAAGATGATATATTGCGTACCGAAATGATATTAATTTAAATAGATGAAATAATATAGGCAAATAATACATTGATATAATGAGAATGTCTGTAAGTTCAAATTAATAAGAATATAATTGAATGTATACTAATATTTGCATTGTGTGAATAAATTAATGTATTGTTTAAAGTCAGAGTAATGGTATCATTGCCTACCACTATAACCAATCACGACCCACCCAAAGAAACACTACGACATATGATAACTGCCTTTAAATATTATAGTAGAAGCTTTCGAAATCGGCTGTTAGTATTTCTTTAAATAATAAACTTCTATCAAATAACAACTGTAAACTTTCAGAAAATAAAGATTATCTTTGAAGTTTTACTTTGTCGCAGCTGCATAAGGTTTCAAAAAATTCCTCGCACAAGTGCCATTTTTCATACACTGTGACACTGGATTGCGCAAGGTCAGTGAATCATGCTTCGCAAGGTCAGTGAATCATGCAAGACTTCACAACTCCGAAAAGGGTAGTCCTGCCATATGGTGGAAGTTCTGGAGAGACATCTTCATCAATGTGTTTAATCTCACGTATCACATCTTTTTCTGCAAGTGTGAGAAGTGAATGACAATGAGCAGTCCTCGTTGTGGAATTCGATGACGTATATATAATAAATCACCTTTTCAAAGACTTCTTTCGTGGTCAAATCAGAGATGAGCCCATCATATTTTGCTTTGAATACTCGGGCAATAATTTCAGGTCTGAAGTTGGACTGAGTTGCGTATCCAAGATTTTCATTTATTTCTTCCCAATTCATATTTCATCTGAATGTGATGAACAGCGATGGTTTGCCGAAGGCTCTTACTAAAGCCATGCCATCTTAGTAATGCATGTTCATGTTTCTTGGGGAAACTTGGAAAGAAGAAGGCAAGATGCCGATCTTCGTATGTTGTACGCCACTTTCTTCTGCCTCATTGAATAGATAGTCTTGTAAGTCAGCGAATATCTAAACCCTGAGTTTCTTTTGCTCAAGGTGTGTCTTATTGTACATAAGACGCTCACCTTCAACTCGTACGTACTGATCGATTAAGTACTGAAGCTACAACTTAAAGGAGTTGTGTAAAAGAGAAAACTATTTCCGGATAGCTATTCTATAAGACACATACTGCAATCGAGTCACTTTTCTATAGTTACTGTTAGTCTCTCTTTCATGTGGCTATTCATATCCCATCCACGTTCTTTGTACGGCAACAGTAAGGGTATCGGGTCCGCGAGTTGACACTTTCAAGGTATTTAGTCCCATATCATTTAAGAAAGACCTTCAGGGGATATTTTCCTGGAGGATCGCCGTCTTTAGTAGTGAAAGTGGCAGCGAATTTATTTACGGAAGGCAAATTGAGTGGGTTTTTGCTCTGGTCATGAACGTCAGGTTTCTTTGGTAGGACATTTGAACTTCGTAAAAACATTTGAACTTCGTATGGTTCACTGCCTTCCATAAGTGGCAGTTCATTTTTAGCCTTCTCAAATTCTGCTATCCTCTTGTATTTGTGGACTAAAGGGTATCTTGACCTCTAGCATCATTTCATGCAGTTTTGCCATAAAGTTAGGATCGCAGATTGAGTTGCTCCCAATCCTCATTTATGTTGCTTCATCGGTGTCAACTATATAAAGTTGAGCATAATCTCTCTCAGAAGCGTTCTTAAGATGAAAAGGACCAAATTTGTAATGAAGCTGGCCATTGATCTTAAAAGAATATGGGACAAGTCCTACAGGTAAGAAAGCTTCACTTGCAACAAAAGACGCTTATGACATCCAGCTGTTGTATTTCCTGATGTTGTATAGGAAATGACGCTTCTCAGAGTAAGCATTTCTTTTCAGGATATTTTCAAGATATGGGGAAGAAAGAGTAGGCGGAAGGAGAATTTTCTTATTGTGGTAACAGCTGCTAAAGGGAAACTTCATCTTCGTTCCAACGTTTACGCAATCCAAATGGAAAGCTCTGTAGAACTCATATTTGAAGAACAGATGACCTAGACCGTAATACTCCACAGAAAAATCAGGATTTAATACGCACCGTAGGTGCAAGTGTGGTTTACGCTTTCTTATATGTGGCGTCAAGAAAGGAATCACTGCAGTTTATTCTTCCTCTGACGAACTCCGTGCTTACAGTGTACAAAGTGCTTACAGTGTTGAAGTGCCCGAAGGTTAAACGTCTGACTTATGTTTGAGATGGAAGGTTTCAAAGTCTTGTTAAAATGAGATATAAAGGGCTCAGGTCTTCCAGTAAGATTCTTGCGTTTTCTTCTTTTTTTTTTCTGAAGTTGTGACATGCAGTTAAGGATGATTACAATATCTAACACTAAACTGAGCTCTTATATATATAACGGCAATAGCAATTAGAAATAAATTACAAATGGTATTTTTTTAATTTAAAAATTAGCGTTCGAGAGATAATAGTGAAAATAAATAAATAAGGGAGCGCGTGCTTGCCATCTAGCGATAAAGCAAATGTTTGCACATTTTCCCATGGAGTTCCCATAAGAAATTTGCCGATCTCCCATCATATGTATATGAGCAATAGAAGAAAGCAAGCGAGTGCCATCTAGCTGAAGAGAAAATGCTAAAATAAATTCGACGCTCTACCACGCCCGGACCGTTATCCCCATCTCATTTTTCTCTTCGATGGGCACATCTACACGCCGATACATTTTTATGATACTCGAACCATCACGTTCGTCATTTTACGTTCGTCTGTTCTCTCTAAATAGTTCTCCAAATAAAAAACCTTTTAGAAATAATATATAGATATTAAATAATCCCTATTGTTGTTGTTATTCTTGTCCCTTGGCCGAAGTATTCCAGACCACGTCTATATACGTTTGCGGGCTCAGGGATTCGTCGTCCGGTTTATTATGTCACCACAAGGACCGGTGTCCGACTTAGCGAGGTGCCAACTAAATTTTGACCGGACATCCCCAGGAGTAACAACTACCTTCTCAGACCCTCTCCGACGTCAAAGAAGGTCTTACTGGTCTACGTATCTAACGGACCCATTCCGACTTTGACACGAAGGAATTTCGACACTTTTTGGGATTCAATCCGAGCAACCTCAGTACCGAAAGCCGACATGCTACCACTAGGCTACCTCTGGCCCAATCCCTATAATATAGTACTTTTATGTTATTTATATAAGAAAGCTACATTTTTTTAATGGTATAAATAAAATCACACTCTATAACTGCCGGAATTATAATTTATGATCATTGAAAGGTAAAAGATTTTGATACAAAATCAAAAACTACCATATATTAATATCCAGTTTTCTTGAAACAACCTGTATAATTTTATCTTATTAAAAAAAGGAATGCGGCTAGCAAAAATTCCTAACAACTATGTGAGTTTAAGTGTCGCTATATAATTATAATTAAATGGCTAAAAAGGAAGCCTTAAATGACCAATAAATAGATTTCTATTTTTTGTAGCCTATTTTTCTAAATTTCTAAAAAAGTATCTTACAGGAAACGTTTGAATAAAGTATAGCTATTAAAGTTATAACTTTTACATTACATGCTTTGGATTATTTTTTTCTTTTTAAAATTAGTTCCAAACAGAACATAATACATCGTAATATCTAATTTACTTATATTAATTTTCAGCATATTTTTCTTCAGCTATATTTTTCTTAAAACAAGGCTAAGTGATTTCCCTTTTTATTAAGTTTGACACTGAATATATTAATTTCAAACAACAAAAGATTTTTAAACAAAAACGTGCATATTCTTTACGGGGTTAAGAATTGTAGGGAAACTTGTTAACTTAAGTAAAATATTAATACTTTCAAGAATTTCAAAAACTTCTGAACCCAATTAATTAAGATTGCTTTTCATAAACTTTATACACATCTATTTAAGAATACCACCGAATCAAATAAAATTTTTATAAAAACAATTTTTTTATGTTCTTTCCAAAATTATTAATCAGCAATCTTACATTTTTTGAAATTTCGTCTTTGATGAATGAAGAAATTTAATTAAAGGGAATCATGTTAAAATTTATTAACATACGTATCGATCATTTTAAATTCATTCGTACGATGAGCATTTTAAGTCTAAGAACTTCAATGAATTCTGAGGATTTGTTGCCTTTTTTTCTCTACTCTAAACAGAAAAAGGTAAAGTCAAAAGTTAATCTCAATTAAAAACGGCGAAAGATTTGAAGCTGAGTATTTGCTCTCACTTTTTTTTATTCAGCTCTAAGAAGTTTTGAGTGACGAAAGTAATTAAATGTAACTTTGTTTAATTCGTAAATGTTAATTAAGTTTTAATTAATAACAGAAATGTCAAATTAATAACCTTTCAAATTTAATTAAATTTAGGATAATTTACCCCATATGTGATTAATAAAAATGAGTTATTGCAAGATCTTACAAGCGTCTCAAAATGTATTGCTTTGAGGGCATTTTTTTCTAACTGCTGTTAATTTTTTTTTATATCAATTCATGAAAGATGTTCATGTTTTCAGAGTATAATATTGACGCGATTTTTTCAGCTGTCATCTGAATTTTGCACTAAAGATTTCTTACTTTATATCTCATTCATCCGTACAATGAAGAAAATAAATTATCAAGACAATGGATATAAACGTTAAAATGTCCTAAAACTGTACATTTATTTCTATAAATGCTATGAGATTAATTTGAAATGTAAGTGTAATGTTACAAAAAAAATACTTACGAGTTATTGATATATTATGTGTTGGAAATCAAGTAACCTGTTCTGAATCAAAATTACATTAAGGCTTTGTTCACATTGTGTCTGTCAAAGTCAGAGGGACTAGCATCGAAATATTTTCAACCAATCTCAGAATTAAATGATTTCGAAGCCAATCGTTTGATGGTCTGTAATCGGTTAAAAAAAATTCCGATGCGACTAATGTTAACGCTCACGGATATAATGTGAACAAATCCTTATTCAAACTGACCAAATCATTGTCAAAGATATCATTTAAGTCTATTGTGTACTAACCCTATTGTATTAACTCAATGTTAACCTATGGAGAAAATTGTCTATTTACAGCTACACAAATGCTGATAATCAAATAAAAATAGTATTTTCAGATACCCTGAACTTTTCTGCAGCTTAAAAGAGGATTCATTCTATAAATTTCACCCTCCTTAGGGATGTGTGTTTTAAACGCTCATACTTAGGGATGTATGAGCGTTTAAAACACACTAACCAGATGTTTTCCCCGAATGATTTAAATTTTAAAATATCATTTGCATTTTTTTAAACGAAAAATTTCCCAAGGTTCTGTATTGCGGACAAAATTTAAAAAAATATTTATATGCAAGTCGGCAATCCTTGGAAAAATTTTATCCATAGGTAACATTGAGGTGACCGAAACCAACAGGGTTAGTACACAGCAGCATTAATACATATTGCTATTCACATTTTTTAATTGGATTACCTTATTTTCTTCTTTTGCTTAGCTTTTATTATGTATCTTTGGTGTTTAAATGTATTTAGAGCGATGCGGTATAAGCCTCTGTGTATACGAAGTGGTATCGATGCGAAATGGTATTGATTAATCATTAATTAATTTAAGCACTGAAACCTCTTTTTTCCCTCAATTTTTATCCCACTTTTTGTAATATGCATAAGTTACAGTGGCAATATTGAAACTAAAATGTGAATAACTAAAATCTATGGCAAGCGTAAGCAAGAATGTGGTCACAAAAATTAGTAACTGTTTTAAAACCAGCGTTAAGGTCAGACATTAAGATTTACAACATGATATTGACAACTAGATTAATTCTAGTGTTACATTTTATATATTACAACATTCAACATGTTTGTGTGGGGATGTCCCCATAAAAATGGACCCATACTGAATGAATATTCGTCACAGAAAGAATCGCGGTCTGCCATTATGACACCTTGGGCAGTTGCGTTGCATGAAAAGGAAAACTGTTTGTTGTTTTTCACATACCACACCCTCTTGAAGTTTGAGCTGATGTTTGTGTGGTCAAAATAGCAACCAATAAATAAAAAAGGGTATTAATCACTAAATCATTTTTTTCCTCGAATATCAATATGAAACATATGAGATGTTTTTGTCTGACTAATCTGTTTAAGTATATGTCGTAGCCGAATTCACAAATCCAGCTTATTGCGAAGAGAGATGTCATTTTGTAATGCTCCAGGCTAATAAAAAATGTTAGACAACTTTCTAATGAGCTTGATATTTTTAATCTTATTCTAATGAGCCCATACACCTTTAGACAAATTAGAAAATTCAGAATTTTATTCAGGATTATTGCAATAAGGCCTAAGTACTAAAGGTTTATTAACTGATAAAGATATTGCTTAAGTACATCCTTTAGTGAACATATGAATTAGCTAAGAGTTACTTAGGGGTGCAGTGGCCCAGTTGGCAAGAGCAGCTGGCTAGTGATCTAAAGGTCGCTGGTTCGATGTTCGTCGTTGACAAATGCACTGCCGTGTACACTAATTGCGACTGGTGCACGTAAAATCTGTCGGGGCTGCAATGTCCTCCAATTTTTCAAAATTACCTCTGGAGGTGCGGGGTCAAGTGTTCTGGTTCTCTCACTTGACACGGTTGAAACTTACGGGACTGGTCCTTTCGCCAAGTCAGACTCCAATCCTTCTGGTGCCAGTCAAAAGAAGAGCCGCACCTTCATCGGCCGTAGCCTTCGGGACTTGATATGATGTTGCTGTAGGTCAAGTGGCATAAGCAACAACAACAAGAGTTACTTAGGCTACAAAGAAGTAACTTGAAAACGGCACAGCAATCATCGTTGATTGAAAAACATTAATTCCAAAATTAATTTAAATGGTTTTTAATTAAAATTAATTTATTAATTAATTTATATTGCATAATAATCTACTTGTTTGTTCTCTCACTTGACTCGGTTCAAATTTACGGGACTGGTCCTTTGGCCAAGTCGGACTTCAACCCTTCTGGTGCCAGTCAAAAGAGGACCCGCACCTTCATCGGCCGTAGCCTTCGGGACTTGATATGATGTTGCTGTAGGTCAAGTGGCATAAGCAACAACAACAAGAGTTACTTAGGCTACAAACATGTAACTTGAAAGCTGCACAAGAATCATCATTGCTTGAAAAATATTATTTCCAAAATTAATTTAAATGATTTTTTAATTAAAATTAGTTTATTGATTAATTTATATTGCACAATAATCTACCTGTTCGTTTCGGTTTGGTTTAAAATTGAAATGTTTATTAAGTATGCAATGCTTTTTAATTCAGTTTTATGAATATTTAACTGTAAAACTATTACATTAATGATAGAAAAACAAAATTCTTCCCACTCATGTTTTTTAAATTAATATATTACAGCAAACAAATATTAATTGAACTTCAGCAAATACATTTTTAATTATTAAAATAAAAAATTAAAAGGAATATAAAAACTGTATATGTATAATACCACCTGTGCAGCTGTGTATTCTAAGGCACAATAAATTATGATTTTATTTTAACGAAATACAAATATGCGTTATAAAATATTTGTAACTTATATTTTCAAAAAATTAATGCGCATTTCATGGAATATCAATTTCCACAAGTAGAGAATTATAAAAATCTGGTAAATTTCGTTTTATGCCGTACCAATAAATAATGTGGGACGTTTTGATTGCTTTTATTTTTTCAATTTATTTTTTCTTCTGAAGCAAACCTAATTTTTTAAAATAGTCTATTTGCAATGCATCAGAAAAACTTCTATTTTTCCCTTTTTCAATTAAATAAATGTATCATCAAGCCTCTCTCTTACATATTTGTTCTTTATTCTCTCTCTTTATATATATATATATATATATATATATTCAACCCTATTTCTTACTACAAGTTACTCACGCGCTCAAAGTTAGAATATGCATATCTGTCTCCGTGATGATTTCAAAATAATAACACATCTTGGCATGTAATCTAAAAGCTCTTTTCCAAATTCTAAATCCCCCATCTTTTGACGCGAGCTCGCAATTCGGAAAGCAATCATGAAAGTGGAATTTAGAAATTGAGTATCTGGTAGCAGAATTTCACACCTACACCTCGAAATCAATAATCTAGCCCTCAGCCGTGATAGATGAGTATAGTCGTATTATGAGTGCGCCGATTTTTAAGGTGAGATTAAGGTATTTTGTTGGATATTGAAAAAAAGAAAAGAAAAACTTCATTTTTCTTAAGCCTCCCTCATTTGAGTTTTAGGATGGTGAAATTATTTTTTTTTTCTTCTTTGATATCAGCTTTTAATTAAGAATCTTCAGAGGAAAACTATAGTACGATGCTATTGGCAGAGAAAACTCTATCTGAGCTTCATACAGACCATTTGCAGAATAAGTCCTCGATTTCTTTTTCGTATCACAGTTAAACACGAGCACACCTAGACCATTAAACTTATCGTATGTTTCGAGCCATAAAATTCACAATTTTACATGAAAAAAATTAATTTTAAATTGGGGTGTGTCTTCTGGTCCGAAGGTAACATTAAAATAAAAATAAATATTTTATTACATATATTATATATATATATATATATATATATATATATATATATATATATATATATTTATTATATATTTTTTACTTTATTATTTATTGCACTTATTATATATTGTAATAGTTTATTGGTAATTGCTTAGTCAGCTAAATGAAAGCTAGGAAAACTGGAAATTTTAAGAGATAAATTAATAAAAAGAAAGTTTCAAAAGTATTCATATTGTTTGTAAGCAAAAAAATCTTTACATAATATTGCTTACATCAGTTACTGACGCATTTGATCATGAAAAAAAAAATATATATATATATATACATATAAGAAATATTAAATCATTTTAAAATATATGGCTTTCAAATACTTTATAATAGGTAAAACATTATTGGATTTCCAGAGTTTTGTAGAAATAACTTAGAACTTTTGAAATTAATATTATCAAATGAATTCCTTATGTGGAATTTTATAAAAAAATGTAGATTAACTTCAAAGATACAATGCGTCTATTTATTAAAGTAATTATATGCGTCTATTTATTAAAATATTAATATCAACGGTTCTAGTAATAATATTATTAATATTATTAGTACTACAACAGGTATAACAAAGTTTCCCTTCAAATCTTTAAATAAAGAATATGTTTTTTCATGATCTATTCATTTGTCTGATTCGTTATTTTTAAATTAGGTAAAATGATTACAGTCGTTTCTTAAAAAAAGGAAACTTTAAATTCATGCTACAGAAAATTTGTTAATAAAATACCAGTTCATTTATGATTTTTCAATCAAACACTGTGCTGTATGTTAAATTACTACATACAACGTTTAAAATCTTAATCACAATGAATACAAAAGATATTAATGAAACTTCGCATGCAATAGCGTCAGCGTAAGCGGAAAGTTAATTTTCTGCGAGCAAAAATGTTTACTTCGCACCTGAAAACTCCACGTACGAGTCTTTTAGTTTTTGCTTTGTCATGAAACAACTTTTCATATTAAGTCAAAATCAATACAGCATTTCCTTCCAAAAAACACATTCAAATATTGATTTGCATGCTTGTAAGCTACTAAAGATAGCTCTTATCCACTGAAGCCGGGCACGAGGACAGGAATAAGTTATTGAATATGAGATCGACACTGTGTTGAATTCATCAAGAATGATCATATTTCCGTAACATTTTCTGAAAGTTTTTTTTTAAAGTTTTCAATTTCGTCTTCGAAAACCTCTTCCATATATTAGCAAAAATATCTTCTCAACTACAGAACTTGGGATTTATTCCAAACTTGAAATATGTTGCAATCGTAAACATTTTAAAAACATTTTTAAAACAATTTACCATATAAATATTGATTAAATGGGACGCATATTTTGTTTCTTTAAGATTTCAGTACATATTTTTAAAAATTCCCTCATATATAAAATCTTTTGTCCTTTGTAAGCACATATTTAAGCATGTAAAGCAGACAATACAAATGACTGAGATGACGCAATTGTTATCATAATTATTGTCGCTACACATCCAATGATTTAAAAAAAATCAGGTAGTCTATTCTAACGAAACTAACACGGGTTATTAACGTAGGATTACTTGTCGTTTCTTACCTCTTTTGTATGTATATGTGTATCTATTTTTTTATGTATATGCGTATGTATATATATATACATATATGTATGTCAAAATTTTGACGCATATTGGTACTTTTCTGTTTAACTTGTCCAAGCTATAGACTGGAATTGGTGCGCTGCCAAAATTATTTTTCTCGAGGACTGACGGACGGACGGTTTTAGCATCTGAAATTTACCTTTCCGGAGGACCGTTATGGAGGAACGTAATCCTACGTTAAAATAGAGAACTCATTAGTTTTTATTTTTGAACACATTGTGTACAGTAATTGTTACTTTTCCAAGTCTATGTGTGCGATATTTTGTCAATCCTTTCTATCTCGAGTATGTTTCATAATAGCACAGGGTGGTTCAAAAGGGACTTTACAACTTTGCAGTTGAATGGATAATAAGACAGATGTACACAGTCTAATGGAAATCCTCAAACACTTATTTAAGCATGTAAAGTAGACAACCAAATGACCTAGTTGTCACAATTTTGATACAATTATTCTCGTTAGCCATGCATACACTTCATTGTATTTATAGCATTGTATGCAACAATGTTTTGATAACTGTCTAACCTTTCTCAATTACGAAAGGAGATATCTTAGAGGACACTAACTGTTCATTTAGTCTTATCCCACGTACATAGTGTTTCAACTTTGAATGTTAATAAAAAGTAAACTGCGATAGAGACTTTTGTCAAGCTTCGGTTTGAAAGTTTAACAGAGTTCAAGTTTCAAATATCAGCCGACTGCAAATTTGCGGACGTCCCATCTATAATCATCCCTGACTCATGCATAACTTTACAAATGACATCAATAATTACGTATAGGTAGTCAAGAAAATTACAAAAGGCAACTCATTATAACGGACAAACTAACTTTATGGTTTTAAATAGTTTCCATTTCACGAAATAAGTGCCTAGTTGGCATTCGAGGACTTCTGTCGAAACTTCGTCAAATTTCTTTCTCGATAGCGTATAGAAACGTATTCTCTTCCTTCGAATTAATATTTATCGCAGAAAAGCCTGTTTGCAAAAGCTTCTATGGCTACTTGAAGACTGAGTACCATATAGGAGGTTTTTGTCGTTCGAAAGTTCCTAACCTGGTAGCGCCTTTGATTCATATAACCTAATCATATACATAGGTGACATCGCACCCCTAAACATTTTTCAGATAATGCGATATATCTTGCCATCTTAGCCACTTAGACACGACATCAAAATTTGAGGGTTTCCATTAGATTTTGTACACTTGTGTTATTATCCATTCAACTGCAAAGTTGTATAGTCCCTTTTGAAACAATTTGTGATATTATGAACTCAGTAAAACATACGCGAGATCGAAAGGATTGATAAAATATCGCACAGATAGACTTGGAAAAGTAACATTAACGTGTAGACAATGGAGTATTTTGCAAACATTGCGATAGTATGAATAAATTCAAGTCCTGTGGGCTTAAATCGCCCATCGAAACTATGTCATTAATATAAACAATTATGTTTTCATAAGAAACCACACAATTTAACATTCGAGCAAATATGCTGCATCTACGAGTAAATAGAAAATGTTTTTAACAAAGGATGATTTTATGCATGTATTTACAATGTTATTATCACTTAAAAACCTTTAAAAAAGTATTACTTAATCAAGTCAAAATTTTAAAAATGCTGAATTGTAATTAAATTTTTAGTAGTAGTAAAAGTCTATTTAAACGTTAGTTAAAATATCTAAAGAGAGATTTCCTGTTACCTTACATAAATCTTCTGTAAATTTTCTATCAATAACTTACAGAACACTTCTTTACCTAGTTTTGCAAGTGTCAGCAACAAAACATAATGTGACAAAATATTGGTTAAAATCAGCTTTTAGAGCAATCTGTCTTTCAATTTTTGCAAAGGAATTAGATGTAATTACACAATAAAGAAATAAATATCTAAAAAATATATCATGCACTCATGAAATAAAAAAATACATTTGATCTTTTGTGATAAAAAGAATTCGCAAATTTCAATTAATAATTTCTAAAAATAGGCATTTACTCGTTACGTTAATCATCCATGAGTGAAAAAGAATGAAATGGAAGAAAATAAAAGACATTTGAGTTTTATCACAAGTTCGCAATCGTATTTGGGGACTCATTTTATACGAGCAAAGAATTTTCGGACAAGACTAAGTGATGTGTAGGAGACAGCAAAGTAGAGTTGAACTTTAATTTTCTGCCACGTTAGACTGACTAGCTCAGCAGTGTTCAGGAATTTTATTTATTTTTACATCCGACTTTTTTTTCGGGAGATCTTTTTCTTTTCGATATCATTCTGTCTTGTTCAGGGTTTATTGGATTTATTTCAACGAGATACCGTCTCTTCTCGTTCCTAGATTCTGGGACGTATAGATAGCAGAAAATAATAGTGCGCATTTACTTATTATAATTTTTTTTTCACAGGTGATTGAACAAAAATGTCGAATTGCTGTAGTAGTTAAATATATTATGTAATGATATATTTGATTTATATCAATTTATTTCGTTTTATGTTATGTACATTCTAGAGGCCTGGAAATACCCATATATAATTTCCTTTTCCCTTAAGGGGTACAAGACACAAAATTCTTCAAATTTTCGAAAAAAAAAAATTATTGCATTAAAATATATGCGTTCTTTTCTGCCCAAAATGACGTTTAAATCATGTTTCTAATTTAATTATAACAAGCGATATTATTATTATTATTTTCTTTTGCAACGTTCTAATAGCAGCCAATCTTTGTTTAAACCTGTAAATGGGTGTTTCATCATTTCTCGTCTTTAAATTGTTATAAGTCAAGAACCATTAAACATAAATGGTTCAAACTTGGAGCATGTCTTTTTCAATTATTTTACTTTATTCTAGATTCAGCTAATTTGAAAAATATATATATTTATTTTTTAAAATATGATTTTTTAAAAATAAGTTACATAAATTTTTTTTTGAAATTTTTACTCTAAATATTTTAAATTTTTTTTCAATTAATATTTTAAAAAACGCTGAATCAAAATTAAAACTTATGTATTTCTGTTTAATTAAATGACAAAAATTTGAAATTCCACAACTGATATTTCGAGTTATAACGATTTTAAACTAACCCCCCCCCCCTTTTTTAAATTTTAAAATTTAAATTTTTTTAATTTTTAAAAACTTTTTGAGAAGTTTTATAATGTGATTTTGTTTGAAAATTATATGGTTAACTATCACAGAAAATTCAAAATTTTAACTCAATAAATAAAAAAAATTAAAATATGTCACGGACCCACTAATTCTAATTTCATTCCATTTAGGAAAATTTATTAATTCGAGAAAACAAATATTATGTTTTAAAAACTTAAGAGGACCGAGACACAAAATCCTCAAAAGACCACATTTTTATTTTTTAGCTTTAAAATGAATATAATTGGCAAAAAAAATAGACAGTGGATATAAATAGAATATTATACGATGAAGCATTTAGAAGTAAATAACAAGACAGCGTGTTTCTACAACTGCTAGATTTCCATATACACTTTTTTATACTGTATTGACTGTGAGTAGCCTGTTGCAGATCTATACTTCAAGCCTATCTATACATTCTACATATCTATACTTTAAGAGTATTATTAATATAATATCTATATTGCACATCTATACTTTAAGACGAATACTCTAATATTTGTCTGCAATACTTTAATATTTATATTGCATATTTATATTTTAATATCTATACTTTGTTGCATAACTATACTTTAAGACCAATACTTTAATATATATTGTATACTGCAATACTGCAATACTGTAATATTTATATTACATATCTATGCTTTAAGATCTATACTTTGTTGCTTATCTATACTTTAAGACCATTATTAATTTATATAGAAGTTAACATTTTCCTAATTTGTCCCCTTGAAAATAATATAGCTCAAATTTCTTGCGATACTCATTTTTGTCATATTTCTTGCAAGGTACCTCCTTGAAATATTGCATCGTGTATTCCTTCTATTTTAATTGAAATGTCATCACTATTTTTGATTTTTCTTGGAAATGTTTTCCCTGAAGCAAAAATTACGCGAAAAAAGTATGTTTTTGCCATTCCCGATGACAAGTTATTTTGAAACCTTCACAAAAAGTGAAAAAAAAATTAAAATAGAACTATTTGTACAGCAGATATATCAAAAACTAAACATTCGTTAAATTTTGATATCGAAGATTTATTTTATGTATTATGATATTTCTGTAGATTGACATTTGAGAGAAGAAAAAATCATTATGAAATACATGTTAAAAAAAATCATTATGAAATACATGTTAAAAAAATCATTATGAAATACATGTTAAAAAATTTTTTTTTGCTTCTCAGACACCTTATTCATTTTTTTCTGTTCCAATTTAAATTATTTTTTAATACTCTTTTTTTAATTCCATCATACCTGCCGCATATTAATTGTGACTATTTTAATTTAGAATTTCTTTTTGCCTGTTTTTTTTTTCAAAATTCTCCTTTGAAATACGAAGTTTTTGCCATTAATATTTAAACTGTCATCATTGGCAGGAATAACATGCGACACAAAAAAAATCACGTTTTACTAGTGATAACAGAAATCAATGATATATTTTAGGTAAATTATTGACGCTTTAAAGGAAGCAATAGGTTTTGGAAAAAAATATTTTTATATCATATACTGTATATTAACTCCGATTTATTCTTAAGATTTGTGAACACGGAGGTGGATTTTGTCAGCAACCGGCATCGAATCCGCAACCCTCAGATCACTGGCTCGACGCCTTCGCCAACTAGGCCACACACGGTTGTAAATGAAAACCAATCAATTTTTTAAATGTAATTTTATATGCACTTTTTACAATGAAATAAATTAAAAGAAAGGAAAACAATTGAATTTCTATACGCAATTTTTTAAAATGAAAACCAATCAAATTGAAAAAAATGTATGAGCAATTTTCACAATAGGATAAATAAAAATAAAGCAAATTTTTTAAAAAAATGTATATCTAATAGCAATTTTTACAAATTTAGTGACAAGCCAATCGGATGTTTCAGTATATATCCGCTTACTATTAAAAAAATGATAACAACTGCAGAAGTTTTGTTTGTTAGTTATGACTTATACATAAACACTTCGAAGGTACTGACATCTACTAGCCATATAGAGCAATCCATCAATCCGCAAAATGTAAACAAAGTGCAATTGGCGCCTGTGAAATGCCACGCGACCAGTGCAGGGTTAATGCCACACAGTAATAGGACTTGAATCAACAGGTAGTTTATATTTTATTTCAAACAATGATATTTATTATTTGAGTACTCATGTAACCACTTACATTTTAATGAAATGACGTGTTTTTTTGCAAAACATGAATTGAATTACATAAACAGGCTATTTTCCCCCCAATTGTAAATTTTTGTATAATCATTATGATTTTTTAAGTATTTTTACATCACTATGATAGGTCCCATTTGTATGCGAGGGGAAATTAAATAAAGTTTGTTCATAAAAAAGAGAAACTTTTTAAGTTTATGACTTTCGCAAACGAAACGCTCTTAAATGAATCTTGAACAAATTAGAGTTATAGATTTTAAAGTTTAGGAATGAATTCAGAATGTGACACGTACTAATCTTTAAAACCTTTCCTGTCTGACATGCAGTTTGTATGCAGAAAATAGAATAGATTGAAAAATCTAAATATAAAGGTAAGTTTAGGTTTTACGTTAAAAATGAGTTTTTTTTAAATTCATTTCAGACACTTCTTTACTTAAAAATTCTTTTAAGCTTTTTTTTTTGGCTGCGTCATGGCTACTGACATTTTAAAGCTAATTCCAGACTGCTATGAACTACCGTACCAAGCACGGGACTCGAATCTGCAGAGCCTGGTACCGGAGGTTGGATCCCATAGCATTAAGTCATAATTGATGGTGCCTGTAAAATTTTTTCAGGCTTATCTTACCATGTTGCGAGAAAATAACTCCATCTCCTTTAGAAAAATTTTCTGAGAAGGTATACGCTAGACTTTGCAATCAATATTGTTCAGAGGAACTTCTTTATCAGAAGTGATAAATCAGAAGAGTAAATCAGAAGAGATTTTATGACTATAAGGACTTGGGCCCGAGGCCGTCTAATGTGAATCGCGTCGGGTTTGCAAATGGGGATTCTCGGTACGAATCTCGACGACACAGTTAAATGCCTTCTTGTCTTGGCCGGATAGTTGCCTGTTAAATCCATATAGACCGATGATTCCGTCTATGAGGTCAGAGAGGGTGGGAGAAGGTCCGAGCCCCCTAGATGTCCCGCCATGGGGATACTCTGTCAAAATGGAGTTGGCACCATAGGTTTGTTCTCTACGATGTTGTTGTTGTCCCAAATATACGATGACCCATTAAAATCAACCAATGATTCTCGTGGACTAAGTGCGAATGTTTTATTGGACAAGTGCCCCGCACTGGCAAAAAAAAAACAGCGTAAAGGACTTTCTTTAACATTCAGATAAAATTAACATTATTAATAAAACCTTACAACAAGAAACTTTATAACTGTATTTTAACGTTATAGAGAATAGCTCACTTCTACCCAGACTTGGGTGTATATAAGTGGCACTCTAAATGAATTTGATACAAACACAGTTTATACATGAAACAATGTTTATTGAATTCGTTGCACATATAGAATTTGCTTTTACAGCAATAAGCATACGTACTACTTGTACGGAATATATATTAATACTCACAAACCAGAAGTACTGCCACGTAAACTTTGGGCCCCCTAAGCGCTAGCCCAGGATAGCACCTGGAGCTGCTTACATAGTAGCTCCCTCAACTCGCTTATCTATCAACTTTAACAACCTTTTTCAACCTCTGTATTAATCAAGCTGCTTGGTATTTATATCAAGCGCGTATGCCGAAATTAGCATATCTCAAGCAGCTTCTTTAATTCATTCACTCAAAGGTTCGATTCTTGTGAATCGAATCTTATGTATACCTTACAACGTATATCTATGTATTTTTAACAATGGCAATGCCAAATCGTAGCTGAACCCCTATAATTCGAAAAAAAATTTTTAAAAAAACTCATTCGAAATTTTTTATGAAAGCTGAAACCTAGAACCTTAGTAACGGATCCATGATATATCTTCATGAAAGGGGCTAAATATTTATATTTCGATATCCATATCACATGTGTGTTGTTATCACACGTGCCTAATTATTATTTTAATATTCCCGTACCCATTATATTTTGATATCTTTTCGTTCTTCAACATGCAATAATGTAGAGATATCTAGGATTTTTTCCGTATAAATTTTTACCAGTTGTTACTAGAGAATAATCTATATATTTAATTGAATTTCCTTTTTTAATTTGTTTTCAGGTCCTTTTTTTCTAAATTTCCGTCAAAGAGAAATCCACATTAGGGAATAAATATATTTACACACTCAGTTGGTTAAATCCTTAATTTACAGAACTGGGCTACTAAAAGGTTACAGAAAGTAACAATCGTGAAAGGATTTTGCTACTCTTATAAAATCGCGACTCAGATATTTTCACGGATTTATTAATCCTTCCCAATTTTATTCAAAACTAAAATCAAACATTAAACAATGTTAATTTTAACGTTACGCAAACCCATAAAATCCTAATCAAAAGCTGACTCTAGAAACAAATGTTAAGTAAATATTTAAAATAAAAGTTGATCAAATTTGCATTTGCAAATTTGTTTGGAAAATATGCCTGAATGACGAGGGAATACGAGAGTGGATGGAAATGAAAGAAGAAAGAATGGATTATAGACGAATTGGGGAAAGTGTAGTAAAATATAAATCTACAAATGATGTAATAAAAGAATTTATATGAAATTATATGTGTTTACCAATTATTGAATAACTGTTAAACTTTCTAAAATGTATATATGTTTTAATCATGATGGTAACCATTTCCCCTACACATTCATAACTTTGATAAACTCACATATTTTTTATCAAAATGATTCATTGACAGAAACCATAACCGCGTAACCATGTATCATGTGTGCTTAAATATAATTAGACTAGTGGTAGTCACAGGTGTTTGTAAATGTTCTGAACTATCTTTAAACTATAGACTTTTGTCTTTTAAGGCAACTTGTAAGGAAGGATGCTCTTCTTGCTCAAGATGCTGAATAAAATTCAGTTTAAAGTATTAATATTAAACTTTTTCATCGCTAAAAATGTTAGACAAAATGTGTCGTTGTTAGTGTAGCTCTAAATCTTCACTTTTGTTCATTCAGATCCGTGCAATTGTTTCGATTCAATTCAAAATATCAGATTCAAAAATTCATATTCAGTTTTATTGAAATTAACTAACGGAAATGGTGGCAGTGATATATGTCCACTAATTGCACATATGTACATTTGCTAAAATCCAATAGAACAAGCTGATCGTTAACATGTCGGGATAACTCTAGTTTAATTCACATTATTCAGTATTATACAATATTCCAGAAAGCCACATAGATAATAGAATATTCTCTAGCTGATCATAATTAATATTCCAGCCATATAGAACTGTATTATTCGTAAACTTGTATATTGTACTCGCAAACCGCTCTGGAAATGAAATTAACTGCAGACAAGCTTGCAAAATTTATATCAAACATTTTTGGATAATTTTGATTTCTAATATATATATATATGTGTTTTATATCCGGTACAGTGTATGAAAATGTTTCTCCAATATTTTGTGGTGTAACCACCTTTGTAAAAAAAGGGAAAAAACATGGTACTTAAAAGATATTTGAAGTTTGTAGCAAACAACACATAAATAATGATACAAATGGAGGAGCGCTAATTATGTTGCAATGTCAAATTACAAAATGTATACCGGCCTTAGGGCGAAATAAAGTTATTTTTCTTAGTCGAAACTAAAATACATTAAATAACAGGGAGTTGTAGAACACTTTTATTCTTAATGTAAATGGTAGTCTTTAATTTAAGAAAAGTAGTGAGTTATATTAGTGTCAAGCTATTTTCAAGAGACTTAAAACATTGGGAAATGTGGTAACAAAGTAATTAAGTTACAGTTGTTAAGTCTAATAACAAAACTGTGAAAATAAGTATCTCCCTAAAGGCAAAACATTTTTACTTTACTTTGCAGGAAGTGAAAGGCATTTAATGGTAGTGAGTTTAGGAAAATGATATTAACTTTTGATAAATGATAGTTTTCGGCGAATTAGAATTATGGTGAGGGATATTTCTTGTAAGTGACTCTCATCTTAGATTTAAAAAACGTGACATTAGTAGGATTTTTACATGTTCAAAATTATAGGGAGAGGCTTCTAGGATTCAATTTCTCTTTAGATATGCTTTTAATAATTTTAAATATACTTTAAAATTCAAATATATTTATATCAAAACGTTAAAACATATAAAAGATAATTCTTAGAAATATTAAAATTCAATTTGATGAATCAGCTTTTTAGTCTGCATTTTTGGTATAAATTTTTTCGATAAAGAATAATCAATGATAACCTTTTACATGTAGTTATTGAAGTCACATTTAATCTATAGGTATTACTAGTTTTCTACAATATTTAATAGACTCGTTCTCGCTGTTTTTCCATTATGAAATTCCTCTATTTAGTATTGATACGCATCTCTACATCCAGAGAGATTGAGAGCTCTCAGAATTTTTCTATCTCGAGAAATAAATATGAAAAATGGGGAACGTTTAATGTTCTCTTACATATACTTCTTATTTTTGCAACACAAGGACATAAACTCAGTTTCACAAAACTTGGGGATGGCTGTTTTTTAACAGAAATTCGTGAGCTACTCTGTACTATGGTTGAATTTTCCCTACCTCAATTACTGTGTCGATTATAAAAATATATGCAGCATGATTTTTGATAAGCTCATATTTAAGGGATACATTTCAGTAGGTTACAGGGCTTAAGAGCTCCATCGGACGTAGTTGTGTATAGGGCCAAGTAGGATTACT
The DNA here is from genome assembly GCA_907164885.2 of Dolomedes plantarius. Lineage (NCBI taxonomy): Eukaryota > Metazoa > Arthropoda > Arachnida > Araneae > Dolomedidae > Dolomedes > Dolomedes plantarius. The sequence goes on along the minus strand of OU015491.1, from coordinate 145,774,403 downwards.
CAAAAACTGAACAGAGTGTTCTCAACATATACACCGTGGGAATATTCATTGCTAGAGTCTTTAAATGAATTACTTTAAGTACATCCTTCAGTTCATTGGACATAAAAGAATTTTTTTTAAATCTAGATTCTTCATTTGTTATAAGTAAAATAATAAATGTTTTTTTTCTGCAGATTAATATAAACATTTTATACACCAATAGGTCATTTTATTTGCTCTGTCAAGATATGAAATCAGACATCCTTGCTTTAAAACGAACACAAATGCTTTATGAAATACTTCCAAAAGTCCAGCTATTTCATCAAAATCATGTATGTATATATATATATATATATATATATATATAAAACTGATGTTTATCCTTATTTTTATTGAAAAATAGTTCAATTTTAATGCAGTATATTTTGAATTGTAATTATGTCCTTTACCAAGCCATGTAATTAATGTTATCAGCAGACTTAAATATATAAAAAAATCTCAAATAAACGCTGCTAAACAAGTAAACAAAATTTCGATTATACACGACTTCGTTTCTATTCTTTCTAATATTCTAATATTTCAAAACGTCAACCGCGTAAATTTCAGTCTAAAGTAACAAAATATTACTTCTCTACCACAAACAGAATGTTATCCATAATTCTATAATAGATTTTGCCATGTCCACCTGTTTGGAGCATAATGCCAATATTTCCTGCTAAAATCCCAAAGGAAATCAACATTGCAAATCATTTCTACATGAAATGCGTCACATTTTCAGGAAAGTTGCTTTAACAGCCCTACAGAATAGTTTTGAAGTAGACCTCCTGCCGAATTCGTACTGTCAAAATTACGCTGTTCCTGTGTCAAATAAAGTGAAACTTCATTGCAGCTTGGTCTTTAATATATTTACCTGTAATTGTATAATATATCGTCAAGTATAAAATTCTAACGCGAGAATTTACGCGTAGATGGCACGGTAATGTAGTATTTACTGCTAAGCCATGTAATGAAGACACTGGAGTATGAAATACATCTGGCAAATATTATAATGCAATTAAAGATGCTTGTAAATTAACAAACACATATTAATAAAAGGAAAGTAATAAAGAGATATTAAAATACTCATATGCAAAATATTTTTTTTTTTGTAATTTGTATTAATAATGAAAATGTAAGGAAATTGAACATAAAAATGCATCACTTCTCTTCATTTGTGTTTTCCTAAAGTAAAATATGAAAATGTGTGATTATATTAGTTATAATAGTACTTGGTTTAATGATATGAAACCAAAATGTGATTTTGGAAATGATTGTTTTAGTTTCACTTTCATTGTTCTATATCTATCTATGGTACGAATAAAATTTTTGAACTTATACTGATCTTTTTTATGCAATCGGACTTTCGAGACATATCTCAGTAAGGTTTATTTGAGTCAGTCAAACTCTAGGAAAGTACCTAGAATATTGAATTTTGTTCGAATAATCACAATACTGTTTGTACTATTCATCTTTCGTAGAGTTATTCGTAACAAGCATTTATTTTCTTATGAGAAGACGGGAAATTATTATTCTTTTAGTTGATGCACTATTTCCCAAAATGATAGAATTAAGAACTATAATTTCTTTCGTGTTATACAGCGTTTTGGATGTGTAAAACTTAATCTAGAAACTAATTGAAGGAAAGAAAAGACAAAACCTTTGTGCTCGAGGAATAAACAGGAAATCCAACATAAATAAAGTACAAATAGCAATAAGGTTCAATTTTGCATACGGCCGTTTCGAAGCTGCAAAGGAGCTTCTTCATCAGTGCAAAAAATTTAGTGGCAGCTCAAAAAGCAGAAAACTAAGCTTTTGGCTACCACTAAGTTATTTGCACTGATAAAGAAGCTCCTTTGCAGCTTCGAAACGGCAGTATGCAAAATTCCACCTTACTGCTATTTGTGCTTTATTTACGTCGGATTTCCTGTTTAATTGAAGGAAATTTAAGTATTTGCATGTCCGAACATCATTTGAGTTTGCAACTATTGAATGATTAATTTTTCTTATAACACATTCACTTATATTTCTCACATTATTGAAAAAATTTCGTATAGAAGAATCGAACTAATCATCTTGCATGGTCGCTGGTAGTAGTGGGAGAATAGAAGCTGTTTTGAAGAACAGAAGCTGGGAGATCAGAAGCTGTAATCGTAGGATAAAACTAGGTTCAAAGATGTTTTGGTTACATTTGTTTAGGAAACCATTAGAGACCTTGATGAATTCTTGACATTATAAGCATTGGCACGTCGTTAATCATCCAAAAATACTCCCCCTTCTGAATAATCCCCAATTTGTGGTCAAAATCCCCGTTTTTTTTCTTTGTATACCAGAAGGAATAGTTTGGATTTTAAGCAGTCAACGGTGTTTGGGGGTTGAGCAACTAATCACGACGTCTTCGGCAATCTCGTGCCAGTGTTTTAACTATTATACAAATGTGCAAATATATTTATCATCCCAACAACATTGTGTAAAGATATTCATTGCAACTGTGAGAGTTTATTATTATTGTAAATTCCTAGTTTTTGACCTAATCTATATATATAAAACAGTTCCGTAACTGACTGACTCACTGACTGAGTGACTGACATACAACGCACAGACCAAACCCTTGAACATAAAGGGCTGAAATTTTGCATGGTGATTTTTCTTATAGGGTAGGGGTGAACTAAGAAAGATTTTTGAAAAATTCTTCTTAGATTTATTAAAATTAAATGTTTAAGCTGTTTTTGTAAAATTTTTAAGTTTGCATTTAAAATAAAAACTTGAGGATTATAAAATTTATATCACAAGAAAGATCATAAAAATTTCTTTAAAAAGAGATCTTTTTGGAATCTTTACCTCTATTTTCTGAGTTTTGGTAAATTTTTAATCATGGTATGTATTATTATGGTATTTATTATAAATATATGGTATTTATTATAAATATATTTATACCTATTTTTGGCATTAATTGCATACATTGGCCGTTGTATTTAATTTGAATGTACTCCTTAGCGAAGTACGGGTTTTCAGCTAGTTTACCATTTGTGAAAAAAACATAAAAAGAAAAATTCGAAATTTTATAAAAATGATTATTTAAATTGAATCATTTAACTTAATGAAGATCTTCTGATTTTTCCTCCTTTGTATTCCAAAAAAAAAAAATAATGTGACTACATAAAGGTAATCATTTCGCTAATTTCGAATTTTTGAAATTGTGTTTCCTTTGTCTTTTCAGGTGAAATTTTATTCTCATTGCTTCATTTCATCTGTTTTTGCTACACTCGTCTCAGGTAATAAAGTTCTTTTAATATTATAAAAAAACCTCTACGTCGAAAGATCTAATCGTGAATTAAGGATAAAAACGCTTCAAAGATATTTATTTTAAGTCAAAAAATCCGTTTTATTACATTCTTACTCAATAAAAAAATTTAACGAAATTCTAGGTGACACGAGAAAGAACAGTGAAAAAAAGAAAATGCTGTGTACTTTAATTTTCCACCACGTTAGACTGTCTGATCCAGTTTTCGTTTCATTTTATTTACTTTCTCTCTCGGCTGCTCAAAATTGCAACTTTGAGTTTTTACTCTCCAGAACAATAAAATCCTTTATCTTGTTTTTATTTCGTTTCGTTTAAATCACACACATACGAATTATTCTTTCGGGGTCTTTGAGGAAATACTGCATCAGTATTTGACACAATCTAATTGTTGTCTCGCATGCAGTAAAAACAAAAACAAAAACATAAAAAACCGTTTCCCTATATTTTCATGCTTAGTGTAAATTAGCAAAATAAGAATTTGATTACTTCGCATTCTCTAAACACAAAACTTCTAATGTTTGATGGTTTAGCTGTATGAATTAACTAATTTAAATCGAATTAACATATGATAACGTATGATTCAACTCGACATTAATAGAATTATTATTAACACATTCTCTAATCTAAAATAAGCACGAAAGTCATAAAATTACAATAATATTTACTAGAAATTACAGGAAAATATAATTTACTGTTTCATCAAATTAGAGTTATTGGTTAAAGGTTAAACATAAAATAGTATCTGAATTAATAGGGTATAATTAAGAGTGTTAAACACACACACACACACATATATATATATATATATATATATATATATATATATATATATATATATATATATATATATATATATATATATATATATATATATATATATATATATATATATATATATATATAAATATATATATATATATATATATATATATATATATATATATGTGTGTGTGTGTATATATATATATAAGTATGTATATATATATATATATGCGATAATATTACTAACTACCTATAATCGCCCATTCTGTACTTCATCTCTGCCCTGGTAACCCGTCCTTCTTGTATTAGCGTAAACGCTTCGCCTTCCCACATACTAACTTCCTCCGCCAATTCTCGCAACATCTCTGATCTAATTCTATTTTGGCGCGCTATTCGAGAGACTGGCTCGAAGCGAGTAAGATGTTGCTTTACTGTTTAATAAATTAGTTTGTTCCTGAAGCTGATTTTATTATTTTCCGGCCACGATGTTAGCTACGATTTCATGAGATGTCCATCCGGACATTTCATATATATATATATATTATAATCAATCCAACATTTTAAATATCGATATTGTAACAAATGGAAGGTTAAGATAATATCATTAATTGATGATCGAAATATTTCATAAACTAGTGGAAATTTCTTTTAAAAATGTGTGTTCGTATTTAAATATCTTTATAATTGAGTTAAAATTACAAATCTATTTTTCTTCTCTAAAAGAGAATGTCATAGTGTTAATCGGGATGGTCGTGATTTAGTGTAGTATTAGGCAATGATACCATTACTCTTAATTCTAAATAATACAGTGATTTATTAACATAACACATATATGATTACACATTCAATTATTAATATAAAGAAAAACTCATGATATCAAGGGATTATTTAATTATACTATTTCACTCATTTAAATTGATTTCATTCTCAGTACGCAATATATATTATGTCTTAACTTCAGCCTATATTATATAACTCGGGGACTTATTGACTCTTTGAAATGGTTACCTCCATTTTTGCAGATTGTAGAGGGAACACTTGCTGGCATATCATCTTGCATCGGTTGGGGTATCTTTTTCGGATGTAATTCACTCCGGTGATGCATTCATCAATTTTCACTGGACGACGAGGGACGAGGTCGGGCGATTATCGGGCTGTGAAGACAGGGCAGGGTTTCCTAAGGTCAATTATCGTCACGGGTTTGCAGAGGGCAGGGAATCTTTTTGGATCGGGCGTCATCTATCTCCGCTCATCGTTGGCTGGCCGGATTATAGCGAGGCGCTAAGTCTGGGCGCAGTCCCGCCTATATTCTTTTGAGAACTTCTCTCTTAGGAGGCTACTACTTCATATCAGTGTGCTGAGTCTGAACGCCAACATCTAATCATAGATTCCTTAATATTCTCACTCTCTCAATTTTTTTTTTATCTTCTCAACGCTCCGCCCTTTTCATTTTATTCGTCACTCATGTTCAATCTTTTCTCTCACTTCCACTTCGCTTCGCTAATTTTCACCCCCTAAATCTTTTCACTAGACCTTTCAGAGTGAGGGGCGTTTCATATTAAAATAATTCCGCCTTCGACTCTCCCCTGCCTTTCTAGGGATCATGTTTTCCAGAACATCTCCTATGTGTGGGGTCATCTCCTCTTTGCCAACAATTCCCTTTTCATCTCAATGTCTCCTTCATGTAGCCCCCTCGCTGTTTCGTCTTTTAACTGTTGCTTTTCAATTCCTTATCCTTCATCCGGTTTTTTGCATCGGCTGGCGTCACTTCACTTTTTATTTTACCCCCGTTTGTTCGATTTAATTGGCTTGTCTGCACTTTTCGAAATTCTAACATATCGTATTCCCACGACATTCTTCTTGTATAGGCTGGCGTCATTTCACTCTTTCATTTTCCGTCCCGTTTGTTCGCCTTAATTGGTTTGTATACTCTTTTCTACCTTTTGATATAGCGTAATCCACGACAGAGAACTTTATTGATAGAATTTGTGAAGCAAAAAATGAAAGTTATTACCCCAAGAAAACCTCAATCCATACTAAGTAAGAAAATTTGAAATCCAACAGGTAGCTGCCACAATACTTGTCACATACATCCTAGAACAGTCATTAATAGCGTTAAGGAAGTCTAAAGTCTCAATATTTGTGAGAAAATCTAACTATTGTTGGTTTTTTCAAGGACCGAAAAATTCTCTCGCCTGAATTTTAAAATTCTTTCTAATTACATACATAATACATAATATTCATTCATATCTTGTATAAGTTATGTAGGGGCTTTAAAACTTTGTCTTATAACAATAGATAATATCTTAACTTTTCTATTTTTTTATTGATATTGACAGATATTTTTAGATATTAGTATAATAATACAACATGAAAGGTTTTCTGTTATAATGCCAAAAGACTTAATTTTTTAATTCCTGGTGAGATGCACTTTAATATTCCAAGAAGGGGAATGATTTGGATCTTTTTACAAAGCTCTTTGGAGAAGAGAATAGTATTCTTTATTTTTAGTAATATACACCTTTTGACATTTTGTTACTAAGGTGTTATTAATTTTATCCGTCTTCACTGCATTTTGATGAGAGTAATACTTTTATAATGCCGTATAAAGAAATAAAAGTGTGCACAATAACGAGGAGTTTTAAATCAGAAGTACAATAAATTTACACAAAGAGACATTTTATAAGAAAAAATTTTGGTATATTTTTCAACTACTGAGCGAAAGAAAATATGGTCTACTTCCAACTCAAACAAATAATAAAATTCTTCACTTACAATGCTCTCCATACATATGTATTATGGGATGATGCATGTTATAATAGAAAATTATTCTTCCTTGTATGTATGCATATATATATATATATATATATATATATATATATATATATATATATATATATATATATATATATATATATATATATATATATATACATACACACACACACACACACACACGCACACACACATATATATATATATATATACACTCTGTCACAAAATTAATATATGCACCCAGAAGGAAACGAGCTACTATGACGAAACTTAACATGTATGTAGTGTATGAGGAGATAAGCAAATGATTAGAAATGAAAAAGAGCAGACCGTTTTATTAAGAAGATATGGCATTAAAAATGTTACAAATCAGTAAGTAGTAAATTAACTTCTGGCAGCCATACAAGCCAAAACACGGCGTGGAATCGAATCAGTGAGGTAACCTCACTGATTAATATATAAATATATATATATATATATGTACATATATATATATATATATATATATATATATATATATATATATATATATATATATATATATATATATATATATATATATATATATATATACAGTTGGTTCTCTGTTTAACGACTTTCAAGGGACCGTGAAAAATCGTCCTTAAGTAGAGATCGTCCTTAAACAGAATTTGTGAAAAAATAACATTTCCCTTCACACTTTACAGGTTTAGGATTGTCAATATATTTCTTAATATATTGGCGTGTTTAAAAATGTTATTTTTATTATCATCATTATTTTATTCACAAAAAGTTATTTTAAATTACATTGAAAAAAAAAGAGTACAAACAATACAATAAATTACGTTTTAAAAAATTCAAAAAGTGTTGATTGCTTCATTCGCCTTGTCTCGTTTTCAATGTCTTCAACTTCACCTTAATCGTCTGACAATGTGTTTTTGTTTACAATATCTTAATAAATTTGTTCTACATTTCTGAAATCTGTTGTTAAAACATATTTATCACAATTGTAGAAATCTTGAATTGAAACATCCTCATCTTCAACAAGACTTCTCCATTCTTCAGGGGTAATGTCATCTTCGTTGATTTCTAGATCCGTACTTTGTAGTTCCACTACAAGTTATTTGTGAATTCCAGCAACGAGAAAGCAGTTTTTTATTGTGGATGAAGAAACTTCTTTCCATGCTGATGTTATCATGTGCATTGCTTCCAAGATTGTAAATTTTCTAATTTTTATACTGTCAGCCGAATTGTTTATTAATTTCCTAATTAAAGACTTTCTGTAGTATGCTTTCACACTGCGAATGATACCCAGGTCTAATGGCTACAACTTGCTAGTGCAGTTAGCTGGTAAGAAATGGATAGTCAAATTTGTAAGTCCAGGGATATTTGGAGTATGTGCAGTGCATCGGTCGATTAAAAGTAAAACTTTTCACTTTTCTCGATGCATTTTTGCATCAAATTTTCTAATCCAGTCAATAAAAATTTGTGATGTCATCCACGCGTTATTGTTATTGCGGTACTCACAAGGTTTCCTGGCGATATTATTAAAACACCTTGGTTGCTTTGATTTGCCTATAACTAGAGGTGGAAATTTCTCAGATCCATCCGAATTAGTGCACAGTAAAACAGTCAATCGTTCCTTACTGTGTTTTCCACCAAAACACTTTTCACCCATATACGTTAAGGTTTTATTATGCACCATATTGTAGAATAGGCCCGTCTCATCTGCACTGAATATGTTCTTCTCATCATATCCATCTAATTTCCCCTTCAGCACTATTTTCCATTCATCCACTATTTTTTCATCTACGGAGCCACTTTCGCCAGATATGCTTTTAAATACAAGCCGTATCTTTCTTTGAACTTTGTTAGCCAACCAGCCGAAGCCTGAAAATTTTGCATTCCAAACTTTTCTGCCAGAATAATAGCATTTTCTTTAAATATCACTCCCGAAATTGGAATGTTAGATGCTCTTGCTTGATGAAACCATTGCAGGACTGCCTTCTCAAACTCTTCTGATCGGCCATTTCCTGCCGTTTGGATTTGGATCTCAAACCAAATTTTTGTGCTGCTTCAAGAATTTTCTCTTTGCTTGCTAAAATGCCTTTGAGAGTAGACTCGGGTAGCTGAAATTGTCTTGCAAATTGTACTTTTGTTATTCCAACACTTCCTTCCCAGTTTTCAATAATTTTCCCTTTTTCGTGTAGCGTAAGATGCTTTCGCTTTGATGCTATTTTGCTCTGCTCACCTCGTATTCGTACTGGAATGAGCTCCTACACCCAACCATGAATTCTCTAAACATGAACACGTGCTTCCCAGAAGGAGTGAGAGAGGGGTGCTTTTGGACAGTTCGTAAATCACATCACAACATGGTAGGTACAATAGAGTGCTTCCACACCCGCACTAAGAAATTCGATCCACCAGGGAAGAATGTTCGATCTTCCGAGAAACATTAATCCCCCCTCCCCCGGTTTTTTCCACTGCAACAAGTCTATGATTGCAACAAACATAAAGGAAATTACGGGTCTGATTTTGAAACCAAACTCCCCCACAGAAAGTAACCCTCCAGTAGATAAAATGTTGAAGAAAAAGTTTATCATGTGTTAAGAGGGGTACCAGAGATACCCCTTTGCGTTGTGTAAATTTAGGGAGGTGAACTCCAAAGGTAACTATGCGTTTATAAATAAAAATAACAACATTTATTATACAATATTTTACAAGAAAAGGTCGGTTTTACATATTATATTTAAGATCTTGGCTATACATATTTTTAACCGAATTAAGGCATACTTCATCCGCTTCCTGCGGCATAACCATTATGAGTCGAGTGAAATAAAAGTCTCGTAATCTCTCAGAAGGCACGAGCACTATTTAGAGGGGGAATTTATGACCAACCTGGGGAGATTTGATGAAAACAGCAGAGCATGGCTTCGTTGAGGTACTTCTACAGGAGGAGGATTTAGGCATCGGGTAGAGATTCATGTGGCTCTTCACTGGCGGAAGCAACAGGATTCGGTGCTGGCGGTTGAAGACGGGTATCTCGCCATTTTACGGGGGCGTCTTTCCTTCCCAGGCTCTCTTGCAGCTCGCTACCTCCAATCGCTCCCTCGCTCTCTCTCCGAACGTCGTTTTCTCCCACACTCGGGTCTCCTACATTCTTCATTATAACCCCTCCCCAGGTTAGTTATTCACGTAAATTTATTGCCTCTTCGAGTTTTTTATTCGAGGGCAGGATGCTCTGACATTCCCATGGTTGACCCACGTGGTACGCTTATTTCCAAGAAAATTGGAAGTCCGTTGAATTTCCTGGAATTTCTTTCCCGCGTCCTGAGGAATTCAGGAGGGGTGATGTTTCTTGGAAAATTGGTGCAGTTCCAATATGGCCGTTTTATGCCCCGTAATCGTGTTGGAAGAACAAAATGGCTATAACGTTGGAAGGAGTTCAAAATGTCCAAATTGTGGATCCTTCACAACAATCACTCCCCCCCTTTTCTAGGCGTGCTGGCACGCCACAGTCTGTAGGGGTTGAAGAACGGATTGGCTCCATTCGCTTCAGCAAAATAGACTCCAATTGCACAAAAGTCACAATGGCAGTAAAATAAAATCATGAATGACATCAGTTGTAAAAGTTCAGGAGGTCAAAATCTCCCCTTATAGTGCTGCAAGTTTTACTGATTTAAAAAAAAAATTCAAAATTTATAAAGTTTTCTTTAAGCTTACATTAACTCTGACCAACATTAAGTAACATCATAGAAAATGGTATGCATACCCTGTAAAACAAATAATAACAAAATAGTGGCTCGATCAACACATGTGATCAGAGATTAAAATGTAAAGAAAGGGTTATCTTACAGAAATAGAAATCTCTCCGCTAGAGTCGTACAGCGAAGATGAAATTTTTCAAAAACGTTGGCAAATGTGCATAATCGCCATTATGTGTTTAACTCGCGGAAAGAGTAAAAATGTACTCTTTTCCTTGCGCTGCCATTTGTGTGAAACATATAATGTGCTATCCATGCATTCAATAATAATAGTACTAATAATGATAATAATAATAATAAAACACAATAATAAAACATAATACACGCTAATCTTTTAATAATATATATATATATTTTTTTTAATTTTAAATTTTCCTTTTTTTTTTTTTTTTTTTTTTAATTTATTCATTCCCCAACGAAATTGACCAAATTTTGCTCTATCATCAGATTTGTACACTGAAACATCGTCAAATTGAATTTAAACTATGCGCACAAATGAACCCACGACGAAAATTCTAAAGTCTGCTAAGTTTCCTAAAAAAAAATTATATAGATATCTCATAGCAATATAACAGAAGACGAAGAGTTAAGAGAGAGAAAAAAAAAACTTATTTTTGCCAAAATAAAACTTAACCGAAAGGAGAAAAAATTTACTCGGTACACCTTAGTTTTCAAAAGCCTATCGTTGACACAAGATAGTTGATCAGACCCTCTGGAGAAAACGATAAAACCCCTTAAACCGAGTTTTCCCTTGTAAATTGGTAAATGGGCAGAAAACCTTAGGCGGCCATTCCCAAAGAGTTCTGTCCATGACTTACTGATATCACTGAACCACAAACATTTTAAGTAAAAAGTTTTAAATTCTGCGCAAGTAAAGAAAGTTTAATAGCTTAGCAGAAGTATTGAGCGTCTATTTCCCATTCGCCTGATTTTTGTAATTTTCTTCCGGCAGCGGTTCGCTTGCGGTTTTGATAAATGTCTAAACTCTGTATCTCAGTTCGCAATACGGCTTTCGAATTTCGCTTTGTTTGACACCCCGTTGGAGAGCATAATACAAATATCCGCGACCTCACGTACATTTTCGCCTTGAACCTAGCGTTGGGGGAATTAGCGAGACTAACTTTTTCACTCTCTCTGTGGGGCAATTGTTTAGCCGGGGGTCCACCAAGTTGCTGTGAACTCCCCCTCCCATTCTCTTCTGTCGAGAACGGGGCGAGGGAACCTCGAATATTTAGTGTGTTCTGAGGATCCAACGACATTAACTTTTTTCACTCCCCCCTTATTTTGGGTCATTCTTCCTATTCCCCCTCGATCAAAGTCGCGTTCCCGTTTTAAGGGTAAAGTTGAATTCCGAGTGGGGAAAGTGTGGATTTCGTCTTGCTCCCTCTTACTAGAACACCATTTTAAAAAAGTGGCTCTTTTGCCTACTGAACAGTAAAATTCGCGCACTATTCACCGTACTGCCCCATAAATTTATTACTATCTTTATTTTGTTATTCATTATTTTCTCTTATTCACTCATTATTCGTTACCCTTATACACAATGTGATAATCTTGCCCCTCAACCGGTATTTAAACATAGCAATTTTTCCTACGGGCGACCACTGAACAAAAGTTGCTAAGGCCTTGAATTGCATAAAAAAAACTCATAGCAGTCTGAATCTGGGGCACCATCGAACGTGGACACTAAATGCGTAAAGCCGGGAGTTTTCCCGCTAACAACTGAATCGGAAGGCGACGCCATAATACAATAAAATAAAGCAAGGAGAGGTAACCCAAGATAATTTTATTGTGCTTCAAGACAAACCCTTTTAAACAATTTTTGTTTTAACATATACATGCGAAACATATAATAATCAAAATAAAGTAAAAATCATTATCCTAGAATTATATATATACTAGCCGCGAACACATAAACTCTAACATTTCAATACAATTTGTTCACACAACATGTAGGCATGGCAGGTACAAGGGAAAGAAAAGAGAGAAATTTTAAAAAAAATGTATGCATAACACTTTACAGATATATATATGAACCATAAGAACCTTGCGCGACATTAAAAAACTTTTTGCCAAGATACACAAAAAAATTTTTTTTTTTTTTTTTTAGTATGCCCAGGTTTTGGACTAAAGTAAAAATATTATAACATACCCAGGGAAATCCTCGTCACGAGGCACCAATATATGTTAAGAGGGGTACCAGAGATACCCCTTTGCGTTGTGTAAATTTAGGGAGGTGAACTCCAAAGGTAACTATGCGTTTATAAATAAAAATAACAACATTTATTATACAATATTTTACAAGAAAAGGTCGGTTTTACATATTATATTTAAGATCTTGGCTATACATATTTTTAACCGAATTAGGGCATACTTCATCCGCTTCCTGCTGCATAACCATTATGGGTCGAGTGAAATAAAAGTCTCGTAATCTCTCAGAAGGCATGAGCATTATTTAGAGAGGGAATTTATGACCAACCTGGGGAGATTTGATGAAAACAGGAGAGCATGGCTTCGTTGAGGTACTTCTACAGGAGGAGGATTTAGGCATCGGGTAGAGATTCATGTGGCTCTTCACTGGCGGAAGCAACAGGATTCGGTGCTGGCGGTTGAAGACGGGTATCTCGCCATTTTACGGGGGCGTCTTTCCTTCCCAGGCTCTCTTGCAGCTCGCTACCTCCAATCGCTCCCTCGCTCTCTCTCCGAACGTCGTTTTCTCCCACACTCGGGTCTCCTACATTCTTCATTATAACCCCTCCCCAGGTTAGTTATTCACGTAAATTTATTGCCTCTTCGAGTTTTTTATTCGAGGGCAGGATGCTCTGACATTCCCATGGTTGACCCACGTGGTACGCTTATTTCCAAGAAAATTGGAAGTCCGTTGAATTTCCTGGAATTTCTTTCCCGCGTCCTGAGGAATTCAGGAGGGGTGATGTTTCTTGGAAAATTGGTGCAGTTCCAATATGGCCGTTTTATGCCCCGTAATCGTGTTGGAAGAACAAAATGGCTATAACGTTGGAAGGAGTTCAAAATGTCCAAATTGTGGATCCTTCACAACATCATGTAAGAAAAAATCGTCGTTAAATAGAAACAAAATCGTCTTAAAATAGAATTTTTTTACGTCGGAGAGACCGGGAACTTGAAATATCGTCTTTAAATAGAGATCGTCCTTAAGTAGAGCGTCGTTAAACAGAGAACCAACTGTATATATATATATATATATATATATATATATATATATATATATATATATATATATATATATATATATATATATATATATATATATATATATATATATATATGTATATATATATATATATATATATATATATATATATGTATATATATATATATATATATATATATATATATATATATATGTATATATGTACATATATATATATATATATATATATATATATATATATATATATATATATATATATATATATAACACAGTTGTTATTCTTATTCTTGCTCATATCTTCAAATAAAGGAAGCTCAAAAAATAGCACGCAGACAAATTAGAAGAAGTTTAAGTGTTTAACTTAATCTGGATAAAGGTTTTGCGTTTTTATTTCAGTGATTTTTTTATCTGTAGTGTCTTCTCATCGCAACGTACATCCCCAGAGATAGGACATTCGGAAATATCCCCACTATGCTTTTCACCTTAATTTTCTCATTTCAGTCTTCACTTGGCACAGTAAACATTAAATTCACGCTTCTATCACGCTTTTAGTTACCATTGCAACGTCATTTAGAAACGACATTAAGGAAACTCAGTTGCCTGAAATGCAATTCGATTTTCTTCTCAGAGCCCATGCAGTTGTGCCAGTTTAAATGAGAAATTATGATTGCAGGCCTCCGTCTCCACGGCATATTTTCCAATATGTCTTCATTGTCCTTGTATTTTCTTTAAACAACGCCGAATCGCGTTTATGCCTACGTTTTTCACCGTCCTATAAACTGTCATTCATTCAAAATAAATTTCTCCGGGGAACACTACATTTTGAGATTTCAGATCTATAACTCATACTCATTTCACTTGCACTGCTGCAGTTGGAAAAGAATCCTTTGTTTTAAACTCAGTTAAAATGTGAATGAATCGACTACCTTGCTGTTATGTGCGCTGAAACAAAGCTAATGAAACAACAATATTTTACCGTTTACCTGGTTGCTAGACAACAATGCGTGCACAAGCACCTAGCCGAAAGGCTTTACTCACTGAGTGACCAGACCACGTATTTCAGTATGCGAATTCAAAAGTATGTCACTAACACACACTCGTATCAATGTAAATTAAGAAATTTATTAATACATTTAAACGCGAATATTCCTGAGTTGCCTTTTTTTAAGATGGATAGGACTGAAAAGTTACAGGAACTTTTCCGCATGTTATAAAAATGCAATAATAAGTCATTAAAGATTTGATTTTGTTACATTTTCTCTTTTTTGTTAAAAATATTGGTTCCTAATTTATAACAATAAATTAAACTGGAGAATTCAAATTATTTACGAAAATAACTTCTATGTTTAAAAGCTAGTTTGAATTGGAGAATTTCTAGAGAATTTTATTTTTCAAACACTATGATTTGTACATTTAAACCAATGACAGTAGATCACACCTCGTAGATTCTCAGGAAATAACTAATTTCTAAGAAATATGTTATATGGATTAAAAAGGCTTGCAAATACACAGGTAATCTCAAATGGAATACCGAAGTTTAAGTCGTTATAATACGAAATTTAAAAAAATCTAACTGAATGGCTGCATTAACTGAAAGAAAATAGAGTAATTTAGATTTTTTCCCATCAATTTAAGCTCATTGACATTCATTCATTGAAATGACTCAATAGTGCGTTAAGAGTTTCAGAGATTCAATTTTAAATGCAGTTACGGTAAATGTGTTTACGAACTTGATAATCTAAGAATAAGTACCCGGATTCAATGTACCTTTCATTTCATTAACGTTTAGATTGAAATGGCAAAAGTAAAGAATCAAAATATCTATCGTAGGAAAAAAGAACTAAATGGAAATTATATATATATATATATATCTGTTTGTGTGTGTGTGTGTAAGTAAAAAAAAATTAAATATATATATAATCTAAGAATAAGTACCCGGATTCAATTTATATATATTAAATATTATATTATTTATATATATATATATATATATATATATATATATATATATATATATATATATTTCCCATTTAGTTCTTTTTTCCTACGACAGATATTTTGATTCTTTACTTTTGCCATTTCAATCTAAACGTTAATGAAATGAAATGTAAATTGAATCCGGGTACATATTCTTAGATTATCAAGTATAATATTTAATATATATATATATATATATATATATATATATATATATATATATATCTGTTTGTGCGTGTGTAATATTTATATATATAATGTTATCAGATTTTAACAGACTTATCTGAATTTGAAAGAGTTACAGTTTTAAGAAAATCTTTTCGCTGGTACAAATGAACCAGTTTCATATTTCAACCCAACGATATAAATGTTTTATTACTCTTCTGTTGACTCTGAACATGCTGCTATCCTAAAAGCTCTATTAATGTTCTAACTGGACAACTCATTTTTTTTCTCTCCATTAGTTGCTTGCCTTCGGATAATTATAATGAAGGAAAATATATTTCTTAAATTTTGATATCATTGTAATACAAGGAATGAATACGAGAATCAATTTTCTATTTCACTTAAAAATGCACTATTACTTGTCACTTTAAAGCAAGTTATGAAAACATTGTTGTTTTAACATTTTTCATGTAAGCTAATATATTAAATTTAATAACTCAGTTTCAGTACCATTATAATTTCAGTCAAAGTTCAAGGCTTTAGTAAAAGTGCTTTGTTTCTATAGTTCCAAACTGTAGTATCTTTGAACAATGCTCTCGAAACTTCGAACGGACTAATTCACTTCTAAGCTATAGTCTTTGCAGTAGATATTTGACAGATACTCTGGAAATCCAGGGCATTTAAACAGGGTCAGTAAATTACATTTATCAAAATGACACGGTTTCCCGTAAATGGGTCTTTCATTAATTCGTAAATCATTTGTGTACAAGGTGGTGCATTAGCGCCATGGAATTCTAAATCTTTCTAATCCCCTTTGTTAGAAAGGCAGTAAACAATATTATGCCATTGTTAGAGGGAAAACATATAAGCGAGATGGTTTACAAGGAAGTATTTGTGTGAATAATTACTTATTATTCTGGCTTATCTATTGTCGTGTTAATGCGTATATATATTGTGAGATATCCTAGGTGCAAAAAAAAAAATTAGGAAGGACTATAAGTATTTCTAAGAATGACCACAGTTTACTTAGAAGTATTTGTATGAATAATGACTTACTATTCTGGCTTATCGATTACAGTGTTAAAACGTATATCTGTTGCCAGATATTCTAGGTGCAAAAGAAATTAGGAAATATTTTTTAAAGTTCAGGGAATAATGACAGATTTCTTTCGTCAACACACACAGGGTTTAAAATGTGATTGAAATTTTTGAAGATCAATTTACAGACTGAAAATACAACATGCTACAAAATATTATCTAGTTTGAATATATATGGTCTCGTTTCACAAGAAAGTATTCGTGTGGATAATGACTTATTCTGGCTTATCGAGTGATGTGTTAATACGTATATCTACTGCGAAATATCCTAGATCTAAAGGAAATTAAGAAAGACTATTAGCATGGATACGTAATTTTCGCATTTACGAAATAGATGAGAATAAATGCGAAATTTGCCGATACGAGCGAATAAATGCGAAAATTATTTTTTTCCTACTTTTCAGCTAAAACTCGTTGATAAACGGCTTTTTAAGCGAATTTGGGTAATAATAGGAATAATTTATTAACATAATTGCTTAACTAAGACCATCCACAGTCTTTAATGAGATCTCACTCTCGAAATTGGCTTATTACGTATTGCTAAAAACTTAAGGAAGAGAATGTGGATACTACCACAATGTTAGCTTTTAAATAAGAATTTTGACACTTACCTATCCAGTAAGTAAAATTGTGATTTTCTTTAATAAATGCGAAAATTTTTAGTTCATTTTTTTTGCGAATAAATGCGAAATTTTAAATATTTTAATTTTTTTGTGAAATTTACGTATCCCTACCTATTAGTATTTCAAAGAATGACCACATATTACTTACAAGAATTTGTGTGAATAATGACTTACTATTCTGGCTTATCTATTACCGTGTAAAAAACATAATCTGTTGACAGATATTGTAGGTGCAAAAGAAATTATGAAACTCCATTTTTAATTTCAGAGGATGACCACAGATTGCTTTCTTGACTACACATAGGGTTGAAATTGTGATTGAAATTTTAACACTAGAACTTCCGTTGGTGTCTTTTCGACACCGAAGTATGTTTACCACGTTCTAGCTCCAACAATGTTTATGATATTTAATATATTTTCTAATGACTTTTAACCATTTCACTCGAAGAGCGTACAGCCGAAAATTTAGTCGTGTAGCTTAATTTAGAGAACTTCTGGAGCCAAATTTATCTAGAACGTCCGCTAGTGTCGATTTCACACCAAGCAGAATTCTTCATTTTACATAGCTTCTTTTACGTATTATTCGACCTTAAATTCCACGTTCGCTATTGATACTTGTCAATATTCAACCCTTTACCACCACCCCTCTGAAAGGAGTAAACGGTTCAGTCCGAAGTTGTCAGGTGTTCACTTCGTCTCTGCAGCTGCAATCTTTGTACGTTTACAAAGGAATTTCTGTGTTGGTTTTTGATTTTATGACAGGAGAAAAAGTTATGTCTCCTAGAAAAGGACTAACCCTTGAAGAAATTGAAAATCTTTTGAGAAAACTGTCCGAACTGTCCTGATGGAGGTGAGCTCTCGTGTTCTGATTTAGATTCGGATGATAATGAAATCATATTACATACAAATGAATCGGATGAAAGTGACAAAGAAGATGTTTATAGCACGCAGGCTATTTCAGATTTATATGTCGCTCGAGATGGCACCGAATGGAAACCTTACAACGTGGATTCTGCTTCGGGTAGATTTTCTAATAGAAATATTTTACATGAATGTAGTGGTCCTACTAATTACGCAAAGCGAAATGTCAATGAGTCCGTCATGAGTTCATGGCTTCTTTTCATCGATAAATATATGTTAGAACATATTAGAAAATGCACGGAGATAGAAGCAAAGAGAGTTTTGCAAGATGATAATTGGTCTTTGTCATTGAAAAACTGTGTGCTTTTATAGCAATATTGTATGCACGTGGACAAAGCGGTGCTAAAAATATAGAATTACAATCCTTGTGGTCTGAGTCTTGGGGCTTGGAGTTCTGTAATCACACAATGGGAAGAAATGGGTTTCTCGAAATATCCAAATTTTTAAGATTTGACATAAAATCAACACGTTCACAACGACTTCAAGAAAACAAATTGGCTATGATTACGGAAGTTTGAGATCGATTCGTAGAGAAATGTATTCAATGTTATAAGCCTGGAGAGAATATCACAATAGATGAGCAACTGTTTCCCAGTAAAACGCGATGTCCTTTCACCCAGTTTATAGCAACAAAACCAGATAAGTATGGTAAAAAATTCTGGGTTGCTGCTGATGTTGAAACAAAATATGTTTTGAATGCTTTTCCTTATTTGGGGAAAAATTAATCCCGAACTGAAGGGCAAAGATTAGCCGAATACGTTGTGCTAAAACTAATGGAACCATATAAAAATAAAGGACATAATGTACCGGTCGACAATTTCTTCACGTCTTTGGAACTAGCAAAGGAATTGATAAAGAATAAAACAAGTCTTGTGGGGACTGTAAATCGAGCTCGAAGAGAAATTCCGGATAATTTGAAAAAAATAAAAGATATTCTTTATTCCACGAGTGTTTATAAACAAGAAAAAAATCGCCACACTGACTGTATACCAAGGTAAAAAGAAAAAAAACGTTATTATATTGAGCACACTTCATTCGAGTGTTACAATAGCAAATAATGGAAAGAAATCAACTGAAACAGTAACTTTCTACAGTTATACTAATTACGGTGTTGATGTACTCTATTAAATGGCACGTAAATATTCAGTGAAACCCGGATCAAGACGATGGCCAGTCCATACCTTTTATTACATCTTAGATTTTGCAGCTATAAACGCCTGTATTATTTACAAAGGCGTGGTAGGTAACCGTATCTCAAGGAAAAATTTCATACAGCAATTAGCAAATGAATTGCATTCAAATTATATCAGTGATAAAAAATGTCACAATCAAAATTATATATCGGAATGTGTGCAAGAAAATCCTACTAAACGCAGAAAACGCGAAATTAAAAAGTGCAAAGGAAATGTTACAAACAAAAGGTGCTGTTTATGCATGAAAGCGATGTGCGGCAAAAGCACCGAAATAATTTCCTATTATTGTCTCAATTGTATATAAGGTATGTATGTAATATAAAGTAATGTTAAAATCTGTTTGAATATTGTATTTTTAAAAAAAATTAAAAAAATTATGTTCTTTAAAATTTCATAATTTTTTTTAATATTAATTAATAATGGTTTTTCTGTGTCATAAATGATAATTTTTTTGTAAAAATGTTACAAAATTAGCTTAATTTAAGAAAATGAAATAAAGAATGTTACATAGATGTTATAACAACAATTTTATTCCTGGTGTCGAAATGACACCGACGGCAGTTTTAGGATGTCGAGAGGGCCGGAAGTTCTAGTGTTAAATAAGATCAATTATCAAGCTGAAAAAATAAATATTCTACAAAATAGTATCTAGTTTAAATATATATAGTGTAGGTAAACAATAGGTGAAAAGGGAAACAACTATTATATTTCGAATGAATAAAATCCTGAATTCCATTTCAATGCAACAATAAAAACACGTGTCCAGAAAAAAAATGGACGCATAAAAGGGACAGTCATAAATCGTAACCGTCCAGACAGTGATTATTTAGTTTTATTACACAGCACAGCCCAATTCACCATCAGTGGATTATTCCTTCGGCCGTTCACTTGTGCTTAGTAAAAAAAGGTTAGAAATAAAGCACAAATTTACCGAAAAAACGCCAACATGTCTAGAAAAACGAGGAAGGTAACAGATCTTTTCTAAATATAAGGATGAATAAATAAGAGTATATTATCTTATTCAAAAGACCTAAAACAGTATTTATCATTCATTTAAAGCACCTGAGTAAGAATAGACAATAGTTCATTTTTACATTATCTTCGGGCATTTCGGAATTATCCATGTTTATCTAATTTTTTTCTCATATTATCATGGATAATCGGGAGTCGAGCGTTGTATATTAATTATTATATCAAGCAGGGCGGTTGACCTGCAACGCCAAGCTAAAAAAAACAAAATAGACGCCAAATAAATAAACTCGCCAAGTACAAAAATTCGTCAGAGACTGCTACTGCTTATATACTCTAAACCGCTTACTCCTATTCTCGCAATGTTAAAGCAGTTTGCGTAAATTATAAAATTCTGAATGAACCAAGCATCGTACAAAATTAAAATAAAAGTAGAAGAATCTTATCAGCGAGTACTTTAAATTGAGATAAAAATGGACTTTCCAAGTTAAAAATAAACCGAGATATGGAATTTTTAATTTTCCGTAAAATTAGGGATTTTGGTAGATTTTGCTTCTCGCCAAGGAAGATTTCGTCAACAATTTAAGAAGACCTATAGAGTTATAGCATAGGGGCTATAGCATAGAGACCTATAGCATAGGGGTGCGAGGGGGGAAGAAAGGGAAATATAAAATCTCCAAAATGACCGATAGTAGTGTCAAATCCATAGTTTTCGAGGTCGCTGAGATTAATAGTAACACTCCTGATGTCGTTTAAGTGCAAGTTCAGCCCCTCCCCATTACCATATGGGGGTGAGGGGGAAGAAGGGAGGAATATAAAATCTCCAAAATGACCGAGAGTAGTGTCGAATCCATCGTTTTCGGGAAGGCTGAGAGGAACAGTGGTAATCCCATTGCCGTTTGAGTGAGAGTTCAGCACTAGGGTTTTTGACCCGGGTTTCCCCGAACCCGAAAACCCGGGTTTTTCAAAGATTTTACGAACTCGAAACCCGGGGAATTTTTAATGTAAACCCGGGGAATTAGTTATTTATCTAATACAGTAGAATACCAATTATATTCCTTAATTTGGAACCAAGACCGAATTTAACATGTCGAACTCGGTACGGCTCTCAAACAAATGAATAAAAAATACAATGAGACTAATTGACATCAGATAGATCTCATGTTCCCATCTGATGAGCTTAGTATGTTTCTGCAGGAGAATAATATGGAAAATCATAAAAATCAAAATATGGCTCATATATCATAAGAAAAGAAATTGAGTTGTTTTTGGGCAACGAAAAGCCGACCTGAAATGCTAGATAAACTTTTCAAGTCTTTAACAACAATTCGACCAACTTCGGTGGAAGCAGAACGAGCATTTTCTGTAATGGGTCTCAATAAACTCAGAGGCTAATAAACTCAGAAGCCGAATCAATGATGATACGTTGAGTGCAATGATAGTTGTAAGGCAGTCTTATAAAAAATGAGATATTTGTACCACTTTTATTTGTTATACATATATGTATATGTTTATTAACATTAAATTTATTTACTATTATTTTTATATTTGAAATTCTGAAATAAATTAGATGCTTCTAATAAACTATTTATTATTTTAGTTCTTTGCTATTGATCCCCTGGAACCAACCAAGTAAACCCGGGAAAACCCGGGTTTTAAATGAAAAAAACCCGTCAAACCCGAAACCCGGGTTTTAAAAAAATTGCTCAAAATCGAAAAGCCTATTCAGCACACCCCCCATCAACGTTGGTGGGGAGGCGGGGAGGAGACAAAATGTCCAAAATGACCGAGCATAGTGTCGAATCCATAGTTTTCGGGGTCGCTGAGATTAATAGTGACACTCCCGATGTCGTTTAAGTGCAAGTTCAGCCCCCCCATTAGCATAGGGGTGCGAGGGGGGAAGAAAGGGAAATATAAAATCTCCAAAATGACCGATAGTAGCGTCAAATCCATAGTTTTCGAGGTCGCTGAGATTAATAGTAACACTCCTGATGTCGTTTAAGTGCAAGTTCAGCCCCTCGCCATTACCATAGGGGGGTGAGGGGGGAAGAAGGAGGGGAATATAAAATCTCCAAAATGACCGAGAGTAATGTCGAATCCATCGTTTTCGGGGTCGCTGAGAGGAACAGTGGTAATCCCATTGCCGTTTGACTGAGAGTTCAGCACCCCCCCCCCCATCAACGTTGGAGGGGAGGTGGGGGGGGAGAAAAAAATGTCCAAAATGACCGAGAAAAATGTCGAATCCATAGTTTTCGGGGTCGTTGAGATTAATAGTGACACTCCTGATGTCGTTTAAATGCAAGTTCAGACCCTCCCCATAACCATAGGGGGGTGAGGGAGGAAGAAGGGGGAATATAAAATGTCCAAACTGACCGAGAATAGTGTCCAATCCATAATGTAGGAGTCACTGAGGGGAATATAGGAAATTAAAAATGTTGTTTATAATCAAATTTTGAGTTAAATAAATAATACAGTAAATTTGTAATTTTACTTTATCATTTGTATTGTATTTACTTTCAAATACCTGTAAATTAAATTACTTAAATTTTATACTATATGTAAAATCCATTCCTTTTCCTGTGCAATAAAAATATTGAGATAAATAAATACCCGGGCAACGCCGGGCAAACAGCTAGTGATGTATAAATAGTGTTTAGTACGATATTCCCCATTGTGTTTATAAAGATTGACTAGAATAGAAAAATGCCATCCATATTACAATTAAAACGATAAAACAACCGGCCCTATTACAGAGATTCGAAAAAACAAAAAAGTTCTCCAATTAAGTTCACAAAGTGACACATTTGTAACTGATGATGGTATGACCTAGGTATCAAGCAATTGTTTGCCTACAAAAAAGCCCAGTTTGTAAATGGTTATTTACCTATTTCAAATAAATAACTGATATCCACTAAAAAAACTTTTAAAAAGTAAAAAAACGCCAAGCTTCAAAATAAAAGTTATGACTAAAAAATGGTATGATGTCAAATATCCAAGCTTATTAAGTTCTGGTACTTAATTTCCTAATCACGAATTTTTCACATCTAAGTGAAGTGGTTAAGCCTGACTTGTTGATAGAAACCCTTCTTCCCTAGACCAAACTCATCATAACCTGTTTCTGAAAATTTAAGTTTTAAATATTTATACATACTGGCGGCCGTCTTAAAAATAAAATCATTAAAATAACAGAAAGCCCCCCCCCCAAATAAAATAGTTAATGTGAATTTAAAACATCAATTTCAGATTTTAACTGACTTCGGTGACAGTATGTTTATAGCATTATTCGTACAAAAGATACGACAAAAAATTGTGTTATATCCAATTTTATTAAGCACTGGGACTCAATTACATTTCTTAACAGATTTTTAATGGGATATTAGTCATTTTAATCAGTCTTCTATTTGAAGTTAGTGCATGATGTCAAACAAAACAAGTCGTTTTGTTTGACAAACTAGAAATAAAAATAATAAATAATGTTGTCTAGAACTAGAAATAAAAATAACTAGAAATAAAACTAGAAATAAAAATAACTAGAAATAAAACTAGAAATAAAAATAATAAATAATGTTGTCATTCTCCGAAGGAAAACTTTTGCATTAAACACAAAAAATATGAATACCATGCTTTGGAGTTACGTTGCCCAAATGTAACGTGAAAAGAAATTTCAAATTTATAGAATAATTCGTGACTATCTTAAAATTGCTGCTACATTCATTTTAAAAGTAATCAAATAATAGGACACACATATTTTGAATAAATAACTAAAATGAATAATTTATACAACTAAATAACATACTTTCGACCTTTCAACAGACAAAATTTATTTATTCCAAATACGAAAAGACGGCCGATAATCCTGGCATGTATAAATATTTAAAACTAAAATTTTCAGAAACAGGTTATGATGAGTTTGGTCTAGGGAAGAAGGGTTTCTATCAACAAGTAATGCTTAACCACTTCACTTAGATGTGAAAAATTCGTGATTAGGAAATTAAGTACCAGAACTTAATAAGCTTGGATATTTGATATCACACCATTTTTTAGTCGTAACTTTTATTTTGAAGCTTGGCGTTTTTTTACTTTTTAAAAGTTTTTTTAGTGGATTATCTTATTCTGTAATATCAGTAAAATCTCTTTGTATCAAACTGTTAATCTTCCAAGAAATTTGCAACGAAGATTTTAAACTAAAATATTCCAAAACCAATCAATAAATATTTATCTAAATAATTAAAGTGAATTTTAATATATTAGTTAATTTTTTTTCATTAAATGCTTTAAATAATACTATGAAACATTTAATCCAGCGCAATGTTTAAAATTAAAATGCGGTTGTCAAAATAATTTTGTCATCTCTGTATACCAAAACTTATCCCTTTCAAGAGATTTTGTTTACAATTTTTTCATAAAATTCAGACGGACACAAAAACTAATCTCCCTCGTATCTATCTATTTATTTATGTATATATATATATATATATATATATATATATATATATATATATATATATATATATATACAGTAATACCCTGACTTAAGCGAACTCCGAGGTACGCGGTTTTTTATTTTCCCCCTTTTCCCCTTTTTAAATAACTTTGACATGCATGTTACCGCAATATATATATATCTCAAATCGAAATCTAATAGACGAGCTCTATAGACTTGGCTACGGAGTCTCAAATCTCCCGAAAACTCAATTCTCTAGCATTTGAACTGGTGTCTCAACTACACATTCAATAACCTTCAGCTCAAATCGTCCTGATCTTTTTGTTTCACTCCTTTTAAATTCTTCGAACTATGTGTCCAGAATCCACTTTATATCTGTTTTCCATCAAAGGGTGTATTCCTCATCCGACTAGTATAACAAAAATCTGTTGGTTTGGATTGTTAAGAGTCCTCGGAAAAGTGGAAATGTCGACAAATACTAATTGAACAGTAACGCACGGGTACTTAATATTCTTAATAAAAGATAAAAAGATGAAAACTAGTCTCGATTACTAAGATAAAAAGATGAAACTAGTCTCTATTTAATAGATTCTCAACAGACCGCTGAACATTAGATGTGATTGCTTCCATGGACAATTCGTAAATAATGAGGTATTTATTAATTAAGAACTCATTGCCAACCTATTATTGTTTATATTAGATATTAAGGAGGTGTGTGTTCCAGTTTTCCTCTTTCCATGGGTTTCCTGTATTTAGTCAGTTGCAAAAAGGTGATCATTATGTAAAAATAAGTCAGTACTTCATATCCACTTTTCCGATTAAGATACTAATTTCAATGACTGATTTCAACAACGCCAAATAAGGTTCATCAGATGACCCCAAAACAGAAATAATCCCTTACATGAAACTCAAGTTATAAAAATAGTGTCTTTGATTGATAAAAACTGCGAATAGAAAACATTAAAGTAAATAAAACTTATGCATTTGAATTTTAAATAATTAGCAAAATCAAGAACTTGTAAAAATTAACTCTTTTAGAGGGCTTTAGTTCTGTTACTAACTGGTGTACATCTAATTTCTCCTTTTGTATACTGATTTATTCGACCACATGATATTTTAACACTATATGTGTAACAATACCAAAATATTTATGTAAACATAACAGATATTATATAGTTAAGTTAATTAAGAAGCGAAATAATTTCTCGCTATCTATTATTAGTTAAACAATGCATACTAACAAATTTAAATTGGCGTGTACTGTACAGCACCTCATTTCATGGATCGTTAAGCTCATAAAGCCGTAGAAACATTGTTGTAGATGTTAACTTA
The DNA here is from genome assembly GCA_907164885.2 of Dolomedes plantarius. Lineage (NCBI taxonomy): Eukaryota > Metazoa > Arthropoda > Arachnida > Araneae > Dolomedidae > Dolomedes > Dolomedes plantarius. The sequence goes on along the minus strand of OU015491.1, from coordinate 145,747,892 downwards.
CTATTTTTATTGGAGGTGAAACTATCTTGTTAAAATAATTTTGTATTATCTTCAAATCAAACTAAATCTACTATACTTAATTCAGTGAATATATTGTAATAAATCTCATTTCCTATTATTAGTAATATTAACTTCACTATTTTTAAACTTACAATCTGAAACATAAACTGCTGTATTGTCAAACGTTATTGTTGTGTTTTTTTTCACAAAAATGTCCTATGTGAATCTATGCAATTAATTATCTAGTGGATTTTATATCACTGTATTTAAAAATGCTGTAAAATATTTAGCTGAATAAACATTGCATATTCTCAGTTATATTTAAATAGTTTATAGTATAGTACTGAATAACTTTTATTGCTTTATTAAAACAATTCTATAGAAATTTTGTTCAGATATCTAATATTCTTCCATTAACTGAAAATTTTGATATTGAATAATGGACACCTCTACAGTTTTCAAATTTTATCTCCAAACCGTATACCGTATTAGAACAAACTGGTGAATATTAATTTGAAAGACCCTCCTTTATTGACAATAGAGACTAAATTTTATTACCTCATGCTTTCTCATATGAAATGATATTGAAAATTCGAGGATAAATAGAATATTTTCACCATTAATGTCCATTTCAATGACATTTGTTCTCAAATGAAATGCTTTTAAATATTTGTATGCCCTCAACAAAAGAATCATTAGATATGTTATGTTTCTGTATTAAAAAACCTTTATTAGTGCATCCAAAACAATATTTAAACAAATATTTCATCCCCATTACGATAGTCTAACATTTAATTGCACTCAAAGTTAAATATAAATAATTCCTTTAAAATACATTTAGTTCTCAGTCGTAAAGAATAATGGCTGGTACTGATGGAAAATAAGCCTGTTATACGCTTTGAAGCAACCGCAAAGTATTCTGGGTGGTAACTGGGTATATTCATCTGCGATATGATGGTTTTTGATCAATGCGCTTTCCAAAGATTTTCCAAAAGACAAAGGGTTGATTGTAAAAGCTCTCGACAGGCACATGTATATTTTTTGTCTTGAAACATTTTTGTTGTTATTCCTTGCTTTTATAGCCTATTGGTAATGCACTGGACTTGAAACTGGGAGTGCCCAGTTCGAGTCCCAACGAATGCCATTAAATTGTTTCATGGCTAAGTCGAATAGGGGTACGTTAAATCCGTAGACCAGAGAGTCCTTCTAAAGGGTGGTCTAATAAGAGCGTCGGATTTAGTTTTGGAATTAAACACATTATTCATTTGAAAAGGGAATAGTATTTTTATTGCATTGCAAAGTGCAAATGTTCCAATTATGTATAGAATAAAATGATTCATTTGGACCATTATTTCGACCAATTCCACGAAGTTAGCGAACTGTTTCTGCAAATATTTCTCCATTTTTATAAAGAGTTTTAACAATAATAACACGTTGTTCTTTCATGTAGCGTTCCATATTTACTGATAGCAAGGATAACGGATGAAACATATGGAATTTTAAAGCTGCCAACTTAATAAATAAAAATGGTCCGAAATTTAAATCCAGCGTTATGCAACGACATTATCTTAAATTCCTTCAAAAGACCAAGAGATTTCAATAAGAACCGTGGTGCGCATTTGTCTGATATTTCATTCCATACGTAATAAGAACATTTGTACTTTGCAATGAAATAAAAATATTATCACTTTTCTAATAAATGTGGGGTCCCCGGTTGCCCAAAATGGTCGGCAGATCTGTACTGTCCGTCCGGCGCTTATGTTGTTCATAAACCGAACAGGGAAAATAAAACCCTCGGCTGAGTTCGCAGGTTTTACTACGCAGCGTCTGGTCATCAGGTTCGTACAGGGGCTTATACGCGAAAGCGGAGGGAGCCGGAAGTTTGTCAAATTTTCAAATAAATGTGTTTAATTTAAAAACTAAATTGGGAGCTATTATTGAGATTCCCTATATCAGGGCTGAACAACTTTTTTAGTTGGCGATCGACTTTTCTATGATTTTTTATTCGGCGATCAACTAGTTCTCATTTTTTTTGGAAAATGAGCAGCTTATCGTCACTAATATAGTCCATATATTTATAAAATTATGGATCGCGATCTACTAAAATCATCTCGAAGATCGACCGGTCGATCGCAATGAACTGGTTGGCCACCCCTGCCCTATATGATGTCACAGAGGCCGGGAGAACCTATGAGTCCCCCCGATGTGTCCCCTGGGGTGGCTCGGTCAAAATTGAGATGTCACCAGGGAATCTGACACAAAATTGAGATGTCACCAGGAGTGGTGTTGTTTTACTTCTTCAGTTCCCCCATTGATAGCAACCTACGATACTCGAGGATTATGTAAGAATAACTTCCTTGACAAATGCCTAATATTGGCAAAGATTGTTTGCTTTTTAATTTCATTATATATTTTTAGTTATTTAATTCCCTTTTTGTATTTTTTGATTATATCTTTTGCTTTTCCTTATATGCAGTACGATCGAAGAGTTTATGTCATTTAAAATCATGTTTGTTTATTCACTGTATATACTTATTTTTTTAAGGATAAATCAACTTTTATTCATATAACGTTTGAATTTCTATTTTTACAGCCGAACTCCTAATTCAGTGTTTTTCAGAGGTATGGAAAAGTCAAAACTTGTATTCTTCCTTGTCTCAGTTTGGATTTGCCTCTGTGGTACTCGTACATTCGACAACTCACAAACATGTAAGTCAATTCAAAAATTAACTGAAAATTTTCTATCTGAATCATACACTACTGCGGATGTAATCTAGGAAATCATTTCTAACTACACAGTTTCTCCATTATGAACAGGCTATTCTCGTCTCACTAAGCCTCAAAATATGCTTAATGAAATTAACTTATCATGTTTTTTTCTAATACCACATATAACTTTAACTGCCTTGAAAATTTCAGCGAAAACGGAATAGCTATTTAAGAAATTAAGAGCCTTCTTAAAAATATCTTCTATAGTTTATTAAAAATTCATTAATTATCTTATTTGTTAAAAGATTATTTTCTTCCTTGTTTTAAAGACTAAGTATCGACTTAATTACATTATCTTTCAGGGAAAGTTGTTTTTTAGTAATTTTTCTTAATGCGAAAACTTCCGTGTTCAAACTGATCAATTAAATTTTTTTTTTCTAGAATATGAAATCAAATTACAAATAAGTCTCAATTTATAACTACTTGCAGTTTTTTTGTGTCAATTTATAGCGTTAAAAGATTAATTTTACGCCTTTTTCATTATCTAAAAATATTTTGTCGTCGAAAGATATAACAGTTTAAGCCACACAGATTTTTCGCACAATGAAATGCTTTTCAGGAGGTCGAAAGGAGATTAAAATAAATTATAATTTAAGAACGTCTACATTTCAGTTTTAAAGCATCGGTTTGTCATCATAAGGATCATATCAAGTATTGTCGCTATCACAAACACTTAATTTTTTATGGGTTTTATAGCATAAATTGAAGATAAATTGATGAAATTAATGAGAGCTTTATTAATGAGAGCTCTGCTCATAAATCCTCCCTTATACTCCTTTACCACAAAAAAAAAACAATTTTGCCATATATCTATGAGTACAAATAATATATAAATAACATAATTTGAGGGCTCGAGGTTGCCTTGTGGTAACTCGCTGGCTTTCGGTGCTGAGGGTGAGCAGATAGAATCCCAACAAGTGCTATTAACCCCTTAACGATCGCACATTTTTCAAGAAAACAGTAAAATAAGTGCCATTTTTTTCCTGAGGATTCCATTTATTTGTTGATCTGCCACATCTAGTTTTTAAAAAAAACCATATACAATTACATTATAAATAGTTTGGTGCTGCCATCTCGTAAGTAAAGTAAGAAATAAAAAATGTTCAGGGTAAATTAAGTGAAATGTTTTTAACCTTTTTGGTGCATTACTTATGTACACTCCAGCCCAGAAATATCACTTGCAGGAGAAATAGAGGGCGAAACCTCACCCCGTAATTTTAACGGGAGCAAGAAAGAAGGGGTTAAATACCTCCGTGTCTACGCTCGATATGGGCACGTTAAATCCGTAAACGGGAAAGTCCTTCTATGAGGTTACAGAGAGTGTGAGAGGGTACGATCGTCGCAGATGCCGCTAATGGGGCCTGCTCGGTCAAAATTGAGGTGGCACTAGCTAAGATGGACTCCGACTCTTGTGGTGCTATATAAGCCGGGTCCGCACACTTCTGCCTGAAGCCTATATGTACCTGGTTTTGAAATTCCAGCCAGAGGTTATTAGAAACAATAACAACAACAAATACCATAATTTGCAATAAATGCATAACTACCCTGTTTGAAAATACTAATCTGGTTATTTTATAGAGTATTAGCACTCCTACCCTACTTTGTATATAATTTGAAGTGGTACTCTAATGAATTAGATTCAAACACAGTTCTAAATTAATAAACATATATTTCAAAGTGACACATATTACTTTGCTTTTCAACATAAGCATAGGTACTACTAGTACGACACACACACACACACACACACACACACACACACACACACACATATATATATATATATATATATATATATATATATATATATATATATATATAACATTCATGCAAGGCATAGTCTTTTAATATAGACACGTTGCAAAGAAATTCAGTTTGAAATACTCACAATACTTGATCGTCAAACCAGCAGTGCTGCTACGTAAACTTTATGCCATAGAACACTAAATAACTTTCGTCTAACACGAACTCGCGTAGGTTAGCTTCGACCTATCTATAACTCCACTAGCGGCTGCTCGCAAAACTCCTTTCACTTTCTTTCATCTCCTCTCACTTCCTTAATACTCCATAACTCCCTCTCACTTCGTTTCTTCAATCTAGGTGCTTGGTATTTATACCAACCGCGTATGCCGCAATTGCCATATTTTAAGCGGCTTCTTTAATTTATTCTATTAAAAGTTCTATTCTTGTGAATCAAATCTTATGTAAACCTTACAATTTGTATAAGGGAACTTTATACTAAATATGTAATTTTCAATATATATACTAGACATATATTGGAAATTATATATTTAGTATAAAATAATTTGATTCCTGGCATTTAAAACATTTTACAGTACAAGATTATTATTTTCTATAATTAAGGCTTCTTTGTAAAGGGAAGGCCACATCAGATATTTTTTGAAAAGGTAACTTTATTCAGATTTAAAACATGTCACGGCGCAAATTTTTTTAATTTTCCTTAGTTAGGCGTAAATCTAAAGAAAAGGCCATATTGAATCCTCAAAAATTTGTCATTTGACATAAGTTAGAACTTTATTTCTTGCTCATATCGAATCCTCAAAAATTTGTCATTTGACATAAGTTAGAACTTTATTTCTTGCTCTTATATAGGTTAATCAAATAAATCATTACTTAGAAACGAAAAAAAAGATAAAAACGAAATTTTGTGGCTGCATAATATTATTGAAAAGTGATAACTCTTATTGCGAGTGTGCATGCAGATAATTCACTAATGCCCCGTAATAGTAATCTCCTCTATGACTGTTCAAATTCTGTCAAAGTTGGAAAGATATAGATATATAAGAATTGGGACGGGTAAGTACGGGAACATTTTCATTTCCTTGTTTCACTTGAAAAACTGGAGCAAAAGACGTCGAGTGATCCAGAGTCGGAACAAGCAAACCCTGCCACTGACGACACCACAATCCATATTAACTATTTTATCCGGAAAAACAGACAGTAGCCTACGTGTCATACTGGAGGAAAATTGTATTAGTTTGGTAACGAACAGCAAAACGTCAGGATAAATTTAGCTGACAGGAAAATCTAGGTCAAGTAAGGTTCTTCATTACTTAAAGATGAATCATCAAATCAGGTTGTTTTCAGAACATTTTATCTCGTTGAAAGTAAGATTGTAGCAGGTTTCTGAACAAAACTGTTACTGGAGACAATACCAAGTGCTTCCAGATTTCTCTTCAGACGGGATTCAAACATCAAAGCCACCAGTAAAAATTATCAGATTCAACGAGATAGGCCTTAGGGTAAGATTCTGATCATTCATCAGGGTACATTTCAATGGAGTCTGCCAGAATGAAATTCATAGTCTAGAATCCTAAGTTCCTGAATGATTCTCGTGATTGATTTTACAGAAACAACGAATTTCTTGCATATAGTCCATTTGAGAAATTTAGATTTGGTTAAGATTTTCAATGATAGTGCGAATAAAAATTTCTGTCTAACTGTAGAGTTAAACATCGTTGGAAAGTAATCATAAACTTGAAGATCGCTACCTGAAATTTACATATTACGGTATATGGAGTATCACATGAAATAATTTACACCAAAAAATCAGGATAGTTACCGAAAATAATGTATATATTTGTCTTAATAATAAAAGAAGTTTCTTCTTAAATTTCTATACTTTTAACTCTTAATAAAACACAGGCTGTTAGTTAGATACTCGATAAATTTTATATATTCAACATCGTTCAAACTCGAACTTATGTCTTTTAATACTTATATATAAAATCATAACATGTTTTAGAAATTTCCTAAAACTATAAACTTTTAAACGTTATAAACCCTGTTCTTTTTATATTGTACTAATACATCTCTCATAAAATAGATGAAGGGAATTATTAATATTCATGAATACTGATGAATATCGTAATAATAAATTTCACACACACAAGCTCTGTGACATTAATACACAACCTATTATAGTTTTCTGATTAAATATAAAGTCTGTTCTACTTTTACGCATAGTAATAATAATTAAATTTAAGACTTTTAAAATTAGAAGGAGATACTGCGGCTCAATCCTAATCATAAAGATGTATAAATTAAATCCATTGATTTCGTAACTTTATGCATACAGCTATAATTACATTTTAAATTCATAATTTCGAAGATTTTTAATTAAACTTACAAACCTAAGGATAAATTTATTAATATGATCGAAGTGCATGAAAACAATTTATAAAACTTACAAATTAAATGAATTTCGTCCTTCGTATTTATGTCCCGGTTTTATGTTTATTTGAAAGAAATCGCATTATAAGGATGAATGGAGAGCTTTAAATGCATTAGCTGTTGTTTAGATTATAATTAATCTGTGGTTATGTAATGAAACTGCGGAAATAATTAAATTTCTGAGAATATTCCTCTCCTGCGGTAAGATGTTATTAATTTTTTTCTTTGCATCGTTTCGGGTGTCCTAATTCACTTAAGGGAAAGAAAACTGATGAGGGTCATTTTAAATACGAAACTCTGAGATTTTCAAGGATTAATAGCTGAAACGTGAATTAAAAGCTTTTAGGTTGTGAAGAAGGAAGATTAATACGCATATCTATCTATCTATCTATATATATATATATATATATATATATATATATATCTGTGTGTGTGTATGTGTGTGTGTGTGTGTGTGTGTGTGTTTGTGTGTGTGTTTATATATATTGAGACAGCTGCTTTTATTTCATCTGCTTTATTAATTCTGCTTTGCCTACGAGAGTGTTTGAAATGACAATTTTTTGTATTATCTAACTCTTTCACCAATGCTCTTAACTCTCGCAAACAGAATAAATCCATGTCATTTAGATATAAGAAGATTCACTTATCTGATACATTCACATGAACGTTATAAAATAGTTTACCTTGCATTGTTTTTTCTTACATATATCAGCTTTATACCCAAATGTATAAGCAATATATACAAGCCAATATATGCATGCAAACAAGTCTTCATATACGCAAAATTGCGAGAGTATATTTTCAATGACACAAAATATAAGTTACACGTGCAAAATATATTTCCATAGGCTACAGAAGCTCGTGTATTACATAAAAAGTGACTAGATAGTAATCTCACGATCTCAATACTAAATGAAGATTTAAGGAAACAGAATGCTAAAAAATGACTCGGTAGTAATCTTGCAGTCTCAATACCAAATAAAGATTTTAAGGAAACACAATGCTGTGATTGTAAATGGACGGTTCTACCTATAAGGTGGGAATTTTACGACAGAGTAATTTTAATATGGCACAGTATTTCTCTCGTCGAAAAAATGTGACTCCATAATAGAGGATCAAACCTTTAATAACGGAATATTATCTGGGAGATACTAAGAATATAACATCGCTTTTGATGTGCTTAAGTCATGAACACATATCAATAGATAATGATGTACAGGAAAATCTTTCCAGAATACTTTTGGTTATACGATGATTTCGGGACTACAAAGTCATTCCTACACACTTCCTATGATGCATATTTCACATATTATCCTGTAGCATGATCCTCACCGATATCATTACGTCTAAACAAATATCTTCTGCTGATTCTTTGAACACTATTACTAGAATTTCTTAATTTAAAATTTTATGAAACAGCAAACTAGTCATATATATATATATATATATATATATATATATATATGTGTGTGTGTGTGTGTGTGTGTGTGGGTGTAATCTGTGTGTATGTGCGTTTACATCATGTAAATTAAGCTGTCAGTTGTAGCAAAGAGATAATAAAATGGGTATAAAATTTTAAACAAGTCAATTTTCCTGTAATTAAACCATTAGTGTCTTTTATTTAATGATTAAGCATTATAGATTATGATACAAATTGGTTATTAATAGATGTAAGTGTAAAACGCTATTTATAGTATTGTAAACAATAAACTTACTTTTAGATATATTTACCACTATACAGAAACCGTATTACTGAAGTCATCATTACACAAGAATCCATACTATAATATATATATATATATATATATATATATATATATATATATATATATATATATGTAACACAGTTGTTAGTCTTATTCTGTATGTATATATATATATATATATGTATATATATATATATATATATATATATATATATATATATATATATATATATATATATATATATATATATATATATATATATATATATATATACAGTAACCACCGCTTATAGTGATCAGTGGTTATAAGAATCAACCGTTTATAAGAATCAATATCGCAAAAACAAAAACAAATGTATTATTTCCATGTTAAAATTTTCGCTTTGAAGAATCAATCCACCGGTTACAAGAATCAGTTTGCAATCTTCGCCTTCCTTTCATTTTTCCAAAAATTGCCACTTGAACTCTCAAAAGGTACGAAATTATTTCTTAAGTTTTTGAAAAGAAATATTGATAAAACTTTGGGGTGGAAAACAGTCGTAAAATACATTCCTTTAGACATAACATAAGAGTTTCTCCTTATACGTTTTTGCTAAACACTGTCTTATTAGCTTTACCCTGGTGCATTTAACCCGCCCGGGTCTGATTTCACTTTTCTCCAGACAGGCACTCCTTTTTTACCACCTCTTACTTCCTGGTTGCGGATTTCTGGACCCTGAAACACATAAATCTTCCGCGAAGTGTCCACCATCACTTACGCAAACGGGACAGTGGATTCAGCACTTCAAACCGTGAAATGTAAACGGATCCATTTTGCTGAATCAGATGAACCAGATGCTGAATCAAACGTTTCACGGTTTGATTCAGAATCAAACCGTGAAACGTAAGCTATAAAGTGAATCTTCGTCTGAGACTGTAATAAGCATACGTCGCTAGTATTCACTTTAGTTTTCTAACAAAATTGCCAGTTAGTGTTAGAACTTTTTGATAGTCGAATTCAAATTTGATAAAAACAAGGAAAACTCTTAGTTTTTCTGAAAAACAGAACTTGTTAATTAGATATGACGCTCTTCCAAAGTGTAGTCAAAGAGAAGCTGCCTCTTGGTGATTTTATAATCATGTGATGTTACTTATAGGTCTAGAAATTGAGTTATAGTATTTGTTTAGAAATTGAGTATTTTTAAAATTATAAAAAATAATTTTAATAAATGATAAATAACGTAAATTAAAGAGTATTTAATGGTAAATTATGGATATATGTGCCTGTGTGTTTATATATATGTACAAGTATATATTTGTGTATGTGTGCCTGTCCAAAGGGAAGTTTCGGTTATAAGAATCAACCGCTTATAAGAATCAAAAACAGTAATAACATACGTGATTCTTATAAGCGGAAATCACTGTATATATATATATATATATATATATATATATATATATATATATATATATATATATATATATATATATATATAAATATATATATATATATATATATATATATATATATATATATATATATATATATATATATATATATATATATATATATATATATATATATATATATATATTGTAGCGTACTGGAAATAGGGTCTTATCTTTTCCCGAGACCCCACAAAGGCTTGAAACACAGTTTCGTGTTTTTCAAGGAATGTGTTGTTCGGTTCCACCAGTTCGGAACACGTGGGGGGATTAAAAACCGTTTTCCTTACAGATGCAGCCACTAAAGCTGTCATCTTGACGTCCTGCAATGTAGTAAAGTTCGGCGTCTAAGAAGAGCTGTCAGCCGATAATCTGGCGGCCCCTCCACCCCTTCTGAAAAGCCAGACATTGGGGAGAGACGCTTGAGAACACGGGAGGTGCGGATGTGTGTTTAGGCTCCGTACATTGGGAATCTGCACGGTTTTTTTTTTAATTGAATATGTTGCACTGTTTTAAATGATAATTATTTTTGTTAATAAATTGTTAAGTTTTTTGTTTTAAAAAGTTGGCCTTCGTTTGTTAATTAGAACTCTGTCTTTCTTTGGTATGGATCAACAGTTGTGAAATTTGTTCAAAATGCCTCAGAGAGAATCGCCTTCCCTACTTACAGTGACGCCACAATATATATATATAAATATATATATATATATATATATATATATATATATATATATATATATATATATATATATATATATATATATATATAGATAGATAGATATATATATATAGATATATATATATATATATATAGATATATATATATATATATATATATATATATATATATATATATATATATATATATATATATATATATATATATATATATATATATATACATACATACATACATATATATATATATATATATATATATATATACATACATACATACATATATATATATATATATATATATATATATATATATATATATATATATATATATATTGTGAAGAATAGGAAATTCTTCAAGCAGTCAGTCGTGTGAATATTTGATGTGTTTTTGTCACCCCTGTCATTGGCAACAGAGGGGGGCGTGAACTGGGTTGAACTCTGGTGTGAAGCTAACTGACTAATGGTCATCGCCGGGCTGAGGGCGGTATTCCTCTCCTTGTCTTCCATTAAGAGGGTGTCAGCTGGCGACAAAGGCCACACACCGAAAGTCCGATATTCTTCATGCACAAAAGAGCTGTTAGTTACGCTAAAACCCTCTGCGTGGGAAATTCTCGAATGTTGGAAATAGCTGCTGTCACTGATTTCCTCAAATCAGCGTCTAAGCGCAAAACCAAACGCATGATAGGACAAAATATGTTCCAGGGAAGTGCTTAGAGTTTTCGTGGAGAACCTCGGACCGAAAAAGAATCAGATAGACTTGAGATCTACTCTCAGAAGGTGATTGATGCCTGCGGCCTTGGGCCAGATTGCATTTTTGGGAACTTGAATCCCGGGCTTAGTGCCGTTTCACATAGTCAGTGGACTCTGACTGTTTGGGGAAGAATTTTAACTCCCCGGTGCCTTAGGGCGGTTATGACTGTAAAATTTTATGTAACTGAAGTGTAAATATTGTATATAATTAAATACACAATTTTAAATCCTAAACACCGTATCTTGAATTAATCTATGCCCAGCTACCTGGGAGAAAGTGTTCATATGGTCACAATATATATATATATATATATATATATATATATATATATATATATATATATATATATATATATATAGATATATGTGTGTGTGTGTGTGCGTGTGTGTGTGTGTGTGTGAAATGACCCGAATGGTCATCTCCTGAAATACTGCGATCGAGGCCGAAACAAATGATTCGAAATCATAACGAATAACTGAAGTTTATTGACGAAAAGCAGCGACACATCTTAATCACTCGAAGCCAGCCTCGCGTCTGAGTAGAGCACGAATCTAGAATCAGGTCAAAGAGAGGTTGCGAGAATTGGCGGAGAAAGTTAGTATATGGAAAGACGAAGGATCTCGCCAAGGCATCGGAAAGGTTACCAGATGAGAAAGTTAGTTCAGAAAGGGCGATTAAAGGTTATTAATAATATTATCACACACACACACACATATATATATATATATATATATATATAAATTCAAAAGAACTTTCCTATAAATAGATTTTTCTCGCATCTTCGAATCCTTCTTTACTATGAAGCTATCCTGGGTAACATTGAACACCTGTCTGCAATTTTTTTTCAAACTGCCGATGAAAGACAGAAATGAATAATATTTATTTAGACAGAGTTAGATATAGAGCTAATTTTTGCGCAGTCAAAATTCCGTATTATCATATGAAAAATGTATTGAAACAAAAATAATGAGACCTGAGTTGCCATTTGAAAAAGCTATTACAGGTTATTTTTTAATATTTTGTGACACATTTCAAGTCATAATTTTATTTAGCGGAAAAAGTTTTATAATTTAATACTATATTATCTAGGTTTTCGTTTCTCTGGATTATTTCTAAATATCAATAGATTGTTCGTAACGTAAAACCTTTACTTCATTAAATTTACCTTTCAAACCTAAAATTTTTGACAGTCTGATTGATTTATCAAATATCAATGTCTATTTTTTATCCCACGTTTTTAAAAGCCAATTAAAATTTTATTACAGTATTTAGTATTTTAGAATACAGGAACTAATTAGATACATTTCTGTATATTTCTCTGCTTCTTAAATATTGATATAGTTCTCAATAACTAACTACGTCTCTGAGAGAGAGTGGCAATTCTGAAGTTATCAAATGCTTAGCGTCTATGAAGCCTGCTGCAACTCAAGAGATATGGAGAACACTAGGAGTCTCGTTAAAGTCCAACGACAATGGTGCAACGCGTGTTTGCACAAGCCCCGAGTAAACTCAATATGAACTCAAGAATATTGTGTTAGTAAATTCCGTGGCGTGCATTGTGTAATGTACTGACTATCGAAACCGTAATGAGGTTTACAGCAATCCTTCGCCGGAAATATACACGGTAAGTAATACGAGTATTCCATACTTCTGTTGTCAACTGTTTGACATTTCTATACAATTAAGTTTATATCTGACGATTAAAAATTAATAAATGGAATACTATAAGTTATATATCGGAAAACGTGTGTTTATCAAGTTAAGCGTTTAATTAATTTTGCCGGAGAAAGCACACTTAAATCCTACCTATTTTGTGTGTACGTGAACTCTCAAATTAGGCTATACCTATTTTACTAATCAAAAGCATGATAATATGTATTGATGAATTACATCCAGATCTAACCTTTATCGAAAATTTTTATACATAGCCATTTTGTTTAGTGCGATATTACTTAACAGAAGGGCAGATCGAAGATTTTTAATCTCATAACAAAATATATTCAAAAATATATTTAAAACCATACAAAATTTGCATTTTTAAATTCCGTAATAATATTATTTCCATCCAATAACCATAACATTATTATTTTAAACGCACCAGCTAGTCACCTTTCAGACACTTTCGAAAATTCAGATTACATACATGCGTCATCTAGTCAAGTATATATACACAAATACATTTTTAAAGTAAGTAATCAATATAGTCATCTAAAATAAGACACCTAATATGAGTTTATACTCTTAAAAGTGTCTCAATATGTCTGAAATCTCATGTAAAAGGAATTAAGTTGATTTAGAGTACTTTTACATAAAAATTCTTATAAAATAAAGACAAAAAATGCATTCCCTTACATCTTGAATATACTTTAAAATCATTTAAGATAGACTTCGAAATTTTGCAACCATATCGATTCAAATAGCTTTTATCAATTTCAAAATTCCTACATTGTTTATCTTAAAAGAGTTCATGTTTCACAAATTACTTCAACATATCATAATTTGACACAGAAAATGGTGACATTAAATTTTATAATTTCTTACTTAAAATACATGGGTTACATACACTGGTTACATAAGAATCATTATCTCAAAGGTCAAATATTATAACTGAGATAGGTTACTTTAGGTATGCTACGTATTGGTTTTACTTAAACCGTCTAAAGTAGTTAAGTTAAGCGAATTCAGAGTAGTCAGATAGACTGAGAGATAGTTACATAGATATATATACGGATAGATTTATAGCTATAAATATATCTGAAAATGGTTCAACTGAAGAAAAAAACATTATTTGAATTCATTGCATACTAGAATTCCTATAAGGAGAATTCCATAGATTTCGACACATAAAATGACTTTCTTTTATGGAAGAGCATAGTACAATAAAACCGAAACATATTTCTCCGCATACTTCTGAATGTGTCAACGGAAAATGAACGCTTCCAGATATACAAGAACAAAAGAAAAGAAAGGGCTCTGAAACAATAAAAATAAAACATCGCAGAGCAAAAAATGCCGGGAAGGGATATCTGTTCGTTGTCTGACTAAAGTAATAAAACCACCAACAAATGAATGATTATTTTATCGCTATATGAATGAATCATCTTTCCCCGACACTTCGACGGTTTTCCGGATAAAGATTCAATTTAATGTAAAGTAAATAGTCTCTTTGTATAAAAAAGTAAGGAACTTCCAAAGAAAGTGTTCTTCCGTTGTGAAAATTCCTATGCTCAATGAGACCACGAATAAGAAGTAAAAAATCTTCGAGGTAAGAACATTATATTTAACACGAAAAAATTACAACACCTGAAAACATTTAAAGTTATATCATATTGTACATATATGTAGGTGGAGAATATGCTTAGAAGTCTTTATACGTCGTCAGGTAAGAGATTGGACCAATGTTTTGTGCAGTTGTTACTTCATTTCCTTCATGTTGCTGGATGGTCATCACGAACGTATAAAACATTTATTCAATTAGACAACTACCAAGAGACTATGAAAATCATAAAATACTTAGAAATAGCTCAGAGACGGTTATTGAAAATGCTTTTTGTGAGATCCCTTTCTATATCCATCTGTAAAACGGTAACTTTTAGTCTGGACTGACCAAAAGATTGTAATATATTGCAAACTCTCAACTGACTTCTGGGGATGCAATCTAGACACGGAAGAAGGATTTGATAATCGTAGACTAGTGGTACTATTGTAAATGGCTTCACGAGCGACAAATATCTCCTGGTTATCAAAAACTGTAACCACAAGGACATTATTATTTTAATTCAGGCTAAACTTTGGAACAGAAAATTGATTCTGTCAGTCTATTTAGCGTGTATAGATTTGAAAGTAGTATGATATTTGAGTTCTTTTTATGTTCCTCTTTTGTTTTAGTGACTTCTAAATTCTCAATTAATTGTTTACGAAAAGAAATT